>WWNC01000048.1:1242500-2442500 GCA_011125475.1 Melanerpes aurifrons | reverse complement strand
TATACAGAAAGCAGCATTTATTTGTGCTAAATTAGAACCTGTGAACAGAAAGCTAAACATTGAAAGAAATAATCTTCTTCTTTTAATTTTTAACTAAGTCTTTGTGTACCAATCTTCTAAAGCACCAATCTTCTAAAGCACCAAAGGAGAGAATTTACACCCCAGTACAGCCAAATTTTATCCAGCTGAGGCAAAAGTTTTGAGAGCAATGAGTATTAAAAATATCTGGGTGTCGGAAGCACTACTCACACCCTCTAGACCTATTGCTTCTCAACTCACTGGCCCACAGCCTTTTATTATCAGCATTCAGTAACATGGAACATTTCCTATAAAGGTACCATTTGAATGCTTCTACAGTTTATTCTTCCGGCCCTAATATTTAACTTCAGCATAGAGTTTATTTAAAGGCATTTCCTAACCAAGTGAGACTGCAATATTTCTACTGAAAAGCGGTTTTTTGGGAGACAAACCCAGCTAATTTAAAAGTCACAAGGAAATGTTCAAATGCACACTGAAACCCTGCAACAGATGAGACAAATAAATTGAAATACATTCAGCCAGATTTTTCTGTACACTAAAAGAAAAGTGATAATGCTCACCACTGAAGAACAAGTGTTGTCCAGTGGCCAAGAAATGTATTTACAACAATTCACATTCCCAACAATTTATGTTGCTGTACATTCTTATTTGTTACCCTATAAAAAACTGAGCATTATTTAAGACATTTACACACTGTATTTGCACACTGCAGCACAAAGCTCTGCATGACAGATATTAGCATTAAAGAGCTATGCCCTAAATACAGATTTGACCTATGCTTCACATTTACTTACTTCTGAAAAAACACGCTCTTCTAAGACTCAGAGAATCACCTTTAATAAGCAGCTGCAGAAAGCACATCCACAACAATCATCAGAAATTAACTGATAAGATATATTGACAAATCGGGGGCAGGGGGAGGGAAATGACTTGTTTTGCAAGTCCTAATCTGCAGCTGTGGAATTCAGCTATTAGTACAAAAATGGAAACAGTGCAGTTACTTATAGATGAAAGGAACTGGTCAACAGAGTTTTACATTTCTAATGTCCATCCAGCCAAAAACTCCTAATTTTGTAACTTTTACAGTTAAGAGAATCTAACAAGTGTGTAAACCACACAAATAATAGAACTGCTTACCAGCAGAGCAGTAGAATTGTGTTTTAAATTAGAGTCTTGGTAAAGCTTGATTTATTTATTTTTAAGAGATGTACATTGCTTGTAATGAAGCATGGATCAATGTGCAATATTTGAGTAACAGGAGTATGCTTATAAAGCAGTTGATGTCATTTCTGCTCTAAAACTAACTACTCAAGTTGTACTTGGCAATTTTACTTCCAACCTATGAAAAAAAGGTCTGTGTGATACTATGAAAAGAGAACATATGCATTTATTAGCATTTAAAAATGGATTTACAACGATGTCAGTAGTGATGTGCACCCCCGTTGTTCTTTTCCAACCTGGGAGATGCTGCAAACCTAGGAGAACTAGTGCTTTGAAATGTACTTGATTTCACATGCTTTTGCCTCCTTTCCTCTTCCCTCCTGTTTTTCTAACTCCTCATGTTTTGCAACAAATGAAAGAGTCTTTGGTTTCTCTGAAGTCGCACACAGAGGAGTCATACTTACAGAGATATCAGAAAGTTTAGTTCCAACATGTGTAGTTCATCTTTTCCAAGGTTTCTTGTGTCTGACCCTAGGCTTGTCCCTAATTATTAGCCACACTGCTAATGTAGGTTCCCTAATGCAAACTGTGTTGGGAAGCTTTTCACTGCTGACTAGAGTTTTTAAACCTCACCAATATTGCAAACTGTACCTCAAACAAAAATAGAGTTGTCCTGGTGTTTATATTACCAGCACAGAGATTTCCTCTCTTATTCCTTCATCTAAAGTTAATTTCCAAGAAGGATTGTGGTAATTGGTACAAGTTCATACTTACTCTAGTTCCACCACTCAAACTTACTTCAAAGTTGAAGTTTCTCACTAGTAAAACACAACTTTCTGGAATAGCAGGAACACTCTGAAGAGCCCTCAGCCCAGGTACTGCTGCTGTGGTGACTGGGACAGAACTGATTACTCCAGGAACCACTGGAACTGGAAGACCTGGAAGGGTATTAATAGCATCACTTGACATCTCAAAGTGGAAAAAACATCTCAGAAGACAAAGGCAAGCTATGTTTGGCAGAAACATCAATACTCAATGAAAAATGCTTTTCAGGAATTTAATTACCCCTACTATCTGATCAATAAAGCAGGGAGCCCTTTCCTCTCAAAGATGAATAAATATCAGCTACACTTACAGATCTAAACAAAAGGGGATATAAATTGCAGCCCAAGAATGAAGAAAAGTGATTTAGCACTGAAGTGTATCCTGTGCTAGAAAGCAAGAGATCACTGAGCCTAGATGTTGATTTATTTCTCATTTGACAACCAGAAGAGGGGACACATCCTGCTTTAACTTTGAATACCACTGAAGTCTTACAATTCTTAGGGGAAAAAAAAGATGCTTAATTTCTTCTCTTCCTGGGAAACTTAATCATGGCATTCAATTTCTTCACTTATTAGCTGATAAACTACATCTATATATGTTGGGGTTTTTTTTGTTACAGAAAGTAATTTCACTGACTATTATAAGAAAGAGAATCAGAATGACTCAAATGAACACTGTTTTCAGACTACTATATCTCAAAACAGTTTGCTTTGAACACAAGATAGACCACTAGCCCCCAAAATAGGAACTTACCAGGACCCTGAGTAAAGCCTATAGGTTGGATAAACCCAGTAGCCCCTGCGTATGATGGGAAGATGGCATTCTGAGGGCCTGAAGAGAGGAGACATCTCATTGAAACTAATTTTAAATCTCTTAGCAAAAAAACAGAGACTTCAGCAATGAGAATCAGCTTCCAGTGTGCTATTTCTGACTCTGGTCCATGATTAGATCTTTTATAAAACATCTGGATTAAAAAATCTCATTGAAATCCAAGATTCTATGTCTTACAAAGGCAGTGTTCAGCCTCATTTAGAGGCAGATGCAAATATCCCAATCAGCCTCAATGTGCTTCTCTAAAGTGAAGTCAGAGCAAAACATAATTCAGACAAATTTGAATAGGAAAGCACAGCATAGATAAAATTAAGATGCCTGTGGTGCAGTGTTCCACACTTGTTATTCACACAACAGAAGCACATTATAGACATTTGCTGGAAGTAAACACACTCAAAGACATTTTGCAATGGTGAGCTACAACTCTTCCCTAGATATTTCTAACAGCATCATGGGCTAAATAACACAAACAACTGCAATGATCCCAAGATTCCGAATTTTACTAGCTATTGAGGTACATAAATTATACATATTTGAGGTTTTGTGGAGATGCACTTTCCCAGCTTGTATTACTTCATAAACAACCAGCATTGTTTATGGCTCTTCAGGCAATCACAAGCATTAAACATAATTGCAATATCAACATATGGAGAGTCCCAGAATCAAAGCTAGCTAAGTGATCTTCCCTTTAGTAGGTGGAGTTCAGTGCAACCCAGGGTGTCATACAAAATTGTATTCTAAGAGACAGTTAGACTCAAGCTTGAGTCGTGGAATTTTTTGTGTGTTAAGACACAAGACTTTTTCAAATGGGGCAAGTATAATTGTCAAACACATCCTGCAAGCCTGGCAATATAGTTTCATAGTTTCATTCAGGGTTGGAAGGGAACACAAGGATCATCTAGTTCCAACCCCCCTGCTGTGGGCAGCGACATCCCACACTAGATCAGGCTGGCCAGAGCCTCAGCCAGCCTGCTCTTAAACACCCCCAGGGACGGGGCCTCGATCACCTCCCTGGACAACCCATTCCAGGGTCTCACCACTCTCATGGTGAAGAACCTCCTCCTCACATCTAGCCTGAATATGTCTGTTTAATTACTCTAACCTCCACCATTGACTGAAACAGCTACATTCACTAACAGATGTTTATTGACAGGGACGGAACAATGCTGAAAAGTATCTGCTTGAATTACAAAATTAACAAATGAAACAGACACCACGGACCAAGTAAGTGAGTATTTTTCAGAGAAACTACAAGCACAGTGACAAAGGAGATCCTAAAGCATACCCAGAAGCACTCCCCTCTCCTTACCTGAGGGTATAGCCAAAACCCCAGGGCTCTTTCTTCCCCACGCCCTCCCACCCCCACCCCCCACCCCACCCCCACCCCCCACCCCCACTCCACTGTGAGGCTAATCTCAGATGGCCAGATTTGAGATTGCCCTTCCCCGTTCTCCTCTTGCCATTAGGCCTAGCCAGGCCTAAGAGGCCCTGAGATAACTCCCCTTCCAATACCAGATAGGGAGCATCTCCCATGGTAGCAGCAAGAGAAGAAAGAGGAAGTGCAAGACCTTGCAGAATGGATTTACAGGGAGCAGGACATGATGGTCATGAAATACACTATTTCCTGTGTCCACCCACAGGGGTGAACACCCAGGGCACCAGAGATGCACCCTGTATGGCAGCAGCAGGAGGCACCCAGCCCAAACTGCCACAGTCACACACAAAATTTACCTTTCTATGAACCTGTTATGATGCCAGAGCTATGTGCATAATGATCTTACTGTGTGTTTATCCCTAGAAGTGAACGTGTCTTACCATAGGCAGGGGGTACCGGTGGTGACTCTATGTATGCCTGGATATCACCAGGAGGAAGGTCAAAGCGGGTGAAGTCTCTGCTTTTCTCGTTGTTGTACTTTATCTTAAGGTTAACTAACCTGGAGAATTCAATATGCAGCACGCAGTATGCATTGAAGATATTTTGACCATTCAGAAGCTAAAGAAAAATAATTACATTTTCAGAGACAAAACAACAGTAGCTCCCAGTACTTTGGTTTATTTCTACCCTACTCCTGCATCCAAAGAGAAATTAGAGAATCACAGAACATTAGGGGTTAGAAGGAACCTCAGAAGATCAAATCCAACCTCCTTGTAAGAACAGGATCACCTAGAGCAGGTCACACTGGAACATGTCCAGGCAGGTTTTGAATGTCTGCAATGAGGGAGACTCCACAACCTCTCTGGGCAGCCCATTCCAGTGTTTTGACACCCCTACAGTGAAAAAGCTTTTTTCTTGTATAGGATGGACATGGAATGTCCTATGCTCCAGCTTACACCCACTGCCCCTTGTACTTCCCTGGCTCTGTCCTCCTGACATTCATCCTTCACATCTTTATAAACATTAATGAGGTCACCTCTCAGTCTTCTCTTCTCCAAGCTAAAGAGCCCCAGCTCCCTCGGCCTTTCCTCATAAGGGAGATGTTCCACTCCCTTAATCGTATTTGTGGCTCAGTGCTGGACTCTTTCAAGCAGTTCCCTGTACTTCTTGAACTGAGGGGTCCAGAACTGCACACAATATGCCAGATGTGGCCTCACCAGGGCACAGTAGAGGGGGAGAAGAACCTCTCTTGACCAACTAGCCACACCCCTTCTACTACAACCCATGGTCATCCTATTGTCCACCAGAACCCCCAGGTCTTTCTCTCCAGAGCTGCTCTCCAACAGGTCAGTCCCCAATCAATAATGATACACTGGGTTGTTCTTTCCCAGGTGCAAGACTTCACACTTGTCCTCATTGTATATCGTTAAGTTTCTCCCTGCCCAACTTTCCAGCCTATCTAGGTCTCACTGAAATGCAGTGCAGACTTCAAATGTGTCAGCAACTCCTCCCAGTTTTCATAGTATCATAATATCAGTCAGGGTTGGAAGGGAACACAAGGATCATCTAGTTCCAACCCCACTGCCACGGGCAGGGACACCTCACACTAGATAAGGCTGGACAGAGCCTCATCCAGCCGTGCTTAAACACCTCCAGGGATGGGGCCTCAACCACCTCCCTGGACAACCCATTCCAGTGCTTCACCACACTCATGGAGAAGAACCTCCTCCTCACATCCAGCCTCAATCTCCCCACCTCCAGCTTCATTCCATTCCCCCTAGTCCTATCAACTACCTGTGATCCTGAAAAGTCCTTCCCCAGCCTTCTTGTAGGCCCCCTTCAGATACTGGAAGGCCACAATGAGGTCACCTCGGAGCCTTCTCTTCTCCAGACTGAACAGCCCCAACTCCTTCAGTCTGTCCTCACAGGAGAGGTGCTCCAGCCCTCTGATCATCCTCGTGGCCCTTCTCTGGACACCTTCCAGCACCTCCATATCCCTCTTGTAATAGGGGCTCCAGAACTGAACACAGTACTCCAGGTGGGGTCTCACCAGGGCTGAGTAGAGGGGGAGAATCACCTCCCTTGCCCTGCTGGCCACACTTCTCCTGATGCAGCCCAGGATCTGATTGGCTTTGCGGGCTGCAAGTGCACATTGAGAGCTCATGTTGAGCTTCTCACCCAGCAGCACCCCCAAGTCTCTCTCCTCAGGGCTGCTTTCCAGCCAGTCACTGCCCAGCCTGGATTTGTGCCTGGGATTGCCTCAACCCAGATGCAAGACCCTGCACTTGCTCTTATTGAACTTCATGAGGTTGGCTTGTGCCCACCTCTCCAGCCTGTCATGGTCCCCCTGGATGGCCTCCCTTCCCTCCAGCATGTCTGCTGCACCACACAGCTTGGTGTCATCAGCAAACTTGCTGAGGGTGCACTCAATGCCACTGTCCATGGCACCCACAAAGATGTTGAATAAGAAAGGTCCCAGGACTGATCCCTGAGGGACTCTGCTTGTCCCTGGCCTCCACTGGGACATGGAGCCATTGACAGCCACTCTTTGGGTGCAGCCATCAAGCCAGTTCTTTATCCATCTAGTGGTCCACCCATCAAACCCATGTGTCACCAGTTTGGAGACCAGGATGTGGTGCGGGACAGTGTCGAAGGCTTTGCTCAGGTCCAGGTAAATGACATCAGTTGCTCTCCCCTCATCTATTAATGTTGTCACCTGTTCATAGAAGGCCACCAGGTTTGTCAGGCAGGATTTGCCCTTGGCAAAGCCATGCTGACTGTTCCCAGTCACCTCTTCACTATTCTTCTGAGTCAGTAGTGCCTCCAGGAGGATCTGCTCCATGGTCTTTCTGGGCACAGGGGTGAGACTGACTGGCCTGTAGTTCCCTGGTTCCTCCTTCTTACCCTTTTTGAAGATGGGGGCAATATTTCCCCTTTTCCAGTCTGTGGGGACTTCCCCAGACTGCCATGCTTTTTGAAATATAATAGAGAGGGGTTTAGCAACCTCATCTGCCAGTTCTCTGAGTACCCGTGGGTGCATCCCGTCAGGTCCCATGGACTTGAACACTTTCAGGTTCTTCAGGTGATCACGAACCTGATCTGCACTTACAATGGGCAGTTCTTTCTCCCCATCCCTGGCATTGTCTTCCATGACATCAGGAGTGTGGCTAGAGGCCCTTGCAGTGAAGACTGAGGTAAAGAAGTTATTGAGTACCTCAGCCTTTTCCTCATCACTTGTGACCGTTTCACCAGTTTCCTCTCTGAGGGAGCCCACACCTTCCCTAGTCTTCTTCTTCCCATTAATATACCTGTAGAAGTTCTTAGTGTTCCCTTTAACCTCCCTGGCTAGATTAAATTCAAACTCTGCTTTGGGTTTCCTAACCAGGTCTTCCTTATATACCTCCTGTTCTACCTGTCCTTCCCTCCACTTCCTGTAGAGTTTCTTTTTAAAGTAATAGTGTGTCCAGTAGCTCCTTGCCCATCCAGGCAGGCCTCCTAGCATTCTTACCTGCTTTTCTCTTTGTTGGTATACAGAGCTCCTGGACACAGAGGAGGTGGTCCTTGAATACCGACCAGCTGTCCTGGGTCCCTCTTCCCTCCAGGCCTTTGTCCCACGACACTTTGGCTAGCAGATCCCTGAAGTGATCAAAATCTGCACAACTGAAGTCTAGGGTCGTGAGCTTGGAATACTTCCTCCTGATTGCCCTGAGGATATTAAATTCAACTGCTTCATGGTCACTGCAGCCAAGGCCATCTATGAGCCTCACATTGCAACCTTCCCTGTTGGTGAGAACAAGGTCCAGCATAGCACCATTTCTTGTTGGTTCCTCTACCATTTGGAGGAGGAAGTTGTCTTCTATGCAGTCCAGGAACATCCTGGATTGCTGGTGCCTTGCTGTGTTGTCCCTCCAGCAGATGTCCGGGTGGTTGAAATCACCCATGAGGACCAGAGCTTGTGACCTGGAAGATGTTTCTATTTGCCTATGGAGGGCCTCATCTGCTTGGTTCTGCGGGTCAGGTGGCCTGTAGGAGACCCCCACAGTAATATCTCCTTCCCCTGTCCTGCCTTTAATTTTAACCCATACACTCTCAACAAGCTCATCATCCCTCCCCAGGTGGAGCTCCACTGATTCCAGCTGGTTGACATAGACACATCCTTCCTCTATCCCTACATTCCAGTCATGGGATTCATCCCACCAAGTTTCAGTAACAGCCACTATGTCCTGGCATCCCAGCAGCACAGTGGCCCTTAACTCATCCTGTTTGCTGCCCAAGCTGTGCGCATTCGCATAGAAGCACTTCAGCGGGCTGGCCCTGTCCTCCTCTTGTGCCAAATCCCCTCGGTTTCCACAGAATGTCCTGGTGCATCATTCATGGCTTGCCTCAGGGCAGCAAGTTGAGAGCCCTCACTAGCTCTCCATCCCTCTGCCTCTGGTGAACTGCCCCTCTGTTTGTTACAGGCCAGCAGGAGACTATTAACCCCTTCCCCCTTCAAATCTAGTTTAAAGCCCTATCAATGAGCCCTGCCAATTCCTGCCCCAGGATCCTTTTCCCCCTCTGGGACAAGTGTGTCCTATAAGTTGTTTTCAGCTCTGGTGCCTTGAAAACCAATCCATGATTGTATTCTGTCACCATGATTGTATTTTGTGTCACTAGCAAACTTGCTAACAGTGCACTGTTCCCTCACCCAGGCCACCGATGGATCTATTTCATAGTACTAGCCCCAGTACTGGCCCCTGAGGGACTCCACTAGACACATGCCTCCAACTAGACTCTGTCCCATCGACCACAACTCTGACTTCTTTCCTTCAACCAGTTCACAATCCACCTCATTATCCGATCATCCAGACCACACTTCTTCAGTTTAGCTGCAAGAATGCTGTGGGAAACAGTGTCAAATACTTTCCACATCCACTGCACTGCTACCATCTATCCACCTGGTTATGTCCTCAGAAAAGGTTATCAGACTTCCCCTTGGTAAAAACATGTTGACTGCTTGTGGTGGTAGGGCCAAACATGCCCAACATAAACCCAGAACAAGTCCTGGGCATGTCCAAGCGTGATACCTCTCTCCCCTTCCCTCCTGCAGTGGTCCAGGAAATGAAGGAAAAAGAACCCAGGCACCAGAGAGTCTGGCAAATAAGGGTATGTTCTCCCTTTGTGGTAAATAGGCATGTGCACGGCCTAGACTAGGTTTATGCCTTTGCCTAATATGCTCACAACCTGGTGAAATCCCTTTCTATTGGTTGCCAATTGGCCAAATGATCCTTGCACAAATGATAAAAGCAAAGCCAAATTGTAAACAAGGTGCCTTGCCTTGCCTTGCTTAAGATCTGGGAAAAGAAGCAGTAAGCCTTGCAACTCAGAATCATTGCCATGCCTCAGTTTACCCGGAAAGATGCAAACCCCTTCACATAAGCTGCACTGAAAACACTGTCAGCCTCTTTGCATTGTAAGTGCCCAGGCGCAGACAGAAGTGTCTTGCCGGCCAGAAGGGACAAAGCCCAGGTGAGCCAAGACCCTGGGAACCGTCTCCTTGCAGCAATAAGTCACTTCCATCTTAAGCGCCCACTTCTCGAACCCAGACCTCGCAGCAAAGTGCCGAGAGAAACAGGATGTTGTCGAGAGCCTGAAACCCTGGGACAGCCTGTGAACCCTGGGAAGCATCAAGAGCCGCCTGCCGCCGTGCCGCAGCCAGCCCGGTCATTGGGACAGTGAGACAACCCTGCCGGCAACTAACGCCCAAGAGCACCCCAAAAGCCGTTAGTGGCTAATGTACAGCAGCAGCACCCCTACATGTGGTGGAACTCCCGTTGCTCTCTGTAACCTGGAGTATACTGCAGCCCCGGAGAGAATAACGGAGAAATAGTAGTGTGAGTAATTGGTTATCTCCATAAAGCCTCTTTCCTGTGAAGTCTACCCCTAGTGGACAAGCGGCATAATGCCACAGCACATCCTCTCCCAATGTTACTTTCCCCCCGTTTGCTTCATACTGTTTAAATTGTTAATATTGGCTGTACACTGTACATATCTATTGTAAATATACTACAGCTGTACACTGAACTTATTAGTAAGTTCTTATAATTTTTTTATTAATAAATAATTAATAGTTCCAGTAATATCCTATTTGTCTAATAAATCATAATTCATATTCATAACTGTGCTCCCAAGTCAGCTTCTGATTTTAAGGTGCTGCTTTCAGACACCAAGTAGATAATTATACTGCCATTATCCTTACCTAAGGATCCTCTGTAGAGCACCAGTGTAGTCCATTAATTAGTAGCATTATGTCATCTTGTGTCAATGGACAAAACATAGATTTAGCCTGACTTATATTTCTATCTGTGCTTCTAATCTTGTCTCCCACTCGACGCACGGTATCAGAGTAGTGGTATTAATTTGGAGATTTTTATTGCAATGAAACTTTCCCTAACATAAACTGGGGCAGGGTCTAGAGGATAAGTATTATGAGGACTAGCTGAAGGAACTGGAGATGTTTAGTCTGGAGGAAAAGAGGTGAAGGTAGATTTTATAATAGTCTGCAACTACCTGAAAGGAGGATTTAGCAAGGTGTTAGTCTCTTTTTTCCAAGTAACAACTGATAGGACAAGAGGAAACAGCCCCAAGCTGTGCCAGGGGACGTTTATTTTTAATATTAGGAAGATTTTGTTACTGAGAGGGTTGTCAAGCCCTGGAACTGGCTGCCCAGGGAAGTGGTGGAGTCACAGTCCCTGGAAGTATTTGAAAGATGTGTAGACATGGCATTTATGGACATGATTTAGTGGTGGACTTGAGAGTGCTGGGTTAACAGCTGCAGACAATGATATGAAAGGTTTTTTTCCAATCTAAATGATTTTATAGTAATTTATCTTCTCTCTTTAAAAGCTGCTATGCTCAGAAAGATCACTGAAGGAAACATGAAAAATACAAGCTGAATACACTGCACTTACCATTTTGGCATAAGATGCATTTGCTGCATTGGAATACTCAATCAAAACCTGGAATCTATGGTTCTTATTGAAGATGAGCATCCTCAAGATGTATCCATACTTACAAAAAACCTAGGAGAGGAAAAATATGGACTTTGAGAAACAACAATTCATGCATATTAAAAGCTGTCATTTAGAACTCCATATAAATTTCTGAAAATTATTCCTTTTGTAAGAGATGAATGGAAATTGAGTGAACTCAGAATTTTGTTTCAGATAAGCAAATAATTGCTTGAGAGAGGCTACAAAATATGGGGGGGAAAGATAAAATCTGTTTAAAGATTCAGCAAAGACTGTTCAACTAAGACCAGGAAAGGCCAGGCCAGACAGACATTTCTCCAGTGTCTGCAGAGAAATTGTGAGTAATTAAAGCTGAGATTTGAGACATGCACTTTCACAACTCAGTTCAGATAAGGACTGCCAACTGCCTTTCAAGGTATCCACCTTGGCATTCTGAATGTCAAACCCATTCTGCAAATTTGATGATCAAAATAGTTGATGTGCTTATGAATTAATTATGCAGTGCCCAAACTAGAAAGACAAACAAAAAAAGAAAGAAGCAAGACAAAGACCAAAAGTAGGATCTATCCCTCTGATTTACAACTGAATGGTATTTGATTTATTGCAAATGCAAGGTTGAAATTAAATCTATACATATACCCAAAAATAAGAGTGTGCACTACATGAAGCTGTCTACACAAAAGCAAAGCCAAAAAGAGCAAGGACAAAATTACAGGTAGGACAATCTTGGAAGTAGAGAAAAAGTACATCCAAAATAGCAGTGAAAGAGGAAAGGTTTGATTTGGGGAAATACTAGCAAACAGCACTACTAGAATCAATGCAAAGTCAGGAAAGCAGAATCCCCCAGACAAGTACTAAGCCTGGGGTAGAAAGAAAGGCCTAGAATAGAATAGAATAGACCAGACCAGACCAGATTGGAAGAGACCTTCAAGATCATCGTGTCCAACCTATCATCCAACACCACCTAACCAACTAACTCATAGCACCAAGCACCCTGTCAAGTCTCCTCCTGAACACCTCCAGTGATGGCGATTCCACCACCTCCCCAGGCAGCCCATTCCAATGGGCAATCACTGTGTAAAACTTCCTCCTGACCTCCAGCCTGAACCTCCCCTGGCGCAGCCTGAGACTGTGTCCTCTTGTTCTGGTACTGGCTGCCTGGGAGAAGAGACCAATCCCTGCCTGTCTACAACCTCCCTTCAGGTAGTTGTAGAGAGTGATAAGGTCACCCCTGAGTCTCCTCTTCTCCAGGCTAAGCAACCCCAGCTCCCTCAGCCTCTCTTCATAGGGCTTGTGTTCCAAACCCCTCACCAACTTTGTTGGCCTTCTCTGGACTCGTTCCAGCAAGTCAACATCCTTCCTAAACTGAGGGGCCCAGAACTGGACACAGTACTCGAGGTGTGGCCTAACCAGTGCAGTATAAAGGGGCAGAATGACCTCCCTGCTCCTGCTGGCCACACTATTCCTGATACAGGCCAGGATGCCATTGGCCCTCTTGGCTGCCTGGGCACACTGCAGGCTCATGTTCATCCTACCATCCACCAGTACCCCCAGATCCCTCTCCACCTGGCTGCTCTCCAGCCACTCTGACCCCAGCCTGTAGCACTGCATGGGGTTGTTGTGGCCAATGTGCAGAACCTGGCACTTGGCTGTGTTAAATCTCATGCCGTTGGATTCTGCCCATCTGTCCAGCCTGTCGAGGTCTCTCTGCAGAGCCTCTCTACCCTCCAGCAGATAAGGGTAAGCATGTCTTATCAGCCTGTTAGGTACAGAATCATGGATACAAGACACACTGTCCTAACACTTTGTGCCTAGCTTTTCATTCTCTTAAAAACAAGGCTTATGTGTTGCAGTAATCTTTTGGGGGTAGGAGACAAAACAGAAACCTTTTTCACAGCATTTTAAAATTAGTCACTGAGTTCCTGTTCATAAAGCACTTCCCCTTAACAAAGGCCTAAATACAGCCTCTGAACAAATACTTCTCTATGTTCAGTAAGAAGACTTTTTTTCAGTAAGAAGGATCTTTTTTATGAGAATGAAATAGTAGTATTCCAATTTGGTTTTAAACCTAAACCCTACTGTATATATATATGTCAATTTTGTTTCTGCAAAGATAATCTTGAGTATTCTGTTTCTTAGAATAAATATTTTAAGGTGAATTGTGGCCAAAAAAAAACAAAAAGTAAAGAAAAAAAGTTAGTTTAAGAAGAAAGGGATTGTTTAGAAAGACCTGCAGTGATAGGAGGAGGGACAATGGTTTTAAATTAGAGAAGAGTAGATTTTGTTTGGTCACTAGGGTGGTGTAACACTGGAACAGAGTGCCCAGAGGGGTAGTTGAGGCTCCATCCATAGAGATATCCAAGGTCAGTCTCAGCAGGGCTCTGAGCAGCCTGATCTTGTGGAATATGTCCCTGCTCATGGCAGGGAAGTTGGACTATATGACCTTTGGAGGTCTCTTCCAACCCAAACCATTCTAGGATTCTATGAAGTTTTGGACAACAGCCTGTGTACTAGCTTTCCCAGCAATGCTACACTTAACTATGAAAAATCTCAATTTCTGTTACCCTTACCACACTTATAAAGTGAAGTTATTTTGTAGCTGCCAGGCACAAAGCGCTGCTCTGATTAGGACAACTCTCCTGTTATAATAAATCCAAATAAGTTCCCTTTTCAAATATTGCTTCATTTTACAGACCTATTGCAAAAGTAGTCGAGTGAGAGTTGTTGAGCAATTCAAAGACTGCAAGCAGAATGCTGCTACACTGAAGTATACATTGACCCAATTAATGCAAACTAACATGAATTTCTCCTTCCACTGCCTGGTTACCAGAAAACAAAAGAGAGGGAGGAAGGGGGAGAAGAGAGAGGGAGGGAGGAAGGGGGGAGAAGAGAGAGGGAGGGAGGAAGGGGGAGAAGAGAGAGGGAGGGAGGAAGGGGGGAGAAGAGAGAGGGAGGGAGGAAGGGGGGAGAAGAGAGAGGGAGGGAGGAAGGGGGAGAAGAGAGAGGGAGGGAGGAAGGGGGGAGAAGAGAGAGGGAGGGAGGAAGGGGGGAGAAGAGAGAGGGAGGGAGGAAGGGGGGAGAAGAGAGAGGGAGGGAGGAAGGGGGGGAGAAGAGAGGGAGGGAGGAAGGGGGGAGAAGAGAGAGGGAGGGAGGAAGGGGGGAGAAGAGAGAGGAGGGAGGAAGGGGGGAGAAGAGAGAGGGAGGGAGGAAGGGGGAGAAGAGAGAGGGAGGGAGGAAGGGGGGAGAAGAGAGAGGGAGGGAGGAAGGGGGGAGAAGAGAGAGGGAGGGAGGAAGGGGGAGAAGAGAGAGGGAGGGAGGAAGGGGGGAAGAGAGAGGGAGGGAGGAAGGGGGGAAGAGAGAGGGAGGGAGGAAGGGGGGGAAGAGAGAGGGAGGGAGGAAGGGGGGAAGAGAGAGGGAGGGAGGAAGGGGGGAAGAGAGAGGGAGGGAGGAAGGGGGGAAGAGAGAGGAGGGAGGAAGGGGGGAAGAGAGAGGGAGGGAGGAAGGGGGGAAGAGAGAGGGAGGGAGGAAGGGGGGAAGAGAGAGGGAGGGAGGAGGGGGGAAGAGAGAGGGAGGGAGGAGGGGGGGGAAGAGAGAGGGAGGAGGGGGGAAGAGAGAGGGAGGAGGGGGGAAGAGAGAGGGAGGAGGGGGGGGAGAGAGGGAGGAGGGGGGGAAGAGAGAGGGAGGAGGGGGAAGAGAGAGGGAGGAGGGGGAAGAGAGAGGGAGGAGGGGGGAAGAGAGAGGGAGGAGGGGGGAAGAGAGAGGGAGGAGGGGGGGAGAGAGAGGGAGGAGGGGGAAGAGAGAGGGAGGAGGGGGGAAGAGAGAGGGAGGAGGGGGAAGAGAGAGGGAGGAGGGGGAAGAGAGAGGGAGGAGGGGGAAGAGAGAGGGAGGAGGGGGAAGAGAGAGGGAGGAGGGGGGGAAGAGAGAGGGAGGAGGGGGGAAGAGAGAGGGAGGAGGGGGGAAGAGAGAGGGAGGAGGGGGGAGAGAGAGAGGGGGAAGAGAGAGAGGGGGGAAGAGGGAGGAGGGGGGAAGAGGGAGGAGGGGGGAAGAGGGAGGGGGGGAAGAGGGAGGGGGGAAGAGGGAGGGGGAGAGGGAGCGGGGGAGAGGGAGCGGGGGAGAGGGAGCGGGGGAGAGGGAGCGGGGGAGAGGGAGCGGGGGAGAGGGAGCGGGGGGAGAGGGAGCGGGGGAGAGGGAGCGGGGGAGAGGGAGGGGGGGAGAGGGAGCGGGGGAGAGGGCGGGGGGAGAGGGAGCGGGGGAGAGGAGCGGGGGAGAGGGAGCGGGGGGAGGGAGCGGGGGAGAGGGAGCGGGGGGAGAGGGAGCGGGGGAGAGGGAGCGGGGGGAGAGGGAGCGGGGGGAGAGGGATGGGGGGGAGAGGGAGCGGGGGGAGAGGGAGCGGGGGAGAGGGAGCGGGGGAGAGGGAGCGGGGGAGGGAGCGGGGGAGGGAGCGGGGGGAGAGGGAGCGGGGGGAAGAGCGAAAAGAGAAAGAAAAAAAAAAACAAGACCACACCAAAGCTCAGGAAAAAAAAAATCCCCACAGGATCTGATCCAAGAATTACTGTTGCCCTATCAAACAATTAGAGCTCCCACTGCCACAGAAGGTTAGTTCTTCAGATTATTTTAAGTACACTAACAATCTTAAACAGTTGACCTAGTATAATTGTATGAGCTCAAAGACTGAACAGAACTCAGGGATACACCTGACATTTTAGATGAGGCAAATTATTACATCAGTGGCAGACAGTATACTAGTCAATCAGTATCGTGTTGGAGGGAAATACAGAGAAAGAAGAAATACTACAAGTTGAAAGGCAAAACACAGTATTAGTAGCAATCAACTATTGTTTGAGATGCCAGTAGAAAGCAAAAATCTTCCAGAACTGCAGGCTCTTGTGAAAACATTCCAATTATTTTCTGTCAGATGAGTTCAAGAAAATTCTATTTGGAGAATGGCTTTCACTGCACAAATTTACTACCAATTACCAAAGTTTCAAGTGTGAAACATTTTGCATTCTGAAAACAAAGAAACAAAACAAAACAACCAACAAATCCTTGTAAATTTGCTGGGTTTAGAACTTATCAGCATCACAGCACAACTCCTAGCAGGAGCTATGGTCATGTCTTTCATAGCTACAGCCCATCACTAGATGGGGAAATGGACTAGGGGGAATGGAATGAAGCTGGAGGTGGGGAGATTCAGGCTAGATGAGAGGAGGAGGTTCTTCACCATGAGAGTGATGAAACCCTGGAATAGGTTGTCCAGGGAGGTGGTTGAGGCCCCGTCCCTGGAGGTGTTTAAGATCAGGCTGGCTGAGGCTCTGGCCAGCCTGATCTAGTGTGGGCTGACCCTGCCCACAGCAGGGGGGTTGGAACTAGATGATCCTTGCATTCCCTTCCAACCCTGACTGATACTGCAATACTATTCCATGCCTTCAGAGACAATTAAAAGTCAATGGTATTGTAAGAGTTGATGAACAATCGAAAACATTTGTCCAAGCAACCCCACTTCTTGCATCGAATTACAGAAGTGAATATAAAACCCAAAAATACACTTCAAACTACAGAAGTTACTTGGTACAAAGAGTTCTAAAATATTGGTCAAGCAATTCATTAGCAATCAAGATTTCACTTGTTCATTGTGTGGACATAAATTAGAAATAACACCTCAAGCTGCCACAGACACCAAGGAACTAAAACAAATTAAAGACAGCAGGACAAGCTCGGTACAGCAGCCCTGTTTACTCAGATATTTTTTACATTTTCTTTTTTATTTTAACTGATTTAAGCCTAGACCCTTAAATTACATCAAATAATTTTAAAGCAACGGTCATTCGAATGGTTAAGTTTCAGCAGGTACTTTTTTTTTTCCACGTGGCAACATTTGAACAGATTTTAACTATTCCTGATTATTTTATTTTGCTAGCAATCCTCATTACCTGGTACAGCATTTCTAAAGTAATTGGGTAGAAAGCGTTTTCCACGATGATTCGAAGGACAGCACTTTGAGTTGGATTGAGCCAACCTTCAGCGGCAACAGTGCCTGCAGCAACCAAGGGTCCAGACGACAGAGCTTGCGGGGCATTTTCGGCTTTCTAAAACCACAACGCAGCAGAGACCACAATTAACGTACATACACACAAACTACTCATATCTAAACAAAGTTCTCTCACAAATAAAAGGATATAAAATGTGTTTAAAATGCAACTTCGAAAAAAGTATATCTATTACTTTTATCTCATTATTAATGCAAATACCATGTTAGTTAATAGGTAAACCGAATCTTTTTCTTCCCTTTGCCCTCCCCTGAAAGAAGTCAGATCATCACAGTACCACAGTATCACTGAAGTTGGAAAAGACCTCAAAGATCATCGAGCCCAACCTGTCACCACAGACCTCATGACTAGACCATGGCACCAAGTGCCACATCTAGTCCCTTCTTGAACACCTCCAGGGACGGTGACTCCACCGCCTCCCTGGGCAGCACATTCCAATGGCTAATGACTCTCTCTGTGAAGAACTTTCTCCTCACCTCGAGTCTAAACCTCCCCTGGCGCAGCTTGAGACTGTGTCCCCTTGTTCTGGTGCTGATTGCTAGAGAGAAGAGACCAACCCCTTCCTGGCTACAATCACCTTTCAGGTAGTTGTAGAGAACAATGAGGTCACCCCTGAGCCTCCTCTTCTCCAAGATAAACAATCCCAGCTCACTCAGCCTCTCCTCATAGGGATTGTGCTCAAGGCCTCTCCCCAGCCTTGTTGCCCTTCTCTGGACACATTCTATCCATTCACAGAAATGTGACTCTTTCTCAGTTAAACTGTTACCACTTTGTAATGCCTCATAGACCAAATTTTGCACATTTCACCAAGTTTTTGTCATTCTAGTGATTTTTCAGCAAGTCAGTATGATGACAACTAGTCTGGGCATGAAAAGCTATTTTCTCTGCTTTATTAGGATTTCATTGTCTTCAAGAACTAAGTTTTGCTGGTGATAACCTTAAAGATTCACACCTTGCTCTTTTTTTCTATGCTAACCTAGCACCCACAAAAAAACCACCTCTAAATCTCAGTCCTCAAACTGCCTCACTGGGACTTGTGAAGACTATACACTTCTTTGGATGGGCTTTCTTCATAAAGGTTCAGGCTGCCTCTGAGAATTGACGCCTTCCAAATGTAGTGTTGCGACTGGAAGTCATCTGGCAGTAACCTTGTTTCCTTGAAAGAAGGACTAAACATGACACAGTAAGATGTTACTCTGTTTCAGAAACAGATACCCCTGCACAATAATCTGTCATTCAGGCCTGAGCCTAGACTCCAGCTCTGGAATGCAGTGTTTAGCTGCTCAGCTAAGGTCTCTAAAATTCAGATAAAGTGAAAATGTCAGAGTCCTAAGTGGGGAAAAAGGTTAATTTTTTTAAGTACACAATGTTGGGTTTACAGAAAATGAAAACTAGTGTAAGGCACTGAGTTGAAAATATACTCTGAGAAACAGATACAAGTCTTATCTGCAAGTGTGAGTAGAGTTTTCCTGAGGCTGTTGAATATACCTTTTTGTTATTTTATTTGGTTTTGCAGATTAAGACAAACAGCAATCCAGCAATCTTGGCTAAGGAAAGAGACAAGGAGAATAGCAGGCAATGGCAGCAAGTTTCTGCCCTGTGCAACAGCCACTGCCCGGAGTCTCCCCAGTAACTTCCCAGGTGCCTTTGCAGAACAGGCAGAATGCTCTGCAAGCAGAAGCAGAGGATGGCAGGATGGTGGTTAACCCAGACTGGAGGAGTCGCTGAGGTTTAGTCAGTCTACACTCCATATCAAAACCTCTTCAGTAATGAATACAAGATGAGTTATTGCCACAGGTGACTCACTTCTGAAGGGAGCAAAAAGCCAGGTAGGCAGACCAGATCCATGACTTCAGGAAGCCTGCTGCCTGCCAGGGACATGGGTTAGTGATGTGAAGAGAGAACTTTCTTCCCTAGCTCAGCCCTCAGACCACTATCCACTGCTGATCTTTCAAGTAGGCAGTGATGAATTAATAGCAAGAAGTCCAAGGACAATGAAGAGAGATTTCAGGGCCTTGAAACAACTAGTTTAGAGACTAGGAGCACAAGCAGTGTTCTTTTTCATTCCCCTAGTTGCAGGCAGTGATGAGGGAATAAACAGGGGGAGCCAGCAGACTCCCAGTCTGTTGTCTCAAACAAGATTTGGGGCTCTTTAATCGTTGATTGGTTTACACAACACCAGGCCTGCTGGCAATGAATGGGATACACCTGTGGCAAAGTGAAAGAATCCTAGCACAGGAGCTATCAGGGCCCAGTGAATAAGCTTTAAACTAGATTGGAAAAGGGCAGGGCTGCTACAAATACAACCAAAGACAGCACAGCAATATTTGACGGATGATGTTCTAGTAAGGCCTGTCAGTCTGTCCATATCAATGGAGGTAGGGAATGGAAACCTATGAGGCAGTAAAGACACTGTGGTTACTGATGAATTAGCAATGATAGTGGTACCTGAGAACAGACAGGTAGGAATTAGAAGTTGTCCCTGCAAAAATGTGACAAGACTTTTAGACCAACTGAAGTGTTTCAACGCTAATGGACACAGCATGGGAAACAAATAGGTGAAGCTGGAAGCCATTGTGCATCAGAACTATGATATAGTGGCCATCAAGGAAAGGCCATGGCTACAAACTTTTCAGAAGAGTCAAGCAAAGAAGAAATGGTGACATGTCCTTGTATGTCAGGGACTGTTTTGATTATATTGAGGTTAATGATAGTGACAATAGGGTTGAGTGTTTCTGGGTAAGAAGCAGGGGGAAGGCCAACAGATCATCCAACCAGGATGAAGACACAGATAAAGTATTTTTTAAGTATCTAGGAGAAGCATCATGATCACTAGCCCTTGTTCTCATAGAGGACTTTAACTTCCCTAATGTCTGCTGGAAGTTTAGCACAGCAGAGAAAGCAGTCGCAGAGGTTCCTGGAGTGTGCAGAGTCTAAGTTCCTGACAGAGCTGGTGAGGAACCAGCTAGGGAGGCCACCCTGCTGGACCTGCTCTTTGTGAATAGAGAAGGACATGGGGTTGACACAATGCTTGGGAGCCATCTTGGGCAGAGTGATCATGAAATGACAGTTCTCAGTTGTTGAAGTGAAGAGGGGGGACAGTGGAACTGCAACCTGGCACTTCCATTGGGCAGTCTTTGGCCTGTTTCAGAGACTGGTGGACCCAGTCCCGTGGGAGACAGTCATGAAGGGCCAAGAAATCCAGGAAGGATGGACAGTGCTCAAGAGGAAAGTCTTAAAGGTGCAGGAATAGAACATTCCCACATACTGAAAGACAAGTTGGTGGGGAAGACGACCAGCCTGGCTGAATAGAGAGTTTTGGTTGCAGCTTAGGGAGAAAAGGAGACTCTGCAGTCATTGGAAGAAGGGACAGGGCACTCAGGATGACTACAATGTTGTCATGGAGCCAGAAAATTAAAGCCCAAGTGGAAAATAATTTGGCTTGATCTGTTAAAGAGAACAGAAAATGCTTCTACAAAAATGCTAGCAACAAAAGGAGGACTAAGGAGAATCTCTGATCTTTGTTGGGTGCAGGGGGAGAACAGAGTGGTCAAGGATGAGGAGAAGGCTGAGGTACTCAATGCCTTCTTTGTGCCAGTCTATAGTAGTAAGAAAAATTGTTCTCTGGATAGCCAGCTCCCTAAGCTGGAATATGTGATGGTAAGCAGAATGAAACCCCCATAATCCAAGGAGGTGAACCACAATCATATACACAAGTCTATGAGACCAGATGGCAGACACCCTAGGGGTACTGAGGGAGCTGAGGCTAGTGCTGGTCTCTTTTCACAGGTCATTAGTGATAGAACGAGAGGGAATGGCCTCAACCTGCAACTGAGTAGGTTTAGACTGGATATTGGGGGAAAAAAAAATTAATGGAAAGAGTGGTCAGGCATTGGAAAGGGCTGCCCAGGTGGCTGAGTCACCAACCCTGGATGTGTTTAAAGGTGGTTTGGATATGGTGTTTGGGGATATGGTTTAGGGATGAACCTTGTAGAGTAGGGTTATTGGTTGGACTTGGAGATCCAACCTGAATGTTTCTTTGATTCTGTGGACTGTGATTGTTTAGTATGGAAATGAGGCTGAGGGGAGAAGTCATTGCTTTCTACAACTTGCTGAAAGGAGGCTGTAGTGAAGTGGGCATTCATCTCTTCTCCCAGGTGTCTGGCACTAGGACCGGAAGAAACAGCTTCAAATTGCACCAGGGAAGGTTTAGATTGGATATTAGGAAAAATGGTGAAGCATTGGGATAAGTTGGAATGAAGCTGGAGGTGGGGAGATTCAGGCTAGATGTGAGGAGGAGGTTCTTCACCATGAGAGTGGTGAAGCACTGGAATGGGTTGTCCAGGGAGGTGGTTGAGGCCCCGTCCCTGGGGGTGTTTAAGAGCAGGCTGGCTGAGGCTCTGGCCAGCCTGATCTAGTGTGGGGTGTCTCTGCCCATGGCAGGGGGGTTGGAACTAGATGATCCTTGTGGTCCCTTCCAACCCTGAATATGGTAAGTTGCCCAGAGCAGTGGTAGAGGCACAGCCGCTCAGTTATTTATCCCAGGAAGGATAGGAAAGAGAATCAGAAGTGTAACAGTGAGAAAACCCATAGCTAGAGATACAGACAGCTTGACAAGTAAAGCAAAAGCCACATGTGCAAGGGAAGCAAAAAGAAAATTCCTTTACTACTTTCCCATTGGCAGGCAGGTGTTCAGCCATTTCCAGGAATGTAGGGTTTCATCACGTGTAACAGTTACTTGGGAACTGTCACACCCACCTTCCTTCCACCCCCAGCTCTTACTGCTGAGCACATGATAGGGTGTGGGATACCCCTTCTCTCAGTCAGGATTCCACCCTCACACAGGGAGGGCAGTATGAGAAGCAGAAAAGGCCTTGATGTGATGACGGTGTCAAAAGCTACTATGAAGAAAGTTAATTCTATCCCAGCCAAACCCAGTACATAACTCATGTGCAGCTCTATCTTACCAAATGGAAAGAATATACTTACAGGTACATTGCCAGTCTGGAGTTCTTCGTAATTAGAAAACTGAATATAAACAGGCTGACCACCAAGGATAGGCTTAGTGGAAGTATAGTGTTTCATCATATTAACAGCAGCTTCTTCAGAAGCCATTTCCAAAAATGCCTACAAACAATACATAGCAGTTTTCAGTGTTATTTTGTTTACAGGAAAGAAGAAATCCTCAAAGCACCATTTCTTCCAAATTCCACTCTCACTGGAAAAAAGACCATGTGGAAGTACAGTACTGATTTGCTCAGCATTAAAATTTGTGTATGCATATTTAAGAGGATATTTGATCTTATTGTAATTACAATGTAAAAATGTTATTAAAAAAAAGAATCATAGAATCAATAAAGCTGGAAAAGACCTCATAGATCATTAAGTCCAACCTGTCACCTAAGACCCCATGACTGCTAAACCATGGCACCAAGTGCCACATCCAATCCCCTCTTGAACACCTACCTGCAGGGACGGCGACTCCACCACCTCCCTGGGCAGCACATTCCAATGGCTAACAACTCTCTCAGAGAAGAACTTTCTCCTCACCTCGAGTCTAAACTTCCCCTGGCATAGTTTGAGACTGTGTCCTCTTGTTCCGGTGCTGACTGGGAACAGAGACCAACACCCTCCTGGCTACAACCTCCCTTCAGGTAGTTGTAGATAGCAATAAGGTCTCCCCTGAGCTTCCTCTTCTCCAGGCTAAACAATCCCAGCTCCCTCAGCATCATAGGGCTTGTGCTCGAGGCCTCTCCCCAGCCTCATTACCCTTCTCTGGACATGTTCAAGAGTCTCAATGTCCTTCTTAAAAAGAGTGACATATTGGAAGCAATGCTGTTAACAATACCACACTGCTAATGAACTGATTAGATTCCTGAACCTAAACACTATTAGCTAGGCAGTAGGTACAAACACTGATTGAAAAAAGTAGGAACAGGAGAATAAATGCCAGTCAGTTTGGGCATGATGTTAGCCCATCTCAGTGTTCTCAACAAATTTTGAATACCTACTCTTTTTAGGATTTCAGTGTTTACTGATGGTGTGAACTACCTTATCACATCTAGAAGGATTAGCAAAAAAATCTAAGTGATTTGTTTTGCATTAAAAATGAACATGCATGTTAATTATTTAATTAGGCAGGTCATTTCAAGACCTGTGTTGATACCTGCCTCTCTCACTACAGGAAGGATACTGAGATGCTTGGGGCAATGAGGCTAGTGAAGGGCCTGGAGGACAGGGCCTGCAAGCAGTGTCTGGGGGAGCTGGGGTTGTCCAATCTGGAGAAGAGGAGGCTGAGGGAGACTGTATCACTCTCTACAACCACATGGAGGGAGGCTGGAGCAAGGAGGGGCAGTCTGTTCTCCTTGGTGTCAAGTGACAGAACTGAAGGAAACAGTCCCAAGATGCAACAGGGGAGGTTCAGGCTAGATGTTAGAAAATGTTTCATCACTGGAAGGGTTCTCAAACCCTGGAATAGTCTGCCTAAGGCAGTGGTGGAGTCATCATCCCTGGAGGTGTTTAAGCAGTGTGTGGACCTGACACGTGGGGACATGGTTTAGTGTCAACCCTTCAGCACTGGGTTGAAGGTTGGACTCAATCTCTGAATTCTGTTCCCAGAGGATGTATTCTGTGATCAATAGGGACAACATAGTTCTTTAGCATCTATATATTCTTTCATGAGACAGATACAATGTTCAACAAGTTACAGGCCATAATTCAATCCAGAAACATACTAAGAATTTCACTATCAAGACATCCTTTCACATTCACACTTGAGCTCTGAATGAAATATTTACACATTGCTGCAGTCATTTCAGCCAAATGCAACACCAAAAGGGTCACAGCATGAACCACATCTTCAGCTCTGCACTTACAACTGAAGCACTGAAAATAGCATACCTGATTTCTCCCTCTTAGCAACAAGACGTTGGTTACTTCGCCAAAAGGGAGGCCCAACAAAGTGACTTCTGCATCAGTAACGTTATCCGGAACTTGGCAAAGATGAAGGACACGTGAAGCCTCCTTGCGGTGCATTTCCTCCAGTTGAGATTCCATCTGATTCCCATCATCTGAAACACCTGAGAGGAATGGATAAGCAAACAAGACAAACTTATTGAGCACAGATACCAAAACCTAAAACACAAAATAATATCTTAGCACTGACATCAGCTTAACTGTAGCTATGTGAATCCTAAGGTCAGTTCATATATAACCAAAGGACAGCTTAAGAAGAAACCTTCAGATGTTCCAAATCTCCAGTACAAGAGGAGCATGTCATGTGTTTGTTTTGCTTCGGTTTGGCTTGGTTTGTTTTCTTGTGTGTTTGTTTCTGGTGTTTTGTCTTTTGTTTGTTTGGGGTTTTTTAAGTTTTAAAAGAGTGGCAAATACCTTCTTTCCCAAATGTCCATGTAACATGTTTATTAAATGTTGATTAGTCAGGAAAGGGGCAGGTAGTAACTGGGAGGTAGCACCTTCTGATTTTTTGTTTACTACTAACTAATCTTCCTGTGTGGTATGTTTCTTAATTAGTTGCTACCTCAAATGTATTTTTTAGATTTTATTAAATAAAGACTACTGTCCCACAAAGTCTCTGAAAAGGACAGACAACAGTGAGGCACAAAATCTATAGAGGTTCTAGAGTCTTCCACTTCAGTAAACTGCCTGGGTTTTTAACATATGCCTCTTAGTATCCTGTAACAGTTAAGTGACCAACAGTTTTGTATCAAGCAGATGACTCAAGAGTCCTTGAGAGCACTTTTAAGCAGAACACCACACCTGGAACAGGCATTTAATTCAAGAAGCTATCACAAAGGTGATTTCATTTTTACTGCTTTAAGTTGTAAGTCAAACTATAGATCCCAGTAAGAGATTCTGCCAAAATAAATGACACAATCTTATGAAACTTGACGAAAAAAAAAAAATCCTGAACTGGGGGTAAAGCATATTTGACAGAAATTATGTTGAATTCTAATGAGATATCACAGAAAAGGGGAAAAACTGATTTTTTTTTTGTTGTTGTTGTTGTTTTTTACTTATATGCTATAAACAGCTTCACTCTCACAAGAGAAATAGCCTTAACATCTCATGTGTTGCATTCAGCCTTCCAAAGAGATCAGGAATGAATATTTGTAGGAGCTTAGTAAGTAATAGAAGATTTTGCTGTAGGTTCACACAAGTCATTTGGTATAGGAATCTTTACAGAGGGTGTTTTTCCTAGGAGGAAGTCAGTAAAACCCCAAGTTACATTATCTAATTCCCAGTCATGGCACATTCATGACACAAAATAGCTAATTCCTCCATCTGCAAAAAGACTGTATTGGTCTTTGCATCACACATTTTAAATGGCATCATGTGCTCTTGTGGGCATTCTGAAAAATGTGACCACGTGTTACACTTGCTGGGGACAAGGCTTTCATACATGCAGAAATACTGTGAACATGTATCAGTACCAATCCATGACAGGATATGCATTACTATTAAAGCCTAACATCCCCTCCTATTTTGTTAAATCTACTTTTCAGGTTCAAAATGCACAGGATATCCTTTACTTGACTAAAGAAAGCAGAAGATGAAACCTAGCAGGAACTGTGCCTTTAAAATAAGAGTTTCTCACAGAAGCAATACCTTTTAGGTTCTGACTCATTCTCAGTGGAGATGAGACATAGCTAAGAGGCAAGCACAGCATTTTCTTTCTACATCTTCACTGAGTGCTACAGATTTCAGGTCAGGCATTCAGCCAAAAAAGACTGTGCTTGGCAGAACAGTTTTAGCCTGTGTACATACAATGTACATCCCCTGTTTCACTACCTATCCATTAGCAAGTACATGTTAGCTGTAGCTGATTGGGCTCCTGCAGAAAAAATAGGCTTTCAGAATAGAGAAGCCTTACAAACAAAGTGAATTTTAGGGCCTAGTTCTAAAAAGTTCATTACAGTCATGATTCATGACTCACACAAAAATATTTCCGAGGTGAGAAGCTTCAAATCAAGAAATCCCAAAACATATTTTAGAGAGGGAAAAAAAAAAAAGCTGCAGGTGAAGCAGTTGTACTAGACAAATCTAGGTGGAGAAATGAATCTCAATATGGAGTACATAAACACAAAATTAAGTATCATAGTATCAGTCAGGGTTGGAAACGACAACAAGGATCATCTAGTTCCAACCCCCCTGCCATGGGCAGGGACACCCCACACTAGATCAGGCTGGCCAGAGCCTCAGCCAGCCTGGTCTTAAACACCTCCAGGGATGGGGCCTCAACCACCTCCCTGGACAACCCATTCCAGTGCTTCACCACTCTCATGGTGAAGAACTTCCTCCTCACATCCAGCCTGAAGTATACAGTTATCAAGGAGAATTAGAGGGGGGGTTGGATTTCTCAGAAAACAAACACATCCATCTTATTTTACAGTTTAATATCATTTAGACACTCTTTACATCGCTATGAAGGATCTATCCAGCTCTGAAATATATTTCAGCTGTCAGGTTACTGAGTTATAAGCTAACACTGCTTCGGGTCAAGCAGAAGCCTCTGGACATCACACTGAACTGATCAGAAGTATGAACAACCTGACACGAGCAAGTCAACGAAATAATAATAATAATAAAAAAAGCTTCAAGTAAGTTCCTCAGACCCTTCCTGCCCCTTATTCCCTATCAGAAATATAGCAAGGAAATGTTAGGATGCTTAGCAAGATGTCATTTGATTTGTCCCTTTCCTTATTATAAATTCAACTATTTCAAAAACACTGCTGGCAGGCAATTGTCTCTCTTACAAGTTAGTTAATCTGCTTTACCTTGTTAACTTACGCAGCCATGGGCCATTAATACTTCAAGCCCACCTAAGCTGAAAGTAACTCCTAAAGGAAGCAGTCACAGCTTGCTTTCATTTTGAACTTAATTTTCTGGTCTAAAACTACAGCTAACCAACTACACTTTCTCAATACAAGGAGTGAGGAAGAGCATAAATGTCTTTGGACAGTAGTACTAGTTTCACAGGTTGAAGAAACAGGTAGCTGTGGTTTCATGCTGAGCAATCACACTGCTTAAATATACCCAATTCCTTGCATCTGTCTATCCAATATTTTCTGTTTATCCAATCTATTACCACATCTCTCCCCACAAAAAAAAAATTTGCTGAAGAAAAATGTGTGTAGACACGTGGTGAATGAGAGCAAGAAAACATCTGATTCTGGGGAATAAAATAAACACCACCCACAACAAAACACCAAAGCAAAGCACAAACAAACCACCAAAGCAAAACACATTTTTCCTACCGCTTGCCTTCTAAAAACCCTACCACTCATCTCAACCCATGGAGAGACTACTTGGAGACAAGAACAGGTAGGAAACCAAATCACAGGACTGTTTGGTGTTTGTGTTGCTGTTGAGAAAGTTCTGGAGGTAGGGTAGAAAGCAGCAACAAGAACACTCGAGGCAATCAGCTTAACTCTTTACCACGAATCCACATAATGTGCCCTATTGATACAGAAGGTTCAGCTTCTGCCTCTAATCCTGAAAGCTTCAAAACAAATTTCTTTCAAATGCACAGCTAAAGGAAAATTAAGCAGGCAATTCAGAATATGTACAGAAGGCTATTTGCTTGATCATAATTATAAAAACCAGGATATTTTTCTTTCTCTTTGCTCATTTCAACTGATCAGTGTTATAGCTCCTCAATCCTGTCATTGAATTGGAAAGACTCCAGTGGCTGTACCATTGCAGTCAGATTATAGCTCAGGCTTGGTGAGTGTGCTCATAGTGAAAATAATACAAAAAAGTACATTTACAGAGAAAATATACACTGTTGAAGAACTGTGATAACAATCTTTATATATGTATACCTGTAGCTGCAGGGTTGCTGCTCATGGTGAAAGGCCTGTGAGTGACACCAGAAGAACGAAGCTCGTCAGGTCCACCCTAAAAAAGAAAAGACAAGATTGTAGTTAAAAGCTGTTAGAGAGGAATAAAAAATTATGTAGAAGAGCAAAAGTTCCTCTGATTTACTCTTCCCAAGAACACATTATCCACTAGTGCTGTGAACTTAGTTTTTAGGAAAAAAACCCCACCAATTACACCACTTTTCCTTCCTTTCAAGGTGTTACCAAATTCTGATGTGTTACGTTTCCCATTTGTTTTCTTATTTCTCCTACTAAAGTTTACATCTTAAAAGATCAAGAACAATAATGAATGCTTATGAAGTTAGCTCACTGTAGCCTATGGTTCTGCAATACAAAATTGCTTTCAGGTATGAGTAAAGGCAGTCACACAGAGTTGATATTTGTGGAAGGAATCATAAAATGGTCCAGGCCAGAAGAGACCTCCAAAGGTCATCTAGTCCAACCTTCCTGCAGTCAGCAGGAACACAATGGACCCTGAACAGAGCGGACTCAAGATATACTTAAACATGGCACTTATTTTTAAACCTAATCTTACTCATCCCAGTGAGTAAGAAATCAAGTAAGAGAGCCAGTGGGCCAGCTTAGCTGGGCAGCGTGCTACTGAATAAACTCAACTGGAATAAGGAAGTTTACAGAACATGGGGCAAGGGGCTGAGCACTATGAAAGAGTACAAGAATGTTATTGCAGTATGTAGGGATGCAAAGAGGAAAGCTAAGGCTTCCTAGAATTAAACCTGGCAAGGGAAGTCAAGAACTACAAGAAAGGCTGGACACTGGAGGCAAAAAGACGACTAGAGGAAATGTGGGCCCACTGCTGAATGAGGTGGGCATCCTGGTGACAGAGGATACAGAGAAAGCAGAGCTACTGAATGCCTTCATTTCCTCAGCCTTTACTGCTAAGGCCAGTCCCCTAGAGAGTTAAGTGGGGAGAATCACAGCGGTTGGAAAAGTCCTCTGGAGATCATTGAGTCCCTATCGAAGCAGGATCACCTAGGGGAGATCACACAGGAACACACCCAGAAGGGCTTTGAAAGTCCCTAGAGCAGGAGTCTCCACAACTTCTCTGGGCAACCTGATCCAGTGCTCTCTCACTCTCTCTGTAAAGAAGATTTTTCTCAGATTGAGGTAGAACTTCTCATATCTATTGTCCCTTGTCCTATCACAGAGCACCACTGGAAAGAGACTGGCCCCTTCTAGTTGACATCCACCCCTCAGATATTTGTAAACATTAATAAGATCCCCTGTCAGTCTTCTCATCTCCAGACTAAACAGCCCCAGGTCTCTCAGCCTCTCCTCATAAAGCATCCGGGTATTGAACACTTAAGGAGTATATTCTGATTGTAATTAGAAGTATGTGCAGCCATTATGAGATAGAAAGTATTAAGGATGGTCTTTTACTAAGCCAATTCACAGATTTACAGAAGAGAATTAAAAACCCAACACACTACTGTTTTAACTCCAGTTGTGAAGGCTCTTAGCTTGTTTTTTAACTTATCATTGATACTACAGAAGGAAACTTTGCATTTTTCAAAAAGTCTGTGAAAACACTTGGTATTTTAGTACAAATTTCAGTGACAGGTGCCTTTTTTAAGCAACCTGTAGCTATTTGGAGGTTTCACTAAGTACCCTGTCCCCAAATGCTTCTATTCTTTTAACATGTATTTTCACAGTCTTGTATTTAATTTTATATGCACTGGTACAAACCACACAACTTTTGTTTTTATTTTCAGAAAAGAAGAGTATAAATTTGCCATATTCTTCTGGTATTAAATGTTGTTTTAGCTGACTCAAGACTCCGATAAATATCTTGGTGTGGAAGCCAGAATCTACCTTTTGGACAAGCTATATAATGACTATTTTTGCAGAAGCTATAAAGTCTGTATCACAGTATCACTAAGGTTAGAAGAGACCTTGAGGATCATAAAGTCCAGCCTGTCACCACAGACCTCATGACTAGACCATGGTACCAAGTGCCACGTCCAATCCCCTCTTGAACACCTCCAGGGATGGTGACTCCATCACCTCCCTGGGCAGCACTTTCCAATGACGAATGACTCTCTTGATGAACTTTCTCCTCACCTCGAGCCTAAACTTCCCCTGGCACAGCTTGAGATTGTGTCCCCTTGTATTGCTGCTGGTTGCCTGGGAGAAGAGACCAACCCCATCCTGGCTACAACCTCCTTTCAGGGAGTTGTAGACAGCAAGAAGGTCTCCCCTGAGCATCCTCTTCTCCAGGCTAAACAATCCCAGCTCCCTCAGCCTCTCCTCATAGGGCTTGTGCTATAGGCCATTCCCCAGCCTTGTTGTCCTTTTCTGCACACATTCAAGTGTCTCAATGTCCTTATATTGAGGGGCCCAGAATTGGACACAGGACTCGAGGTGTGGCCTAACCAATGCAGAGTACAGGGGCACAATGACTTCCCTGCTCCTGCTGGCCACACTATTCCTAACACAGGCCAGGATGCCATTGGCCCTCTTGGCCACCTGGGCACACTGCTGTAATTGCAAGAGTTTTTCAGATTAGTATAAGCTGTCTAAGAATTAGTCTACAAGTGAGAAAAACCAATGAATTATTAACTGTAATACATACATATTTCATGGAATTTACAGTTGCCAACAAGAAGTTATTTGTTTCCACCTTAAATTTTACTGTCTGCCTCAGTAGCTTACAGCATTAGACACTTCGTAGGTTTGCCACATGAAACTGCAAGTGATAAATTTGATGCCAATTTCTGGGCAAAATTCAAAACATGAGTGATAAATTTGACACTGAATTCCAGGCAAAAATTTTAACAGGATACTGCAGAAAATGCTATTTAACTGTGAGGATTTACAACAGAATACCCTGATGATCAGAGAGAAATCTTAAAAACAAAGTGCAAAGACCAGCATTTACTACCACAGATAATACAGAAAACCTGTAGGGCAGTCATAATCTGAAAGGTAATTTAGCTCTCTTGGAACAGGTTTTAGCATATTCTCAGGAAGTACTCAATTTCTAGGACACCCACAGTTTCATGCAGTAATAAATCACTTGTGGGATTGTGCTGTAAAGCAGTGAAGCAACTCCAGGATAAAAAGAATCACAGGAAGAAGATTCAGGTGGCTGTAGCAGTCTGCATTCCAACTCTCTTATGAAGAGTTGCCCTTATATCGATTACTAGGGCACATAATGAACTGCTGCAGGACAGGGGAACTAAACCAGCTTCAGCAGGGGAAAGTGACAGCACAAAATTACAACCTTCAGTCAAACCTTGTGCCTGTACCTATCCTGATCCATCATTCAAACACCATGTCCTAAGACAGCTCCCTAGACTTTGCATTCCAACTGACAACCATTAACCTGGTACTACAGCAGCCAAAACACCACAAAAGCTCTTTTAAACCCCAAGCTCATCACCTAGACAACTGTTTTACTTGGTCTAATACAAGACTAGTCTCTTTGAGCCACAGGTACATTTAAATAGGAAACCATCATTACAAATTATAACTTTCTGCATATCTTCAATTTGATACAAGGAGGATTTTTAAATGAATGCACTTTTAACTGTGTTTATGTTTTAAAAAACCTAACCCAACCATTAGAATATGAATTCAAGAAACCACAGAATAATTGGCATGACACCATCATGCTAAGCCTGGAGTTCATTGGTGACATAGGAGGATTCAGCATGCCCTTAGCAAGTATGCAGACGACACCAAGATGAGTGGTGCAGCTGGCACACCTGAGAGATGAGACACCATCCAGAGAGATCTGGACAAGCTTGAAGGTGGGCCCATGTGAACTTCATGAGGTTGCTGGGACAAGAGCTGGCTTGAACTGGAAATGTGAGCTCACAGTCCACAAGGTGAACTGTACCCTGGGCTCCATAAAAAAAATTACCAAAACAGTATGGCTAGCAGGTCAAGAGATATGTTTCTGCTCCTCTGCTCCACTCAGGAGACTCCACCTGGAGTAGTGTGTCCAGCTCTGGAGTATTCAGTACAGAAATGACATGGACCTGTTGGAGCAGTTCCAGAAAGGCCACAAACACAATCAGAGGGCTGAAGCATGTCTCCTATGAGGATAGGGAGTGGGGAAATATGCAGTTCTAACAATTAAAGTCATGAGTTTTATTACTACCGGTTTATATTCATGTATATCCCTCACTACAGTAGCAGGAATTAGAAACCCAGGTACTTGCTATTTAAAGAATTCAGGTTGTATTTAACTGAACATTGAACTGACCCTCATCCCCATCTCATAAATTTGACCTGAGCATTCCTTCTCCACTTTCCACACATTCTAAGAGTTTTATTCTTCACTGCTTTCTAAAACAGTAAGGTAACTGAATATCACAGAATCACAGGAACATTCAGGTTGGAAAAGACCCTCAGGATCACCAAGTCCAACCAATTAACCCTACTTAACAAAGTTCACCCCCACACAATATCCCCAAGCACCACATCCAAACCACATTTAAGCACATCTGTGGTTGGTGATTCCACCATCTCCCTGGGCAGCTCATTCCAATGCCTGACCACTCTAGCTGTGAAAAAAATTTTCCTCATGTCCAGATAGTGCCAGGTACAAATATAATGAGTTTTCATTCAGCAATAATGTGGGGAGTGGGCACCAAAATAGCAATGCTCAAGCCACTATGTCCAGCTGGGGAATCAGAGCAATAACAAAAGTTCCTTAGCTACCTGCCATTATGAGAATCAGAAGGGCTTCCACCTGTCTAGGGTGACAATTGTATGCTCAGCTTACTCTCTAAAATGCCTGTACACCAACAAACACAGTGTGGGGAGTAAACAGGAGAACTTAGAGATCTGTGTGCATTCAAAGAGCTGTTATCTGCTTGCAGTTACCAAGACATGGTGGGACAGTTCACATGGCCAGAATGCTGTCATGGATGGCTATGTACTTTTTAGGAAAGAATGGGCAGCAAGGTGAGGTGGCAGGGTTGCTCTTTACATGAAAGAGCAACTACATGCACTGAGTTCTACCCAGAGGCAGATGAGCAGTGAGCTGAAAGTCTGTGGGTAAGAATTAGGGGAACAGGCTAACACAGGAGACAGAGTTATGTCTTTTTGACACATGTGGTAGAGGACCCTACAAAGAGAGATATGCCAAACCTCGTGCTAACAAAGAAGGCCTGGTTGGTGATGAGAAGGTTGGAGGCAGCCTTGGATGCATAACCACAAGACGGTGGAGTTCAGAATCATGCAAGGAAGTAGTTGGGTAGTAAGGGGGATTGCAAGACTGGAGCTCAGGAGAGTCAACTATCACCTCTATAAATATAGCTTGTATTATGAACTATAGACATTTTATAATCAGTTTAGGATTATGGATTGTCAATGACTACTCTCCCTTATCATTCCACATCTATCAATGCCCTTTACAAGTGCCAAATATTACAATGTAAAACCAATTACTACTAATTAATTAAAATTATAGTTTGTCAAACTGGAGGCCAGAGATGCATCCCAAAGAAAGATACTTCACATCTTCTCTCATGATGATATCACAGTATCACAGTATAACTAAGGTTGGAAGAGACCTTGAGGATCATCGAGTCCAACCTGTCACCACAGACCTCATGACTAGACCATGGCACCAAGTGCCATGTCCAATCTCCTCTTGAACACCTCCAGGGACGGTGACTCCACCGCCTCCCTGCAAGACAACCTGGAGGACTTCATGCTGGACTTAAACATGGAATAGAAGGCTCTATACAGAAACTAAATTCTGCCTTTTCCACCTTCACTGATACACACAAGGCTTATACATATCAGAATGGATTCATTTGGGATACCCACACACTTTCTCCTCTTCTCCTGGAAGTTACACTGCAAATGTCTTTACAGATTTAAGAGTGATGCTCAATGGATTTCACACCCAAGAGTCTACTTAAAAGGGCTTCAAATACAAACTTATGGTTGGTTGGTTTGTGTTGATTTGAGTTTTTTTATTATTAAAGGTTAAAGTTGAGAAATAAAAACAGCTAAGAGAAACAGAACAAAACCATGAGGCTTATGACTACAAATGTGGTATCAGCAGACCCCAAGAAAGATTGTAATGAAGGAAGCAAGAAGTTTATGTGAAAGGCTATGAAGAGCTTTTTACCTTCCAAGAGATCTATAACAAAACTGTATGAACAAAAACAGAGATAAAATACAAGATGCTTTCAAATTGCTGCAAAGGTAATGGTAAACAGGTCAAAGGGAGAAAGAAAAACAGTATTATAAAAGTGAAAATGTGGTGAGCTGCGGAATTTTTTTTCTGTCTTGCAATGGAAATAGTTTGATAGCATGGAGGAGGGAAAAAAAAAAGAAAAAAAGAAAACAGCAGGTAGGTTCACAACAGCAAACAACTTCTGTGAAATCTCTATATGGAACACACCCTTTTAAAAGTTCATTTTAACCCTAATTCCTGTGAAAACAGAAAAATGCATAAATCGGATTCCAGAATGCTGCATTTACCAGCAGCTCTGTCTTGGAGTATGAAAGACAGCTACTTTTGTTACTTTTAGTTCTGCAGAACAATAGAAATAAACATAAAGGTTTAAGAACACAATGTTTGAGGAAAAAAATATTCTCATTTCTCATGTATACAATGCCTACCATGGATTCACACCATGGATTCACACCACGGATTCACACAAAGTTATCATAACGATTTGCCTCTCTGCTGATCATTCCATTTAAAAGCATGACAATTCTTTCATAACTTAACAACTTTCAGATCCTTACAAATTGCCTTAAAGAAGATTTTTATTCTCAGCTACCACACTCTAAAGGCACATGCTTGGGATTGTTTGCCTTTTGAGTATTTGATTGATTATTTTTTTTTTTTCAGTTTCACATTTAAAGCTTTTCTCCACAATGAAAGACAGACTTCTTTTTAAGAAGGCTCATGTTCTCAAACAATCACATAATTCTGAGTCTAAAAGCTCTAAGAATTACATGCTAAAGTCAAGTGCTTGGAAAATATTAAAAGTCATTATGATGGCGTGCATCACATAAATTAAGTGTTACTCGAACAACTGCCTGTTCTAATAAACATTTGCATTAGGATCAACAACTGAGTATAATATTTCTGTTCACACACTCAGTTTTTAATTGTTATTTTTTATTTTCTGGGAGAGTAGTGCTGTATGCAGGAAAACCTTGGTCACACCTACAATACCCACAGTTCTTATCCTTTTCATATAATCTGTTTTTGTTTCCTCTCCATTTCCTTAGCAATGCTTCTTATCACTTCGTAATGCAAGGTACTTTCTCATGCAATGGTCTCTCAGGTCAAATGGATTCTCAGCCCAGCTCTACTTCATCTGTACAATGAACAGTTCGTAAATTGGCTACTTTAAAAATCAAACTTCAGATTAATGCTTCATTACTAATACACTAATAAGTATGCAAATCAGGTCAAAGTCATAATCTCAGACTGTCTGCAGACTCTGGAGACAGCACAGCATTAACATATCTGTGTATCCAAAAAGCCTGCACCTTTGTTCAAATGAATGCCCCATCTTTCTAGTAAATATGGACAAGTTGTTTTCCTCTCCTATTCACTCTCTTAAGTATTACCAGTTACAACAAATGAACTTTTCCCTTCAGTTTTACGTCACAATAATACATCTTCTAACAGTCATTTCTTCCAGATCTCAACAGAACACACAAGTTTGCAGGTGAAATAATATTTTCCCTGAAACAAGTATACAGCTACACTAAAATTATTTTACTCTTAAGCATGACTTCTTCAGTTTTAACCTTACCCTTTTGCTTACAAACACAAAACCACTGGAGAAACACGACTGTGATAAGAAAACCTATAAAGCAAATACAGCTGCTGAATTTTATTAATATGGAAGTCCATGTATTTTATAAAATACTGGTAACCACCTTTGGGCAATCCATGGTTTTTAGTGGAATGGCCTTGGCTAAACACCAGGCTAACACTGAGTAAGACAAAGGCATAGTTTTATCTGATGTTCGGATTATCTGTTTTGAGAGCTTTATCCTGTTGATACCTGGCTTTTTTTTCCCCTGTCTGGTGTTGTGAGTCCCTCTCCCAGTCCTTTGAGGTGCACACTGGAACATCAACTCATACCACAATAAAGAGTTCCTCCAAGAGAACACTGTTCACAAAACACAAGGCTATGCTTGCCTGCACTAAAAATGTTCATTTTGTACACAAAACACTATCTCCAAAGTAAAGTTGCCCCAAAAAACCTACAAATCCTAACAAATCTTAATCTTGTTCCTTGATACTTTTACATCAAAGCAAGCATTACAGAGAAAAAGAGGCAATAGAGAGCAATAGTGGCAATAGGGGAACACACCACAGACTGTATGATATATTCATATTTATGTGGAAGTCCCATTATATACACTTGAGACTTTTTTTATGTGATGGCAACACAAAATAAATGCCATTAGCAAACCAATTTCACAGAATCACCAAGGTTAGAAGAGACCTCAAAGATCATTGAGTACAACCTGTCACCACAGGCCTCATGACTAAACCATGCACCAAGTGCCACATCCAATCCCCTCTTGAACACCTCCAGGGATGGTGACTCCACCACCTCCCTGGGCAGCACATTCCAATGGCTAACAACTCTCTGTGAAGAACTTTCTCCTCACCTTGAGCCTAAACTTCCCCTGGCACAGCTTTATACTGTGTCCTCTTGTTCTGGTGCTGGTTGCCTGGGAGAAGAGATCAATCCCCTCCTGGCTACAACCTCCCTTCAGGTAGTTGTAGACAGCAATAAGGTCTCCCCTGAGCATCCTCTTCTCCAGGCTAAACAATCCCAGCTCTCTCAGCCTCTCCTCCCTATAGAAAGTATGTTGTGGAACACTGCAGATAAGATTTAGCAATGAAGAACTACTTTCTAGTTACTTTTACATTTTTAAAGCACTTCATTTTAATTTTTTATACTTGTTTTCTGTTTTGGAAAGCAAAGCCATTGTACATACACAAGCTCTGTTTCAATACATTGAAAGTCATGTATTAGTGGATAAAGCACAGAATAAAAGGAACCTATACATAAACAAGTCTTTTTCAGTGACAGAGTTAGTAACACTTGCAGACTAATAGCTACTTAAGAAAACTCAGTTGCTGAAGCAACACATGGTTGCTTTTATCCTAGGGGGATAAAATATTTAGAATTTCATAGCATTATAGACACCAATTTATTTTGTGCATCAGGAAGAGATGCTTATACTCACTGACCTTCCCTTTAGGTTTATTTCACGCATTTTAATCCTAATTCTTAATAAGGAATTGAATATGTGAACATGACTGTAAATATACACCATGCTAGAGTGTTAGAGGTTGGAAGGGACCTCCAGAGATCATCCAGTCCAAACCCCCTGCCAAAGCAGGATCACCTAGGGCAGACTGCACAAGTATACACCTGGGCAGGTTTTGAAAGTCACCAGAGAAGGAGACTCCACAAACTGCTTGGGCAGCCTGTTCCAGTGCTCCAACACCCTCACAATAAAGAAGTGTTGACCTGAAGTCTGGAAAATGTAATTTTTCCACCCATACCTTCATTTACATTTTGATACCCTGTCCAAATCAACACTTGGTTGTCTGGAAGAGAAAGACCAAGAGGGAAAAAAAAAAACAAAAAACAAAAGGAAACACAAACCAATATACACACATCTACAAATTTGAAAGTCCAAGCAGCTCAAGAGAATATAGATGTCTACACTTCATCCTTATTTTCTGAAAGAAATATTTTTTTTGTTAAGGAGAGCAAGTTTCTCTAATATTTCTATCTTTACTGAATAGAAAGAAGTTTGCTGGCAGTGACAAATCAAATTAAAAATTAACAGATTAGCTGCTTTTGAGTTAAAACAAATTTCCTCCACAGAAACTAGGTTTTGCTGCCATCACATGCAAGGTCTTATAATGTGCACTGAACAACTTTACTAAAAAAATCATCAGAGGTTTAAAACTGACTTTATTTTGGAAAAAGATAAGCAACCAAAACAAGGAAGGCACAGATGTGAAGCTCAATTAATTTTCATAGAATCACAGAATGTTTTTGCTTGGAAGGAACATTTAAAGGTTTGTTCACCTCTGCCCTGAGCATGGACATCTTCATCAGGAACAGTGTGGCCAGCAGGAGCAGGGAGGTCATTCTGCCCCTGTATACTGTACTGGTTAGGCCGCACCTCGAGTACTGTGTCCAGTTCTGGGCCCCTCAGTTTAGGAAGGATGTTGACTTGCTGGAACGAGTCCAGAGAACAGCAACAAAGTTGGTGAGGGGTTTGGAACACAAGCCCTATGAGGAAAGACTGAGGGAGCTGGGGTTGCTCAGCCTGGAGAAGAGGAGACTCAGGGGTGACCTTATCACTCTCTACAACTACCTGAAGGGAGGTTGTAGACAGGTGGATGATGGTCTCTTCTCCCAGGCACCCAGTACCAGAACAAGGGGACACAGTCTCAGGCTGCACCAGGGGAGGTTCAGGTTGGATGTTAGGAAGAAGTTCTATACAGAAAGAGTGATTGCGCTATGGAATGGGTTGCCCAGGGAGGTGGTGGAGTCGCCGTCATTGAAGGTGTTCAGGAGGAGACTTGATGGGTTGCTTAGTGCCATGGGTTAGCTGTTTGGGTGGGTTGGATTGGTTGATGGGTTGGACACGATGATCTTGAAGGTCTCTTCCAACCTGGTTTGGTTTATTCTAATAAAGGTTTTTTTTATTCTAACTAGATGCCTCTGAACATGCAGGGCTCACAAGAAATGGAGAGTTCAGTGCTGGGAAGCTGCCTCAAGTGCCCCCAGGGGATCTGTTACATCCTGTGCCTGATCACAGTGGAACAGAAGACACTTGGAAGTTTGACAGCTCTGCTGTCAAGTCCACCCTGAACCAGTTTCTGTTTTGGGAGACTTTGTGCAGTGATCCTCTCCACAGGCTCCAGAGCTTCGCTCCGGGCTCTGGGCTGGCAGAGGCAGAGAAGGACCATTATAAGGTGCTGCCAGAGGGTGAACAAGCAGCCAACAGAGCCTGACAGCCCCAGGAGGGTGTATGGTGAAGTGGCAGCAGGCTGACGCCAACAGGAGTCCAGGCAAACAATTTCCTCCCCAAACCTGTGAACCCAGACTCCTGGGGCTGGGGGCAGGAGGGCTGCGTGCTGCATGAGACGGGCTGTGAGCTGAGTGCTTGGAAACAGCAGCTGGAGAAAGTTATGCTGCAGCTAGAGCAGGTGCAGTTACAAAATGGAGCTGTGTGACACCATACCCCCATGTTTCCTCCTTCACTGCCTGCCCCTGATCCAGCCCAGTGAATCAGCATCCTGAACTCCAATGAAAATCTGTGAGGTTGCTCAGAGCCCCATCCAACCTGACCTGGCATGTTTCCAGGTGTGGTGGTGAGAGAGGTCACACCGCGGTTGGGGTATCTGCCACCTCTCTGGACAACCTGTGTAGTGTTTCACCATCCTCATTGTAAACATTTTCACCCTTAATACACAATGAGACAAATAGCTTATCTGTATACATGGAGCAAGACAAAGAAATTAGAGACTAGAAAACAGAAACAGATGAAGTGACAAATAAAAAGAGAGTAAGAAAATAAATGGTCTCTAGTGAGAAGTAAGAAAATTAACAACAAAAAGACCCACAGAAATGGAACTGGAAAGAAAATCCTCATCAAGCTATGCAAAGCTAACAAAAATCAAGAGGGGTTATCTGCAATTTATAAATTAAATTAAGTAACTTGGCCGTGTTACAATTCAATAAAATACTCTGATGCTATAGTCTAATTTGCAGTGGCCTTTAGTGTCACTGTGGCAGCATGCATTTTGTGCTGACTGACAAACATAATTGCTTCTAGCCTAGAAAATATTATGGTTAAAAAATGTTGAAGGCATATAGAAACATAGAATAATTTAAGTGGGAAATACCTTTAAGGTTTGTACCTCATAAAAAGTTGGACCATAGTTTACACACTAAAGAGCAGCTACTGAAGTATGATGTTGCTCTGGGCAACTGAAAAATGTGCTTTATCATACCTTTAAAAATGTTGATGGCCTCTTCCAAGATCCTGCAGTCTAGGCGTTACCTAGTAAGCAAGAATCAGAAGTTAGAGCAATGCTTGTAACAAAATCAGTGCAGTTACTTACAGCAGCAAGTAAAATTAGTTGTAGCACACCACAATTAAGAAAGTCAGATGAAAAATTATTAGATTGAATCACAATAATTAATTTCATTGGTTTTCACTGGCAACTTAAGAGTGCAGTTTCCTGGACAGTTTAAGCTGCTCTAAAGGCTGCCCTGAACTAAGGCAGTCATTTTCCCACTCTTGTGTTTTCACAGCTCCCCCTGCAGTGACTAACAATAGGACAGGTACCAGAACGATGTACTACGCAGTTCACGCACAATTTCTACACCGCCCGTGCAGGCACAGAAATGCGCTGCCGAAGACGGTGTTATACTTTCAGCAACGGTCCCGAGCTTGCAGCACTTTAGCTAGCAGGTAAACAGCAAGCGCAGAGAACAACGCCATCAACGGGAACAGCCAAAATATTCTTTCACCTACCCTCTCTGTGTGAGTCAAAGGTGCTGCCTCTTTCTCTCGATGATCTGAATAGGTAGCCTCTATTATCACTCGCTGAAATTAGAAGAAAATAAAAGTTGCTCACATGTAGTCTTCCATAACGATTATACAGCACAAAATAAAGTTAAAAGTACAAATGATGTCCAACAGTCAGAAGCAGAAAAGCAAATGCAAAGTACAATTACGTGCAACGGAACATAGAACATCACAATTTGAGATGTTAGATTGGTACAGTTTAAGAACTCACAGATTTTGCTTGCAGTGTTTTTACTCAAATTAACAAATACCATGCTTTAGTTATCCTTAAAATTAGTATTTCAGGGCAGTACACACCAACAATTGCATGCCTCTTTTCCCCCCTCCTCTCTCGTATAAAATAACAAAACCTTTAAGAAAAAGTAATTTTAAAAACCAAATAAACAAACAAAGCCCAGACAACCTCTCCTCAGTTCAAAAGAAAATTGTACTAGTTGAAAGAGAATAGGCAAGAACCTAGGTAAGAACCACGCTCACAGCTTGGACGGCAATTCCACAACGCACATGGAAAAAAAAACAACAAAAAATATCATCCAAAACAAACACACACAAAAAAAAAAAACCCACCCACATAAACTGAATTAATGGAAAAATAAAATTACATGTTCCTCACAGGCACACTCAACAGATTAAATAAGCAGATTCTCCCTCCAGTGAGAGCTGCCTTAATTTTCTCTTGAGATTTTAAGAAAAAGTAGCTTCAAAACAGAAGTGAAAAAAACCAAACGCTGATCGTAACAAAATCACTCATTACGTTTTTTAACTGAGTTGTCCAAAAAGATACTTTCTAACACTATTTGCTTCTTGATTAATCACTACTTATATAGGCTCATGTCAGTCTGCTTCCACCACAACACGGATGTCAGAAAAGTTCTGGCTGCGCTACTCCACATTACCAGATAGAAAGGGAGGGGAGAAATCTGATTTCAAGAGCAGCTAAAATTTTACAGGTCACCAAGGTACAGAATACACTTTAAGTTAACAATACTTATGTCTTCGTATGAATTTAGAAGCACTGACTTTAGCGATTATTTCCATTTTCGTTTATGTGAACTGTGGTGTTTTCGGGGCCGGGGGGATCGGGAAAAGTACTTTACTGAGATTAGGCAAAGTTAGGTTCCCGCGTCAGCTGAATTTCCCACCCTGGTCAAACTTCGCAGGCTCTGGGTTTTGAAATACCAACAGACAAAGCCGGGGCGGGGGGGAGCGGAATCCAGCAGTCACGTTTGCACTTAAAAAGCTGTGAGAGAAGTTGGTAGCGCACATACGAACCTGGACTTATTACTTAGTTTTCAGTGAAGCAACTTTACCAAGAGGTGTAACAGTCCATGCACGCACTGCACTACCGCAGCAACCAACGCACTTCAAACTTGCTAGAAATAATTTTCTCTTTCGAGGACCACAGCAGCATGCCACGTTCTAAAGGCCTTCACTGCGGTCTATAAAGCTGCATTTAGGACTACATGAATAGTCTGATTATTGATTAACCTTTCAGAAGACAGACTTCCACTTACGAGCTTCTGTCATGCAGCGGCGACACGGCAAGGCATCAGCCACGCTGTTTTTCCCTGCTAGAGACTAACAACCCCCTGGGCTTAAGCGACACAGAACTTTGGTTACCACACGAAACCGCAATCTCCGAAAAATCTGGTCAGAGCACATACTCACCGTCAATAAAGCGACACCGAACGGCTTTTCAGCCGGGGTAGCTCCGTGCGATGCTCAACGAAAGTGCCCACGAACAACGTGCGAGAGACGGACGGCACCAGCACCTCGCGGCACTACGGGAGATCAGCCTGAGCCCAGCGGCTTGTTAGCACCGGCTCGTCAGCACCCGAAGCCGGCACGGGCACCCGCGCCCCGCTTGCGCCTCGGCGGCGGGAGAATGCCCTCGCTGCCGGGAAAACCAGCCGCGGAAAAGAGGCGCCCCGACCCTAACAGAGAGGAGAAAATAAGAAAAAATAAAGTAAGATTAAAAAAAGCAAGAAGAAGACTTAGTCGCGCTCTCCAGATCCCATGGAGATATCCGCTGAAAAGCCTGGTCCCTCAGCTTCCAATCAGAGGCAGCTCGTGGACGCTGCTTCCAGAACTACCTGTTGGAGCGACCAGCGGTAATATTCCCCCTCTGAGCCCAGCCCCGCCGGAGCCCGGCCCCCTCCGAAACCCACCTTTCCCCTCGCTTCGCTCTCCAGCCCGGGGGCGGGGCGGGGCAGAGGGTACCTCCCTCGGTCCCCTCTGCCCAGCCCCGGCACGGCAGTCCGGCTGCTCCGAGAATGGAGCCGGGCCAGACCCCGCCCTCAGAGGCCCCGCCCCAGGCGGCGGCAGGTGAAACCCTCAGGTGGCCGCCGGTCCCAACGGCAGCCGCCGCCCTTCTCTCGGTGCGATGCCGGAGGCAGGGCACCGACAGTAAGTGTTGCTTTATGCATGGCCCGGACAAGCGACACAGGACGGCGGGCCCTGGTGAGGCCGGCGCGGAGCGCGGGTGGCAGGGCACAGCTGTGGGAGGGGCCGCAGCAACGCAGGCGCACTGAGGGGCGCGTGCCGGACCCGGCGTTCCCAGCCCCTGGCCGGGGGTGTCCCTGCCACCCCCGCCTGCAGACACTCCGCGCGTGCACATTGCCGCAGGGGCGCCGGGGCTGGGTAAAAGCGGGTACGGAGTCGTTCCCGCCGTCTCACCCTTTACTCCCTTCCCTGGTGGGGCGGCGGTTCCGCGGGTCTCCAGCACCCATAGTCCCTCAGGTGTCACCCAGTGCCCTCCTGCCAGTGGGTCATGGACTAGGAAATGAGAATATATTCTGCGAGTGAACGGCAAACACTTACTGAGAGATAATACTTATCATCTGGAGGGTATTTGCACTGAATGTGGCAGGGCATCTTTGGAGCCCTGCCACAGGGACATCAAGTGCAACGACTGGAGAAAAAAAGGTAGCAAGTTCACTGCGACTGCCCCAGTCTCAGCCTGCATCAATCTGCACCTTGGAAAGATTTGTGCTTTGGAGTACATGAATCATACACAACCAAAATAGGCGAAGGCTGTACAGGGCTGTACAGGCTGGAAGAGCTCCATGGGATCATGAGACCAGTCATTAAACTAGCACTGCTAAGTCCCCACTAAACCATGTCCCTAAGCATCACATCTACACCTGTTTAAATACCTCCAGGTATGGTGACTCCATCACTTCCCTGAGCAGCCTGTTCCAGAGCTTGGCTTCCATTTCAGTGGCAAAACTTTTCCTAATGTCCAAATTAATGTTTCCCTGGCACAACTTGAGGCCATTTCCTCTTGTCCTGGCAGCTCTTACTTGGGCAAAGAGATTAACCACTTCTCTACAGCCTTCTTTCGCAGAGCATCAAAGGTCCCCTCCTGAGCCTAGAGGGTTTAAAAGCAAGTTCATCAATAACACCAAGCTGTGTGGTGTGCCTCAAAAACTGGAGGGAAGGGATACCATCAAGAGGGACCTTGATGGGCTGGAGAGGTGGGCCCAAGCCAACCTCATGAGGTTCAACCAGTGCAGGGTCCTGCATCTGGGTCAGGGTAATGCCAAGGCACAAATATAGACTGGGCAGTGACTGGCTTGAGAGTACTCCTGAAGAAAAAGACTTGGGGGTGCTGGTGGATGAGAAGCTCAATATGAGCCACCAGTCTGCACTTACAGCCCAGAAAGCCAACCACATCCTGGGCTGCAACAAGAGAACCATAGCTAGGTAGTGCCATTGAGTGCATCCTCAGCAAGTTTGCTGATGACACCAAACTGTGTGGTGCAGCAGACACGCTGGAGGGAAGGGAGGCCATCCAGAGGGACCTTGACAGGCTGGAGAGGTGGGCACAAGCCAACCTCATGAAGTTCAATAAGAGCAAGTGCAGGGTCCTGCATCTGGGTTGAGGCAATCCCAGGCACAAATCCAAGCTGAGCAGTGACTGGCTGGAAAGCAGCCCTGAGGAGAGAGACTTGGGGGTGCTGGTGGACAAAAAGCTCAACATGAGCTCTCAGTGTGCACTTGCAGCCCGCAAAGCCAATCAGATCCTGGGCTGCATCAGGAGAAGTGTGGCCAGCAGGTCGAGGGAGGTGATTCTCCCCCTCTACTCAGCCCTGCTGAGACCCCACTTGGAGTACTGTGTCCAGTTCTGGAGCCCCTATTACAAGAGGGATGTGGAGGTGCTGGAAGGTGTCCAGAGAAGGGCCACGAGGATGATCATAGGGCTGGAGCACCTCTCCTGTGAGGACAGACTGAAGGAGTTTGGGCTGTTCAGTCTGGAGAAGAGAAGGCTCTGAGGTGACCTAATTGTGGCCTTCCAGTATCTGAAGGGGGCTACAAGAAATTTGGTGAGGGACTTTTTAGGGTGTCAGGTAGTGGTAGGCCTAGGGGAATGGATCCAAGCTAGAGGAGGATCCCTAGTATCCCTGCCCATGACAGGGGTTTGGAAGCAGATGATCCTTGATATCGCTTTCAACCCTGACAATTCTGTGATAAGTTTTCTTTTCTGTTCCTCTGTGAAACCCAGGAGCAAGACAAATCACCGTGATGGAATTGTTTAGTCTGGAGAAGAGGAGGCTCAGGGGAGACCTTATTGCTCTCTACATCTACCTGAAGGGTGGTTGTAACCAGGAGGGGATTGGTCTCTTCTCCCAGGTAACCAGCACCAGAACAAAAGGACACAGTCTCAAGCTGTGACAGGGGAGGTTTAGGCTGGAGGTGAGGAGAAAGTTCTTCACTGAGAGAGTTGTTAGCCATTGGAATGTGCTGCCCAGGGAGGTGGTGGAGTCACCATCCCTGGAAGTGTTCTAGGGGGGATTGGTCGTGGCACTTGGTGCCATGGTTTATTCATGAGGTCTGTGGTGACAGGTTGGACTTGATGATCTTTGAGGTCTCTTCCGGCATTGGTGATTCTGTGATTCTGTGTGAACAAAAAAACTCACCCAGCTGTGGTCACTCAGCCACACCAGCATATTGATGTCTGAGGTAAGATTAGAAGTATATTTTGTTTAGCGTTAAAGCTAAACAGTTAATTTTATTTGTAACACCTTACTCCAAACTGATGGTATATGAATCAGTTATGATGATATGCATGTTAGAATATACAGACACACATAAGAATATACTAATATATTAAATATTTTAATTATATTAGAATAGATATTATATATCTTAGAAGTTATATACATTTATGCAAACACAACATTGATAATTTTTGAATCCTTTCAAAGACCTTTTCTTTAGAGATCAGATTGTGAAAAATGCCTTGCAGTTTCATTGCCTGGTACATGTTCCTTGCTAGAAGTTACATGTAGAATACAATTTTTAAATTCTCTGAGGCTTCTCCTGTAATTCCTCTCTGCACTGAAGTAGAAGTGTGTTTCAGATTGTGCTGCCTTTGAAGATTGCTTTTAGATTAATTTCCCACTGTGATTCATAAAGCAATACAAATTTTCACAGACTGTTTTAGTTATTCAAGAAGAAAAATCCTTTGTGATAAGGGCTGCGAGGTGGTTGTTAACACATGCAGGGAACAACAGAAAGGAAGAAAAATTTAAACATTCTCTTCCTAGGAGGGAAGGAACAAAACAGAGAGAGATAATGGGGTAGAAAACACATCTACAAAGCAAACTTGGCCTTCAGGACTTATAGTCCTGCTTTCCATGTAAAAATTTTAGTGTGAGGGTTATACTTCAGTTCACTTATATTTCAGTCCACTTATTTCAGTCAGTTATATTTCAGTCCACTTATCTCACTCATTGTTTTCTGCTTGCTTTCCTCATTCATTGTATTTGTTTCTTTCCCCCCATTATCCAGTTTATTTAAATCACATTCCTCCTGTTGCATGTCAAATTGCTATTTCTTGCAACTTTAGAGAGCTGCGCTCTCCATAAACCAGTTGTGATTATGTTGGATGGGTGTTGTGCTTCGGCTGCTTCTTTTATAAGGGCATAGTAACATAGTATCAGTCAGGGTTGGAAGGGAACACAAGGATCATCTAGTTCCAACCCGCTGCCATGGGCAGGGACACCCCACACGAGATAAGGCTGGCCAGAGCCTCAGCCAGCCTGGTCTTAAACACCTCCAGGGACGGGGCCTCGACCACCTCCCTTGTCAACCCATTCCAGGGCCTCACCACTCTCATGGGGAAGAACTTCCTCCTCACATCCAGCCTCAATCTCCCCACTTCCAGCTTCATTCCATTCTCCCTAGTCCTATCACTACCTGAGATCCTGAGAAGTCCCCCCCCAGCCTTCTTGTAGGCCCCCTTCAGATACTGGAAGGCCACAATGAGGTCACCTCGGAGCCTTCTCTTCTGCAGACTGAACAACCCCAACTCCTTCAGTCTGTCCTCATAGGAGAGGTGCTCCAGCCCTATGATCATCCTCGTGGCCCTTCTCTGGACACCTTCCAGCACCTCCACATCCCTCTTGTAATAGGAGCTCCAGAACTGGACACAGTACTCCAAGTGGGGTCTCAGCAGAGCTGAGTAGAGGGGGAGGATCACCTCCCTCGACCTGCTGGCCACACTTCTCCTGATGCAGCCCAGGATCTGATTGGCTTTGCGGGCTGCACACTGAGAGCTCATGTTGAGCTTTTTTGTCCACCAGCACCCCCAAGTCTCTCTCCTCAGGGCTACTTTCCAGCCAGTCACTTCCCAGCCTGGATTTGTACCTGGGATTGCCTCAACCCAGATGCAGGACCCTGCACTTGCTCTTATTGAACTTCATGAGGTTGGCTTGTGCCCACCTCTCCAGCCTGTCAAGGTCCCTCTGGATGGCCTCCCTTCCCTCCAGTGTGTCTGCTGCACCACACAGCTTGGTGTCATCAGCAAACTTGCTGAGGGTGCACTCAGTGCCACTGTCCATGTCACTGACAAAGATGTTGAACAAGACAGGTCCCAGGACTGATCCCTGAGGGACTCTGCTTGTCACTGGCCTCCACTGGGACATGGACCCTTTGACAGCCACTCTTTGGGTGCAGCCATCAAGCCAGTTCTTTATCCATCTAGTGGTCCATCCATCACACCCATGTGTCACCAGTTTGGAGACCAGGATGTGGTGTGGGACAGTGTTGAAGGCTTTGCTCAGGTCCAGGTAAATGACATCAGTTGCTCGCCCCTCATCTATTAACTTCACCACCTGTTCATAGAAGGCCACCAGGTTTGTCAGGCAGGATTTGCCCTTGGCAAAGCCATGCTGACTGTTCCCAATCACCTCTTCACTATACTTCTGAGTCAGTAGTGCCTCCAGGAGGATCTACTTCATGATCTTTCATGATCTTTCATGTTAACTGAACTGTGGTCTTGTTTAATTTAAAGATGTAATGTTATAATTTGATTAGTAGAACTTCAAGCAAGAATGGCACTCTTTATGCACAGATGGAATTATAGCATCAAGTTCTGGGTTCACAAGAGTAAGCCTGCTCAGCACAAAAATGTGACTGTGCAGCCAAAAGAAGTCAAGGCGATCTATTCTAAACAAATTCTCTGTTTTCTGCATCACAGTGTTTTATTGAAAACTGCTTGTCTTTGAGATTATTCCTATCACACTTCAAGAATTTAGCATCTGCTGTTGTTTTCTCATTCATATCTTGTTGATGTTCCTATTGTCAATATTACTCATACTTTCTTACACTGTGAAAAGAATCGTAGAATCACAGACTCATAGAGTCGTAGAGGTTGGAAGAAATCTTCAGAGATTATCCAGTCCAAACCCCCTACCAAAGCAGGATCACCTGGGGCAGGCCACACAGGAACACATCCAGGTTGGCTTTGAAAGTCTCCAGAGAAGGAGATTCCACAACCTCTCTGGGCAGCCTGTTCCAGTGCTCCATCACCCTCACAATAAAGAAGTTTATCCTCCTGTTGTGGTGAAACCTCCTGTGTTCTAGCTTATATCCATTATTCCTTATCCTGTTACCAGAAGCCACTGAAAAGAGCCTGTCCCTTTGCTCTTAACACCCACCCCTCAGATGTTTATGGACATTGATAAGATTCCCTTTCAGCCTTCTCCAGACTAAACAGCCCCAGTTCTTTCAGTCTTTCTTCACTGGAGAGATGTTCAAGTCCTTTAATCATCCTCATAGCTTTTCATTGGACCCTCTCCAGTAGATCCCTGTCTGTCTTGAATTGGGGAGCCCCAAACTGGATATGCTATTCCAGGTGTGGTCTCACCAGGGCAGAGTAGAGGGGGAGGAGAACTTCCCTAGATCTGCTAGACACACTTTTACTAATGCACCCCAGGATACCATTGGCTGCCTGAGTCATAATGATACTGCTGTCTCATGGGCAGCTTACTGTCCACTAGAACTCCAAGGTCTTTCTCCATAGAGCTGCTTTCCAGCAGGGCAACCCCTGGTCTGTAATGGTGTCTAGTGTTATTCCTCCCTAGATGCAGGAGGCTGCACTTGTTCTTAGTGATTTTCATGAGGTTTGCCTTTGCACAGCTCTGCAGCATGTCCAGATCTCACTTAATAGCAGCACAGCCTTCAGGTGTGTCAGCCCCTCCTCTTAGTTCTGTATCATCAGCAAATTTGCTGAGGGTACACTTTATCCCCTCACCATTAAGGAAGATACTGAACAAAACTGGACCCAGTACTGATCCCTGGGAACACCACTGGCCACAGACCTCCACCTTGAATCTGTGCCTCTGATCACAACCCTCTGAACTCTGTTGAGCCAGTTTTCAATCTACCTCACAGTCCAATCATCTATCCCACATTTTTTGCATTTTCTTATGAGAATGTTATGAGAGACTGTTTCAAATGCCTTACTGAAGTCAAGGTATATGAAATCCACTGCTCCTCTTTTATCTACCCATTCAGCTGCATTTTCATAGAAGGATATCAGATTAGTCAATCAAGAGTTCTCCATAGTATATCCATATTGGCTACTCCTGATAACCTTTTATTTCATGTGCTTAGATGTGGTCTCCAGGATGAGCTGCTGCATCATCTTTCCAGGGATGGAGGTGAAGCTGACTGGTCTGTAGTTGCCTGAGTCTTCCCTCTTGTCCCCTTTGAAGACTGGAGTGACATTTGCTTTCTTCCAGTCATCAGGCACCCTTCCTGTTCTCCATGACTTTTAAAAAATGATAGAGAGAGGCTCAGCAACAACATCAGCCAGCTCACTCAGCACTCCTGGATGTACCCCATGGGGGCCCATGGCCTTGCACAGTTTCAGTTTGTCCAAGTGTCTTCACTGATCAGTGGAATATCTTCCTCCAGTTTTGCTCTCTTATTCCCAATTGAATAAGATTCCTGGAGGCTGGTCTTAGGAATGAAGGCTGAAGCAAAGAAGGCATTCAGCAATTCTGCCGTCTGTGCATCTTCTGTTATCATATCTCCCACCTTATTTAGCAGGGGGTCCACTTTTTTCCTGTTCTTTCTTTTCTCATTGATATATTTGAGGACTTCTTCTTGCTTTCTTTTCTCCCTAGCAGATTAATTTCCAAGAAAGCCTTGGCCTTTCTTGTTGTGCCTCTGCATATTCTGGCAACATTTCTATAATCCTTCCAACTGACCCATTTTTTTCCACATGGTGTAAATTTTTCTCTCCCATTTGATTTTTTTGTAGCATCTCCTTGCTTATCCATGCAGGTCTCCTGCCTCCTCTACTTGATTTTTTTCTTCTTCTTTTCTTAAGGGAATATACCTGTCCTGGAGGAGGTAGTGTTTGAATATGAACCGGCTCTCTTGCCACAACCCCACCCCCCCCAGCCTTCTAGAGTCCTAGCCCATGGGATACTTCTATGTAGATTTTTGAAGAGGACAAAGCTAGCCCTCTTAAAGTCCATGGTAGAAATTTTGCTTATTGCACTGCTTCTTTCACAAACAATACTAAACTCTAACATGTCATGGTCTCTATAGCTGAGACTGCCTGGGCACAAGTCATCTTGTGATGAATAGAATAGAATAGAATAGAATAGAATAGAATAGAATAGAATAGAATAGAATAGAATAGAATAGAATAGAATAGAATAGAATAGAATAGAATAGGAGTAGTTCTAACTGGAAGGGACTTAAAGCAATCATCAACTGCCTGATAGTTTCAGGTCTTAGTAAAGCTTAAAGCATCTTATTAAGGGCATTGTCCAAATGCTTCTTAAACACTGACAGGCATGGGGCATCAGTCACCCTTCTAGGAAGACTGTTCCATGTTTTGACCACCCTCTCATTAAAGAAATGCTTCCTAATGCCCACTGTAAGCCTCCACCAGTGCAGTTTTGAACCTCTGCCATGTACCCTACCACTGGATACCAACTGCTTATAAAATACAATAGTGAAATAATCTGCTATTCTCCTTGAAGACTTACATTTCTGCTTCTTCCAGAGAACCGTATGAAGGCTCGAGGAACTTAATCAAGTACTTGCAGTAAACAGACTCTTCTTTATGTGCTTCTTTTAGCATTTCTTGGTGTTCTTCTCAGCATCTCAGAGTAGGAATGTCTGGTAAGTATGTATTTACCATTGCTTTCAAGCAGAGATACCAGTCTGACCATGGTGTGAAGGCTTTAGTTCAGGAGGATGCTCTGTACCTAGCTTCAGATGATACTGATTGGAAAGGACCTCTGAAGATCTTCTAGTCCAATCCCATTGCTAGGGCAGACACTTGGCTTACATATTTTTTCTTGTCATCTGCACTTAGGTGTTCTGCTATAATCAATGTTTTCCTTTTCTCAGCTTATACTGAGATATGGTATTATGAAGACTACAGGCTAGCTATTGTCTTTTATGTTTTTTCCTTAGTTTTCCATACGATACATACACATGCTAAAATAGTCCACATGAGGGGAAATGGCCTCAAGTTGCACCAGGGGAGGTTTAGATTGAATATTAGAAGAAACTTCATCACTGAAAGGGCTTTCAAACGCTGGAACAGTCTCCCCAGGGAGGTGGTTGAATCCACATGTTTAAAAGATGCATAGATGTGGTGCTAAGGCACAGCTGTTTTGTTATAATAGTGGCCACTAGAGCCCGTGGATACAGGCTCCTTGTGGTTTAATGAGGAGTAGTATTTTATAAACCTGTGGTGTCTCCTGTGTAACAGATAAAACTCTTTTAGTACCTTCTACTGGGTGTTGGGGTCTGTAGTAATCTTTCCCCCTTCTTTTAAGTGAATTTTAACCTGTGTTTGCAGACTGATTTTTTTTCAAGCCATTCATGTGCAGAAACAAGATAATAGTATTTCAAAGCTTCCATTTTGTCAATTCCTTATGGGATAAGGTTTGGGTTTTATTTAAATGAAGTTAATTACTAATATTGTATGAAGCTGTCCTGCTCAGCTCTGATCCTATCTATCTGACAATACTTGTCTTTTAAATCTATTTTATGTGCTTTAGTCAGTATTTCTCCATAACAAATATTTATAGACTTAAGTCCTGGATCCAAGCATTAACATCACAGCTATGGTTTCTTTGCTGTGTTTTATTGTGACTTGTTATTAACTAACTTTATTTTCCATAACATAAATTGTTTTGGTTTATATTTGACACAGTCCTGCTGCTACTTATTTCATTGTTTCATTGTGCTAAAGCTGCCTTTATGTTTATTCTGCTAAACTAAGTTTCTTACCTTCTCTTGAATTTCTCTTCTTCTGAATTTCTAATCAGATCTTATTCCAGCTTGCTTTGTAGTCCTGTTTTGGAAAGCTTTATTTTGGAGTTTTTTGTTAGTATGTGTTTGTTGGTTTGTTGGTTGGTTTGAAAAAAACAGTGTTCAGAGAACTGCTGGAATTAGCTTAAAAAAAAATTTCACATTTTTTTCGTTGGTCTGTTTATTAGAATGACACAGAACTCAGCAAACAGTTGACTATTCTGATTACTGGCACCTTTCCCTTGTTTCCCTTAAGTACTCTCTAAGCTGACCTCTCAGGCAATTCCTTGTAAATTAAATGTGTCTTTCCTCTGTGCAGTTCCTACATGAAGCCAGAGCTGTTATCCTTGCCTAGTGTACATGTTCCCAGCCTACATTTTCTCTGTAACTGTGTATCTGGAAGAGGGGACAGCTATGTGTGTGTGTGTGTAGCATCAGAAACATCCATCAGATCAAGCAGTGTTTCGCCTTTGGAGAACTCTGCTATTCATTGGAACCCCACAGTCCTGATAATCCATTGTTCAGCATCCTGCATGGACCTTCTTGGCTGTGGGCACTTCATACTCAGCAGTGTGTCTCAGTGTGTGTGGAGAGGGGCATTTTTCTTTGCTTGTTCTCTCACTTCTGGGAAAAATGGAACTGGTACAGCCACTGCTTCAACTTCTCTGCCAGATGCCTTATTATGAAATTATAATGACCTTTATTAGCTTCACCTTTGCATTCATTCTCAGAATGAAATGAGTTGAGTTATTTCAGTGGCAAATGGGCAAATGTCAGGATAAATCCTATAGTGACCTGTACTTTTTTGAGTGCAGTCACTAACTGTAGGACTACTTAGGATTCCTTTTAAGGATGGAGTATTGCCCCAAAAATTTATAGTAAATAAAAAGAAAGCATTTGTTGACGAAACAAAATAAGAGAGATCTAATAGTCTCAAGCTGCACCGGGGGAGGTTTAGGCTGGAGGTTAGGAAGAAATTCTACACAGAGAGAGTGATTGCCTATTGGAATGGGCTGCCTGGGGAGGTGGTGGAGTCACCATCATTGGAGGTGTTCAGGAGGAGACTTGACAGGGTGCTTGATTGCATGGTTTAGTTGCTTAGGTGTGTTGGATAGTAGGTTGGACACAATGATGTTGAAGGTCTCTTCCAAGCTGATCTATTCTATTCTATTCTATTCTATTCTATTCTATTCTATTCTATTCTATTCTGAACCTGCAGGAATGCTACAAAGGAGTGCTACCATGTCTTTTAAAGAAAAAGAAAAAAAAAAAAAAGATAGAGATTGACTCTTTTACTGATTCTGCATCTTTACTTGTACCTTCGCTTTTGTTCTCAGTCTCATGATTTGGAAACCTAACATTAACCTATACAGACATATAGCACAGCACCAAGCCAAAGCTAGCTTTTTTCCCTGCTGAGTTTGATGGCTGGTTGAGGTTTGCGGTGGACTTTGTCCTGCAAAGTTCTGCATTTCATTTTCAGTGGGGATTCTCAAAGGCTTCCAGGACTGGATCTCATCTGGGCTGAATGGTTTTGTAGCTGGCAAAAAAGGACCTGTCCTTTTGCAATGTTCCATTTAAAACAGTACAAACAATACTGAAACTCCATTAATGTAATGGTTACCTGATCCCCGTGGGTGTATGCTGGAGTGATAAGGCTTTGAAAAATATGCATCACTGAATCATGTCCTGCAGAATGAAAACTTTTTGCAACAGCATCCTGATGAAAATGGAAAGAATAACCTGCATTTTGCTTTTTGTACAGGCATCATCAGTGTAAACCTGAAGAAATACAAGGAGACATGAGAAAGACCAGAACAATAAATACTGGGTTACTACTGAAGCTAAGCTTCATCAACAAGGGTTCTTGTTCATGGATAACTGATTTGGTGTTCCTCTGTATTACTATTTATATTTATTTCAAGATTGACTCAGTATCTAGTATTAAATTGTAAAGTATTGGCCTTTCCTCCACTTCTCAAGGGTTTAAGAGCTACAGGAAAACTTCCAGCCCACTTGATGCCTGTGGCAACTTGTTCAGTCACAGACTGAAGTGTAATCCTTACAGGTCTGTTTTCAGTGGATGTTAATTCAAGTCACATTGACAGAGACAGACAGGAGTAGTCAGAATGGAATGGAATGGAATGGAATGGAATGGAATGGAATGGAATGGAATAGAATAGAATAGAATAGAATAGAATAGAATAGAATAGAATAGAATAGAATAGAATAGAATAGAATAGAATAGAATAGAATAGAATAGAATAGAATAGAATAGAATCAGACTGGAATGGAATGGAATGGAATGGAATGGAATGGAATGGAATGGAATGGAATGGAATGGAATAGAATACAATAGACCAGGATGGAAGAGACCTTCAAGATCATCACGTCCAACCCATCAACCAATCCAACCCACCTAAACAACTAAACCATGGCACCAAGCACCCCATCAAGTCTCCTCCTGAACACCTCCAATGATGGTGACTCCACCACCTCCCCGGGCAGCCCATTCCAGTGGGCAATCACTCTTTCTGTGTAGAACTTCTTCCTAACATCCAACCTAAACCTCCCCTGGTGCAGCCTGAGACTGTGTCCTCCTGTTCTGGTACTGGCTGTCTGGGAGAAGAGACCAACATCTGCCTGTCTACAACCTCCCTTCAGGTAGTTGTAGAGAGTGATAAGGTCACCCCTGAGTCTCCTCCTCTCTGGGCTAAGCAACCCCAGCTCCCTCAGCCTATAGAATAAACCAGGTTGGAAGAGACCTTCAAGATCATCACGTCCAACCTATCACCCAACACCACCTAATCAACTAACCCATCTATCCAAGCACCCTGTCAAGTCTCCTCCTGAACACCTCCAGTGACGGCGACTCCACCACCTCCCCAGGCAGTCCATTCCAATGGGCAATCACTCTCTCTGTGTAAAACTTCCTCCTGACCTCCAGCCTGAACTTCCCCTGGCGCAGCCTGAGACTGTGTCCTCTTGTTCTGGTGCTGGCTGCCTGGGAGAAGAGACCAACCTCTGCCTGTTTACAACCCCCCTTCAGGTAGCCCTATCCTCATAGGGCTTGTGTTCCAAACCCCTCACCAACTTTGTTGCCCTTCTCTGGACTCGTTCCAGCAAGTCAACATCCTTCCTAAACTGAGGGGCCCAGAACTGGACACAAGACTCATGGTGTGGCCTAACCAGTGCAGTGTACAGGGGCAGAATGACCTCCCTGCTCCTGCTGGCCACACTATTCCTGATACAGGCCAGGATGCTATTGGCCCTCCTGGCTGCCTGGGCACACTGCAGGCTCATGTTCAGCCTACCATCCACCAGTACCCCCAGGTCCCTCTCTACCTGGCTACTCTCCAGCCACTCTGACCCCAGCCTGTAGCACTGCATGGGGTTGTTGTGGCCGATGTGCAGAACCCGGCACTTGGATGTGTTAAATCTCATGCTGTTGGGTTCTGCCCATCTGTCCAGCCTGTCGAGGTCTCTCTGCAGAGCCTCTCTGCCTTCCAGCAGATCAACTCTTGCCCCCAGCTTGGTGTCGTCAGCAAATTTACTGATGATGGACTCAATGCCCTCATCCAGATCATCAATAAAGATGTTAAAGAGCACAAAGTTAAAGAATGTGAAGGTGCTGGATGGTGCTGTATTTCTCTTTGTGTATTGCTTCAATGTATGGCTCACAGAAATGCACTGTGTTGAGGTGATTCTTGTGTGGTGTTTTCCCAGTTAACTGTAGAGATTGTTTTTGAAGGCCAGTGTCTGTCATCTAGGAAACACAGAGAATAAGTGATAGAGCAGTTTAGCCTGCAGGTCACCTGCCTGAACACTAGCACTTGCATTTACATTGCCAGTGGTGAAAGGGCCAAAAGTCCCAGTGACATTCAGGAAATGGAATGGAACAAGGGCTGTGGGCAGCTCCCAAAAGAAACAGCTGTGATTTACCTGAAACATTGCATGCAGTCATTTGCACCCAAGTTGGAATGAAGTTGTGTCAGCTAATGTGCAGCTGCTGCAGAATGGAGTGTGGCATACTGAAGGTAAACTGGCTGGGTTCAGCAGCTGCTATGCAAGGAGCTAAACTAAAGTTCCTGAACCCTTCACAGACAGGGTGGTACAGATAACTTGGATTGGGTGTCCTCTCAACCACCCAGGCTGAGGAAGTAGAACTTACAGGTTGTTAGAAAATATTGGAATATGTTTGAAAGTTGAGATTATTTATTTCTTGTCAGAGAGAAGTGATCACAAGGAAGACATTTCTTTTAATATATCAGTATGTTCAAATGCATGTAACTGAACATAGCTCTTGGAAGCATCCTCCTTAAGGTGATAAATGCCTTTACCCTCAGCAGAATGTGTCTGCATAAACACTCAGGACCTTTTGTGGGATGTTTTTGGTATTTCAGTGGAATCAACCCTTTTGTGTACCTCTGGTAGCAATGCCTGTTCTTTGCTCTCTCTTGTCCCATAAGGCAATGTTGTTGTCTTTCTTGCTTGCTCAATTAGGGTGTTCATGGCAGAGATCCTAGACTCTGCTGCCATCTGAACACATGGAGGTGCTCATGTCTCTAGCCACAAACCCACTGTGGTGGGTTGAAGTTTCCTCCCCAACATTAACTTTGCCAGACCAACTCAGTTAGAAGCAAATGAAGCTGTATTTACAAGTAAAATCTACACTCTACAGTGGAATGCAATGAATATGTACCAGATATACAGTATTTACAATATTATACAGATATTTACAATATTATACAGATATTTACAATTTTATACAGATATTTACAATATTTACTCCAGAAACCAAGTGGATGTCCCCATGTCTCACCTGGAGCTCTTTGCCATAAGCACCAGGTTGGACCATTGTCACTTGCTGTTCTGTATAGAATGTTCTTAATGTCTGGACCCGTTTGGATAGGTCCCAGACCCATTGCTTGGACAACTTCTTGCTTTATCTGGTCAAAGGCTGCTTGTTGTTCAGGTCTACACTGGAAACTGTTTCTCTTTCAAGTCACATCATACAGAGGATTCACAATCTGACTGTATCCAGGAATGTGCAGTCTCCAAAATCCCACTATCCCCAAGAAACATAGGGTTTCTTGCTTGTTCATGGGATTTGCCATGGTAGAGGCTGTTTACCACATCCACTGGAATATGTCGGTGTCCATCCTGCCACCACACTCCCCAGAAACTGGATCTCTCTGGCAGGTCCTTTCACCTTATCTCACTTAATGGTGAAGCCTGCTTTCAGGAGAATGTCAATGATTTTGTTACCTTTCTCAAAGACTTCCTCAGCAGTTTTACCCCAGACGATGATATCATCGATGAACAGGATGTGTTCTGGAGCACCGCCTTTCTCCAGAGCATCGTGGCTCACTGCATGACAGACGCTTGAGCTGTGGATCCAGCCCATTGGCAATCTGTTAAAAGTGTACTGGACTCTTCTCCAGGTGAAGGCTGAGGCCTGCATTCCTCTGCTATGGGAATAGAAGAGAAAGCATTAGCAATGTCTATGGTAGCATACCATTTGGCCTCTTTGGATTCCAGCTCATACTGGAGTTCCATCATGTCTGGTACTGCTGCACTCACAGCTGGAGTTACTTTATTCAGGGCACGGAATTTGACAGCCAGAGACCAGAAGAGAAGAGACAGCTCGTCTTATTCCAGATATTTACCCAATGAATTTGTTTAGAACAATCTTTTGTTTTCCTTTTTACACCCAATATTGTTTTATTTACATTTTCTACTTTTCTGCTTGAAATCTGTAACTAGATTTTAAAGGCATAGCCTAAACGCACCACACCCACGCCTATGTGTCAACAAAGGGTGAGATTTCTTCCTATGCTAAGAGCAAGGCTGATGAGAGATTGCCTGAGTTCAGGAGGCCTGTGGGTTCAAATCAGATTAAATGGACTGCTGATGAGGGACCCCTCAATCCCATTGCTGTCTTTTGTGAACACCTGCAGTAACAGAAGAGAAGACACCCAGTCAGGCATGGATGGTGACTCCAGTGTCAGGCATAGTTAGAAAGACTGGAAAAGCAGCTCTACTGTCCAGAAGCCCCTTAAAGTGCCTCTTCAGGGACTCACTCCTTCCCTGAAACACAGCAGTGAGGTTATCCATGGTTTAGTGTTTGGTTGGTTGGGTTGTTTTGGGGATGCTTTTGTGGGTGGGGTTTTTTTGGTGGATTTGTTGTTGTTTTGTTGTTTTGTTTTTAAAAAGTGTGACAGAATAATGCTTTGATTCAATGTATGGTCTGTGTGGCAATAAATATCTCCTATCTCCTATCAATATTTGTTCCCCAGAAGGGCTTCTTAGCTGAAGCTTTAGCTTGATTTCTGACTCTTCATATAATGTTGCCTATAGTTTCCTTTCAGGGCTATAATGTATGAAACCAGAAGGTAATTCTCAGTCAACCTTCAAAGACAGAGGGACATGTGATATCAGTGAGACAAATACTGAATATAGACAGAAAATGCCATAAATAGCATTACTGGAAGTTTGATAGTTTTGAAAGCAATTGGTAAATCCAGCAATATTTCTTGTACATGACATTTCACAGATTATTTTCACTGCTCCTTTTCAAGCCCATGACTAAACCAATCTGCTAACCATAAATTCTGAATGAGTTTTCTTAAGGAGATGAGCTGAAGATTTAAGGCAGTAATGAGGTGGGTATCTTGGGGGTTGGTGATGGAAATCCTGCACAGACAGGACTTTACTTTCAGCATCCTTGCTTAATAGCTTGAAACTTGCCACAGCATCACTTCAGAAACAAACCATCTTATAGCAAAAAGAAACAGTAGTTAACATATACAATTCCTCTTTGGTTCTAGCTTTTAACTTGATGTTGTCTTGAGTATATGAGTTGTAATGTCACTCTTTCAAAAACTTGGGGCTTCATAATACATGTGCATCCTAAATGTGGCTCTTAACCCTTAAGTTGGCGATGTTGGCCCACATATAATGGTTAGTCAATTCTGTACCCTGATGCCTATCTTCTCCACTGCTGTGAAATACACACTGTTGAATTTTTTGTTGTTGTCAGTTCCTAAAGAATGAGAGGAAGAGAAAACCACAGACAGAAGCTTTAATGAATCCAAATAATTACTTGCTGCCTGTGATGAGGTTGCATAATAAGAATGCATTATAATTTGCCTCTCAACATTTCCATACAGGTCAGATAGTCTTAATCCTTTCGCCAAGGAATGAGAAAGGGAAGCATTGTATCCTCCTCTGTACATACCTGCGTGAAGGCTAAGGACACAGCAACCATGATAGCATTATGACAGTTCATTTGAAGATATCAGCAAAGGATTTATTTATTTTTTTTAATAGGCTCTAATTTTAAAATGTCAGTGGGATGTTCTGAAGTGAGAAAGCACCTTTCCCTCACCCTCTCATTCCTTCACTTGGATTTTCATTCTGGCTATACTTTTGTATCAAAGATAAGGAATAGACAAAGTAAAGCAGAACTCTGTGTTCAAGTGTCAGAGCGATTTGCTGTGGCACCACACTTGTAAGATTCACCTTTTTATTACAGCAGCATGAACCTGAGATTGGGCTGTATATGCTGTACCTACACCAGAGGCTCCTGGGAAGAGCAGTGGGACAAGATGTACTGTGCCTGTTGTCGTGAGTAAATGGCCTCTCAGCAATCAGTGCAAAGATAGTTGTGGCCAGTTGCCAGCTTTAGCAATGCATTTTTATTTCACAGAGATTTTTTGCTATGCACCATCTCTCACAGCACCTTCACAGCAGAGCTTAAGAAATGTGGATTAGATGATTACAGTGAGATGGATTGACATATGGCTGAAGGACAGAGCTCAGAGAGTTGCAGTCAGTGGGACAGAGTCTTGTTGGAGGCCTATGTGAAGTGGTGCTCCCCTGGGATTGGGACTGACTCCAGTCCTGTTCAACATCATCAACAACCAGAACAAAGGGACAGACACTCAGCAAGTTTGCTGATGTCACAAAACTGGGGGGAGTGCCTGGTACATAACAAGGCTGTGCTGCTACTCAATGAGACCTGGACAGGCTGGACAGCTGGGTAGACATGAACCTCAAGAAGTTCAACAAGGCCAAATGTAGACTCCTGCACATGGGGACAAATAACCCCATGTATCAGTACAGGTTAGGGGTTCACTAACTGGAAAGTAGATCTGGGGAAAAGGACCCTGGAGTCTTGGTGGAAACCAGAATGATCTAGAGCCAAAAATATGTCCTTGTGGCCAACGTGGTATCCTTGGATGCATTAAGATTGTGGGTAGTAGGTCAAGGGAGGGTCTCTTCCCATCCTACTCTGCCACGGGGAGGCCTCATCAGGAATACTGGGCCCAATTCTGAGCTCTCCAGTTCAAGAAGGATGAGAAACTACTGGAGAGAGTCCAGCAGAGAGCCACTAAGATGATTAGGGAACTGAAACATCTACCTTAGGAGAAAAGGCTGAGAGGGATTGGGCTATTTACCCTAGAGGAGTGAAGACCAAGGCAACATCTCATTAATACAGATAAAGGGTGAGTATTGGGAGGATGGGGCCAGACTCTTCTCAAGGGTGTTCGCTGAGAAGACAAGATGCAGTGGGCACATACTGGAATGCAGGAGGTTCCACATAAACCTATGGAAAAAACCCTTGCCTTTGAGGGTGGCAGAGCACTGTGGCTGTGGCGCCTCCACTTCTGGAGGCATTCCAAATCTACTTGGTCAGGTTCCTTGTGATTTATTCTGGGTGATCCTGCTGTGGCATGGGGGTTGGACTCAATGATCTTCAGAGGTCCCTTCCAAGCCATACCATCCTGTAACTGAAATACTGCTATGAAATTGCCTGATGGAGTTGCATAGGAAATAGCAACTGTCAATCCATTTTCAAAATGTAACCAAAGAGGATCATACATATGAATTCCTAAAATCTGTAGGACACACAGTTGTCAAATCTCTGAGGTTTAAGTCTGATGGCAGTACAGTCTGATCTCAGTTCAACTCCTAAGAACTAAACAGTTAGAAATATGTAACAAGTGCTTGTTTCCTCCTGTTCCTCAAATGCTAAATGCTTAACTTCACAAACCTTTCCACTGTCTGTGATACATTTCAAAACATTAGAAGCAAAAATGCACTTAAGTGCTTGTGTTATTAGACACCATGGCGTAGTCTTCAGCAATTTGTACTACCTGGACTGTCCTTATTTACTTTGTTGAAACAGGCACAGATCCAGGCTGGGCAGTGACTGGCTGGAAAGCCGCCCTGAGGAGAGAGACTTGGGGGTGCTGCTGGGTGAGAAGCTCAACATGAGCTCTCAATGTGCGCTTGCAGCCCGCAAAGCCAATCAGATCCTGGGCTGCATCAGGAGAAGTGTGGCTAGTAGGTCGAGGGAGGTGATCCTCCCCCTCTACTCATCCCTGGTGAGACCTCCATCTGGAATACTGCGACTAGTTCTGGAGCCCCTATTACAAGAGCGATGCGGAGGTGCTGGAAGGTGTCCAGAGAAGGGCCACGAGGATGATCAGAGGGCTGGAGCACCTCTCCTATGAGGACAGACTGAAGGAGTTGGGGCTGTTCAGTCTGGAGAAGAGAAGGCTCCGAGGTGACCTCATTGTGGCCTTCCAGTATCTGAAGAGGGCCTACAGGAAGGCTGGGGAGGGACTTCTCAGGATCTCAGGTAGTGATAGGACTAGGGGGAATGGAATGAAGCTGGAGGCAGGGAGATTCAGACTGGATGTGAGGAGGAAGTTCTTCCCCATGAGAGTGGTGAAGCCCTGGAATGGGCTGTCCAGGGAGGTGGTCGGGGTGCCGTCCCTGGAGGTTTTTAAGAGCAGGCTGGATGAGGCTCTGTCCAGCCTGATCTAGTGTGGGGTGTCCCTGCCCATGGCAGGGGGTTCGGAAGTGGATGATCCTTGTGGTCCTTTCCAACCCTGACTGATACTATGATACTAAAAGAAGCATGGCCATTAGACTGAGAGAGGAGAGGTGATTCTGCCTCTGCTCTGGTAAGACTTCACCTGGAATGCTGTGTCCAGCTCCATAACCCTCAATACAAGAAGGATGTGGATCTGATGGAGTGGGTCCAGAGGAGGGACAGTAGAATGACCAGAAGGCTAGAGCACTTCTTCTACAAAGACAGGCTGGGAGAGTTCAGGTATTTCAGCCTGGAGAAGAGAAGGCTCCAGGGAGACCTCATAGCTTCCAGTATCTGAAGGGGGCCTACTGGAAAGGCACTATAACAAGTTGCCCAGGGAGGTAGTTGAGGTCTCATCTCTGGAGATATTAAGGTCAGACTCTGAAGGGGCTCTGAACAACCTGATCTAGTTCGTGATGTCCTTGCTTACTGCAGGGGGGTTAGACTAGATGACCTTTACAGGTCCTTTCCAACCCAATGTATTCTATGAACCAATGCAATCGAAAAGAACACACACCTTACATATTCACCACTGCTTCACTATCAAAAACATACCCTGTAGCTCTCATATGTGAATATTCATCTGCAGGCTTCCCATTTATAAGAATTAACTCACCTACTTAATTTGAAATAATTGAAGACTTTCCTTTATTTACTGATTAGTAAAAAAAAGAAAGAGACTTTGATGTCCTCCCCTTGGAACTGTTGTAGTATTTTAGCTTAAGACTCCTGACCTGATTTGTGAGGGTTAAGTCACGAAGGATTACAATTTTCAAAGAAGTGGAAAACAATCATCTCCCTCCATCTCCTTTTGGGAGTCTTCTCTTACCACCAAGGTCAGGTAAAAACAGCAGGAGACTAGACATACACTGACTGTGAGATAGCTGAAGTTGACCTTGTAGTGTTTTCCCACCCACACATCCACACAAAGTTGGTTTATTTCTTCCTAATCTAAGCAATGTGATGAGGCTGAGAAGAAAACAGCATGAGTCTCCATCAGCTTCCAAACTGATAGACCTTAGCTAGCTTTCCAAGCTGTTTCAAATATCTTTCAATTTCTCTGAGGGGTTTTATCAACTAATATTTTCATGGAATGCTATTGCTCCAGTGTTGCCTTCTCTTCCTCTAACAGTTTGTTTTGGTTTGGTTGTTTGGTTTTTTTTTAGACTTCCATGCATAGTCAGCTACTTGCAAAACCCACCATCTGTTTTCCTTAAGAAACCAAGGAGGATGCCTTCTGCAGATTAATTCCCTGCCCCTGCATTTTTATAGGAGATGTTTCCTTTTTGCAGCGGCGCACACATGAAAGGATATGAGATATCTTTCTGTGTCTCACAGACTGGCATCCCTAAGCCAGCTGCTAATGCAATCTGGATGTGCACTCTGTTCCTTTGCACTGTCCTCCCTTTTTTCCCTTTCTAGTTGTTTTTATTATTTATCCCGGCGTTCTTTCATCTTCCTGTCATAGGTTAACAATCCTTTTGACCCGACATCCTGCTTTAGGTGATTACGTTTTGAGCATTAATTTGTTGTGCCCGTGCCGTTTCTTTACGATACGTAAAGAAAAATACAGTACGTTCTTTATTTCCACGGAACACGAGGTGAAGGCAAAAGGAAAACCTGCCCGGTGGGATTTAGCTGCGCCTTGCTCCCTGAAATACTTCGGCGACCGACGGCCTCATCCTTACTACTCACACTCCCCCCGTGTGGGCAAATTCGGCATCGTTCCCTCCTCCTCCGGGTTTTAGAGTCCGTCACCGAGGTCAGAAGAATCTTGCCATCTCGTCGTGGAACCCTCTACAATGTGGAGAGGATCTTTGACAAATAATTAAATAAATAAATAAAACTAAGCAGATGTGAATCGCTCAGTCCACGTGCTGCATTTCTCCAGGCTAGTGCTGAGATTCAAAGGCATTACAAATCCATGGAACTATCTTGGCTTGCACAGCATGACCAAACTAGATAGAGGAACAGGATCTTGCCTGTAAATGCTACAGTCATGCTTTAAACCGGAAAGCTGAAGAAGCAGGCCTTTAAGAGACACTGAGCTCTCAGTGTGCACTTGCAGCCCGCAAAGCCAATCAGATCCTGGGCTGCATCAGGAGAAGTGTGGCTAGTAGGTCGAGGAAGGTGATCCTCCCCCTCTACTCAGCTCTGATGAGACCCCACCTGGAGTACTGTGCCCAGTTCTGGAGCTCCTATTACAAGAGGGATGTGGAGGTGCTGGAAGGTGTCCAGAGAAGGGCCACGAGGATGATCAGAGGGCTGGAGCACCTCTCCTATGAGGACAGACTGAAGGAGTTGGGGCTGTTCAGTCTGCAGAAGAGAAGGCTCCGAGGTGACCTAATTGTGGCCTTCCAGTATCTGAAGGGGGCCTACAGGAAGGCTGGGGAAGGACTTCTCAGGATCTCAGGTAGTGATAGGACTAGGGGGAATGGAATGAAGCTGGAGGTGGGGAGATTCAGGCTAGATGTGAGGAGGAGGTCCTTCACCATGAGAGTGGTGAAGCCCTGGAATGGGTTGTCCAGGGAGGTGGTTGGAGCGCCGTCCCTGGAGGTGTTTAAGACCAGGCTGGATGAGGCTCTGTCCAGCCTGATCTAGTGTGGGGTGTCCCTGCCCATGGCAGGGGGTTGGAACTAGATGATCCTTGTGGTCCCTTCCAACCCTGAATGGTACTATGATACTATGATTTAAAACTTTCCTAGGGAAGAGGAAAATGCTTTGCAAAGGTGTATTACTGACACCCATTTGGTGAGGAAAACTCTTTCATGTCAGGTCAGGCCTTGTGTTTTATTTGTGAGCATGATGGTCTTTACATACCATACCACACCATGTGTTACTCTTTGTTCACACCCTTAAGGAGAGAACTGCTGGCATCATAGCAAAATTGTATTATGTTCTGGCAGAGTTCTGTTTTCCAGCTGTACTTATCTCAACTCAGTATGTTTGCCATTCCACAATTTTTTTCTCACAGTAATAGTCAGAGGAAACCTGCAATTAAGCCACGTGTTTCAGAGGAAGTTATTTATATTAATCATCCCAGTGTAACGGCATCTGAGTCAGCCATATAGTTAAGTGAGATCTTCAAGACAAACACACACGGCTGGATGGTGAAGCAGAGGGAAGATATTCAAGGCCACTAGGTGGTGAGAATGTTCTTCTTAGGGAGAGATACAACAGAGCATACTCAAACAATGTTGTTTGTCCCCTGGAGTCAAGTCTTAAATAACTACGAAAAAAGTAAGGAATTCCTTGCTGACTTCAGACAAATCAGAACCACAGACTGAAGGAGTACCTTAGAACAATGTAGCAGCATTAGTGTTAAAGCAGTGTGAATCCTCGGTACGCTCTCTGTTGTGCCACAGGAACAACGCACAACCCACCTTACATATCCATCTTCCACTGTTTATTTCATACTGTTATTGAAGAAAATGTAATCAGGTTTCTCTACTCTGTTGGTCTGGTTTATTTGCTTATGTTTTGCTGTCTGCTGGATTGGTTGGTTGGTTGTTTTTCCCTGTGAATGAAGTTGCAGAATGGATGTGGCCTAACTTTCCAGAGAAAGGAGATAATTTCGCTGGTTGGATTTTCCAATCTGTTTCATAGCAGGATCACACACAGACTTATACCAGCACAGCTGAGCCACAGGCATCATGCAGGACAGAGGGAAAAAAATATGGGAATAGGCTGGAACTGCCTCTGCTGGCAGATCTAGTGTGGGGTGTCCCTGCTCATGGCAGGGGGGTTGGAACTAGATGATCCTTGTGGTCCCTTCCAACCCTGAATGAAACTATGAAACTATGAAACTAATCTCAGGAGGGTTTTTTTTCTGTTTGTAATTTGCCTGTTCACCTTAAACACAAAGAAGTGGGGAGCTTAGCCAAGAAAATCAGAGTGCAGGTCTGGCACATGAGAACATTGATTCCTTCTCTTTTCTTTCATTTGCTCTGTGTAGATCAGAGCATCCTAGATTATATTTTCCTGGAGAATTTTCAGAATTCCATGTTTCTTTGAGGCCATAAATACATTTTGCATGATGGAGAAGTCCTCATAATGCCCTGAGTAACACCACATGAGCAACTGATGGTGCTTTGTACCTTCTTCTTTAGTCCTTGTATTTTCACCTCTACCAACATGACCAACAACTAATGACTGACAAACGGTGTGTTTGCCTGTGTGTAAAAGTAGGTTACTGCTCTTTGTGAGAGCACTAAACTTGTGTGGTGGATGCACACACAAACCAATGGCAATCACAAATAGTGAGGAAAAGCTGATAATGGTTTCAATTGGGACTAGACCAAGTAGGCTTTAACATGCTTAATCAGACCTTAGCTAATTTAGGGGCTGGAAAGTCATTGTAGCTCTATGTAAAACATTCAAAGGCTCCCTTCCACATGGAAATATTTTGCAAATCCAAACCTAAATCTGCATTAAATGGAGAAATAGCTAATCCTCAACTTCAGTAAACCAGTTTAACCTGAAGTGTTTCTGGAGATATATTTAGTGCTTTCTTTCCTTGTATCTGGTTCATGTTATTTATTATCTGCATTGTAAGACTGCTTTGCTGTACTATACATAACAATGCATAATACAGTCCCCTTCTCTCTGCTCAGAGAAAACTTGAGAATCATCACACTTTCCAGCAGATCTAACTGCATGAAGTATTCTTTACACAATAATCACAATTATTATGTTTCCAAAAGAACAGCTAAACTGCAAGAGGAAAGCTGATATGAACAGAATAGAATAGAAAGAATAGACTAGACTAGACTAGACTAGACTAGACTAGACTAGAATAGACTAGACTAGACTAGAATAGAATAGGAATTAAGCAGGTTGGAAGAGACCTTTGAGATGATTGAGTCCAATCTATTATCCAACACTATCTAATCAACTAAACCATGGCACCAAGCACCCCATCCAGCCACTTCCTGAACACCCCCAGTAATGGTGACTCCACCACCTCCCTGGGCAGCCCATTCCAATGGGCAATCACTCCCTCTATGAAGAACTTCCCCTAACATCCAGCCTAAACCTCCCCTGGAACAGCTTGAGACTGTGTCCTCTTGTTCTGGTGCTGGCTGCCCTGAAGAAGAGGCCAACCCCCACCTGGCTACAACCTTCCCTCAGGTAGTTGGAGAGAGCAGTAAGGTCTGCCCTGAGCATCCTCCTCTCCAGGCTAAGCAACCCCAGCTCCCTCAGCCTCTCCTCATAGGGCTTGTGCTCAAGGCCTCTCACCAGCCTCATTGCCCTTCTCTGGACACATTCCAGCAAGTCAACATCCTTCCTAAACTGAGGGGCTCAGAACTGGACACAGGACTCAAGGTGTGGCCTAACCAATGCAGAGTACAGGGGCACAATGACCTCCCTGCTCCTGCTGGCCACACTATTCTTGATGCAGGCCAGGATGCCATTGGTCTTCTTGGCCACCTGGGCACACTGCTGGCTCATGTTCAGCCTACTATCAACCATTGGTCCAAATTTAATCTGTGAATGTAAAGGTGACACCTCATTTATGGGAGCTTAAAACATACTTAAGGTGACAGATTTACCTTCCTCCTGTATTCTGAAAGAACACTTGTATCAGCCAAGGATATCTAAATACTCCAAGCTTTTCCAGGGAATGCTGGAGTACAACATATGAGCAAAAGAGAGAGAAAAGAGAATCTCAGCACACACAGAGTTGCCTGATGCTGGTGCAAGATGCATAAAAACAAAACAAAATCAAGTCAGAAAAGATGCAAAGGCATGCAGTCAATAGTGTTGTCCTCCAGGTTTCAGAACTGGGGCCTGTCCTCTTAATATCTTTGTCAATGATCTGGATGTGGGGATTGAGTGCACCCTCAGTAGATTTGCAGATGACGCCAAGGCTGGGTGGCTGTGTTGATCTGCTAGAGAGTAGGGAGGATTTACACTGGCACCTGGGCAGGTTAGACTGATGGGCCAAGGCTAACTGCATGAAATTCAACTAGGCTAAGTGCCAGGTCCTGCACCTGGGTCACAACAACCCCACGGTAAGCTACAGACTTGGGGATGTGTGGTTGGAAAGCCACAGCTTTGGAGAGGGACCTGGGGGTATGGTTTGACAGCCTATTAAATATGAGTCAGCAGTGTGCCCAGGTGGGCAAGAAAGCCAATGGCATCCTGGCTAGTATTAGACACACTGTGGCCAGCAGAAACAGGGAAGTGATCATCCCTCTGTACTTGGCACTGGTGAGGGCACAGCTCGAGTACTGTGTTCAGTTCTGGGCCCCTCACTACAAGGACAATGGAGCTGCTGGAGCACGTCCAAAGAAGGGTAATGAGGCTGCTGAAGGGCCTGGAGTACATGGTCTACAAGGAGCATCTGAGAGACCTGGAGTTGTTCAATCTGGAGAGGAGAAGGCTGAGTGGAGAGCTCATCACTTTCAACAATCACCTGAAGGGAGGTTGGAGCAAGGAGGGGGCAGCCTCTTTTCCTTGGTGTCAACTGACAGAACTAAAGGAAATGGTTTCAAACTGCAACAGGGGAGGTTCGGGCTGGACGCTAGGGAATACTTCATAGGAGGGTTACCAAACATTGGAATGCTCTGCCCAGGGCAGTGGTGGAGTCACCATACCTGGAGGGGTTTAAACAGTGTGTGGACCTGGTGCTTAGGGATATGGTTTAGTGTTAACACTTCAGTGCCGGGTTGAAGGTTGGTCTGGATGATCTTTGAGGTCTCTTGCAACTGGATGTTTCTGGTGTGATTCTGTGTGATACAGTAACTAGTCTCCTGCCTACACTTGTATCACTGCCAAAAAGAAATCCTAAAAAGGAGTACTAAAATGGATCCTGTGAAAAAATGGGTGAGAACTAGTGCTAGTAGTTAGCTTACTGTAACTTACTCATGAAGCAGCCTTGTTTTGTCCCCTTTTGGTACCAGACTTAAAAAACTTACAATGTGCAAGTGGTTAACATTCTGGTCATGATGAGCTGAAAATGCAATCTTTCAGTATTAAACAGACTGTGCTTGTTGGGTGGAGGTAGCAAATAATGCTGCCTACAAAAAACAGATGTTCCACAGGAGCTGCCCAAGGTAGCTGCTTGGCTCTTTAGAACACTTCTGAAGAAATGTATTGCCTGGTGCAATTTTCAGTTCTAAAAAACCTCTGCAACCTCTAGGATTTTGTTAAAAGTTCCAAGACTGCACTAACAAGAGTTGTGCCAGTTATCTGATCACTTCATTGCTTGCTGCTGAATGGTCTCTGCCAGACCTGCTGTGGAGGGGCTGGTGGAGTTTGTTGAAAAGCATGTGTGCCACCTCTGGAGAGGCTGTTGTAGTGCTGAACAGATTGAATACACTTCCATGTCCTCCAGAGCAGCTGGAGGCCTGTATTATATTTGTTGTGGGTGGTGTAATATCTTTTAAATAGAGTAGCAATTAAAACAAGTTTATGGAACTTTATACCACGAGACAAAAATATCACTTATGTAGAAAAGAAACTGTCTTTCTTCTTCCCTCCTGAAAACAAGTACACTCTGAAGACAGCTGGTTCAGTGACAACACAATAAAAAGATTTCTGTGAGAGCAACTGTGTCATACAGCCAAATCCTACTATTCCTGAAAGACAGTGCACTCCTAAACAGTGCAAGACTGAGGAAACTTTCCCCCTAAGAGCTAATGGAACTGAGGCAGGGGCAGCATGTGGGAACTTACAAAGCACACCAGTAAAACACACAGGACACAGTATCACAGTATCACCAAGGTTCGAAGAGACCTCAAAGATCATCAAGTCCAACCTGTCACCACAGACCTCATGACTAGACCATGGCACCAAGTGCCACATCCAATCCCCTCTTGAACACCACCAGGGATGGTGACTTCACCACCTGCCTGGGCAGCACATTCCAATGAAGAATGACTCTCAGTGAAGAACTTTCTCCTCACCTCAAGCCTAAACTTCCCCTGGTGCAGCTTGAGACTCTGTCCTCTTGTTCTGGTGCTGGTTGCTTGAGAGAAGAGACCAACTCCCTCCTGGCTACAACCTCCTTTCAGGTAGTTGTAAAGAGCAAAAAGGTCTCCCCTGAGCCTCCTCTTCTCCAGGCTAAACAACCCCAGCTCCCTCAGCCTCTCTTCATAGGGCTTGTGCTCAAGGCCTCTCCCCAGCCTTGTTGCCCTTCTCTGGACACATTCAAGTGTCTCGATGTCCTTCTTAAACTGAGGGGCCCACAACTGGAGACAGTACTCAAGGTGTGGCCTAACCAATGCAGAGTCCAGGGGCACAATGACTTCCCTGCTCCTGCTGGCCACACTATTCCTGATGCAGGCCAGGATGCCATTGGCCTTCTTGGCCACCTGGGCACACTGCTGGCTTATGTTTAGGTGGTTGTCAATCAGTAGCCCCAGGTCCCTCTCTGTTCTGCCTGGAAGAAGCAAATTTTTTGGGATTGTCATCTGGAAGAGATGCAGAGTTTTCAAGCCAGAAGCTGGCCTGAAAGATTTCACTACCTTGAGGACAGTCAGAGCCCATTAGGACCATTATTGATATCTCCTTCTCAATGGCTACCTTCTCATCTTCACCTTCCCCTGGTGAAGCCAGGTGAGCCATGGTGGAATGCTGGGGAATGTGAAACAGCTGGAAGAAAAGGGCAGTGGCAGCCAGGGAGGTGTCCCTGCAACACCATGGCAAGAGTTGCATAAATGACAAGGCTGATGAGGAAAATACCTAAATGCACACAGTTGAAGTAGTTTCTTAAAGAGAAGGGCACACCTTCTCCGGTGAGTAGCTGTGGGGTCAGGGTGAATGCTGTATGTTTTCTGCTTGGCATGCTAAAATACCTCCTGGGAAATAAACTGGTCCTCCTGGTGTAGGAACCACTCCCCAAACCCCCATTTCCCCCATTAAACACTGGTCACAACCACTTGAGGGGATTAAGGCTGAACATGATGACTAGGAGTCTCTCCTGCAGGTACTTCTGTGCATGGCTAAAACCAGCAGTTCCACACGGCCATGATGGTTCACTTCCACACAGCTCATGGCAGGCAGGACAGATCTGCCAGTCAACATTGCCCTTCTGGCTTGGGCTGGGGAGAAGATGAGAAGAGTTGCACCTGAAGATCTCAGCAAAAAAAGTTTTTTTCCTCTATCTGGGCAAGATGCCAACTTTGGGAAAGCAAGCGGCATGAAAGATCCTTCAGTCACCAAGCATTCAGATGGCCCATGGCCCCTTGGCTTGCTCCTGAATTGGTCCTGCAGGGGTCTGCAGCTCTGTGACAATGGGAACTGCAGCAACAGTGAAACAACAACTGTCATCATGTCAGCACACAAGGCCTAGTGCATCTGCTTGTGGCTTCATTTGATTTCTAAGTCACTAAACCCATCTGCCTCAGCTCTAACCATGGCTTCGTGCCCACTAAAGGATCTCTCCTTCTGGCACTAGCTCACTGTGAAACCCAAATCTCACTCAGAATGTTGTGGGGGATCTCTGCATGAAAGCTGAAGGGTGAAAGACAAGCCAAAGGTGGCAGCTGCTGGAAGAGCTCCAACTGCAGCAACAGGTGGGCAGCATGACAAGGGCATGAGGAGATCAGAGCCTAAACTGACTGAGTCCTCACCCCACCTCTGGTGTCTGTTTTGGGTACTCTTGCTGGGGAGGTTTACTCTTGATGAGTGAGGGTGTGCAGATTTTGGCCCATCCTGCTAGAAAGAATATTCTTTAAAGCTTGAGGTTAAAGCTTTATCAGTTGTGTAGCAGAATATTCCTGACTGACATCCTAACTTGTAATTTATTTGTGTCAGGAGCGCCGAGTAATTTTGGTTACAATGAATGCACAGTTTGGGGTGGCTGTTGATGTCTTGTCCTGCTGGTGCCTCTGTAACACATGCAAACCTTGTTGCATTGCATTATTGCACTATCAGTTCGGACATATTGTCTTCTCAGAAGACTCAGATTTCCACACCTGGATCTTCTTTCCTTCCAGTTCCACATCAGCCTAGTATATGCCAGGGCTCCTGCTCTCCTTTACCTGGCAGGACTGTGCAGGGACAAAGCAGTTAACATTACAAGACACCAGGATGGAGGTGAAAAAGCAGACACTGTGTCCTAGGGACCAGCAGCACTGGCAGCAGGGGCATGGTCAGGGAGGGCTGCACAGCAGGCATGGACATCGCAGGGAGCCCCAGGCCAACAGCCGTGCTGCTGGCTCAGCCAAGCTTGCTGCCCAGCAGGGGTGAGCACAGCCCAGTGCAGGTGCTGGACTGGGAGCAGTCACACAGCCCAAAAACACTGCCCACTCCTACTGAGGCACCCCTTATCTGCACTGCCATACTGCCCAACACAGGGCCAGCCACCCACTCCCTACCTCCAACCCTCATGCCTGATGAGAAAGGCTTCCACGCAGTGCATGGACCTGGCACTTAGGGACATGGTTTAGTGTTGATCCCTCAGTGCTGGGCCGAAGGTTGGACTGGATGATCTTTGAGGTCTCTTTCAACCAGATGTTTTCTGTGAGTCCGTGATCCCAGAGGCTACAGATACAAAGGTGAATTTCCCACTTTCTGTCTTACTACCAGAATTCAACTGCAATGGAGGCAATAAAGATGCAACCTTTGTAATAAAAAGCAACCCTTGTAATAATGGTCATTGGCAATTTTAGACAAACAGGTGCTTTAGAAGCTTGTCAACTACTGGTCTTACAAGCTTCTCAGCTTGCTTAGCAGAGTTGAACACTCTAAATTTTGTACAGTTCTTTCAGGGACACTGGATAAACATTTTAAGGGATTTCTGCATTTGGATTTGTGCATGCTGACACACAAAGCTGCATGCTGACACACAAAGCTGCAAGTCATGTGTGCACTTGTCTGCTTGCAGAGTGGGGGCATGTGTGCTTTCACTAGTGAGCTGCATTCTTTACCAGCTGAAGGGAGGGAAGGGGAAGAGTCTGGCTGCAGTGATGTAGGCTAATCCGCATAATGCCACATCAAGGTGCTGCAGAAGGCAGTTGGTGGCAGGGAAGCTTGTGTGGTCTGCACGCTTCTGTAACTCTTCACAAAAAGTCAGTGCAATACAGAGCTGTGAGAACTAATGTAGGTAGTAGAGACATTCACTCATCAGGTGTAATTACAGCCCTCTTAAACTGACCAGATTGCTTCCACTTCTCAGACAGCTCAGGCATCTCTGCATGGTGCTTCAATCACAGAAATAGATCTGCAGGGTGACATTTATTCCCCCTACACCCTACTTACTGGATGTGTGCATCTTATTGGATATGTGGGACAAACCTCATTTCACATGTCCTGCATAGGTCCAGAGGAGCAGAAGAAAAGAAAACATCTGCACCTCAAGATGTGTATTGTCAATAAGGGCTTTGTTTAATTACAGAAAACATCTCTTTACCTTATTTAGACAGTTATATCTTCTCTAAAAATCTCAGTTTATCCTTCTTACTATCACATTTTACATTTGTTATATTACATCAGAGAAGAACAAGGATTATTATTTTAAAACAGATTACAGTCATATATGAAAGGCCACTGTTCTGGTAGTGAGGGTTTGCCCTCATAGTTTAGAGTTAAGCTTCGTCAGCATCTTCTCAAGCTTTATTGCTAGAGACATGTTACCTTTAATCTTTAATTTTCCTGACATGAAGGCCATGGTTGGGTTTAGTTTACCTAAAAGCAAGAAACAGAACCATTAGCAAATGATAATGAGCAGGAGACAGCCTGTGCTTAGGAAAATGTAATGCCACTACAGCAAGACCCAACTATACTTGATACTAAGCTCTACTGTGGAAGCAGTGCACACTTAGCAAACGCAGGCTAGAGACATGCACAACTCCAACTAATTGACTGGATTCTTTCTGCAGCTACACTGGCTGATAAAATACCATTACCAGTCTTCCTGACGTCTAACCTAAACCTCCACTGGTGTAATTGATGATGCTTCCACTTGTCCTGTTGGTTGTGACTTGTGAGAATAAACCCACACCCAGTTCTCTACAACCTCCTTTCAGGTAGTTGGAGAAAGCAGCAAGGTCTCCCCTCAGCCTCCCTTTCTTCAGACCTCAGCTGCTGATTTTCAAGACCCTTCACCAGCTTTACTGCCTTTGAAGGCAAAAGGTTTTCTGGGCACCAGGACCTACATGTGACCTGCCAAATGGCTCTGTCACTCACCTGTGAACATCTTCACAAAGTCAGGACTGGACATGCTCATAACCACATCAGCTGTCACAGGAGGCTTGCCAAAACCAGCACTCCCACTCTTGGTTTTCAGGTCAATGTACCAAGTGCCTCCATCGTCACCTGAACAGGCAGTGAAGAGAGGTGACAAGGAAGCAAAGCCCTTCTCAATCCACATGCCAAACAGCTGCTCCCATGTCCATTTGGAGCAGTTACAAGGTACTACCTGCACTGGTAGTGCTCTGCAGTACGCTGTCCCTTACCCCCTGCTCTGCATGCAGGCAAGGCCAACCTCTGGCAGGTGCTCACAGCAGACATCTCAGGAACAAAGGCAACACTTTGCTGCCTAAGGTGCTAGCAGACAGTGCTTTTAATATGACTCTGAGAGGACTATTGTCAGGCCACTGGGACAGAGCCCACAGCTGCCAGGAGTGCCAGCAGCTGCCAGCAGGTGCTGATCTTGGTCCTGAGAAGGAGCAGCACACAGCCCACAGCAGAAGGTGGTCTCTCCTCTAGGAACCAGCTCAAAAAGGTCTTTCTGTCTGAAAACACCCACTGCCTTCTGCCAGCAGCTGAGCAAGTGAAGGTTACACAAGTGATGGTCTTACCAGATAATTCAAACTGGTACACCCCCTGAATGGTTCTCACATACTCTTCATTCACTGTCCCCCTGAATAACTCTGAAGGTTTCTGCAACTGGACTCGATGCCTTAGCTCCAGACGGTCCTTCCTGCTGGGATCCACTTAATTTCTTGTCCTCTTTGGGTCCTTGGGGAACACCTACAACAAAGACATTATTTGTCTCTTTCAGCTGCAAAACACTTCAAAACTGCACAGGGAACCACGCTGGAGAACTCTGTTGGAAAAGACTCCAGCTACACAGTAGGCAGAATGGGCATTTTCCCATTCCACTCTTAAGAGAAAGGATGGGGCTTGCACCTGCTGAATCTCAACAGAAGTACATCACAAAAGGTAAGTCTGCAACATCTTTCACTTCCTCATACATCAGAAGTGGAAGGAAAAGCACAGCAGAATTTGAGTTCTGGCTGCTCACAGCTCACAGCAGAGGCTTACACAGCACATTGTTTTCTAATGCAATCCCCACACTCCTGGCAGCACTCACTACAACAAAGCTCCATCTTTCATCAACACCACTTCCACCTCAAAAGTCTCCTGTCCTGTCTTCCTTGCTAACAGCACAGGGGTCTTCATTAATTCTTCTCCAAAGGCTTCTCAGCTGTAAAGCAACTCACTGCTTTAATCAGCCTTTTCCTCTACCACAGTGAACACCTGGGTTTCACAGTAATGGACAGTGCTGGCAATTCACAAGGTTGATGGAGCTGATCAGCCTCTAAGTATGCTGCAGAAAGTCTCTCAGGTGTCTTCAGCATCAACAAACAGTTGGGATTATTCTGGCAGCCCCTACTGAATAACCAGTGTTGTGAGGCTTAGGGAACCACACATTCTGTCCCTGGTAGAACAGTCCCAGTGCAACTGCTCACAGAGTAGTTTGAAGGGAGAGAAACTGTTCAAACCTCACTTCCTCTGCTCTTCTGTCTTCCCTATTTGGGCACTCCTATGAAACCTGTTTGGCATCCTTAGTTCCCCTCCAAATTGTCACACCACAATACTAAAGCCCCCAAACTGATGCTTTTCTGGAGATGCATTAATAAGCAATGGAGGGTCTACACTGTCTTCATTTGTATAAATTTTTGCAATGCCAATGAAATGCTGCTCCACAATGTGGTGTTTGCCATTGTTTTTTTCCAGGAATATTTACCTGTGACCTTCCTCCTACCATATTTCAGATGATTAAAAAAGGATTCTATAAAGTAAGGTACTAGTTTTATAACATGAAATTTCCACAAGAGGTAACATCCTTTCACTGTCTTTATGTACAGAGTCACTTCCATTTGGCTCCCACTCTTATTTAGAGTCATGGCCTCTCAATAAGTACAGGGGATTTTGTGAAGCAGCTTGAATGGAATCCAAGCTCCTGGGAGAAAATACAGAAAGCAAAATCAACTTGAAACAGAGAGTGCATTCATCTTTGTCAGCAGTGATCCAAGTTTTTACCCACAGTTCTCTCCCTACCATATCCTTCCTGTTTAATGTCTGTCGTGTTACCTTCAACATCCAAAAAGAAGTCAGGCATCAGGGGATGACCTAAAACAGAGGAAAAGTATAGTATTAAATTCAAGTAAACTTTCAATGCACAAACAGGAAATTATTTCATATGAAATTACAGCTACATTTGTTAAATAAACACATCTAATGTGTGGGTGCATTTTATTCTCATTAAAGTACTTTTTTAATTCAACAGGCACTTGTCTATTAAAGTATCAGTGGACTTGTATGTTCCTCCCAATAAGGCATGTTCTGAAAGCTGAGGAAAAGCAACTTTTCATAGATAAATTTAAAAGCCTCCAGAAACAGAACTATGTTAACATTTTCTGTATCCTTTCATCCTTCATGAACATAGTTCTCATCCTCAAGAGCTCTTTTACCTGGCACAATTGCATAGGCATCAAAATCCTTAACTCCTTCTTCTCTCAGCAGATCTTCATCAACAATGAAGTTCCCAGTGAAACTTTTTGGTTTTGTCAAAATGCAATATGCAGCATCTGCAATGATGTCTGTTTTCCTGCACTGTTTTTCTATTCCAGCTCCACCCAGCATATCCATAGCAGCTGTATGTATGGCTATAACGTTTGGAGAGTAAGAAAACAAAGTTTAACTCCAATGCCATGAAATTCCCACTTCTCTGCTAAGTACACAAACTTTGGTTTCCTTTCATCCAAAAGAAAAAACATAGGAAGACAAAGCTATGAGATGCCAGTAACCAACAAATACTTCTCTACAAGCACCAGTTCAAAAAGGGAAACTACTGAAAGACCCCCAAAAAATGGAATAAAGGGCAAGGCTTCTACATTCACATCTATCTATCCCTTTATCAGTATCCCTATAGACTTCCTCTAGGTTATACAGGAGATGAAAAACTACCAGGACAACTATTTTTCTCAAAGTGAATATATGATAAATCAGGCATTCAACTTCCTTTGATGATTATCATGCTAAAAATCTCAATGCTTGGAAAGCTTTGTAATTACTCCCATGTGCTACCAAAGTGTCTCTCTTGAGCCAATGAGAAACCAAATAGAAAAAAACTCAGATAAGTTGTTCAATATTCCACAGAAAGGCTGTGTTAGACCCAAGAATGAAATACAGCTCTCCTCAGCTTCTAGTTGCTTTATTAAAAAATTTTACTAACTTCTGCACCATTCCACTGGTCTTCTTTATACTTCCACTGAGGGAGGTACTAATATTGTGGCACACTGCAGCCTAAGCCTGTAATTTGCTCTTCCAGGCTAAGGAATCCATTCCATTCTTCTTTCATCCTGCACACAAAGAGGCTGTTTTGTTGTAGCTTTTGGAATTTGCCATCTTTCTGCTTTCACAGAATCACAGAATTATTGAGGCTGGAAAAGACCTCTGAGATTATCAAGTCCAGCCTATGACCTAACCCCACAACATCAGCTAAACGCTCATACAGCTCTACTTTGTGACTTTCCCCCCCATCTGCTGTTCAGGAGGAGACTTGATGGGGTGCTTGATGCCATGGGTTAGTTGTTTAGGTGGGTTGGATTGGTTGATGGGTTGGACACAAAGATCTTGAAGGTCTCTTCCAACCTGTTTATGATGATGATGATGATTGTGGTGGGGTGGAAGGGTAAGGTCAAGAAGCCTCCCCCCTTCCCCCTTGTAAGGTAAAAGGGAAAAAAAATTGAAGGGAAAGGAAAAAAAACTCACAAGCTGAATTAGCAAGGCAGTGGAGCTATATTTACAAAGCAGTGTAGGATTTGCAGGGGAATATTTACAAATTTACAATATCTACAATATATACAAAGATATACAACAGAGTAACACAGAAATGAGAGTAACCCCCCTCGGCAGAGGGGATTCCCCACCTCCGCTCTCCCCTCTCTTCCCCCCCTTTCCCCAGAATGGGATAGAAAGAGAAAGAAAAGAGAGGAAAAAAAAATGTTAGAAGCAGTTCGTGTTAATTGGAAAGGAGTTAATACAGGCCTGGTATCTTATCTTCAAGGCTGAAGTCTTGGCAGAAAGCCCAGCACAGACAGAGAGCTGCTGCACTGTGGAGAGGCGGAAGCAAGACTGACAGAGAAGCGCTGGAAATGCCCATTTCACTCCCAGTTCAGAAGATGCTTCCTCCTACTTCACCAATGAAATAGTTTAGATTATTCTTTCCGTTTACCGACTTCCGTCCACCATATTCCCTTTCTTAAGGGGACAACGTCAACCGGTCACAATGATGCAGCAGCACTCTGCAACCATGTTTTGGGACATATTCACAGACTCACGTTGTCAGGGTTGGAAGGGACCTCAAGGATCATCTAGTTCCATCCCCTCTGCCATAAACAGGGACAGCCTCCACTAGATCAGGCTGCCCAGAGCCACATCCAGGGGATGGGGCTTACCACCACCTCCCTGGGCAACCTGTTTCAGTGTCTCATCATCCTTAGGGTAAAGAACATCTTCCTAACAATCAATCTAAATCTACCTTCCTCTAGCTTGGATCCATTCCCCCTAGTTCTATCACTATCCAACACCCTAAAAAATCCCTCACCAGCTTTCTTGTAGGCCCCCTTCAGATATTGGAAGGCCACAATAAGGTCTCTTCAGAGCCTTCTCTTCTCCAAACTGAACAGCCACAACTCTCTCAGCCTGTCTGTTCAATCCTCTCCTGCCCATGGGGCTAGCAGATGCTGGAGGTGGAAGTATAGACCTGATTTTAACTCAGTTTTGTCCTCCTTTCAGTGTTTCCATTTCACACAAAGTTAACAGCAGCTTTGATGCAGAAATGATCCCAACATCCCTTAAACAGCAAAGAACAGGCACTGTGCAGGACACATCCCTCCAAGTTGGATCATTCACCATCCAAAGTAGGAACTGCAAATAAAGGACTGCAGTCCTCAGTGCTGGCCAGGAAAATGGAACAGTGGGATGATGTCCTTGTTGACTCCCTTATTTTACTCCTCTGTGATGAGGATTAGACCCTAGCTTTTCTTAACCTTTGACCAACATCAGCTTTTTGCCTATTTTTCCCCTTTTTCCCAAATCAGCAGAATCACTATGAATACACACCTAAATAAAAAGCAGCAAACAGAAATACTGTACATACACAAAGGCACTCCTAGGTCTTTTTCTCAAGGGCAGGAAACAAACTTGCCTTTCCTTGATCCTCTGAAATGTGATCTGTGCTTGAAGATTGATTTTATTTTTAATAACTACCAATCATTTAGAAAATGTTTCTGCCAAACACTCTGATGACAATTATCAGGTTCTGTGGATCTGAATAACTGCAGGATGGGACACCAGCCAGAGGGACCTGGACAGGCTGGTGAAGCAGGCTCAGGAGAATCTCATGAGGTTCAGTAAGGCATAGCGCAAAGTCCTGCACCTAGGTCAGGGCAAGCCTAGAGATCAGTACAGGCTGGGGGATGATGAAATTGAGATCAGCCCTGCAGAAAAGGACTTGCAGGTATTGGTGGATGGGAAGCTGGACATGAACCAAGAGAGACCATAGAGACAAACCTCCCTGCCAAAGTTGGATCACCTAGGGCACCCTGCACTGGAACACACCCAGGTGGGTTTTGAAAGGCTTCAGAGGAGACTCCACAACCTCTCTGGGCAGCCTGTTCCAGTGCTTGTGACATCTGGAGTGCTACAGCATATACAAGCACTGCAAATAAATAATGTCTTCAACTATGCAACCCAAGACTTAATGTCACTTCTGCCTATAAAATTAGAAATCACAGAAACATTCAGGTTGGAGGAGACCCTTGGTATCACCAAGTCCAACCTATAACCTGCTGTTCTGCAATAGGGAAGGGCTGGTGGGAGACGTGATCGTGGGAGGCTGCCTAGGGTGCAGTGACCACGAGATAGTGAAGTTTTCAATATGCAGGGAGATAGGGAGGAGCACCAACAGAACCTTCACCTTGGACTTCCGAAGGGCGAACTTCAGCCTATTTAAGAAACTTGTTTGTAAAGTCCCCTGGGTACCAGCCCTCATGAACCAAGGGGTTCAGGAGGGTTGGACCTACTTCAAACAGGAGCTCTTGAAGGCACAGGAATTGGCAGTTCCCATGTGCCGGAAGGCAAGCCAGCGGGGAAGGCGACCGGCCTGGATGAGCAAGCAGCTCCTGGAGGATTTAAGGGGGAAGAGGAGGCTGTATCACCTTTGGAAGGAGGGGAGGGCTTCTCGAGGTATGTTCAAGGAAGCTGTTAGATTATGTAGGAATAAAATTAGGGAGGCTAAGGCCCAGTTGGAACTGAAGCTGGCCACCTCTGTCAAAGACAATAAAAAGTATTTTTATAAATATATTAACAATAAGAAGAGGGGCAGGAAGAACCTGCACTCCCTAGTGGACCTGGAGGGGAACACGGTGACTGAGGATGAGGAGAAAGCTGAGGTCCTGAACACCTTCTTTGCCTCAATTTTTAACAGCAAGGCAGGAGTTCAGGAGGAGTGGCCTCCGGAGCTGGGCGATGGGGTCGGGGGAGCAGTGTAATGCCCCGAAATCCATGAGGAGTTAGTTCGGGACCTGCTGAGCCACTTGGACACTCACAAGTCCATGGGACCGGATGGGATCCATCCTAGGGTGCTGAGAGAGCTGGCAGATGTGCTAGCTAGGCCACTCTCCATCATTTTCCTCCAGTCCTGGCTCACAGGTGAGGTCCCAGATGACTGGAAACTGGCCAACGTGGTCCCCATCCACAAGAAGGGTCGGATGGAGGAACCTGGAAACTACAGGCCGGTCAGCCTGACCTCAGTGCCAGGGAAAGTGATGGAGCAGATTATCCTGGCGGCAATAACTGCGCACCTGAAGGATGGCCAAGGGCTCAGGTCCAGCCAACATGGATTCAGGAAGGGCAGATCCTACCTCTCCAACCTGATCTCTTTCTATGATCAGGTGACCCGTCTGGTGGATGTGGGGAGGCCTGTGGATGTGGTCTACCTAGACTTCAGCAAGGCCTTTGACACCGTCCCCCACAGCAAACTGCTGACTAAGCTGTCAGCCCGTGGATTGGGCCATTACACTCTGTGCTGGGTTAGGAACTGGCTGGAGGGCCAGGCCCAGAGAGTAGTAGTGAACAGTGCCACATCCAGCTGGAGGCCAGTCACCAGTGGTGTCCCCCAGGGATCAGTGCTGGGCCCTGTCCTCTTCAACATATTCGTTGATGATCTGGATGAAGGGGTAGAGTCAGTCATCAGCAAGTTTGCAGCTGACACAAAGTTAGGGGCAGATGTTAGTCAGTTAGAGGGTAGAAAGGCTCTGCAGAGGGACCTCGACCGACTGGACAGATGGGCAGAGTCCAAAGGGATGGCATTCAACAAGTCCAAGTGCTGAGTGCTGCACTTTGGCTATGGCAATCCCATGCAGAGCTACAGGCTGGGGTCGGAGTGGCTGGAGAGCTGCCAAACAGAGAGGGACCTGGGGGTGCTGATCGACAGCCACCTGAATATGAGCCAGCAGTGTGCCCAGGTGGCCAGGAGGGCCAATAGCATCCTGGCCTGCATTAGGAATAGTGTGGCCAGCAGGAGCAGGGAGGTCATAGTGCCCCTGGACTCTGCTTTGGTTAGGCTGCACCTTGAGTACTGTGTCCAGTTCTGGGCCCCTCAGTTTAAGAAGGACATTGAAACACTTGAGCGTGTCCAGAGAAGGGCAACAAGGCTGGGGAGAGGCCTTGAGCACAAGCCCTATGAGGAGAGGCTGAGGGAGCTGGGATTGTTTAGCCTGGAGAGGAGGAGGCTCAGGGGTGACCTCATTGCCCTCTACAACTACCTGAAGGGTGGTTGTAGCCAGGAGGGGGTTGGCCTCTTCTCCCAGGCAACCAGCACCAGAACGAGGGGACACAGTCTCAAGCTGCGCCAGGGGAGGTTCAGACTCGAGGTGAGGAGGAAGTTCTTCACCGAGCGAGTCATTCGGCATTGGAACGGGTTGCCCAGGGAGGTGGTTGAGTCATCGACCCTGGAGGCGTTCAAGGGGAGATTGGACGTGGCACTTGGTGCCATGGTCTAGGCATGGGGTCTGTGTTGATAGGTTGGACTCGATGATCCCCGAGGTCCTTTCCAACCTAAGTGATACTGTGATAACCCTACTCTACCCCTAAACCATATCCCCAAGCACCACATTCAAACCACTTCTAAACACATCCAGGGTTGGTGACTCAACCACCTCCCTGGGCAGCCCTTTCCAATGCCTGACCACTCCTCCTGTGATTTTTTTTTTTCCTAATGTCCAATCCAAACCTACCCAGCTGCAGCTTGAGGCCATTCTCCCTTGTTCTATCACTAATTACCTGTGAGCAGAGACCAGCACCAGCCTCTCCACAATATCCTTTCAGGTAGTTGTAGAGAACAATGAGGTCTCCTCTCAGCCTCCTCCTTTTCAAACTAAACAGCCCCAGCTCCTTCAGTTGCTCTTCATAAGATTTATTCTCCAGGCCCTTCACCAGCTTTGTTGCCCTCCTCTGCACCCTTCTCCAGTCCCTGTATATCTCTCCTGTATTGAGGTGCCCAAAACTAAACACAATACTCGAGGTGTGTCCTCATCAGTGCAAGCACAGCGGGACAAACCCTCCCTACTTACTCCTGCTGGACACAGCATTTCTAATACAAGCCAGGATGCCGTTGGCTTGCTTGGCCACCTGGGCACATTGCTTGCTCATAGTCAGTTGCTCGCTGATTAGAATCCCCAGGTCCCTTTTTGCTAGTCATCTCTCTGAGAGATTTCTCATTGTGAGTAGGTGGACAAACTCTCCTAGGTTCTGTTTTCTCTTGCCATGTAAACTAGGAGGCTGAATTACTCAGATAGATGAGGGGAAAACATCTACATTGCAAAATAACAACCCAGTACGTACAACCAGCTTGTTATATATTCTTGCAGGCAGAATTCTTTCTCAACAGTACATTAGGACCTGTAAAGCCACTCATTTCTACAGTAGTAGAGGATGTTTCCTCCAGTATATCCAGCATCACAGAGAGGTGCTGGAGAAATCAGAAAGCTGTGATAGGTGCACATACCGTGTCTGTGCAGCATGTAAGTATATGCATTTACAGGACACAGGTAATCTTGTAACACCTTTTCTGTGAGAAAGTAAGTCAAATTAGTAATGCTGTCTGAAGCTCAATACCACATCTGTCTGAATGAGATACTGGATTAATTCCTTCACAGTCCCCAATTCTCACATATAGTTTTCATCACTTGGTCAGTCAGGTGACCAAAACCCACAAAACGGTAGGTAAAAGATCACCTCTGCTAACAGAAAACCAAATAATTCCTACCTGTAGTGTTCTGAGGAGGTATAAAACCCATTTAGCAGCAGCTTTTTAGGGAGAAGCCAGGTGAGGTGGACATGAGGTCCAGACAACCACAGACTTCAAGAACCAAGAACCACAGATAAAGACAGATCCTGGGAAATCACTGAATCTTTTCTGAGGTATGCCTGGGACACTCAAGAAGCAAGTATGTGGAAACAAGTGTACACTTTTTCTAACTTCAGAAATAAAATTACAGCAGAGTCCCAAAACCTGTAAGATGAGTTTTCACTCCTCTGCCAGGAAGGCAATCTAGACCCTGAAGGTGTATGTGTAGTTGCCTTCAGTACCTTAGAGATCAAGAGCTTATCCTCTTCACAATAGACAGTACAGGTTTTGCAGTGATACAATTATTATGAAGGAAATAACTAAAAATTCAATCCCTTACCAAAGTATTTATGAGTAAAACTCATAATGTGAGCAGAATTTACAGGAAGAATTTAAAACGCAATATCCAGACCAATGACAAAGGACCAGGTCTGTCAGACACACCAAGCAAGCGTTCAACTGAGTATCATCTAATCCATTTAAAGAAGAAAGCTCAGATAATTTTGGCTGAAATAATTCATTTTTGCAACTCCTAACAGGAAAAGGTTAAAAAGTGGGTCACACTGGAGCACTAGCCCCAGAAAAAGATCTAAGTTCGTATTTTTCTCTCTTCTTCCTTTCTTCCTTCCTCCTTCTACTAATTAAGGGTATAAAGTCTGCTGTTGTAATGTTTCGTAACACAGTGGCTGGGCTCACCGTATCAAAGGGCAGGGTTACCCTCTGTCTTTACAAATCTTGACATCAGTATAATTTCTGCACACAGATGTACTTGGGTTGAAGACACTGGCCTCTTTGGCACACAGGGCACCAGGTCTTGAACACTGGCCTTGATCCACAGAGAACATGCTGAAGCTCATAGAATGGTTTAGGTTGGAAGGAACCTTAAAGATAATCTAGCTCCAACCCCACTGCCGTGGGCAGGGACACCCTCCACCAGACTGGGTTGCTCAAGGTCTAATCTAACATGGCCGGCCTTAAAGACCTCCAGGGAGAAGGCATCCACAGCCTCCATGGGCAATTTGTTCCAGTATCTCACCACCCTCAGTGTAAAGAGTTTCTTCCTAGCATCCAGCATAAATCTGCTCTCCTTCAGCTTCAATCCATTACCTCTCATCCTATCACTACAAGCCCTCGCAAAAAGTCCCTTCCTAGCTTTCTTGTAGGCTTCCTTTTAGGTACTGGAAGGCTGCTAGAAGGCAACCCCAGAACCTTCTCTTCTCCAGGCTGAACAGCCCCAACTCTTGAAGCCCATCTCCACATGGGAGGTGTTCCAGCCCTGTGATCATCTTTGTGGCCCTCCCCTGGACCTGCTCCAGCAATTCGATGTCCCTCTTATGCTGGGAGCACCAGAACTGGATGCAGTACTCCAGGTGGGGCCTCATAAAAGCAGAACAGAGGGGGAGAATCACCTCTCTCATCCTGCTGGTCACATGCCTTTTGATACTGCCCAGAACATGGTTGGCCTTCTGGGCTGCAGATGCATACTGCTGGCTCATGGTGAGTTTTTCACTAACTGACACATCCAAGTCCTTCCACTTGAGCCGGCTCTCAAGGCAGTCTGCACTCAGCCTACATTTGTGCTTGGTATTGCCCCATCCCAGGTGTAGGGCCTTGCACTTGGCCTTTTTGAACTTCATGAGATTGTCTTGGGCCCAACTCTGAAGCCAGTCCAAATCCCTCTGGATGGCATCCCTTCCCTCCAGTGCGTCAACTGGACCACACAGCTTGGTATCATCCACAAACTTGCTGAGGGTGCACTCAATGCCATTGTCCACATCACTGACAAAGATGTTAAAGAGCACTCATCCCAGTACTGACCCATGAGGGTTGCCACCTGTCATTGGTCTCCACTTGGACACTGAGCCACTGACTGCAACTCTCTGAAAGCATCCATGCAACCAATTCAATACTAATACAGCATGGGAGGACTGAGCTGTTTTTCTTCCATAGAGGTCTTTAACTTTCTGTGACTTGCAAGCAGATGGTTCTGTGAACAACCATTTGCTGGCTCACTGTGTCAAAACTTCTAGGAACTAGGGCTTTTTTAATTACTTCTGCATTTACAGAGGTGTATACCTGGTTAGTTCCACCTATGCTCTGGCAATTTAACTAGCAAGGCATTCTAAACAGTACTGGAGCTGGGATTGTTTAGCCTGGAGAAGAGGAGGCTCAGGGGTGACCTCATTGCCCTCTACAGCTACCTGAAGGGTGGTTGTAGCCAGGAGGGGGTTGGCCTCTTCTCCCAGGCAGCCAGCACCAGAACAAGGGGACACAGTCTCAGGCTGCACCAGGGGAGGTTCAGACTCGAGGTGAGGAGGAAGTTCTTCACCGAGCGAGTCATTCGGCATTGGAACGGGTTGCCCAGGGAGGTGGTTGAGTCATCGACCCTGGAGGCGTTCAAGGGGAGATTGGACGTGGCACTTGGTGCCATGGTCTAGGCATGGGGTCTGTGTTGATAGGTTGGACTCGATGATCCCCGAGGTCCTTTCCAACCTAAGTGATACTGTGATACTGTGAAGTGTAATGCCTCCTAACAAAAGCATGCTAATGATTCCGTGATTCTGTTCAAACCAAAACTCTGGGTGCTTGAGAAAGAGCACAGACATGCCAAGTACTATACAAATGCTTCAGGCAACTGGAAGAGTTGAACAGCTGAAGATGAGTTTGGATCAAAGTGGCAATGGTCTAGTAAGAACTAGGAACAAGAGCCAGCACCCCTGCAGGATGAACAAAGAACATGCAAAAGAACTGCTCGGTCTCCTGAATCAATTCCAGACATTTGAAGTATGTTCCAAGTCAAATAAAACAAGCTGCAGAAGACACAAAATACAGAAAGTAATGGTTTTAATGCCATTAAATAAAAACAAAAATCACCTGTTTTAGGCCATAAAGCGTTGACAGCCACTTCTCCTCTAAATTCTTCTGCCATTCCCAAGACACACATGGACATCCCATACTTAGAAATGGTATAAGCTAAGACAAATATAAAAAACAAACAAACAAAAAGACCACTCTATGAAGAGAACTTCAATTCTGAAGGACAGAAAGCCATAGAATTTACTCAGAAAAACTCAAAATCTTTCCCTTCTCCCCGCTATTGTCAGCAGACACAAACTCTGCTCTGGGATCTTTCCATTACAAATAAAATGAGGGCTAGGCACGTTTAGACAAAAACAGTGACCGAAGCCTAGCTGTATGGTGGTTTTATAGTGGCTTTTACACAAAATACATTGACAAGAGTGCTCAGCTGTGTTGTGGTTTGTTTTCTTTTCCAAATAGCCTAAGGCATACCAGCTGGTAATGACCAAACTAGCATTCTAGAGAAAACAAAAAGGAGGAAAAAAAAAACAATTCTAAATCTTTGTCACCCATCTATTCTGAGAAGGCAAACTTCTTGGGGGAAAAGAACTGGGATGCAGACTTCCTGGAGGAGTTTAACATAATGTGTCCAAAATGGAGAGCTTTTTGGGGTTTACAGTTTTAAAGTGAGCAAGATTAACTTCAAGATGAAACAAGGTCCCTTATCCACCTCCAAATTCATTTCAACTTTTAAAGACAGCATTAAGCTATATCACATCAAATGAAATTGAATCAGTAAGAAAACAGATTTGGACTTCAATCTCTACTTGGAACAGAACATACTTTCTAGTCTTAAAAATTCCCATGAGAAAGCACAGGTTCTTACCTTGGAAGCATTCTTCAAAACATAAAGGATACATCAGGCCATGAAACTTGCAGTGTTTTCCCACAAAACAACCTCTTTTGGGTTAGGTACCTTTGTAATGTCAGCCTGTATGTAGTTCTGACAATACCAGATCTGGCTTTCTGGGCTGGCATTCCTGCACACTTCACCAGACACCCTCAAATAACAACAAAGGTTCTGAGTGCTACTCACCACAATGGTTTTTGAACCACATAGGTTTCATATTCATAGGTGGACTGAGGTTCAGGATATGTGGGTTCTTACTTTTCTTCAAGTAGGGAAGGCATGTTTTAGACCTGAAAGGTGGATTCAGACAAATCAGCCACCTGCTGGTTTATGGGCACCTATAATTATAGTAAAAACTGCACTAGATAACCAGTATTTTCATGCAAGACCAATGTTAAGCTGAGACCTGCCTTTGTATCAATTATTTAATCCACAGAAGGAAAAAAAAAAGTCTGTCCTAGCTCACTTATCTCAGGCCTAGAATTCATTCCCACTGAATGTAGACAGAGAACACCTTAGATAAAGTTTTTGACATTTTGCTCTTAACTACAGTTGAGTTATACAAAGTCTCTAATAATAAGAGAGAAGATTATGAGAAGGAGACAAACAAGATGTTGCACTTGATGTGTGCAAAGAGTTAAGTCATTTTGGCTGAACTGAAAGACCAGACAGCATTTATCAAAGCCAAGTTGGAGTGCCATTTGAAATAAACTATTTTCTGCTTCCTGCCTGCAGGGAGGAGCTTGTGAACACTGAATGACTACAGAAATAAAGTTCCTGTTTGCTCCAGCTTGCACTTAATTCCTGCAAATATGAATTTCAAGAGCAATTTCCTTTGAGACCTCCAACTCTACGAACCAAGACAGCTACACAATTTCTCAGGAAAAAAAACTGAGATGACATCAGACACTTCGTTACAATTACTCTGCATCCGTGTCTCAGCACTCACGTGAGGTAGGTTCCTCGTACATTGACTTCCATCATAAGATTGACCTTCTTCGTTTCCGTTTCCAAAGTGCCAGTCAAAGAGATGGCGCTTGCGTTGTTCACCAAAATATCAATCCCTGGTTTTAAAACAAGTCATCTCATATTAGCATTTCAAGACAAAAAAACATGAGCAAGGCGGGCTGCTCTTTTCTCTTCTTGTTCAATCTGCCTGTTAAGGTCTCTCCCACACATTAGCATTACCTCCAAACGTCTTCACAGCTTTCTCCACAGCATCGATAATCTGCTGCTCTTCCCTCACGTTAACAACGCACGGCAAAGCCTTTCCTCCGGCTGCTTCAACTGCACAAATCAAAATTTAAACATTCTTTTTTAAACTGCTTTCAGAAGGAACAAATAACATGAACCCACTGAGAATCTGTCATTTAATGACATGCCTCAAGAAGGCACTGAAAAGGTCATTCTCAAATTGCAACCTTTCTACATGTTGCATAAAGAACAGGGAAGCCAGGACCAAATCTTAAGAGTAAGAATGTGTATGATAGACATATGCATCTCAATTAACATAGAAGTTTCACATCTATACACTTACATATTCATTACAGCAATATTTGATACTCCCAGCATTCCTTGGAGGCAAGAGAAGCATGCAGCTTCATTTATTAAAGGTGAGCTGGAGTGAAAAGAGTCCCTGCAGTTTTCCACTTGGTTTATAACACAGGGCATATGCCCAGCATCCGAAGCCCACTCTCATTTATTATGACTTACTCTCTGCTGCAGCAGTGTAGATAGTCCCTGGAAGAGTAGGATGGGTCTCGGCTGTCTTGGCAGCTATCACAATGTTTGCTCCATCCTTGGCAGCTTTCAAAGCAATGGCCTTGCCAATGCCACGGCTTGCGCCCGTGATGAAGAGAGTGCATCCAGCTAGTTTCCTAAAGGTGAAAGGGGAAGTGGAGGGTAAAGAAGAAGAACAAAGCAAAGCCTGCAAATCATTGATTTGGAAACACTCTTTAAGAGCAAAAGCATTTAGTGCAGCCTTCCAACTAGACAAACACCTTCATCACTTCACTAAGAAAGCAGCCCCTAAATACAAAATGGCTAGAACTAGAGCAAGGTACAGTGTCACCAAAGGTAAGACCACTCACCAAGTCTGCAAACACTCTAAAGCAAGACAGTTACCCAAATGCCAGTTTCTGTAAGACAGCACCCCTGCAGCTCTCTGTAATTTACTAGCTACAGCTTTCTATACACAAAACCCTGCCATCTCACTATAGTACACAGTTCAAGTTCAGAATCACAATGCTGATGCAAGTGCCAAAATCCTGATTTTCAGAAACTCAGTTTCCCAGCCATCATATTTGATCCACTGGGTTTCCCCAAAAATGGGTCCATCAAAATCTCAGGAGAAACTACTAAGTTTCAGAGTGTAAGAAAGATGTCTGGCTTACACATTGTCCCTGAATTTGTGACAAGGTAAAAGATCAGTTCTGGTTTAAAGCAAATCTGACAAATAAAGCCTCTTAGACTGTGGCCCTTCCACATGAAGCAATGTGCACTTCAGTGCTCTGCATGAGGTTTTTGTTGACTTTTACAGCTTCATGGAACTCTTGGAAAAGAGCTGACCCAAGAGACCCAAGTCTTCAACCTCATATAAACTACATGCTACAGCAACTTGACTCTTCACCTGCATCACAAATGCTACGCCCTGTGCTCCAAATCTGAATTGGTTATCCTTTCAGCCTGGGCCAGACACAACTTACTACTGTTCTTCCAGGTTTGTTCTTCGCCTCCAGTATGACACCCATCTATGAAAAAACCCTCTCTAGGAAGGCGTTTGATTTCAGAAGGCAGAAAACTGGGATGGGGCAGGGAGGGGGAGGGATCTTCTCCTGCAGTGGCACATGGGAGTTAAAAATATCACTTGAGCATATTGGGGTAGTGGAAAACCAAGACTGAGGCATGCAAATAATGTCAAGGACACAGGGGATTCCACTGTTACACTGGTAGTAAAAGCAGGCCCTTGGCTCAATGGAGTAGGTAAAAGCAAGGCTTTTAATGCCACCTCTCACAATACTTTTGCATACAACTTAAGATATTATGGTCTGGATGGGTGCACAACCTGACAGGTAAAAAGACCAGCTGGTTGGTCAGGCTCCGGACAGTGGTGGTTAATAAGTCATACTCTTCCTAGAGACTGGTAACAAGTGGGGTATCACCTCTGGACCCACTGGACCAGTCCTGTTACAGATTTTTACCAACAACCTAAAGGAGGTGACAAAATGCCCTGGGGATGTGCAATCACCGGTTCATAAGTTTGAGGGCAGGGCTACTATCCAGATGGTCCCTGAGAAGCAAGATGAACAGGAGCCTTGTGAAACTCAACAAGGTTGGATGCACAGTCCTGCACCTGCAATGACAAAGGCTAGGGACTGAACGGCCACAGTGCACACTCCTGAAAAGGCCTTGGAGGACTTGGCAGAGAGCAAACTGAGAATGAGTCAGCAGTGTGCCTGGCAAAAGAGGACAGCAACATGCTGAGCTAACATAACACCATAACCAGATGAAGGGAAGGGATTATACCCATCTATTTAGCACTCATAAAACCACATATCCTGTAATGAGTTTTGGATCCCTCAATACAAGGTGTATTGACAGATGTAAGCAAGCTACAAAGGAAGATCCGTGGCTGGAAGCTCAACACTTGTGTAAGTGGACCTTAAATTAGATACCCTATCTCTAATTGTATATCTATTAAAGTATTTGTCTTATTTCAAATCTTCTGACCTGATCAATCCTAAACCATGGCCCTAAGTGGCAGGTTCACACACTGCTTAAACACCTCCACCACTGCCCTGGGCAGATCATTCCAATGTTTGATAACCGTCTTCATGAAGAAATATTCCCTAGTGTGCAGCCTGAACCTCCACTAGTGCAGCTTGAAACCATTTCCTCTGGTCCTGTCACCTGACACCAAGGAGAAGTGGCTGCCCCCTCCTTGCTCCAACCTCCCTTCAGGTAGTTGTAGAGAGCAACGAGGTCTCCCCTCAGCCTCCTCCCCTGCAGATTGAACAACCCCAGGTCCCTCAGATGCTCCTTGTAGACCATGTGGTCCAGGCCCTTAATCAGCCTCATTGCCCTTCTCTGGACATGCTCCAGACCTCAACATCCTTCCTATATAGTGAGGGGCCCAGAACTGAACACAGTACTTGAGGTGTGGTCTCACGAGTGCCAAATACAGGGGGATGATGGCCTCCCTGCTCCTGCTAGCCACAGTGTATCTAATACTAGCCAGGATCCTTCTTGCCCACCTGGGCACACTGCTGACTCTTATTTAATAGACTGTCAAACAATACCCCCAGGTCCCTCTCCAAAGCTGTGGCTTTCCAACCACACATCCCCAAGTCTGTAGCTTACCGTGGGGTTGTTGTGACCCAGGTGCAGGACCTGGCACTTAGCCTAGTTGAATTTCATGCAGTTAGCCTTGGCCCATCAGTCTAACCTGCCCAGGTGCCAGTGTAAAGCCTCCCTACCCTCTAGCAGATCAACACAGCCACCCAGCCTGGTGTCATCTGCATATCTACTGAGGGTGCACTCAATCTCCACATCCAGATCATTGATAAAGATATTAAAGAGAACAGGCCCCAGTAATGAACCCTGCGGTACTGAACCCTGGGGGCACCACTCGTGACTGGGTGCCAGCCAGATTCAACTCCATTCACCACCACTCTTCAGGCCTGGCCATTCAGCCAGTTTTTAATCCAACACAGAGTGCACTTATCCAAGCCTTGTGTCATGAGTTTCTGAAGGAGAATGCTGTGGGAGACAGTGTCAAAAGCTTTACTAAAGTCCAGGTAGACAATGTTCACAGCCAACTCCCTCATCCACTAGGTGGGTCATCTTGTTGTAGGAGATCGGATTAGTCAGACACAACCTGCCTTAAGAAAGCCCATGCTGATGGTCTGGTTGTCTTGTGTCATGTGATGGCACTCAGGACGATTCTATTCAAAATGTCAAGGCACATATGCATATTTTATTAATTCCAGTTACACTCTTTCTCTTCCAATCTTTCCTACATTGTCCATCATCCCTCACATACTCTTTTTTTCTCAGCACAACTGCATCTCCGCATACACAAATCTCCTTTTTTTCCCCTAGGTTTATTATCTCTCACACTCCTTTTATTTCTTATTTTAATCATTCTTTCTTCTTTGTTAATTTTCCTTCTAACTGTGTCTCACTCAAGAAGCATCATTTATCCTCAGCAACTTGGTGTGACAGCATTCATAAAGCCAGATGTACCAGCCTCAAGATGTTTATTCAGTGCCCCCAAAAGAACTGCCCAGAAATTAGGGTACTTTACTCTGCTAAGCAAGCTGAGAAGCTTGCAAGACTTAGCATTTATTTCTTCATTCAGCTAGCAGTCCAGTAGTTTACAGGTTTTTTAAGTATTTTTTGTGTGAAACTGCTTATGGCCTGTATTACAAAGCTTGCATCTTTGTTGCCTCCACTGCAGTTGAATTCTGGTAGCAAAACAGAAAACAGCAATTTCACCTTTGTGTCTCCAGTCTCTGGGATCTTGGGAAAAATAAAATGAAGGTGGGTGCCTTTCTCACCAGGCATGACTACTAACTTTTTACAGTTGCTTACACACATTAGGTATTTAATAAACAATCCCACTTGTAAGATACAGGAACAAACAACCACAAATTATCTTCCCATCTCTTAGCAGTGCTGGCTCTGACAAAAGGCAGAAAATGCTTCTATATTAAAATCCTGTGCTGGAAGAAAATTTGATTGTCAGCTCAGATGTCTTGGAATAAGAGAGAGAAATAGTTTAATATGTATAAAATTACAGGTACGGTACCTAATTTAAAGTCCTCAACCAACTATCTCCACTGCAAAACTCCACTCAAGAACATTGCTTAACATCCACGAGGAAGATTTCCAGGACCTCTGTTCCCTTTTAACTCCCGGATTACACCTCCAGCCGCTCTGCCATGGAGAAACTCCCTTGCCCTGGACCTGTGCAGGTGGACCCCGCGGCCAGCGTGACAAGAGGCCAGCGCGCCCCGAGGAGAGACCGAAACCCACGCCCCGACCCGCTGGAGGGAAGCGGAGCTGGTGGGCGGCGAGGGAAACCTATGGTATGGGCTAGGGCAGAGCAGTTCTACTCCTCACTGGAAAACCTCACCATTACGGGACCGTTCCTGTCGTTCCGCAAAATATTTCACTCCCAGACGCTTGTAAGCACCTTTGCGTGTAACGCGTTCGGAAGTGAAAACAAGCCAGCGTCGCGCTCAGTGCTCAGCACCACACCGCCCCTGTCCAAAGCCCACCTCGCCTCCTGCCCCAAGAGGCCTTGGGTGGCTGAGAAGACACGGATCTTCCTTCAGCCTTGCCCCCACTGCCCGTGGCTCCGCCCGCCGCTGCCCGAAGGGTGGGAAGCAGCAGCCCGGAGCGAAGAAAGAACAGGGAGGGGGGGTTCTGCGCAGCAGAGGGTGCGGTGGAAGAAGGGCGGGCGATAGCGTCTTACCCGGTGTTGGGCAGCATGGCGACGAGCGCAGCGGCTACACCGGGGCGGCGAGCAGGCTCGGAAGAGCCGCTAGCGCCTCCCCGCTTCGCGCAGCCGCCGCGGCGGCGAAGGGTGGAGCTGTCGGGCAAAGGTGAAGGACAACGGCGGGCTCTTTGTACCCATCCGGGCGTCTAAGACGAGCGCACGGGACGGCTGCGGGCGAGGCGGCGGCACTGCAGGCCGCGGCGGGCAGCCCATGCGCGTCGGCAGGAGAGGATCGGGGAGAGGCTGCACGGCTGTGTGGTGAGGTGAACAGGGGTGGCGTGCTCGGAGAACGCTGCCTGGCCTGAGACGGGATGGGGTCCTTCACGAGATGAAAAGATCCTGAGCTGGCCTTCCTCGGAACTGCGAGCTGGGAAGCAACGAATGGAGCCAATTTCAATGTCTCTTCCTTGAGGGTCTGTAAGGGGCGTTGAGGTGTTGCACTGCACCCTCTTGCCAAACATGAAATCGTTTTATCGGGAAAAAGTAGGTATTTAAGTGTCAGGAGCAATGCTCACCTGCAGCACAGCATGGAGTCTGGTTTTTGTGATGTGGTTCAAGCCTGTTGGCCTTTGTGAATGGATGCTCATTTGCCATCTTCTGTAGAGTCTAGTGGTCTCTGTCATCCTTTCAGCCTCTGATGAATGTGAGAATTTTCACTTTCAGCTGATCTGTTTCAGGCCTGCTGAAATCACTGTAGTATGTGCCTCCATCTCACCTTCTGCCTTTGCAGTTAGCAGAATGCCTGCAGCAGATTCATCTGCCTTCTGATCACCCAACCATTCCAGTCCACTCCTTCACCTCCTCCCCTCATCCCTCTCCCCTTTCACAGCAAGTGCAAGGCTGTCTGTCACCTCCAAACCCTGCACTCACGTCTGCACGTAATTCTACCTACACCTCCTCCCTCAGATGCCCAGTGGAGGCTCTGATCTCCTCATGCCCTTTTCGTGCTGCCCACTTGTTGCTGCAGTTGGAGCTCTTCCAGCAGCTGCCACCTTTGGCTTGTCTTTCACCCTTCAGCTTTCATGCAGAGATCCCCCACAACATTCTGAGTGAGATTTGGGTTTCACAGTGAGCTAGTGCCAGAAGGAGAGATCCTTTAGTGGGCACGAAGCCATGGTTAGAGCTGAGGCAGATGGGTTTAGTGACTTAGAAATCAAATGAAGCCACAAGCAGATGCACTAGGCCTTGTGTGCTGACATGGTGGCAGTTGTTGTTTCACTGTTGCTGCAGTTCCCATTGTCACAGAGCTGCAGACCCCTGCAGGACCAGTTCAGGAGCAAGCCAAGGGGCCATGGGCCATCTGAATGCTTGGTGACTGAAGGATCTTTCATGCCGCTTGCTTTCCCAAAGTTGGCATCTTGCCCAGATAGAGGAAAAAAACTTTTTTGCTGAGATCTTCTTCAGGCACAACTCTCTTCAGCCTCTCTCCAGCCCAAGCCAGAAGGAAGGCAGGGTTGACCGCGGCAGCTCCATTCTCATACTTTAGTCCTCCAGGTGTGTCCTTCTGTTCCAGAAACGACTTCTGTAACTCTGTGCATTCATTTTCCCAATCAGTCCTTTCATTTATGCAACTGTTGCCATCGTGTTGCAGGGACACCTCCCTGCCTGCCTCTGGAGACCACTGCTTCTGCCACTGCCCTGTTCATTCAAATGTTTCTCATTCCCCAGTGTTCCTCCATGGCTCACCTGGCTTCACCTGAGCATGGTGAAAATGTGAAAGCAGCCATTAAAAATAAGATAGCAATCGCATCTGGGTTCTGAGTGTCTTCAAGACAGCGAAATCTTTCAAGGTAGCAATTGGTTTGGAAACACTGTATCTCCTCCAGCTGACAAGTTGAACAAAATTGCTTCTGTCGTTCCACCCTCTTGTGTGTTTGAGTGGCATTTGCTATTTTACCATCAGTCAGTCCTTAAGCACTGTTTTTAATTATTATATCTCGAATATAGAAGTAAATGGAAGCATCCAGCTTTTCAGACAAGCAGAGAAAAAACAGTTTTGCAGGATCACCCATCTCACCAGGGGGTAGGTCATTGATATGGTTAGGCCACACCTTGAGTCCTGTGTCCAGTTCTGGGCCCCTCAGTTTAAGAAGGACATTGAGACTCTTGAACGTGTCCAGAGAAGGGCAACAAGGCTGGGGAGAGGCCTCGAGCACCAGCCCTATGAGGAGAGGCTGAGGGAGCTGGGGTTGTTTAGCCTGGAGAAGAGGAGGCTCAGGGGAGACCTCAGTGCTGTCTACAACTACCTGAAGGGTGGTTGTAGCCAGGAGGAGGTTGGTCTCTTCTCTCAAGCAACCAGCACCAGAACAAGAGGACAGAGTCTCAAGCTGTGCCAGGGGAAGTTTAGGCTAAAGGTGAGGAGAAAGTTCTTCACTGAGAGAGTTGTTAGCTATTGGCATTGGGCTGCCCAGGGAGGTAGTGGAGTCACCATCCCTGGAGGTGTTCAAGAGAGGATTGGACGTGGCACTTGGTGCCATGGTCTAGTCATGAGGTTTGTGGTGACAGGTTGGACTTGATGATCTTTGAGGTCTCTTCGAACCTTGGTGATTCTGTGTGATATTATTGTCCCCTGGCACGTATGGACTTGTTTCCTCCACCTGTTCACTGTTAAGAAATGTGCACCCAAATGAATACTGTGGTGACTTTAACACATTCAGAAGACAATTTTTAGCAGAAGAACTTCCCTTGAACATGCTACTGTTTGCTTGGAGTTTTAGATAATATTTTAATACTTAGCCACAAAGTGTAAGACCATCTCTGTGTACACTGCTGCTGGAAGTGATTCCTGAACTTGGCTCAAACTTTAAGAATTTATAAGAAATAATTAATGAGAGGGGAGCCGAGGTGTATTCTTTACGTGTTTGTTTGTTTTTATTATTTTCTTAATAACAAAATAGTGACATATATATAAATTGTAAGATAATTATGTAATGGAAATTCACCAACTCAAAAGTAGGGTTTTTTTGTTGCCTACAACAATGTTTATACTACTGCATATGAGCTAATGATAGGGTTTCTCATCCTCAAATGTTTTTTCATTTCAACTTCAAAAGGCTTCTAGTTTAGTTAGAGGCAGTAAGACAGAAAGATGTAGTGGGGAAAGCACTGTGTGCAAGTTGATGGTTTCTAGTGATAATGAATCCCCTCTGGATTTCAGATTGGTTATTGTTTGTTTTCTCCCAAGAACTTGGACTCTGTTCAAGCTATTTGGCAAAACCCTTGTTCTCATTTAGAGGGTAGGGTTTATGGAAGTGGTGCAAAGCCTCTGTAATTAAAGCTACAGAAAGGATGTTACCTTCAACAGGACTTTGAAACTTTTGTGGTTTACAATCAGTGCATTATTGAAAAAATATTTTTTTATAATGAAGGTCAGAGGTAGTTATTGCTGGAAAATGTCAAAAAAAACCATTTTGCAGGAGTGTCATATGCAGTCATGATAAATTTGTCCAAACCCTCCCAGTCTCTAATGTTTCTTGACAATTTAAATATCACTTAAATGAAACTGAGGAATTTAGTTTCTTCAGAAAAGAATATATTTTCTTTGAATTGCGGCATATCAATTTGGAGGGGAACTAAGGATGTCAAACAGGTTTCATAGGAGTGCCCAAACAGGGAAGACAGAAGGGAGGAGGAGGTGAGGTTTGAACAGTTTCTCTCCCTTCAAACTACTCTGTGAGCAGTTGCACTGGGACTGTTCTACCAGGGACAGAATGTGTGGTTCCCTAAGCCTCACAACACTGGTTATTTAGTAGGGGCTGCCAGAATAATCCCAACTGTTTGTTGATGCTGAAGACACCTGAGAGACTTTCTGCAGCATACTTAGAGGCTGATCAGCTCCATCAACCTTGTGAATTGCCAGCACTGTCCATTACTGTGAAACCCAGGTGTTCACTGTGGTAGAGGAAAAGGCTGATTAAAGCAGTGAGTTGCTTTACAGCTGAGAAGCCTTTGGAGAAGAATTAATGAAGACCCCTGTGCTGTTAGCAAGGAAGACAGGACAGGAGACTTTTGAGGTGGAAGTGGTGTTGATGAAAGATGGAGCTTTGTTGTAGTGAGTGCTGCCAGGAGTGTGGGGATTGCATTAGAAAACAATGTGCTGTGTAAGCCTCTGCTGTGAGCTGTGAGCAGCCAGAATTCAAATTCTGCTGTGCTTTTCCTTCCACTTCTGATGTATGAGGAAGTGAAAGATGTTGCAGACTTACCTTTTGTGATGTACTTCTGTTGAGATTCAGCAGGTGCAAGCCCCATCCTTTCTCTTAAGAGTGGAATGGGAAAATGCCCATTCTGCCTACTGTGCAGCTGGAGTCTTTTCCAACAGAGTTCTCCAGCGTGGTTCCCTGTGCAGTTTTGAAGTGTTTTGCAGCTGAAAGAGACAAATAATGTCTTTGTTGTAGGTGTTCCCCAAGGACCCAAAGAGGACAAGAAATTAAGTGGATCCCAGCAGGAAGGACCGTCTGGAGCTAAGGCATCGAGTCCAGTTGCAGAAACCTTCAGAGTTATTCAGGGGACAGTGAATGAAGAGTATGTGAGAACCATTCAGGGGGTGTACCAGTTTGAATTATCTGGTAAGACCATCACTTGTGTAACCTTCACTTGCTCAGCTGCTGGCAGAAGGCAGTGGGTGTTTTCAGACAGAAAGACCTTTTTGAGCTGGTTCCTAGAGGAGAGACCACCTTCTGCTGTGGGCTGTGTGCTGCTCCTTCTCAGGACTAAGTTCAGCACCTGCTGGAAGCTGCTGGCACTCCTGGCAGCTGTGAGTTCTGTCCAAGTGGTGGCCCACAGCACAGGAGTGGCCTGACAATAGTCCTCTCAGAGTCATATTAAAAGCACTGTCTGCTAGCACCTCAGACAGCCAAGTGCTGCCTTTGGCCTCTAGTGCCCACGTTCCTGAGATTCCTGATGTGAGCACCTGCCAGAGGTTGGCCTTGCGTGCAAGCAGAGCATGGGGTAAAGGGCAACTTACTGCAGATCACTGCCAGTGCAGGTAGTGCCTTGTAACTGCTCCAAATGGACATGGGAGCAGCTGTTTGGCATGTGGATTGAGCAGGGCTTTGCTTCCTTGTCACCTCTCTTCACTGCCTGTTCAGGTGATGATGGAGGCACTTGTACATTGACCTGAAAACCAAGAGTGGGAGTGCTGGTTTTGGCAAGCCTCCTGTGACAGCTGATGTGGTTATGAGCATGTCCAGTACTGAATTTGTGAAGATGTTCACAGGTGAGTGACAGAGCCATTTGGCAGGTCACATGTAGGTCCTAGAAAATCTTCTGCTGATGGGCAAGTAGACATCCTCCTCACTTGGTGATTCCATGATGGAAGAGCTTTCAGTATGTTGTGGCTGATAGTCTAGATCTCGTGGGATTTCTCTGAGCTCTTCTATGAACAGGAAGAGCACAGATGTTTTTATTAACCCGTGCACTGAAATTTTAGGTGTGAGTTTAGCCTCAGAAAGAATCCCATCAATCTGTTGGATTTATCTAGTCTGTGTTTGCTGAATATGCACTGCTTTTACAGGAGAACTTGGTAGGAAAGTAACCTGGTTTGTTTCTCCTCTCTAGAGACATGAGTTATATGGTCTTGTCTCAGTTAAAATCAGTCATAATCTAATAATTTAATTGAATTACAGCACGGAGCATCTGATGCAATTTAGCCCTCTTACTGAGATTTTCTGGCTCCAGAAAAGGTTTTTACTGGTGAAGTATTTGTTGCACAAAAGACAGTGTCACAACTTTCATAATGTTAAATTACTGCACTGCTTTATAAGTGATATTTCTACATTTGTTGCTATTCAAAATGGTTCTGAACCTTCTTTAATAAATCTTCAAAATGGAATTAGAAGAAAACAGACTAATCTTGAGGAAAGGTGTACTCAGAGTAAGTTTGTCTTTACAATTAAGTCCTCAAAAATACCTTTAGAAATGGACTGTAAAAGCAAATTTTATTTTAATTAACTGGCCCCCTCCTTTTTCAGCAAAGTGCTTCAGTATTGTGAGGTACATAGAGACACATAGAAATGCTTTGTTAGATTGAGATATTTGAAGGAGTCTAAATTAACAATTTTTATCATGGGGATAAAAATGCAAAGTATACCCCACAGAGGGATTTCTAAAGAACGTGGAGTCTTACTTAGCCATATTACTGCTTCCAGTGCATAGCCTGTATCCAGTTCCTTCTCATTTTCTAATGATTCTGTTTCTTCTTGTCTGAGAAACTAAACTAAATCCTGGCTTTCACATCACAAAAATTAACTTTTAAAGGTGACACAGTGCTAGCAGTGAGTCTGGAAGAGATGCTGCCACAGTTAGTTTTTGAACAACAGCAGGACACTGGCCTTTCACATATAACTACAAAGCTGTTCTAAAATACCCATACAAGGCAGTGTAAGTATCAATAAAATCTGTGATTGTCAGTGAAGACACAACTCAGTCTGACTGTAGTGCCCAACAATAAACACATTTTTATTAACAACTTGCTATAATGATTAAAAGAAAAATGGTGTCCCCATCTGAAATGTTCTAATTTTTTTTTGTTTTCACTTTATCCTTTCTTACCATGAGATGTAGAACTTGTAGAAATTTATTTCTTGTAATATTACCTCATCCTTGAATAACCTAATGTCTAATGGGGTGTGAGTCCTGATCCTAGCATTAACAGGTGCACAACACATTTCCAGTGGACTATTAGAGCTGAACCCAGTATTAACTCTTCCTCTGACTGGGAGAGAAACAGTGGTTTTCTTTCCTTGCTGGTTTCACAAAACTTGCAGGAGCTGGCCCTCTCTATCAGATGTCATTAAGAAAGGCTGATGATCTCACGCTATTGGAAAACACAATCTATGTACAAAGCATGGTCACACCAATTTTGTTTCTTTAGGAGCCACCTTAAAACACAAAACATCTTTTGAAACCTACAGATTGCTTTCAATTGGTTGTATACATTCAGCCTGGAGAAGGTGCTGTGAGATGTTATAGTGGCCTTCTGGTACCTGAAAGGGGCCTACAAGAAAGCTGGGGAGGAACTATTTTCAAGGGCATGTAGTGACAGGGCAAGGGGGAATGGATTTAAGCTGGAAGAGGGTAGATTTAGACTTTTTTTAGGCTGAAGGTGGTGAGACACTGGAACAGGTTGCCCAGGGAAGCTGTGGATGCCGCCCTCCTGAAAGTGTTCAAGGCCAGGTTGGGTAGGGCCTTGAGCAACCTGGTCTAGTGGAAGGTATCCCTGCCCATGGTAGAGGTGTTGGAACTCTGGATGATCTTTAAGGTCCTTTTCAACACAAATTTTTCTATGACTGAAAGTACAACTCCAAACACTATGAGAACTGAACCAGATGAAAGAACCCAGGTATCAAGAGCAGGGTTGTTTAATTTCAAACCTGTTTTATCAGAAACACCATTCTTTTGCAGTTTTTCCTTCTGTGGAAATTTTTCCACAGAAATTTTTTCCAGGTGGGCAGTGTTAACTACGTCCTGGCATCTGAATGCAGAGCTTGCTTATTAGAGGACACAGATGCTTGTTTAGAGGACACAGACTCAAGCTGTGCCAGGGGAGGTTTAGGTTGATTGTTATGAGGAAGTTCTTCACAGAGGGAGTGATTGGCCATTGGAATGGGCTGCCCGGGGAGGTGGTGGAGTCACCATCACTGGAGGTGTTCAGAAAGAGACTGGATGAGGTGCTTGGTGCCATGGTTTAGTTGATTAGTGTTGGATGATAGGTTGGACTTAATGATCTCAAAGTTCTCTTCCAACCTGGTCTGGTCCGGTTCTGTTCTGTTCTATTCTGTTCTGTTCTGTTCTTTTCTGTTCTATTCCCTGTCTGTGTCTACAGTTAGTGCTGTTCCCTGCATTTCCTGTGCAGTCCTGCTCTTGCACAGAATACTTGGTAGCTGTGAATGTAATTTTGTGGTGCCCATGTAATCCTAGAGCAGGTTGTCGTCTTTAAAAGACATGTGCATTTGTTGGGAGATGGGTCCAGAGGTGCAAAATCTGTCTCCAGCTGGCCACTGTGTTTCTTCTGTTTCTCTGGTACATCAGTAGTGGTTTTGGCATGATGGAAGAGTGAGAGCTCAGCTTGCTGCCCCGGGGGTATACTGATTGCATCTGGCAGACAGATCAGAGATTAGAAATATTCATATTATGTCACTCCTGGAGTTTCTGCTGTACACAGATATGGATGAAAACCATGCCAGTCTGCTGTGCACTGTTAGGACAATGGGTGCTACAGTGGGTGTTGTAATGGAGTTACTGCTGTAGGTATCTGCATTCTGCAGAGGATTTCTACATGAGGGCAACGCAAATGTCTTGCTATTTAACCTGTTGCTCAGTTCACAGCTATTGAGGCCCATAAAAATTAAGTGACTAAGCAAATTGTGATTGTTCTGCAAGTAACTGGAGAGAAAGATACAGCTTCTTTGGGTGACAGCTCTAAGTGCTAAATGAAGAAAACAGCTCTAAGACCCGTGTAAAACACAGACTGTCTCCTGACACCTGGTGATCAGAATTGCTGGCTCATTGCACTGCGAATGAGATGTAAGCTCATGCTTCATGTGCCCAAGAGCTCTGTTTGGATGCCTTCTCTCCCACCCCTCCAGCAGTTTCGCTGTGTTCCTGTGCACTTTTGAGTCGAGCCGGGATGACTCCACATGCCCAGTGTGAGCAGAGGGAGCAGTCAGCACACGGTCTGGCGGTGACTCCGCAGAATGCTGCTGTGTGGCCCGACTTGCAGCAGACTTACTGAAAGGAAGCTCTTGCTAAGGTGCATCAACAGCTTTTTCTGGTCTCGGTAGGGTTCAAAGTGGGAAAGAATGGGATAAGCAGGTTGGTGGCAACAGCCTGGCGCCTCCTTTCCCTCACTGCTGCTGCAGAGTCCCTGCTCAGCAGTGAGTGTGTCAGTGTTCTGCTTAATGACAACAGCACTTGAAATGCTAATTTGTCCCACCACAATAATCAATGAGAGTGCAATACTTTTCTTTTGGGGAGAGACTTGGACTGGAAGAACGTTGTCCTGAATGCTTAAAAACTTTGACAAAAAGATAAAACCTCTGAATCTTGGTCTTTATAATGGAATGTTGCTTAATCTGAGTTTTGTGTAGCATTCTGTCCTGCAATAAAATGTTGCTTTACATATCAAAATTAAGCAATAGCAAACTATAACTGACTTCAACAATGGTTTTGGAGTGTAGCTGCTCCTCTGTATCTCTGTTTCTCACCATTCCAGCTCAGGGCTAGTGTTGAAGGAAGAGGATGGGGCCTTGTCACAGGGACTGTGTGGGGACAGTATCACTGTACCTCTTGAGACAGGTTTACCTGCACAGAGTTTTATCGGGGGGGAGGGGGAGGGTGTCCACACATCCACTTGAAGTTATTATAGGGGAAAATTAATAGAAACAGAAAGAAGGGGGAAACTGCCCAGTGGCCAGCCAAGAAGTGAAGAAATGGGGCCCTCAGAAGAATATCCTTCCCAGCGTTAGCAAGCGGTGAGGATGAGGAAGATGAACATAACTATCCTTGTTAGGCTTTTTCCTCTGTTAGTTAATTCTGTGCCTGGCATTACCACCCAGCTAAACTCCCTCTTGGCTGTTCCTGTCTATGGTGCTGTCAGTGCTAACAGGATTACATTTAAGCAGTCACAGGTGGTAACAGCAAGCTGGGCCCCTTGTGCATGCCTATGGCTAGTATTGCTTATGGGATATTTGCATGAATATTGTCTACATTTCTATTTGCTAACTCTTGTTTATTCTCTAGTACAAACCAAAGTTACAAAACTGGTAGGAAATGCAGGGGGAAGATGGGATGTTCAGACTCTCAGCAATTGCTTTCTGTGAGAACTTGTAACATTGACATTTGCAGGTGGAAGACCTTAGAAGTAGCAGCACACAGGGTGCAGCACAGGAAGGAAAAGGACTGATACAGAAGCTCAGGTAGAAGGCTGCAGAGCTGCAAGTGAAAGCTGGCCACAGAAAAGCATGCAGAAGGCCCTTGGCATTGCAAGGCGAAGGCACTTGGGCACATGTATGGGCAGCAGTTGACATGTCTAGCACTTGGTGCTAAAATAGGGTTCACACAATTAAATCATGATTGCAAAACTAGACTTGGAAGACTCACATATTATAACTTCATAACCAGTGTGCAGGAAAAGTGCACACACTGTTAAGCTTACACTCTATGGTTAAGCTCTGTCTCTGTGCATGGAAGATTAGAAAAAAAATTAACAGAATTCACTTAATGTGAGCAGTAATTTTAATCTTGTTTCTTTGTTCTTATGTTTCTCCCATTGACAGGAACCCCACAGCATGAGCATCAACTCTCAAAACATACCTTTTAATTAACAGTTAAAGTTTTAGCAGGGTAAGGGATAACTACTATATAATTAACTTCAGTTGCAATTTTTGTCTTAATTGTGTTGAGTATTGAGAGAATAAATAGCATAAAGCCAGTGTACAGAGTTATTTTCTAGGGTTTTTTCCTAGAAATGTAATTCATTGTCCATAAAAAATACCTTGTGCGGAGCCTGCTGTCAGCTATTTTTTTATAAGCTTGGAGACTGCTTCCTGCTAAACAATTAAACATGGTGCAGGGGAATTTTGTGATCCAAGTTTGAATGGAATGGAATGGAATGGAATAGACCAGGTTGGAAGAGACCTTCAAGATCATCGTGTCCAACCTATCATCCAACACCATCTAATCAACTAAACCATGCAACCAAGCGCCCTATCAAGTCTCCTCCTGAACACCTCCAGTGATGGAGACTCCACCACCTCCCTGGGCAGCCCATTCCAATGGGCAATCACTCTCTCTGTGGAGAACTTCCTCCTAATCTCCAGCCTAAACCTCCCCTGGTGCAGCTTGAGACTGTGTCCTCTTGTTCTGGTGCTGGTTACCTGGGAGAAGAGACCAACCTCTGCCTGTCTACAACCTCCCTTCAGGTAGTTGTAGAGAGCAATAAGGTCTCCCCTGAGCCTCCTCTTCTCCAGGCTAAGCAACCCCAGCTCCCTCAGCAGAGTGCATGAGGTCACCTCTATTCACTGAAACTTAGGTCTCTCAAGCTCTTAAGTTTACAAGGCCAAAATTGGAGGGAATGAAGGTGTCATGTGGTTGCCTCGCCCAAAGATAGGAGGAAACAAGCCCAGCTGGCTCACTTGGCTATTTTCTTTGCCAGAGGAGTAAATGCTCCTGTGTCAGTGACACAGTAAATAATGCCCTATCATCATGTTTATCACCCTAGCTGTTGTTATTTTATTTTCTGTGAAGAAAAGGAGAGCCCCCAAAGTCATGACATATGACATTGTTGCCACCCTGTCACAGATGGGCAATTGAACTAAGGGCTGGAAATGGTCCCAAGATTTCAGGGCAGAACTGAAAATCAGTCCCTGTACCAGCCCAGCTCTGTCATGGCAAAGTTCCTCACCACGCTCCACTTTTATTGTGGATGCAGTGTGAGGTCTGTTAAGATACCCTGAAATAAAAGTAGCCTTCACAGGTCAGTGTTAAGAGTGGAACAGAAATGGATCTTCTGTGGGTCTGCTACAGCCTTCATACATCACTTGTAGAAAGTTACCCATGTGTTAAACCTAGGAGCTCACAGCTAGCAATGCAAGGGGGTGGAGAGCATGACTCAGTTATGTTTTAAAGCCACTTTTTGTGTTGTGAAGCACATTCAGGGAGTAACACGAGGCCACAGGCTGTAGACCAAAGTGTTATGGTTTCCTAGACATAGAAACAGCCCATTGTCCTTATCCTATATACAGAAATTACACACTGTACGTTCTTACTAATGTCAGCCAAATCCCCATCCTATAATTAGCACATACTTAGGCTGCCAAGTCCCCTGCTTTCTTTCAAGTGGGTTTCTTGTTAAGCTGTTATTACGCATTTTTACCATACTCATTATCCAGTCTTTTGTTTAAATTGCTCTGCTTTACCTGTGTATTTCTGTCATGCAACAGCTGACACTCACCTGATGTTGCCACAGATACATCCTGTTTCACCAAAAGCCAAGGTGTCTCCTCCATCATTATGGGTCTTCTCCAAAACAAATGGGGAGGAGCTGTGAAGTTGAAGTGGAAACACACAGACCTCCAGTCCTGTTCCTCCCAGTCTCTGCCCTTTCTGGCAGGCAGCTGCTCTGGGGAAGCTGTACAATGTATGCAGTTCATCAAAGCTTTCTCTGACTCTGTTTCTTATTTTCCAGATCTTTTTTTTCCTGTAAGACATTTATGTTATTCACCTAAAGCAGAACTTTGCAGAGGGACCTCAACAGGCTGGACAGATGGGCAGAATTCAACGGCATGAGATTTAACACATCCAAGTGCCGGGTTCTGCACATTGGCCACAACAACCCCATGCAGTGCTACAGGCTGGGGTCAGAGTGGCTGGAGAGCAGCCAGGCAGAGAGGGACCTGGGGGTACTGGTGGATGGTAGGCTGAACATGAGCCTGCAGTGTGCCCAGGCAGCCAAGAGGGCCAATGGCATCCTGGCCTGCATCAGGAACAGTGTGGCCAGCAGGAGCAGGGAGGTCATTCTGCCCCTGTACACTGCACTGGTTAGGCCGCACCTCGAGTACTGTGTCCAGTTCTGGGCCCCTCAGTTTAGGAAGGATGTTGACTTGCTGGAACAAGTCCAGAAAAGAGCAACAAAGTTGGTGAGGGGTTTGGAACACAAGCCCTATGAGGAAAGACTGAGGGAGATGGGGTTGCTCAGCCTGGAGAAGAGGAGACTCAGGGGTGACCTTATCACTCTCTACAACTACCTGAAGGGAGGTTGTAGACAGGCGGATGATGGTCTCTTCTCCCAGGCACCCAGTACCAGAACAAGGGGACACAGTCTCAGGCTGCGCCAGGGGAGGTTCAGGTTGGATGTTAGGAAGAAGTTCTATACAGAAAGAGTGATTGCGCTATGGAATGGGCTGCCCAGGGAGGTGGTGGAGTCGCCGTCATTGAAGGTGTTCAGGAGGAGACTTGATGGGTTGCTTAGTGCCATGGGTTAGCTGTTTGGGTGGGTTGGATTGATTGATGGGTTGGACACGATGATCTTGAAGGTCTCTTCCAACCTGGTTTGGTTTATTCTAATAAAGGTTTATTCTAATAAAGGTTTATTTTCACTACTGAAAGAAGCTCATTCTTTTTAGAAATATATTTGCAAGAGCTCTGTCTCCCAAGCAAACACTAAAGAAATCAGAAGCTTTTCTGTATTGCAGCGGTTCAGTGAATGTTAAGCAGCCTTGTCCATGCCAGGCTGACAAGATTTGTCTGCAGCTTTTCCTACAGCATGATGCGCATGTGAAGGAAAGCTGGCTGCCAAACAGGACTGTGGGGTCTTAATCAGGAGAAAAGTAACAGGTTCCTCTATCAGGTTATTAGTTGCACCAGATGGAGCAAGGAGAAAATTTTGAGCTGCTTTTTCTCTATAGGCTTTAGTCAGCTGTTAACCATTTCATCAGTATGCACTCTTATTCACTCTGACTGAAGGTAAGTTGGTTGGTTGTGTCATTTCTTTTTTTTTACAGTTGATGGTTAACTGAAATACTAACAAATCCAATCACTGTGTGTCAAGTGGTCTTTAGTGCTGGTACTTATTTCCACATGTTCCTTCAGGATGTCCAAAGGAAAATGCGAATGTCCCTGTGTGCCATAGGGCTGTGATCTCTCTGGGAAGATGTCAAGGTCCGGAGACATTAGATGTCTCGGTCCGGAGACACAGTTCTTTTAAATATTCCGGTGTTGTGAAATTAGAGGCACAAACGAGGCCGAAGTATCAACAGCTAGACTATTTATTACATAAATAAAGTGGACAGCCTGACCTCAGTGCCAGGGAAAGTGATGGAGCAGATTATCCTGGCGGCAATAACTGCGCACCTGAAGGATGGCCAAGGGCTCAGGTCCAGCCAACATGGATTCAGGAAGGGCAGATCCTGCCTCTCCAACCTGATCTCTTTCTATGATCAGGTGACCCGCCTGGTAGATGTGGGGAGGCCTGTGGATGTGGTCTACCAGGACTTCAGAAAGGCCTTTGACACCATCCCCCACAGCAAACTGCTGACTAAGCTGTCAGCCCGTGGATTGGACCATTACACTCTGTGCTGGGTTAGGAACTGGCTAGAGGGCCGGGCCCAGAGAGTGGTAGTGAACGGTGCCACATCCAGCTGGTGGCCAGTCACCAGTGGTGTCCCCCAGGGATCAGTGCTGGGCCCTGTCCTCTTCAACATATTCGTTGATGATCTGGATGAAGGGGTAGAGTCAGTCATCAGCAAGTTTGCAGCTGACACAAAGTTAGGGGCAGATGTTAGTCAGTTAGAGGGTAGAAAGGCTCTGCAGAGGGACCTCGACCGACTGGACAGATGGGCAGAGTCCAATGGGATGGCATTCAACAAGTCCAAGTGCCGAGTGCTGCACTTTGGCTACGGCAATCCCATGCAGAGCTATAGGCTGGGGTTGGAGTGGCTGGAGAGCTGCCAAACAGAGAGGGACCTGGGGGTGCTGATCGACAGCCACCTGAATATGAGCCAGCAGTGTGCCCAGGTGGCCAGGAGGGCCAATAGCATCCTGGCCTGCATTAGGAATAGTGTGGCCAGCAGGAGCAGGGAGGTCATAGTGCCCCTGTACTCTGCTTTGGTTAGGCTGCACCTTGAGTACTGTGTCCAGTTCTGGGCCCCTCAGTTTAAGAAGGACATTGAAACACTTGAGCGTGTCCAGAGAAGGGCAACAAGGCTGGTGAGAGGCCTTGAGCACAAGCCCTATGAGGAGAGGCTGAGGGAGCTGGGATTGTTTAGCCTGGAGAAGAGGAGGCTCAGGGGTGACCTCATTGCCCTCTACAACTACCTGAAGGGTGGTTGTAGCCAGGAGGGGGTTGGCCTCTTCTCCCAGGCAACCAGCACCAGAACGAGGGGACACAGTCTCAAGCTGCGCCAGGGGAGGTTCAGACTCGAGGTGAGGAGGAAGTTCTTCACCGAGCGAGTCATTCGGCATTGGAACGGGTTGCCCAGCGAGGTGGTTGAGTCGTCGACCCTGGAGGCGTTCAAGGGAAGATTGGACGTGGCACTTGGTGCCATGGTCTAGGCATGGGGTCTGTGTTGATAGGTTGGACTCGATGATCCCTGAGGTCCTTTCCAACCTAAGTGATACTGTGATACTGTGATACTGACATAAGAAGGGAGAGGGAGAAAAGAGAGAGAGAGAGAGAGAGAGGGATGAGAGATAGAAGAGGAAAGGAATTAAGAAGGGAGAGGGAGAAAAGAGAGAGAGAGAGAGGGACGAGAGATAGAAGAGGAAAGGAATTATATTACCACACCCCTCATCCCCCCCAAGACAGTTAAAGTCTGTGGAGGAAAGGTGCTGCAGGAGATGTTGGGTTTGTAGAGAAACCGTGGTGAGGCTTTTGCTGGAGAACAGCTGTGGTCCTCTGAGGAGATGTTGGGTTGATACAGGAACGGTGCTGAGGCTCCTCTGGGCAGCCTGGGTCTGTAGAGAAAGGGGGCTGAGGCTTGGTCCTCCGGGCAGCTTCTTTCCTCTGGAGCAGCATTGTCCCGGCTTTCTCTTCTCAGCGGCCTGGCCCTTCTCCTGTGTTTTCCTTCATCTCCATTTTTCTCCCCATTTTTCTCCTCTGTTTCTCTCTCCTGTTTCTCTCCCCTGTTTCTCTCAACAAACCAGTAGTTGCTCCAGTCTTTTATACAGTTTTTAGTCCTTAGGTATGTATTCAAATATTGTCCCTCAGGAATTCCAGTGGCAGGAAATCTGTGTGTTTGGGCAAGATCCTGGCTGGAGGGGGGGGGAATCTCCGTCTACCCCATCTCCATCCAGACAAGGCTCAGGAAACAGGTGGAGATTATCTTGCCCTAAAGGTGTGATGGCTGGGTCCTTGGGTCCTATTGTTGTAGTCCCGTGTTATCACGATGCAATCACAAGCTGATTTGCATCCAGGATTGGTGGACAGGATTCTTTCCACCTTCTTTCCAGTGGCTCTGCTATCACTTTATCTTTGTTGACTCACACAGAGAGAGGCAAACTTATTAGACTCTCACAGAAGAACAGAAGTCTTCTGTAAATCAAGGATTACTGGGGGGAAAAAACAAAATAAAAGAAAAGAAAACAAACAACCAAAAAACCCAAACCTCTTTGCACTCCATTGTGATACCCAAATCCCTCCTTGGATTCTTTCTCAAGTAAGGCAACATGGGACAAGCTCAGGACACTCCTTGACTGATCACCCTTTTAAATTCAGCCTGGTGTTTCCCACAGGATCAGAAAGAGGTCTGCTTGAGTGCTTGAATAAGTCTGCCCTTCCCCAGTCAGGCAGAGCAACACCTAACCATTGCAATCTACTGCGGGTGGCTGAAGCAGAAGACCATTTTCCTCAAGCTCCCCTGTCCAAATGAGGCTCCTTGTAAGTCTGTGTCCTCTGCTACTGACCCAAAAGGGTGCATGCTTTCCTCTCTTCTGGATGCTTTTATCCTTCTGTGCCCTGTTTTGTCACCTGTGGAGCAGGGTTGTGGGGGTAGTGTTAATAGCAGCATTACAAGTGCTGAATTACTGTCAAGCGGAGTGTAACCAGATGCTGTGGTGAAGAACTGGCTGAGCAGAAAGACCATGGTATACCAAAGATGAATTTGTTCTGAAATCAACTGCAGAAGTGACATAAGTCTTACAGCAACATGCAGTGACCCCACTAGTAATTTTTGGGCTGGCAGGTAAGTGAAGGATAAATTAACTGGCAGTGCTTTGCTTTGAAATACTGTATTTCATTGCAGAGGTTCCAGGAATATGGATATGATGTTTTGCACATTTTGTTTTTAAAAGCTTTCTTTACATAAAGAGAAGGCATGATGGTGTGAGGGATAAGTTGCCTGGTTGCTTTTCCTCTTTAAGGATCACTCCTAAGCAAAACAATCATGTTGTGATCCTGCTCTGCCCATGCCTTGGTCCATTAACTGACCTTTCAAACACTAAATTTCCACTTTTTTCCTGTAGTAAACCAAATGAAAAACAAATAAACAAAACCAACAAAACAAAACTACATAACAAGGAAAAAACCACACACAACCGAACAACAGACCTATGATCATCAAGTCCAAACATTATCTAACTCTACCAAGCCTGCTGCCAGGAGTGCTGTCTCCTGTCAGCTCTAAATCAGTACTCAGGGCACAGCCCTGGGCCCTGGACCAAGTCTGGGCACTGCTTTGATGGTGAGCTGGATGATGCCAAGTCCAAGCACTGCTTTCATGGTGTGCTGGATGTCAGGGAGCCTTGCCAGCTGGCATGCCAATGATTGGAAGGGCATGTCCTTCTCCTTGAAGCTGTGTGCCTGTCTTCACCCTTAGCAAGGCTGTGTGCCTCTGCTCTGAAGCTTTCTGAGAAGTTTTTTTGCTTCCCCTTTCTCTGATCACCTGAGCTGAAGCCTTTTATCCTCAGTGTATCCATCCCATTTGCTGAATTTCTGGAGGTTTCTGGAGGGTGTTGAGACACTTGAACATGTCCAGAGAAGGGCAGCGAAGCTGGGGAGGAGTCTGGAGTGCAGCCCTGTAGGAGGAGGCTGAGGAAGCTGGGGATGTTTGGCCTGGAGAAGAGGAGGATCAGGGGAGACCTTATTGCTCTTTACAACTACCTGGAGGGAGGTTGTAGACAGGTGGGGGTTAGCCTTTTCTCTCAGGCAGCCAGTGGCAGAGTGAGAGGGCACAGTCTCAAGCTGTGCAGGGGGAAGTTTAGAATAGAATAGAAAAGAATTAACCAGGTTGGAAAAGACCTTTGAGATAATCAAGTCCAACCCATCACCCAACACCACCTAAGCAACTAAACCATGGCACTAAGTGCCCCACTCAGTCTCTTCTTAAACACTTCCAGTGATGGTGACTCCACCACCTCCATGAGCAGCCCATTCCAATGGACAATCTCTCTTTCTGTGACGAATTTCTTCCTAACATCCAGCCTAAACTCCCCCTGGCACAGCTTGGGACTGTGTCCTCTTATTGGTGGTTTCCTGGGAGAAGATAACAACCCCCACCTGGCTACAACCTCCCTTTAGGTAGTTGTAGACAGCAATAAGGTCTCCTCTGAAACTCCTCATCTCCAGGCTAAGCAACCCTAAATCCCTCAGCCTCTCCTCATAGGGCTTGTGCTCCAAATCACTCACCATCTTTGTTGCCCTTCTCTGGACACATTCCAGCAAGCCAACATCCTTCCTAAACTGAGGGGCCCAGAACTGCACATAGTACTCGAGGTGTTGCCTAACCAGTGCTGAGTACAGGGGCACAATGACTTCCCTGCTCCTGCTGGCCACACTGTTCCTGATGCAGGCCAGGATGCCATTGGCCTTCTTGGCCACCTGGGCACACTGCTGGCTCATGTTCAGCCTACTACCCACCAGTACCCTCAGGTCCCTTTGCCTGGCTGCTCTCCAGCCATTCTGACCCCAGCCTGTAGCACTACCTGGGGTTGTTGTGGCCAATGTGTAGAACCTGGCACTTAAATGCATTCAGTCTCATGCTCTTGGACTCTGCCCATCTGTCCAGCCTGTACAGGTCCCTCTGCAGAGCTCTCCTACCCTCTCACAGATCAACACCTGCCCCCAGCTTGGTGTCATCGGCAAATTTACTGATGATGGAGATCAGGTTGGTGAGGCACAACCTGACCTTCCTAAATCCATGCTGGCTGGGCCTGATCCCTTGGCCATCCTGTAAGTGTTGTGTGATTGCACTCAAGATGACCTGTTCCATCATCTTGCCTGGCAGTGAGGTCAGGCTGACAGGCCTGGAATTCCTTCGTTCCTCCTTCTGGCCCTTCTTGTGGCCAGCTTCCAGTCATCTGGGATCTCTCCAGTGAGCTAGGACTGGAGGAAAATGATGGAGAGCGGCTTGGCCAGCTCATCTGCCAGCTCTCTCAGCACCCTAGGATGGATCCCATCTGGTATCATGGACTTGTGGGGATCCAAGTGGTTGAGCAGGTCTCTAACTACTTTCTCCTGGATCACAGGGGAACTATACTGCTCCCTGAATCCATCTGCCAGCTCAGGAGGCCAGCTGTCTGGAAGACAATCTGTCCTGCTATTAAAAATTGAGGCAAAGAAGGTGTTAAGTACCTCTGCCTTTTCCTCATCTTTAGTTACAATATTCTCCTCCATGTCCACCACGGCACGGAGGTTGTCCCTGCCCCTCCTCTTGCCATTAATATATTTATAAAAGCACTTTTTGTTGTCCTTCACAGCAGTGGCCAGTCTAAGCTCTACATGGGCTTTTGCCTCTCTAATTTTTTTCCTACATGAAAAGGCTCAAGGTGAGGAGAAAGTTCTTCACAGAAAGAGTAACTGGCATCGGAGTGTACTGCCCAGGGAGAGGGTGGAGTCCCCTTCCCTGGAGGTGTTCAAAGGGAGATTGAGTGTGGCACTTGCAGCCATAGTTTGATCGTCATGGGGTGTTAGGTACTAGGTAGTGGGTTGGACTTGATGATCTCTGAGGTCTTTTCCAACCTGGTTGATTCTATGATCTTGCTCAGAGCTACATTCTATTCTCTTTATTAGCAATTTCCCAAGGAAATTCCCAACAGCAGCATCCCTGTCCTGTGCTTTCCTCCCTGACAGTGCCAGGCAGCTGCTGTCCACAGAGGTGCTCTCATCTCTCTCGGCAGTTTTAGTTGTGGCCCTTCCTAGATCAATGTAGCTCTGCTAAACCATCACTGAAAACACAGGGATACAAAGCCCTCTGCACAGGCCATGGGGAAGGACTCTGCTTTCTGAAACCCCAACATTGCAGAATGGTGTCACAATACCTCACCTCCACCCTTCACACCAGTTATCTGCAAGTCAGACAACCAGTTCTCTGGTTAGGAAGGAAACTGCCACCCATTGTGCTGTCTTTGACTTCCAGATATCATGGCTTCACGTCTGGCAGCTGTACCTGCCCCACAGAGCCATTTCCCCAGTTCCAGAGGGACAGGGATCTACTTGAGAGAGTACAATGAAGAACTATGAGGATGATTAAGGGACTTGAGCACTGCCTTATGAGAGGCTGAGAGCCCTGGGGCTTTTTAGTCTGGAGAATAGAATAGAATAGAATAGAATAGAATAGAATAGAATAGAATAGAATAGAATAGACCAGACCAGGTAGGAAGAGATCTTCAAGATCATTGTGTCCAACCTATCGTCCAACCCACCTAATCAACTAAACCATGCAACCAAGCACCCTACCAAGTCTCCTCCTAAACACCTCCAATGATAGTGACTCCACCACCTCCCTGGGCAGCCCATTCCAATGGGCAATCACTCTCTCTGTGTAGAATTTCTTCCTAACATCCAACCTAAACCTCCCCCAGTGCAGCTTGAGACTGTGTCCTCTTGTTCAGGTGCTGGTTGCCTGGGAGAAGAGAGCAACCTCTGCCTGTCTACAGCCTCCCTTAAGGTAGTTGTAGAGAGCAATAAGGTCACCCCTGAGTCTCCTCCTCTCCAGGCTAAGCAATCCCAGCTCCCTCAGCCTCTCCTCATAGGGCTTGTGATCCAAACCCCTCACCAACTTTGTTGCCCTTCTTTGGACAGCTTCCAGCAAGTCAACATCCTTCCTAAACTGAGGGGCCCAGAACTGGACACAGTACTCCAGGTGTGCCCTAACCAGTGCAGTGTACAGGGGCAGAATGCCTTCCCTGCTCCTGCTGGCCACACTGTTTCTGAGAGAGGAAGAGGAGACTGAGAGAGGATTTAATAAATGTTCATAAACATCTGAGGGCTGGGTGCCAAGAGGGAGGGGACAGGCTATTCTCTGTTGCACCCTGTGACAGGACAAGGGGCAATTGATATAAACCACAGCACAGGAGGTTCCACTTCAACATGAGGAGGAACTTTGTCACTGTGAGGGTCACAGAGCATTGGAACAGGCTCCCCAGAGACATTGTTGAATCTGTTTCTCTGGAAACTTTCAAGACTCATATGGATGCATTCCTGTGAGACCTGTGCTAGATTCTATGTGTCTGCCCTGGCAGGGGGGTTGGTCTCAAGTTCCTTCCAACCCCTAGCACCCTGTGATCCTTCCACAGCATTGATAACCCACCAGGGAATCTAGCCCTTGTCCAACCCATTAACACTGACTTCCAGGCACCTGTCTCTCACCAAGCTCTTATCTAGAGAAGCGTGTGGTCAGAGGGTGGGTCACCTTGTGTTTAGTCCTCTATATGAGGGCTCCAGATTGACAGATGGATGAATGAGGTAGGTAAATGGTTCCCCAGGTTTTCAGTACTTGTGTCTTTGAGCTAGAGGCAGTCTCAGTGAAGATCCAGCTGTCTGTCTGCATGCTGGAAGGCTGCCTACAACAAGGTCCCCTTCTCAGAGGTACAAAGGAGGCAGTTCTGACAGGCACTGCAGCTCACCTGTGACCTTCTGGGGCCTCCCAAATATTGCTCTCTCCATACTCCAGCTGACTGATGGGATCAAATCTTGACTGAGTCACAGCAAATGGACTCAGTGGTTGGACTTGGTGATCTCAAAGGTCTTTAGCAATCAGATTGATTCGTTGAAATGAAGCCTAACAAGGAAGGCCTCTTTTAACTCACACTGCTGTCTCAAGGGGCTGCACTTTAATCAATCTATAGGCTGGACAAGGAATTTTTCCTGACTCAAAAGTAGCTCTAGGTTAGCATCTTGCACTGCAGGAGCTAACTGGATGGGCACACGCTCCTCTGAGGAACATACCATTGAAAGACAGAGCAAAATATTCCTACTGTGATGAGACATTGATTCATGGTCTGCATTTGGCTGGTACTAGCCATGATCAGCAGACCTTGGAGAAGACATGCCAATGGGAACCCCAATGAATTGATGCAAAAGCCTGGTGTGGCAGTGGCCTGGTCCTGCCCATCTTCCTGTAATGTAGCCACATGTGGTCAAAAGCATACCTCTTGGCCATTGCTGTCTTCCCGTCTCATTGCAGCTGCCCTTGTGATAGGTCCTTAGCACAATGTGTAAATGTTCTGCTAAAATCAGAAGTATTTTCTGATGGCCTCTCTCTTCCTCCCACACTGTTTAGCACCTGCCAAAGCATCTTAGAATCATAGAATCATAGAATTAATAAGATTGGAAAAGACCTTAAAGATCATCAAGTCCAACCTGTCACCCAAGACCTCGTGATTACTAAACCATGGCACCAAGTGCCACATCCAATCCCCTCTTGAACACCTCCAGGGATGGTGACTCCACCACCTCCCTGGGCAGCACATTCCAATGGCTAACAACTCTCTCTGTGAAGAACTTTCTCCTCACCTTTAGCCTAAACTTCCCCTGGCACAGCTTCAGACTGTGTCCTCTTGTTCTGGTGCTGGTTGCCTGGGAGAAGAGACCAACCCCTTCCTGGCTACAACCTCCCTTCAGGTAGTTGTAGACAGCAAGAAGGTCTCCCCTGAGCCTCCTCTTCTCCAGGCTAATCAACCCCAGCTCCCTCAGCCTCTCCTCATAGGGCTTGTGCTCAAGGCCTCTCCCCAGCCTCGTTGCCCTTCTCTGGACACGTTCAAGAGTCTCAATGTCCTTCTTAAACTGAGGGGCCCAGAACTGGACACAGGACTCAAGGTGTGGCCTAACCAGTGCTGAGTACAGGGGCACAATGACTTCCCTGCTCCTGATGGCCACACTATTCTTGATGCAGGCCAGGATGCCATTGGCCTTCTTGGATCTTCTCTCCTGCTGGAAGAACTGAGAGAATTCACAGGGCTGATGTTTTGCCTTTGTGTCTCGTCTGGCAAAGCTACTGTCACACAGTCAGGCTTGCAACTGCTGATTGGGCCTGACTGAGAGCCTATGCATGGGCTGGCACACCCTGCTCAACTGGGCAGGAGCGAGCAAGCCCGGCTGGGGCACAAACTTTAGGAATGTGAGTCAGTCGTTGCTGCTTTGCTGCCTGGGTCAAATGCAGGGCAGAGCTGGGCAGCAGAAGCAAACCTTTCAGCATGAATCCCAGCTCATCCACCAGTCCTGCACTAATGGGAAACAGGCCATTGTCCCTGTCATTGATGTAAGCTGGTAGCTGTCTCTTCTCACAGATGACCTCCCTGGGAAAAGCCAAGCTCTGCTGCATTACTGCTTGAATGCTGGAGAGATGCTGGGAAAGTTGAGCAGGTTCATGATAAAGCCATGTTGTCACTGAGTGTCTATGTGTTCTCCATGAGGTGATAACACCTGTGCTTTGATGTAGAGAATCATAGAATCATAGATCATAGAACCAATAAGGTTGGAAAAGACCTCAAAGATCATCAAGTCCAACCTGTCACCACAGACCTCATGACTAATAAACCATGGCACCAAATGCTGTGTTCAGTCCCCTCTTGAACACCTCCAGGGATGGTGACTCCACCACTTCCCTGGGCAGCCCATTCCAACAGCTAACAACTCTCTCTGTGAAGAACTTTCTCCTCACCTTTAGCCTAAACTTCCCCTGGCACAGCTTCAGACTGTGTCCTCTTGTTCTGGTGCTGGTTGCCTGGGAGAAGAGACCAACCCCTTCCTGGCTACAACCTCCCTTCAGGTAGTTGTAGACAGCAAGAAGGTCTCCCCTGAGCCTCCTCTTCTCCAGGCTAAACAATCCCAGCTCCCTCAGACTCTCCTTGTAGGGCTTGTGCTCAAGGCCTCTCCCCAGCCTCATTGCCCTTCTCTGGACATATTCAAGAGTCTCAATATCCTTCTTAAACTGAGGGGCCCAGAACTGGACACAGGACTCAAGGTGTGGCCTAACCAGTGCAGAGTACAGGGACACAATGACTTCCCTGCTCCTGCTGGCCACACTGTTCTTGATACATGCCAGGATGCCATTGGCCCTCTTGGCCACCTGGGCACACTGCTGGCTCATGTTCAGCCAGCTGTCAATCAGTACCCCAAGGTCCCTTTCTGTTTGGCAGCTCTCCAGCCACTTCAACCCCAGCCTGTAGCTCTGCATGGATTTGTTGTGGCCACACTGCAGCACACATCACTTGGATTTGTTGAATGCCATCCTGTTGGATGCTGCCCATCTGTCCAGTTGGTCAAGGTCCCTCTGGAGAGCCCTTCTGCCCTCTAACCAATCAACATCTGCTCCCAGCTTGGTGTCATCTGTAAATTTACTGATGACTGACTCAATCCCCTCATCCAGACCATCAGTAAAGATGTTGAACAGGATGGGACCCAGAACCGATCCCTGGGGAACACCACTGGTGACTGGCCTCCAGCTGGATGTGGCACCATTCACCACCACTCTGTGGGCACAGCCCTCCAGCCTGTTCCTAACCCAGCTGTGTAGCTGTAACTTGCCATGACTGTTGGGGCTCTTTTCAAGCAGACAGGTAGGTGTTTCTAAGGAGCAGGTCCCTTTGCTCCTGTTTGGGAACTGGTGCATCCTATTTCACAACCTACTGGCCCAGTTGGTCATTCCCTGTGGAAGACTTGGTTCTTGTAGAGTCTGTAATGCTTTTGCCTTTGCCCATTCTTTTTGGCCTACAGGTGGCATTGTTGTCAATGTGGTGGCAGGTAATCCAGCAGGTTGCTCAGTGGTTCAGGAGGAGGGAGTGTGAGTTTCCACTAAGCACTGCAAGCTGCAATTTTCCTGGCTCTGGGGCCTGGAGTTAGCAAATCCCTTCTTGTCACACAGCCTGTCAAGGCTGATAAACAATCATAGCACAGGTGGGCAAACACAGGTTACTGCCCAAGGTCACAGAAGAAAGACTGTGTAAGGTATGGGATGAGTATATCACACACATTCTTCCTCAGCCTGCTGCATTAATGACAGGACCCTACTGCCTCATCTGAGCATGAGGACTATGAAAAGGTTCTTAGCACCTCTGGCAGGTGTGCGTGCCAACAGAGCTATGCCCTGATGTGTTTTATGCCAGGTGAGGAATAGGAGAAATGACCAGCAATTACACCACCTCACAGTTCCTCAGCTATGCAGAGGCCAGCACAGTCCCATCAAGTCAACATCAGCAGCTTTCTGTCCCAGAAAAAACCTTGCTTTTACAGGAACAGTGGTGCACACTGCTTGCTGCCTTTCCAGCGCAGTTCCTAATACAGGCAGGAGTTAGCATGAGTTTGCTTGAAATTCAGTTCTGTCCTGAAGTGCTGAGGACATTACTGGGCTAGCTAAAGCTAGCAGTGTGTATGATAGGAACCAGAAGCCTCTGATACAATTACAGCCCTGTGTACAAGGCTGTGATGCTAATAGAGCACAACAGCCAAGCAACCCACTCAGAGGTTAGAGAAGCATTTTCAAACCCTCTTTGTAATTAATGAGTGCAGACATCACACTGACCTGGGGCTGCTCCTAACAATGAAGAAGTGAAGAAAGAGTAGAAGAGGTAGGGGAGAAGGTGGGAGGAGGGTATGTTTTGAGGCTACTTTGTCTTGTTGCCATAGATGAGCATGAGACAAAAAGAAAAAAGCAAAACAAAAGCACAGTGGAGTTGGGAGAAAGGAAGGAGGGATCAGAAATGAGAACAAAGAAGCCATATAGGTAAGACAGGTAATGTCTTTCAGACTGCGGCTTGTGGGCTGCTTCCAAGCGCTCTGCAGAGCTGACTGCAAAAGCAAGTTTATGTCCAATTCAGTAGCCTACAGAGAAGTTACAGCCAAGAGAGTCCATTCCTCCACTGCAGAAACTGCAGAAACTAGTTGAAGATGTGCAGTGACGAGCAAGCCTCTTATACTGCCGCCTACACATGATGTGCCTTGTTTTAAAGTCTACAGCAATGCAGACTGTCTAGAAAGCAGATTTCCTCCTCAGGAATTCCTTGTTGAACTCATTGTCAAAATGTAACTATTTGATAGTGAAAATAGAGCTCAGCTGCCCCACCTTGGAGGCAAACAGAGCTCTGATTTGAACTGTACAACCCATTCAGCCTCTGCATAGGAGGTGTGCTGCGTGGGCATATATACCTGAAGAGCAGCACATCTCAGCCCCTGGCAGGACACAGCAGAGTCCAGGAAGGTGACGGTCTTGTCCTTGATGATGCTGGTACTCTGACTCCAGGTCCTCAAGCCAAAAGCATGAAGATGTGGAAGCAGTGTGTCACATGTTCGATCATTATGGATGGTGGCAGACTCTCCTTTTACTCCCTGGAGCAATTACTGCTTCTGTTTAGAGTTCTCCATCTTTAGGAGTCTAACACCGTTCCCTTAAAGTATTAAAGATCTCTGCTGAGTTGCATTGACATGACAATGACATCTTACTGAAAATAAACGAGAGCAGAAGGGATGGCAGTCTTCCCCAGGCGAGGTTAATGTTACTACCAAATTCCCCTGCTGCATCAGAGGCAAACCCAGAAAGAGCATTACTGCTGGCACGAACACGCTTCCAGATTGCCTCCATTATACTCTTGCATAAGCATTGTTGCCATCGTAGCTAGCAGCATGTGTTAGCCCATTCAAGTTTTGCAAATGTTGGCAGAAGGAGGATGAGGAAAAGAAACCTCTGGGGCATGAGCAGCCAGTTTGGAAGACTGATATTCTCCCAGCAGCAGTCAGGCCTGTCTCCTTCTCGGAGTGATGCAACAAGGTGGAGGAAAATAAAAGCCCAACAGGAGGGACGTGCAGAGTTTGCTTTGGCACGCGCCTCACTTGCTGGGGGAGCACCAGCATCCAGAGAAAATTCTTGCAAGCGCATGGTGAGACTTCCCATGATTAACTGCAAAAGAAACCTCCAATATGAGTAATGTTGCTGCTGAGATCTGTAGCTGCAGACAAATCAAGGAAGTTGCCGTTTTCATGACAGGCAAATTGCAGGTTTTATTGCCCTATATACGGACGTGGGAGGGGTGCATATGTATATATCCCACATAAAATTAATAAACACCTGGTGCTGTATCTATGATCTCATGCAGAAAAGTAAAATAACAGTAAGCGGTGTGCCTCTGCGCCTGCACCAAACAACTGAGCCTCAGTCGTGTGGACACAGCTCCTCTGAGTAACTCACGTGGTGTAAGTCAACAGCTCTTCATCAGAACTGTTACGATGACATTATTTTATGTCAGCTGAGAGTGGGCTCCTCAGCAGCAGCGTGACAAGCCCGGGTCTGGCAGCACGGGGTCTCCCCAGCTGAGTTCTCAAGGTACGCTTTCCTACCCGATGCAATGCAGGCACGGCAGCTCCATTTGCCTGTTTCCACGCAGCGCTGCGTGGCCATTACCAACCCTCACAGGGCTTTTTTAGCCGCCTTGTGCCAAACCAGCTTGCGCTGGTGTGCCCCTCGGCCAGCTCCCGATGGCACTCGTCCTTCCCGTGGCTCTGCACCCCAGCTCCCCGGGACTGGCTGTGCGCCCGGCCCCGGCCCGGGCCCTGCGGGGGGCGGCGGGGCCGGTGCGGGGGGCGGCGGGTGTGCCATTGCACACTTCCTGCGGTCTGTGCGACCGGCGCCGGTTTCCGGTGGCTGATAGGAGCCGGAGCCCGCCGCTGCCTCCCCCGGCGCGGAGCAGCGTCGCGCAGGGCATCGCACACGCACTGCGGGGGGGGGGGCGGAGGAGGAGGAGGGACCTGAGCAGCCCCCCCTCCCCAGCCCCCGAGCACTATCACAGTAACATCCCCCCCTCAATGCGATGCAGGCGATATCGCAGAGTCTGCCGCTTCGCGCTCTCACCGACAGGCACCTGCAGGTACGTGACTCGCCGGGATGCACCGCGGGTGTGTGGGTGCGTGTTGGCGTGTGAGCTTGTGCGTGTGTTTGTGTGCGTGCTCGTGTGCGTGTGCGCGCTTGTGTGCGTGTGTGTGTTTGCGTGTGCATTCAGCGCTGGCCGCCACGGGGGCGGCCGATATTCCCCGTATCTCTTTGTGCGCAGCGAAGGGCTCTCCAGGAGGTTTGTCCCCCTCTTCCCCGACCTTTCCGGGAAGCGGCAGGGTGCGGGAGCAGGGATAGGTATGCCCTCACCGTGCTGCTCTGGAGATGTCCGTGCAGGGGTACATGTAGGGGGAGGACAGAAGTGTGTGAGGGGCGTCGGGGTTTGGCATAACACAGGTAGCGGAGTGATCCCCTTTCCTTCCACCCCCATCCCCCGTAGCATCCTCATAAAGGAAACCGACCCTCTCCCCGCCGCCCACCCGGAGCGGAGTGAGGGGACTGCGGTTTGGGGACACCGGCGTCTGACGGCTGCACCGAGCCCGGGGTGGTGACAAGGGGCAGTGCCTCGCAGTATGGTTTGGGCCCCCTAGGGGTTTTCGTGTCCTCTGCCCCCGGCATCTGCCGGAGGAAGACAGGGGAGCTCCGGGGAAGCCCCTCTCGCCGCCTGCCCGACTAGGCAGTGGGGTGTGCGTTGGGGATGGCAGCCCCCGCGCAAACTTGGTTTGTCACCGAGACGAGGCAAGAGCGGTAAGGGAAGCCAGAAAACTCTGAAACAAGCTCGGAAGAGATGGTTAAGTGTAGAGGAAAAGAGTGAAAACGATGGGGAGCTATATAGTGCCTTCTACAGTTTAATTCTGGCTGACAGAAGCAAAGCCATCCCAGCCAGAGGAGTAACTGTGACACATACATTAAAAACTCACCTTCCACCTACAGAGTTAATGGTTATAAATATCCCCTGAACACAGCTGGTTATTCAGTAGTACTAGCTGTGGAGTACGCCTGTTTCCATGCCAGTGAATGAAGGTCTGTCGTAGAAACAAAGCAATATACCAGGTAAAAATGAAATCCTCCTTCATATATGGCTGGCTTTCAGCATTTGAATTGTTAATCAGTGAAGTTTGCTTTTGCCTGCCTTCTCCCCCATTCCCACACTATCCTTTCTCAGAAATATGACCTCTGCAAGTGGTGCTAAAACAAAGACAGATGCTGTGAACTGCCTGGGATAGTAATGGTTTTCTTCTTAAATGTTGATTTGAAGAGAAATGAGACGGGCCTTTAGTGTGCTTGTTAACACAGAGTGAGAATTTGCATAAATTGAATTATTACATTCTTGTGATATGTTCTGGACAATAGCTTTTCAGGTCAGGGGCTAGGCTTGGTTTTGGGTTTGTGGTTGGTGGTTGTTTTTTTCTCTTCTCCCCCCCCCCCCCTTCTTTAAACAGCATAACCCCAAAAGGTCTTTTCAGGTCAGGAGTGACCAGTTCCTGTTTCCCCTCCCCTGCTGCTGCTTCTATTCCTCTCCATATAATTCGGAGCTCAGGCTCGACAGGACTGTACTCACGTGGTGCTTCAATTAACCTAATAACCCTGGCCAGCGCCATGCTGGAGCTGCATGCCTGCCCCACAGCATATGTGCATTGGTTCAGACTGCCTCCAATTTACTGGCATTACCAGAAGCTGAGTAAAAACACCTTGTGGGTCAGGTCTGCCAGTTGTCCCAGGCTGTCAAATGGTATTTCAGCCTTGGCTAAATCTGTCTTTGCCCACTTCTAAAGCCATACAAAAGTCAAAGTCAGAAATCAGCAGTGCTGAGCCTATGCTGAGCCTGGCATACAACCTGGCTAAGTGGTATCCACAGCCTCTCCTCCCCTTCCTCTGCTGTTTATCAGCTTTTTGAAACCATTTTAGATAAACTAACAAACCAACTTGGCAGTTTAAAACCCTTGCACCCAAATGAGTGCAAAGAGGTAGAAATTGGCAAAAAAGGATACTGTGTAATAGTAAATGTTCAGGGTATAGTAGATGGACTTACATGCAGGGTAAAGCTTGATGCGTGTGAAAGAGTTAGGCAGTGAGTTCCTCCTGGTGTTACCAATAACTCATCTCAGGAATGTAACACAGTTTTTCTTCATACTCTGCTAAAATAACTATTTCCAGGAGGTAACCTAAGGTTGTGGGAAATCTGTAGCAGCTCAGGTACTTCTCTGAGCCATTGTTAGCAAGCTGGTGTTTTGGCTTGCTCTTTAAGCAAGTACATATTGGATCTGCTCCAGTACTGATGCCTTTGTGCGCTGGTAATCTGCATGACACCAGGAAGCTTCCTGTTGCTGAACCTAGTGAAAGTTTCAAGAGCACATTTATGCAGTGATAATGGATTTATAGCCACCGAGTTCCCAAAGCAGTAGCAGTTTCCTGCGTTAGCAGTTCACACCTGGCAGTCACCAAGCCCATCTTTGTTACATGGCCACTAAGCCTTGCCTTAGTGCCAGTTTGGTATGTTCACAGACTCCAGCTCAGTAAAGACTTTCAGGAGTTTCAGAGTGCCATCTTTTGGTATTTTCAGTCTCCCCTCTGGTTCCTCCACTTGACAGTTATAAAATGCAGAGACAGAAGGGGTTGAAGGTCTTTAATATGGGCAGACTTGTGATCTCAGCCTTGACACTTGTTTCCGTGACACCACTGTTTTACCACACCTGCACTCTGAGAGCAATAGCCCATCCATGCACGTATCACAGAGGTGGTGTGAAAGTTGACTACTGTTTGTAAGGCACCTCACAGACATGTATATGGCAATTACTCTTCTCCAGGATTGTTACATATCTGGTAATTCAAGTGTAACTAGCTGAGCATAAGGCTCTGGTGTGAAAGGTTGCTGCTCCACACACCTTTCTGCAAAGCAAAATAGGGTGAGATGAAGGTTGGTGGCTTACAGTAGTGCAGATTTTTTTACAGCCAGCCTTTCTGGCTCCTTTTCTGTGAAAAATATTTAGGAAGGAGTATTAGTTTGACTCCAGTATTTCCACAATGGATCCACATAGAAGCTTAAAGGCACTTGACAGACTTAAACCATACTATTAGTAATGATGAAGCTTGTGGAGCACAACTGCTTCATCTTCAGTTACTTGACCTTAACTCTGATTTGCTGATTTATTTCCTGTTGGGGTTGGTGAATTCTTCTGCAAGAACAGAAATTATAGCATGCCAGCCCTCTCTGGTTTCTACAGTAACACTGTGTAGATTCCCTAATGAGACCCTTGGCTGGCCACTGATTGTCTGCATTTTTGTAGTTTGGTAATTCTGGACCCTGAAGTAAATAAAATATCTTGTTTATATGACTGTCCAAACTGAAGCAAAGTGGAAACACAAATAAAACCATAAATGCCTTCAGCATGGTGAGAATGTGATTCAACCTCAGTTGGCTGAGGATGGTGTATAGGCAGATAACTTTCAGTGTTGTGTTTTCTTTTGAGAAGAGTACAGTGAAAAGCAGTCACCCAGATCTTGGGCTTAGTTTGAGCTTTGTGTACCTGTTCTGTGGCTGACTGGTGTGTGTGTGGGAAAGTAAGTTACTTGCATCATCTGAAGGCTATTTTGAATTACAGGTGTTTCCCACGTTTTCTGGTCTGCCAGTTTTTATCACATACGACTGGAGGCAGGATCTGCAAACTTTTGTTCACTTAACTCGTGTTAGCTCAGAGACATCACATGAGTCCTGTTGGATCCAGACATCTTAGGGTTTTAGTGTTGTGAAAAGTTGCAGGAACAAAAGTTTTCCTGTGAGTACAAAATCACAGGATTAGATTCATGGTATTCAGAGTGAGCATTGCAACCTTCTGCAAGTTTTTGTTTCCACTGCAGGAATCCAAAGTAATTATTTCCTAAACACAGTCACTGTACTTAAAATCCTTTAAATATATGCTTTGTAACTAGTACCTAAGATAACTGAAAGAGATGCCTCTCCTTTTCCCCCTCCAGCTTACTTTATTTCATTTTTTTTTTCCAACTCTTTCTTGCATGGTCTATCCTATTATTTTAATCTGTGATCTTCAGTAACATAAGTGTCTGTGGTCGGTGTGGACAATAAGGCAAACCCCTTCAAAATGTTTTTATTAAAACAGGAACATAAGCGTAGAGCAGTGGGCAAACATCCAACTGTATGTGTTGTTTAGCTTTGGCAACTGGACTTCCCTTGAATAATCAGTGCTGGAGTGTGAAAGCTTTGTTGTTCAGTCCCTTCACCTTTCATCTTCATGAAAGAAATAGGCAAGAAAGGAATCTGTTATCTAGTTATCTTCTTTTTATTCAAAATATCTGTAAAGGTGGCTGCAACTGATCTTAGTAATTTCAAATTTCAGTAGCTATCCTGTCATGGGTTTAGGCTGGAGAAGAGAAAAAACACCGACAATCTAGTAGTTTACATTGAAATTCCCTCTGTGCCCTGCCAGAAGCAGCATCCTAATGACCTGGGGTACTTAAGTGTGCATTATCTCATCCTACCTTAACGACTGCTGATTGGTGTGACAAACGGAATCAAACTAAGGGGAACAAGTGTGTGGGGGGGTAGCAATCCATCTTAACGGGAGAAGTCCAATGGAGAGCTGTGAAATGGCTAACAGCCAGACATTAGGCTGCATTCTGGCTCCTGATGGCTATCACCTTTGGGTTTAGAGGCAGCAGCGTTTTGAAGCAATGTTTCATCCCGTGTGGAGGTGCAGTTGTTAAATACTCTCAGCTGCCACTGTCAAGTGCTGTCTCCAAACTCCCCCTACAAATACACACATCACACCCCTCGCCCCGGGTTCTAATCTCTTTCTGCTTCTGCGGGACCCAGTCGTTTATTTTGTAGGTGTAAGTTTCCACGTGGTCAAGGGCTGTGGTTTACAAGCTGTTTTGGGAAGTTACTTGCAGTTTTCCCATCGGTGACCCAAAACAACTGTAAAGATGCATTGCATAGAATTATGAATACTACACGAATCAAACATCATAATAAAGATATGTAATATATATACACACACACATAAAATGTTTACTCTAGATATACATACTTAAATTTGAAATTTTATTATGTATTCTGGATTATTCTTATATTAACATGGTATGTATGTCATATTCTATAAGTCGTTATTTATTCCCATTTCATTCCATTCTTTCTGAGATGAGAGAGGAAAGATAGGTTTCACAGATAAGGTATCTGATTTATGGGAGCTGTGGTTCAGATGGTATCTGTCCTTCTCTCTATCAAAGTGATATAGTGGAAGGAGTAATACACCTCCCTCTATATTGCCCCAGAACAGAGCACAAGGCTGAAAGGAACCGCAAGCTGTGAGGTGTAAAAATGTAGGGCTCGTCACTGTGGTAGGATTAGGGAAATGCTGAAATTACAAACTAAGTAGGTTTTTGTTTTTGTTTTGGCCAAATCTTTTTTCAGGGGAAAAAAAATTGGGCAGAAGGGAAGGGAATAGCTTTATGCCATGGCTGTGGTGGGAGGGACCGGAAGGAGGGAAAGCCAGGGCTAGGCATCAAAACACGCTCTCCAAGAAAGAGGCTCACAAAGCTCTGGGATAACCTGCAAGGATGCTGCCAAGGGAATTCCTCACAACAAGGTTCAAGGAGTTTCTGTCAGTGTGCAGAGAGGAACTGTGAGTCTGCTTAGGAGGAGCCCTGATTTTTAGTGATTTTTCTTTCATGATTAAACCCATTTGTAAGGAGTTCTTCTCTAGAGCAAGAATATAGCAGTCATTTTCCAACAGGACTGAAGAAAGACAATGAGAAACTAATTTATTTATTTTTCTCAGTAGGAAATAGGGATGAAGAGAAAAGGCAGCTGTCTGAAGTAGTAAGTGACTATAAAGAACATCCTTGTAACATAGAGCAGCATGACCTGGTGTGGTGTGTTAATGCGTGGAGGGATGTCAAAGAGGAAAATGTCATGAAGTGAAAACACTTTTCAGTCGGAATATATCTTCACCTTTGTTCTTGTCAGGGTACTGATACCTTCAGGAACATGCTTGAACAGTTAGAAACCTCCTTCCTCTTTTGAACAGCACCCTTACATCTTAAGGCTACAGTCAAATGCTTCTGTGTAGTTATGCACAGCAAGTCTCCAGAATGGCAGCCAAAATTAGGGAGAGATGAACTTTTGGCATGCACTTGGTGTTGCAGTTTTCTGCACTTTCTTGTTTATCTCTTCCCCTTAAACCCGAAGCCACAGAGCATCATTTCTGTAGTCTGTGTATGGAAGAAGGGGGAACATGTATGTTCTCTGCTAAGTGTTCTTCGGAAGCTGTACAGAAAACCCTCACTGCCCTGTGATAGCTTGCAAAATCCACTGCAACACACCATAAGGAGACAGCATGTTTTAGCTGGTAACACTCCAAATGTCACAGCTTAGAATTTGCAAAATATTGCAAGATGGAAAAGAATTAATGAGCTATCCTCAAAATGTGGAAGCTGACACATTTTTCTAATCTGTGCAGTTTTGATCCTTGCTGTTAAGCCAGTTTTGCACAGAAGATGCCAATGTACTAATTCAAGGGAACGTTTTCAATTCTCCATCATGTGGATTGTTCCCCTACAGCAGTCCATGGTCATACGAGATCATGCCACTTTACACTGGGAGCTTAGATAACCACTTAGAATTTTATTGTAGCTGGAAACCTTATAGAGTCTTGGGTTTCATATTTAACTAGGAAAGTGAGTATTTCCTGCCTGACATTTACATTTCATACTGTCTCATTTTTAGCTCTGTTAGGAGCAAAAATCTTGTCTGCCTTATTTTTTTTTATTACTTTTTTCCCTTTATTTTTTTTTTATTTTTTTCCTTCTTTTTTAGTTGAAGCATATTTTAACCTTCTTATCTGTAGCTATATCGTCAAGGATGCCTTTTCAAAACCTCAGCCCTTACACACAGACTCAGCATTACATTTTTTTTGGCCCAAGAGGCAAACTTTCATTGTGCAACTAGTAAATTACAACTGAAACTGTTCCATAAAGTGCTTTCCATAGCCTGTGCCAGATGTGTGAATCCTAGCAGTTTTAGCAGACTTGATGAGTGTTGATGACTTAATTTTAAACCAATTAGGTTTATCATTTCCTTTCCAGAAATACAGAGAACTGTTGTGGAACTAAACCAGTTAAAAAGAAGTATTATCTTTGTAACAAATGAATGAACATTACATAGAATCATAGAATGGTCTGGGTTGGAAGGATCCTGCAAAGGTCATCTAGCCCAGTGCCCTCTGTAGTATACAGGGGCATCCTCAACTAGGTCAGGTTGCCCAGAGCACTACCAAGCCTCACCCTGAATATCTCCAGGGATGGGGCTCTGGCCAGCCTGTTCCAGTGTTCTACTACCTTCATGGCAAAGAACTTGTTCCTAACATCCAATCTAAATCTACTCTTCTGTAGTTTGAAGCCGTCATCCCTTGTCCTATCACTACAGGCCTTTGTAAACAGTCTCTCTCCATCGTTCATGTAGGCCCTCTTCAGGTACTGGAAGGTTGTTATTAGGTCTCTGCAGAGCCTTCTCTATTCCAGGCTGAACAACCCCAGCTCCTGTCTTCATAGACAGAGGTGTTTCAACCCCCTCTTCTGGACCTGCTCCATCAGGTCCACTAGCAGGCTGATACTTGCCAAATCTTCTAGATTTCAAGTTAAATTTCAGTGTGGACTCTCCTTGAAAGTTTAAAATCTGTGCCCCCAAGTCAAGACATGCAAAAATCTCTCATGTTACTTGTGTTCAAGACTTCTTTCAGTTAGATCCTGTTTTCTGCACACAGCTTCACTTCATAGCAGGGTGTAGCTATGAACCCCACAAATGGCATATTTTTGCTTAACTGAATGCTATGAATTAAACAAGCAGTGTGGGACTCCATCTACTTTTTCTGACCTGGTGCCTGTCATCAGCTTGAAAAATCAAGCTCAGTGCTGAGTGTCTGCTGAAGAGCTGGTGTGATTTGATTGAAATCCAGGTGACTGAGGAAGATTTTTTTTTGCCTGAGGAGAGCTGGGTCAGATATTTACAAATGTGTCTTGATTTGAGAGAGAGAAGATATTTATCATAGCAATGAGTAAAGAAAGCTAGAAAAATATATATGCAAGATACATAAATCCACAGCATGTAGATTTGTTTTTTACCTTTGTCTTACCCTAAATAGTTCAAGGACTCAGTCCTATACAATGCTAGACATTGTGGTGCTACCCATTAAAACACAGGTTAATGATCCTCCCAGAAATGGAAGCACTAGTTAATTAATGCTTGCAAAGTTTAGTAGATAATTAAGTTCTGAGGATTTTTTTCTGTATTTTTTTCTTTTTACCCAAATTGTCTGTGAATTTGTTTGCTCTTCAGCTGGCTTTTTTGTCTGAGATTATCTATTCTAAAATAATGAGGCTGATTTCAGTATGGAAATGTACAGCAGCCCTTCTTCATAATGCATTCAGATGTATAAAATAATTTAAAGTAAGTCTGTCTGGCAGAGGGGGAAAAAATGTAATTTTGGATTTACAGTTTATTTTGGACTGGAAGAGAATACATTATACTGAGCATCACAAATAAGTCATGTTTTGGAATGGCTCTACAAGATAGTGGAGCATTACTGCAATACAGCTTCAGGCAATTTATGTGGAGGGTGGTTATTCACCTGGCCCTTTATTTGCAAGAAATATTCCACACTTTGATTGAGCTCTCTTCAATGTGATGCATCTGATTTAATGCACTGTGTTTGCTGTATGCATTTGCACAGTTTCATAAGGATGGTCAAAAACTGTCTAGCCAGGAGCTGCGGAGGAACAGCAGTTGGAGACATATAGCAAAGATAAGCAGCATTAACCATTGCCATTTAATTGTGCGTGTGTGCCTGTATGTAACACTCAAACCTTTCCTGTTGGATAGTGAACTTTGTAAAGCTTTAGTGAACTCTTTCTGGTCAGGCATCTCTAAAACAATATTCACCTCTGCTGACCTCTTAGATACTGATTAAGCTGTTCAGCTGTGTTTGATTAGCTTAGTTTACAGACTATTTAACTGGTGCAGAAGTATTTACATGGGATAATACCGTGAAGATTAAGATGGGGCAAGTAAAAACCTGGAATCACTTCAGCAATATTTATGAAACAAAGATGAGTGAATCCAGCATATGTGTGTATTTTGAAATCTTAAGGCTCAATGATTTGTTTCTCTTCCAGAGAAGTCCCTCTTGCCCCTTGAGTGGAAGGTGGTCAGTTCTCTCAGTGTAGCAGTTCCCCTTGTGGCCATCCCCTGCCAGTGATGCCCCACTCATGGCTGTGAGATTCATACAGAGCATGAGGAATTTGATTTTTAACAAGGTGAGAGCAGAGAAAATTGTTCTGTGTTTTACTTCCTTAGTACTAGGGCACTAGTAGTAGGGCACTAGGTCACTATCACTGTCTTGGCAGAATTAGAAACGAGAAAGTTGGAACATCTAGACATCAGCTGTTCAGTATCTGTCCTTGGCTGCCTCCATCTGTGAATTTCACTATTTGCCTATGGTGTGCAGTGTGGAAGACAGGTTTTCCCATTCCCACTGGCAAAGCTGGTGTAAATTCATAATACTCATCTTTTCCATCAAAAGCCTATTTTTCCAGCACTGCCACCGAGGAACAATCTTCATTTTCCAAGGCAGCTGCCAGCCTTTTTTCTCTCTCTTGTTTTTCTGGCATACCATAGCTCTTCAGAGAAATTTGGATTACCTGTGCCTATTCCTTTCCTACCCAAGTCATTCATCATGATGAACATAATTGTGGAGGAGATGGAGAAGCGCCTGCATGTGATTTCTGAGACTACTATGCAGAGGAGCAAGCTGGAGTCTTTACTCAAATGCAGCTTTGCCCTGGCCTGCACAGGTGTTATTGTCAGGGCTTTGGGACTGGGTTGGCAAATCAGTAGGAAGGCTTGAAGGATACACACCTGGTTGCCTTGGTAGTAGTATACAAATCTTCCTGTCAAATTGCAGCAGCCTTCGGTAGCTTTGGGGAGGGCATTAGATGAAGATGTTCTGGCTGTGCAGAGGTGCCAGGGCTTTTGTGTGGATAAACTGACCATTCCTCTCAGTTTTTATGGGTTGTCCATTTTGCAGAGTGCACAGTTTGAAGTTGCAGTGAGTTGCATGCAGTCTTGTGTGGGATTTTTGTCCCATGAAGTATGCTTCAGAGGCTGGTTTAAGCAGAGGTTTGCAGCACTGTCAGGTGTAAAAACCTCCTCCCAGCCAAACAGTAATGGGAGAGTTGACCTCAGACCTTCATGACTAACGCTACAGCCTTCTGTCAGAAAGGTTTTCAACACATGGTGACAAGGTCTGCTGTTCCAATAGCATACTGCTTTTATGTGAATTAGTACCTGTTCTCTAAGGCATGAGGTGCCTTGTTGGAGCTTTATTGAAGGTCAAGTAAATTAAGTTGTATAGGTCATTTTCATCTTCTTAATTCACCTTTCCTCTGTAGTTAATGACTACTTTGAAAAACTCACAGCCATCAGGAGGTAAAACAGTTTTCACTTAGTGCAAGCGTGATCCTGTCTCTTGTATTTAAGTGCTACAGAATGTTAACTCTGCTGTGTTTGTGCAACACTGAATCATAGAATGATAGAATCACAGAATGGTCTGGGCCGTAAAGGACCTCTGAAGGATCATTTGTTTCTAACCCCACCACAGTCAGCAGGAGCATCCTCAACTAGAGCGGGTATGGTGAGTTGAAGTTTCCCCCCAGCATTAGCTTTGCCAGACCAACTCAGTTAGAAGCAAATGAAGCTGTATTTACAAGCAAAATCTACACTCTGCGATGGAATGCAATGAATATGTACCAAATATACAGTATTTACAATATTATACAGATATGTACAATTAGGAAACAACATGAAAGCCCCCCTGGTCAGAGACCAAGAAAGCCATTCCTCTGTTTCCCCCTACCCCCTGTCCCAAGAGAGAAAAGGAGTGGAGAGAAAAGCAGTGGGTTAGTCTTAGCCAAGGCCCGCTGAGAAGCACGTTAATCTCTCCCAAGTGAAGCAAAACAGCAGAGATCAGAAGATAAGAGAGAGAATTGTTATGGTACAGCTCATCTTATTCTAGATATTTATCCAACAAATTTGTTTAGAATAATATTTTGTTTTCCTTTTTACACCCAATAGTGATTTATTTATATTTTTTCTACTTTTCTGCTCAAAATCTGTAACTAAATTTCAAAGGCAGAGCCTAAAACCACCACCCCAGGCCACCCAGAGCCCTGTCGAGCCTCACTGTGAATATCTCCAGTGATGGGGCCCTAACCACCTCCCTGGGCAACCTGTTCCAGTGTTCCACCACCCTCACAGTAAATAGCTAGTTCCTAACATCCAATTTAAATCTGCTGTTCTGCAGTTTGAAGCCATTTATTTCCCCTCGTCCTATCACCACAGGCCTTTGTGAACAGTCTCTCTCCATCCTTCTTGTAGTTCTCCTTCTGGTACTGGAAGGCTGCTATTAGGCCTCCCTGGAGCCATTCTCAAAAATAATGTAAGGTATTCAGAAGGATGTTAAAGTAAAAATTCTGCTGATAGAACATGCTATTTGAGAAACAATGGTTTTGTAGTATGGGTTGGTTTGGTTTTGTGAGGTTGTTTTTGTTTTGTTGGGTTGTTGTTTTGTTTTTTTTTTTTGCTGTTTTCAGGGGACTGACAAAAGAAAATGGCATTACAATTTTTCACATGGTTTGACCCATTAGATTGTTTGGTAAAAAGTATTTGAGTAGGCAGCAAATTGAATTGGTTTTACATTTTCAAGACACTTAAGATAGAAAATAGAAAAGACAGCACTAGATAAACGTGCTGCATGTATAATAACATTACTGCCAGGGAAATTTAATTCAGTCTTCAGTGATGGGTTTGGGGAGATGTGTTGCATTTGGCTGGAGATAAGGTAATGCCTGCAGTGCAGTCTCAAGTAAGTAGGAACAGAATGAAACTGATATTTTGCATTAGTTGTGTATTATTTATTGTATCTGATACAAGCCCACAGCAGACACCGGATCCTACTACCATCTGCCTGGTATCAGATAGAGTGTCTGCATACAGAAAGAGGCAAGGTGGTGCTGTCTGGACTTTCTGTGCAGGAGGTGTCTCAGAAAAGCTTTCATTTTGTAAACTTTGCTAGTGTTTTCCTTGGTAATTTTTTTTTCTTCACCAAGGCTGTATTTCTGTTGTTAAAAATCCAGGTTTGCTTTAGTTGTTGGCTCTGCAGCAACTGTGCGGTGGTCGCAGTAGTTTGTCTCAGGACAGTGAGAAACAGCAGTTGTGACAAACTGTTGTAAGAAACCAGTATTTATATGCTCTGGATGAGGGAACTGGGGGTTAACCTGGAGAAAAGGAGGCTGCGGTGAGACCTTCTCACTCTGCACAACACCCTGAAAGGATGTTGGAGCCAGGCGGGAATCAATCTCTCTTCTCAAGGAACGAGTGACAGAACAAGTTGCATCAGGGAAAGTAATTTGGACATGAGGAACAATTTCTTCTCAAAAAGGCCTGGAACAGGATGCTCAGGGCAGTAGTGGAGTCCCCATCCCATCCCAATCCCTGGAGGGATTTAAAAGCTTTGTAGATGTGGTGCTGAGGGACATGGTTTAATGGTGACCTGGTAGTGCTGGGTTAACAGTTGGACTCAATCTTGGAGGTCTTTTCCAACCAAAACTATTTTGTGGGGGTAGGACACTACAGGAAGAGAGTTTTGGGATAGTTCAGTATCAGAGTATACCATGAAAAAGAACAGTCGTATGTTTTTCAAAATGGGCTTTGGAGTGCTCTGAAGAGAGAGATGTTAGTGATCTCTTTAGACAGCTAAGGAGAAAAGGAAGAAAACCATACAAAAACTGCAAGGATGTTTCCAACCATTCAAATGGGAAATAAACTGATGAAAAAAAAAACCCTATCTGGTGCACCAGGTGTCTTGGAGCTTATGCACCCTGGTGCTGTTTAGGTGGGAGATGAGGTGAGACTATTAAACTTGAGTTTGCCTCTAAAGCTGCACAACTCAGGACTGATGCTTCTGGGAGAAGCTTGCAATGTTTTTAGTACAAATCTCTCAAGGCAAAACAAAGTTTTTGAATCCACAGTTCCCTCCAAAATGGTGTGGTCAGCAGTGGTCTGCCTTGGTCCTTCCTGCTCTCCATCCAGCTGCCCCTGAAGATCCAAAGCAGGACCACCTGGGCTGTCTGCACTGTGCTACCATTTGCACTACAGAGACGTGGCTGCCCTTTTACAGAAGGAGAAACTAAGTAAGAGAGACCTGGACTGAAGCCTGTTTTGCTGCTAAAGGGCATTATGTGCAGTGACCACTGGGTTCCTGACTGCATTCCAAGATGAGAAACACCTCTGGGGTGATGTGCTGGGATTGCCTTGCTCTTCCTGAGAGTGCTGGCAGCTACAGTTATTTTTCCTTCCTGCGTGCAAAGGGATAAGATCCAGAGAGTCAAAGAAGAATGTTGTAGTGTTGAGCTCAAGCTGTGCAATCGTGATGTGTGTGTCTGCCCCAGAGTTTGGAAAGTTTGTCTTTGAGCAGACCACCTTCCCCAAGGAGGAATGCAAGAGCGAGACCTTTGGATCTTAGGCTTTGCTTTTCTTTCCCAGTCAAACATCTGGATTTTCAGCTATTCCAGTAGTGTCATGTTTATAATTAATGGAATACAGCCTGTTTGTCGCTGCTACCTCAGTCGCTCCAAAATCAGGGTTTTTTCCAGAGCACAAAATCAGTGATCCAGTCCCTGAGGAATGGAGACCATGGGTCTGCCAGTCTAACAGAGTGGCACAAAATGGGGAGAATAATCCTTACCCTCCCACCTGTATTACCAAGAACAGCTAGGCCCTTCTCCAAAGTCATGTGAAAATGACTTGAGAAGTGAAATGTGTGCAAGAGGCTTGCTCAGCTACAGAGGTGGGCAAAAAATAATGAACAGTGTGTTTTGGTCAATGCATGGCACTGCTGAAGAGTGTCATTTGCTGCAGTCCTGATGAAACCTCCACTTCTCCAGGTGGAAGGGAAAGGTACTTAAGAAAAGTGGTGCAGGAATGGTTTGTAATCTTAAGGAGTGCCTGAGCCAGCACAGTTGTCTTCCAGGCAATGCCCAATGTTCATGCTCTTAAGCTGTATCACAGAGGACACATGCAGTAAGAAGAATAAAGGAGAGGGAACATGAATGGTTGCAAAACAACCTGCAGCTGGACAGCACCATGAAGTGTCCTGGCATTTTATCAGTAACTCACTCCTGTTGCTTTCTTGACACTCAATTCAGCAAGGTCTGGGAGTGCAGGAGAATCACAGAATGTTACGGCTTGGAAGAGACCTTGAAAGTTCATTGAGTCCAACTTCCCTACCAGAGCAGGATCACCTTGAGTAGGTCACACTGGAATGTGTCCAGGTGGGTTTTGAAGTCTCCAGAGGAGACTCTGCAACCTTTCTGGGCAGCCTGTCCCAGTAAAATACCCTTCACTCCCAGACAGGGCCAAAGTGATAGGTTTTCCTGGTAAGAGAATATTCAACAATGTCTTTCAGGAGCTGGTACCTTAGCCAGTGATACCTTGGGGGGAAAAGGAATACAGCTAGGCAGCAAAAAGCTAAAAACTAGGCAATGGAGGGGTTATTTGGTGCTTCCTGATCCTCATCAGCCTGTGTCCAGTTTGAAATGCATGGTGTGCCATGCATGCCATCAGGCTTGCTTGTGCAAAGCAATATGCCTGCATTTTGCTGACAGAAATGGAAAGTTCTTCTGCTCTTCCTTATGGGATGCCTTTGCTTGCTGTGCTAGGGGAGCATGGAATAACCTGGGTAGATGGAGAGAATCACAGTGCATACCCTTCAGCAAGACACAGTGTTTGTTCTGACAAAATCCTGTTTGATTCTGGTTTGTTTTGTGTTCTTAAGGGCCTCTGCTGTGCCTGCTGGGAATTGAGTGGGCTGGGAGTGGGAAGTTGCAGACTGCTGGGAAGACTCACAGTTTTTCAGGGACCTTTGCTGCTGTAAATGAAACTCATAGCCTGTCTGGTTGCCAGCTTCTTCCCAGTTACTAGAGAAGGTCCTCTAGAAACTGCCATAAAGGGTAATCCTTGATTTTCTGTGGTAAGAGTGGTTTGAGAAAGTTTACAAGCATTGTGAATTTAATTTTCCAGACATGTACGTGTGCGTGGCTCACCGAGAGTGCCCCCAGCTGCACTCTGACCAAAATCACCCCCTGATTTCAAGACCAGGCTATCACACTAACAAAATATACCTTGCTTATGTTAAACTCAGTGACAAAGGATTTTAATGTGGCCTGAGTAAGGAAGTGCAAGGAAAAGAAAGTGTGTGTTCTCATGATTTTGCATCATTTGGCCTCTAGTGTGTGCCTGGCAACTGAGAATCCCAAGTTGTGACATACATGGCATCAGTATGTGTTATGAAAGTTCTGGGGCTGGATGGAGCTGATGAAGCTGAGCCAGGCAATAAAACTTCATTTTATCTTCCAGCAGTCCTCCTGTACAGGCTTAGATGCATCACATATTTCTCGGTGCCTAGATGCCTCATAGCAGAACTGTTAACATTGTATTGAGGCAGTCTGCTGTTAGGAAGCATGAAGAAGGTTACAGGTGGATGTCTATCTTGCTGAATCTGTCAGTGAGTAAATTAGTTGGGTGAAGAGCAAATTTCTTAATAGTAATTACTAAACTTGGTCTTTGTGTAGAAGCACTTGTCAAAGCAGAGGCAAGTGACAGTGTTGCTGTGTTTCAGTGGACAGTTTAGCCCATCACTACTTGTGTTCTTCATAGATACTTGTTTCAAATACATCTGTGATTTGGTTTTTTGGACAGATTTTTGCTAACATCCATTTCCTAAGTCAGTCTTTTCCTAACGTTAACTGCTGGTATCACAGACATTGTACATTACTGGCATCAAAAATATTCCATAGGTATCATAAGTGGGTTGCTTGTTTGTAAAGCCTGAAACTAATAAATAAAGAATGATACCAAATCAGGAAGCCCTGAATGATACCACTCTAGAGATTGCACAGCTGTAGCTGTGGTTCAGCTTTGCACCATGTTCCAGTGATAAGCAGGTGCTGCCAGCTGAGCTGTGAGGGAGTCTTTGGTGCTGTCCCTTGGTGCTGGCCTGGACAGTCTCCATGCATTGGAGGGCAGTGAGAGAGAGGGTTTCTTCTCTGTGTCTTGTATCTTCGAAGGGTTGGCTCATGTATCAGTTCTAGTCACTGGCACAGAACCAATGCTGCCTGCCAAATGATGTGTTTGTCCCAGATACTGCTCTGTTTCATCCTGTACTGACTTTCTTGCACTGTCCATTGGATTGGACTCCAAATCTGGAAAAGCAGAGGCTTTACCTTTAAATAACTGTTTTTTAAAATGGCTAGCTACCAAATACAGTGTGCTTAGTTATGAAATGTTTACCTTGCAGAGCTGTTTTGCAGAGAGAGAAATCTTTTGACTTCCCTTTCTCCATTATCTTTCAGAAGTGTACAGCCAAGAGATTTTAATTTCTTGCCTTTTTGCTTTTGGCAGATTTATTCTCATGCTGTGCAGCTCTTCTAAACACAAACCTGTTTAAAATGCTTGCTGAGGATTTATTTTTGTTAGTTTCTGTTTTAGAAGTATTCCTACGCCCTTTTGTTCCAGTCTGGCATAGAGTAAGTAGGTTAAATGTTCCCTGACATCCCCGGAATGTTTCATTTGGTTTGCTTGGTTAAACTTCACGGTAGTGTAATGCTGGTGGAGCTCAAAATGAAACCTGATTTCAACAAAGGTGGCACAACCTCCAAGGGCCAAACTGAAGACTATGCTGGATGTTTTAAACTGATTTAACAGCAGTGACGTAAAAAGTGTTTGAAGGGTAAACAGAGATGTTCAGTTTTATCTCCTGCAGCTGCTGGGCTTTGTGAAGCTGGCGATGTGGAGCTTGCCCTTTGCAAATATGATTTGGGATGCTCAAACTTCTCAGGTGTCCTGTTGCATTTCCTAAAACCGTGGAGTGCTTTGTTTCAGAGCAGTTGATTTCATGGAGGTCGGCTGTTGTGGTTTGGTTACAAACAGGCGTGGTCACAGACGTGCTAACACTCATGTGCCATCAGAAGCAACATTTCAGCATTTGTGGCTTTGCTCTAGCAAAACTGGGGTTTGAAAAGGTAATGGCAGAGGGGTCAATTTTTCTATATGGTAGATGAAAAAAGAAAAATGTGTCCTGCAAGACTAAGTTTTGTTGTTAACATTTCTTTTTCTAATCACTACAGGGAAGTGTGGGCCAGAAACAGCTTCTAGCCTTTTGTGCAGCCAGGACAGGGGCATGTTTTGCCCCCACAGGACCATGAGTGAAATGTGCCCTTCCAATTGGCACACCTGCAAAGTCCCCATAAATGGAGATGCTTTCCTAATGGATGCTTTGCAGCATTGCTTTTGGCTTTGTTTGTGTAATAGAACTCCTTCTAGAGGTACCAGATTGTTCTGAGCATTCGATATAATCTCAGTAAACAAATGCTGTTGAAACCTTAGACTGACTTGGCAACATCAGTAGGGTTAGGAAGCTGAACATGGCAGGGACACTCTTACTATTTCCTTCATTTCAGTGATAGTACTCACTCTGCACTCCCATCTCTTCTAGTGCCAGCATGCACCTTTTACTTGCAGTTAGGCAGGTGGAAGTGCGGTGGTGAAAGGATAAGGTGTGCCCTTTGGACTTGATAGATGTTTTCTTCTGCCTTCGTGTGGCAGCGGTTCTTAAGATGTTTGTAGCTAAAACTGAAATGTTATTACTGCAAAGCAGAGGTGAAAATCTGCTCAACACAGATCTAGTGTAAGTCAGGGGGGAATTGTCCCTTTGCCTTATTTCTCAGGTTGCTCCAGCACTGAGGATGGACAATGCAATTCACAGCAGGGTGAAGGGGTGTCTTATCTTGTCAAAATCAGAGCCAGAGCTGAGAGAGTTACCAATAACATCACTGCTGGGTTTGGTGGTAGTAACTTTCACTGCTCCCCTCACCATCTGTCTCTCATTGGAAATGGTTTACAATCGGAAGAAGCCAGCCATGTGTGCAGATATCTAAAGAGCAATGTGAAGCATTAACACCAGACAATATAGACAGCTTTTTTTCCTTTTGGGCTCCCCATAATAGTAAGTAATCAGTGTCTCTGACTGGAGCAGCTCTTTTGAGAGCAGAGGAAAGGAAGCTGTCCAAGAACATTGCCAAAGAAGTCCTTTTGGAAAAATGCCAGCAGAAATTCAAGAAGGCTGCCCAGGGGAGTTCAGTACACTTAGCCCTCCTATTAATGTCAGCATGTTCTTTTTCACCTTTTATCCTTTTTGTTTGTGTTTTAATTTTTAAATAAGAGTTTGCATCATTCCTCAGTATAATTCCAAAACAGCCCTTCTAGGTTCTGCGTTGTGCCTCCAAACAACTCATCTGCTGAATCTGCATGAACAGTTTGTGTGCAAGAGACCTGGCTGGCTTTGAATGCAAATACACTCCATCACACAGTTGGATGAATGGGTCTTTAATCCATGTGTGTCCTTGCAGAAAATGTCTGCCAAAATTAGATTAGTAATTACATGTCAGAAAGCAGTGTGTTACCTATCTTGTGGTCCTTAGTTATTCTTGGCATGTTTGCCAACAGTTGTCGTTAATTGCTAGTAGAATCATAGAGCTGTTTAGGCTAGAAAAGTCCTTGAAGATCATTGAGTCCAACCATTAGCCTAACACTACTAAGTCTACTGCTAAACTATGTCCCATAGCACCATATCTACATGTCTTTAAAATAGAATAGGAATAGGAATAGGAATAGAATAGTAATAGAATAAACCAGGTTGGAAGAGACCTTCAAGATCATCGCGTCCAACCCATCAACCAATCCAACCCACCTAAACAACTAAACCATGGCACCAAGCACCCCATCAATTCTCCTCCTGAAGACCTCCAATGATGGTGACTTCATATTTCCAGGGATGATGACTCAACTACTTCCCTGGGCAACCTGTTCCAGTGCTTGACAACCTTCACAGTGAAGAAATTTTTTTAAGGTCCACACTAAACCTCCCTTGGTGCAACTTGAGGCTATTTCTTCTAGTCCTATCACTTAGCACCTGAGACAAGAAACGAACACACACCTCACTACAACCTCCTCTCAGGGAGTTGTGAAAAATGATAAAATCTCCCCTCAGACTCCATTTCTTCAGACTGAACAGCCCTGGTTTCCTCAGCTGTTCCTTGTAGGACTTGTTCTCTAGACCCTTCACAAGCTTTGCTGCCCTTCTCTGAACCAGCTCCAGCAGCTCAGTGTCTGTCTTATAGTGAGGAGTCTGAAACTGAGCATACTGTTTGAGGTGTGGTCTCACCAGTACTGAATACAGGGAGACAATCAGCTCTGAAGTCTGATACTATTCTGGCACTATTTCTGATACAGGCCAGGATGCTGTTGGCCTTCTTGACCATGTGAGCACACTTCTGGCTCACGTTCAGCTGGCTGTCAACCAGCATCCTCAGGTTTGTTTCTACCAGGCAGTTTTCCAGCCACTCAACCCCTATTCTGTAGTGTTGCATGGGGTTGTTGTGACCCAAGTACAGAACCTGGCACTTGGCCTTGTTGAGCCTCATATGATTGGCCTTGACCCATCAATCCAGCCTGCCCAAGTCCCTCTGGAGAGCCTTCCTTCCCTGAAGCAGTTCAGCACTTCCACCCAACTTGGTGTCGTCAACAAGATTACCGAGGTTGCATTTGATCCCTTCATCCAGATGATAGGTTACTCAAATCTGGAGAGGATTAGAACAAATTAGATTTTGTTATTAATGTCCTTGGAACAACACAGGATGTGACATTTCAGCTCATATTTATGAGATAAAGATTTCTCTTTCTGATTGTTATTTCTGAGTGAGTAATGGCTACATATTTTCTACTAACTGTATTCAAAGGCTGGAATAAATGCAACCACAAAAAAGAATTAGTTGGAAACACTGTCAAGCTGATGTAGTAAAAACATGTTCTGGTATCTTTGAAACGTACTGTGTTTTAAGAAATATTTTGGTTTCTTGTCTGTCTTTTAATTGGCAAGTGAAGAGAAAGTCTGGAGTACCACAGATGGAAAGATTTATATTTTTAAAGGTTTGTTGTTTTTTTTTTTTTTTCATTCTGTAATCTTTGGAGAGATGAAGAGGTTTAGCTGCATGCACTTCTTGAAGGAGGTTGGTGGTGTGCTTTTGAGGTGTGTACCTTGGAATAAATTACTGTCCTGTTTGTAATTACTTCTTTTCAGCTGTTTTTACGAGCACATGTTTTGTCCAGAGCCATTTCTCATTCTAATCGTGAAATGAAGCAGAATGGACAGAAATGGGTAATTTCTGGAAAGAATTCCCTCATCTGTGTGGTGTAATAGATTCACTACTAATGAAGCATACTAAGACGAGACTTAGGAAAAAGCGTAATGCAACAATAGGACGGTACATGCAAAAAGAAAGATGATCAAAAGCATTTCACAAATACATTAATGCTAAAAAGAAGGGCAGGAAGAACCTGCACTCCTTATTGGACCTGGAAGGGAACACGGTGACTGAAGATGAGGAGAAGACTGAGGTCCTGAATACCTTCTTTGCCTCAATTTTTAACAGCAAGGCAGGAAGAGTTCAGGACGAGTGGCCTCCTGAGCTGGGTGGTGGGGTCCGGGAGCAGTGTAATGCCCCGGAAATCCATGAGGAATTAGTTCGGGACCTGCTGAGCCACTTGGACATTCATAAGTCCATGGGACCGGATGGGATCCATCCTAGGGTGCTGAGAGAGCTGGCAGATGAGCTGGCCAAGCCACTCTCCATCATTTTCCTCCAGTCCTGGCTCACAGGTGAGGTCCCAGGTGACTGGAAACTGGCCAATGTGATCCTCATCCACAAGAAGGGTTGGATGGAGGAACCTGGAAACTCCAGGCCAGTCAGCCTGACCTCAGTGCCAGGGAAAGTGATGGAGCAGATTATCCTGGCGGCAATAACTGCGCACCTGAAGGATGGCCAAGGGCTCAGGTCCAGCCAACATGGATTTAGGAGGGGCAGGTCCTGCCTCTCCAACCTGATCTCCTTCTATGATCAGGTGACCCACCTGGTGGACGTGGGGAGGCCTGTGGATGTGATCTACCTGGACTTCAGCAAGGCCCCCACAATAAACTGCTGTCTGAGTTGTCAGCTTGTGGCTTGGACCACTACACTCTGTGCTGGGTTAGGAACTGCCTGGAGGGCCGAGCCCAGAGACTGGTTGTGAATGGTGCCACATCCAGCTGGCAGCCAGTCACTAGTGGTGTCCCCCAGGGATCAGTGCTGGGCCCCATCCTCTTTAATATCTTCATTGATGGTCTGGATGAGGGGATTGAGTCAGTCATCAGCCAATTTGCAGATGACACAAAGTTGGGAGCAGATGTTAGTCAGTTTGAGGGTGGAAGTGCTCTGCAGAGGGTCCTCGACCGACTGGAGTGATGGGCAGAGTCCAATGGGATGGCATTCAACAAATCCAAGTGCCGGGTGCTGCACTTTGGCCACAACAAATCCATGCAGAGCTACAGGCTGGGGTTGGAGTGGCTGGAGAGCAGCCAAACAGAAAGGGACCTGGGGGGTGCTGATTGACAGCTGCCTAAACATGAGCCAGCAGTGTGCCCAGGTGGCCAGGAAGGCCAATGGCGTCCTGGCCTGCATCAAGAATAATGTGGCCATCAGGAGCAGGGAAGTCATTGTGCCCCTGTACTCAGCACTGGTTAGGCCACACCTTGAGTCCTGTGTCCAGTTCTGGGCCACTCAATTTAAGAAGGAAATTGAGACTCTTGAATATGTCCTTAGAAGGGCAATTAGGCTGGGGAGAGGTCTTGAGCACTAGCCCTGTGAGGAGAGGCTGAGGGAGCTGGGATTGTTGAGCCTGTAGAAGAGGATGCTCAGGGGAGACCTCATTGCTCTCTACAACTACCTGAAGGGAGGTTGTAGCCAGGAGGGGGTTGGTCTCTTCTCCCAGGCAACCAGCACCAGAACAAGAGGACACAAGTCTCAAGCTGTGCCAGGGGGAGCTTAGGCTTGAGGTGAGGAGAAAGTTCTTCACTGAGAGAGTCGTTTGCCATTGGAATGTGCTGCCCAGGGAGGTGGTTGAGTCATCAACCCTGGAGGCGTTCAAGGGGAGATTGGACGTGGCACTTGGTGCCATGGTCTAGTCTTGAGGTCTGTGGTGACAGGTTGGGCTTGATGATCTTTGAGGTCTCTTCCAACCTTGGTGATTCTATGATTCTGTAATATTTTCATGATTTTTGCATATACCCACTTCCAGTTTATGGAATAAATGATAAATTATTTTTACTTGCTCTGCCAAACTCTTCAGTGTAAGTAGCATGTTGTTCTGAACACATTTCTGGGTTTGACTCTCCAAGAAGAAATGTGAGAGTGCTTGAGACTCTTGAGAGTCCTGAAAATCCTTTGTGATAGATAGAGCTCTTCTTCCAAAGTCTCTTTTGTGTGCCATCCAACAGTATCTCTTTATGTAACATGTGAATATTCTGGGCTTTCTCTGTTTATTAATCATGCACCATCTCTACCTCTCCATGTTGTGCATGCCAAATCTTGCACTGATGGTAACAAGAACCATGATTGTTTGAAAACTCCAATTTAGGTCTTCTGGCCAAAGCTTTGGAGCTTTTAATTTAACTTGGAAATGTGTCACAGAATGGTAGAGGTTGGAAGGGACCCCTGTAGATCATCAAGTCCAATGCACCTGCCAGAGCAGCCTCATCTAAAGAAGGTCACACGGGAACATGTCCAGGTGGGCTTGGAATGTCTCCAGAGATGGAGACTCCACCATTTCTCTGGGCAGCCTGTTCCAGTGCTCCGTCACCCTTCAGTCACAGAAGCTCATCCTCATGTTCAGATGGAATTTATGTTCAACTTGCCAGTCTAAAGCTTTGACAGATTTTTAGACACTTAGGGTCAGATTTTATAGATGTTTGCACGCCTACAGAAAGCTCTGAAAATCCAATCCAGTGCTTGTAGATCCTTTCAATTACTTAAATGTCTAAAAGAACTGGGGCTTGGTTTGAATGAGCCAGCCAAGGGCAAAGGAACCTTTTCCATGTACACACATTTAAACATTTGTAGCTCTAGCCCCACTGAACTCAGACCTGCAGGCTTTGAAGATGCTTTGCAGAATGGCTTAGACAGTTCTGTCTCTGAGATCTGTGTGTTGTGCTGTGGCTTGCTCCCTGCTTTGTCGTTAAGAGTCACAGCAGGTGAGGCTGCTTGTGCTGTGTGCCAGTCACCAACTCCTCACCTATAGGTACAGCATCATGTGGCTTTGGTCTGTTTGGGTACTGTTTAACATATTTGTCAGCAACTTGGACAATGACATAGAATGCACCTCCAACAAGTTTGCCGATGACACCAAGCTGTGTGGTGCACAGGACTCACTTGAAGGAAGAGGATGCCATCCAGAGGGATCTGGACAGGCTTGAGAAGTGGGCCAGTGCCAGCTGTATGAGGTTCAACAAGTTCAAGTGCAAGGTCCTGCATCTGGGTTGGGCCAATCCCAGCACAAATACAGTCTGGGTGCAGACTGGCTTGAGAGTAGCTCTGAAGAGATTTGGGTGTATTGATTGATGAGAAGCTCAACATGAATCACTAGTGCACTTATGCAGCCCAGAGGGCAAATTGGGCTGCATCAAGAGGAGCGTGGCCGGCAGGTCAAGAGAGATGATTCTCCCCCTTTACACTGCTATTGTGAGACTCCACCTTGAATACTGTGTCTGGTTCTGGTGTCCCCATGATAAGCAGGAAACAGAGATGTTGGAACAAGTCCAGAGAAGGGCCACAAAGATGATCCAAGGACTGGAACACCTCCACTATGAAGATAGGCTGAGGGAGCCGGGGATGTTCAGCTTAGAGAAGAGAAGACTCCTGGGAGACCTTACAGACATGTTTCAATACCCAAAGGAATCCTATAGGAAGGCTGGAGAGGTACTTTCATAAGGGTGTCCAGTGACAGGATAAGATGGAATGGTTTTATGACTAGGGAGAGTAGGTTTATACTGGATCTTAGGAAGAAATTCCTCAGGACTAGGGTTGTGGGACCCTGGAATAGGTTGCCCAGGGAGGTTGTAGATGGCTCCTTCCTGGGAGTGTTCAAGGCCAGACTGAATGAGGCTTTGAGCAGCCAAGTCTCATTGAGAGGTGTCCCCCTGCCCATGGCAGAGATTGGAGTAGATGATCACTAAGGTCCCTTCCAACCTAAACCATTCTTTGATTCTATGAAATATTTCCAGGGATGATAAAAAGAAACCAACCAAACAAACAATTGGCATATAGTTAGGTGGAGTATATCTATTATTTATATCTAATGGGTATATTTTTGACTAGCTTACATTTCAATGCAAATCCTTGCTTTTACTGGCTCATCTCTGGAACAGCTTTCATATTACTGTTTTTTTCTATGTCATGTCCAAGCCTTGTCTATGAATTTTATTAGGGACTCAGCTGCCTGTGATCTGTTATGAACAATTGAATACAAGACTGTGGAAGAATCTGCTGTCTTTGTGTTTCTTGTATTTTTCTTCGAATCTGTTTGTCTTTCAACATTTTCTTCAAATTTTGTTTGTTTGTTTGTGGTTTTTTTTGGTAGGTTCTAAAAAGCAATTACAGGGCAAAATTTCAGTTTGATACTTATAGCTTAATGATAGGGATAATTGTTAATAGTAGCACATACTAAAGACAGTGTCAGAATGCTTTTCTTGCTAAGAATTAAGTTCTTGGAAAATCATTTAACAATGAAAATCATCTCTGTGGTAATAAAAAAAAAAAAAAAAAGAAAATAAATAAACAAAACCTAAATGCTTACCTTCTGGTATAAAAAGTGAAATTTCATCCTCACATGGAAGGGCTGAGTTGCTGTGATTGCTCTAATTTCCTACAGAAAACAACCCCTCAGTTTTGCATCAGTGGTTTATGGTGGAGTTTCATTTGCACCATTTGGACAAATAGTGCAGGATTTAAATACTGCCACAGTTGCACTTTTTAACCATTTCCTTTAGTTTAGGAGAGCCCTGAAGTGAGAGAAATCCTGCAAGTAAAAATACCAGCTGAACCTCGCACAGCAAAATCTTCCATTGGCAGAGGCTGCTTGCATTTGCTTGTGAGGAATAACATGAAACAGTTATCTGGGTTGGGTTGAAGGCATTGCTTTTCCACTAAGAAGATGGAAAGGGTTGGTCTTCATCATTTGTGTGCAAGTCAACATCAACATTCCTGTTTTCTTTTTAGTAAATTAGGTGCAGGCTTTCTCTTAATACAATTTTTAGGTAAACAAAAGACTAGGGAAAGCATCTTGCCTTCAGGCTGTGTGCACTTCATTCTTCTCATTGTAGTTCTAAAATGAGAGAGGGTACACACACATTGTTGTAAACTCAGGAAATCATATATTTTAAAGGTTTTGTAAACATGGGGTGCCATTTCTCTGTGAAAGAATGACTGTGTGCTGCGAGCTGAAGCAAATGCTAGCATCTTTGCTATGGTGTGGTTTTAAACAGATTTTAATAAACAGAACAAAATAACCAAGCCATGATGCATAAACTCCCTGGTAGCTAAGTAAGAGCTAGGCTTGTTTTTTCAAACACTTGGCACTCTGAAGTCTTACTGTTGATTTACCTTTCAGAAATGGTTTACCGTAAAATGTATTCTTGATTTTTAAATATCCTTTGCTGAATGCAGAGGGAGTAAAATGCGAGATGGCCAGGACTGCAGTAAAACTCCCTTCAGTGTTTTGCTAACCCTGGTTGGACAAGGCTTTGAGCAACCTGCTCTAGTGGGAGGTGTCCCTGCCCATGGCAGGGTTCTTGGAACTTGTTGATCTTTAAGGTCCCTTCCTACCCAAACCATTCTGTAATTTTATGATCCTACTAAGGTTTTGACTGGAAACAGAATTCCCTGACACTGCCATTTCTGCCTCCTCCAAAGAGCAGCTTTTATGTCAGAGGTTCTGCATCACATGCTGGAGGTACCTAAGAATCCCTGTTTGGTTATTGCAAGACCCAATTCTGATAAAATCAGACCAGGAGGAACATGTTGCATTTTCTCTGGAAAGTCGTGTTGCTCTTGTCACATATGCTCCTCCCCCCTCCCTCCCCCACCTAGATTGGTCTCAGTTAGATTGCCAGCTCTTGCATGAAGCACAGCTTGCAGTCATTAAGAGAGTCTTCTAAGAGATGCTGGACTGAGAGAAATGAAGCAAGAGATATTGTTCTTGCTTCCTGGAGGCATAACCCGCTTACTACCTCTGTTCTGAGAGCTACAGAGGTTGCTTTGGGCTCTCATGAACAGTTGGACATTCCTAGATTAAAATCCAAGTCTGAATCAGAAACCAGAGAGCTCTAACAGGTTGTCTTGCAGACCTGTAACCCACCTCTGTAGCTGTGGGATTACCCACTCATGTTGAATTCCTCAGCAAATGTCTGTTGAAACCAGGGCATGGTAAATCACTTGTCCTACTGGTTTCTCTAGTGGCTTTTTTTGTTTGTTTTTTAATTGTGGTTTGTTTGTTTGTTTGTGGGTTTTTTAATATTAAATTTTGGTAAGCAAAATTTAAACTCAAAGCAAGAGAATCAGGCTTACTACAGGCATCAGAGTACTGGGGACTCAGTTAAAAATGTCATCTATCAAATGAAATAATACAAGAATTATATGAGTGTAGAGGCCTATTTGAATCAGTTCTGGCTCCCCAAAGAAGAAAGATCAAAATTCATCCATCCAGGGAAGTGGCAGCATCGACATTATTCCTCAATAAAATAGGATTTCTTCATGTTCTTCATGAAACAGATGTTTGGGGCGGGTTCAGTGACCGCTGAGCTCAATGGAGTCTTCATCTCATTGTATAATAGATCAAGCACTCTTAAGCAAATTTGATGGTGGGTGGTTTGGCTGCTTCACAATACCTATTTGTTTCTGTTCAGCAGTGGTCGTACCTGTGCTCATGGAATGAGCAACAGTGCAGTGATAACAATATCAGAGCTAGAAACCTTCATTTTGACTTTTCTGTAGGAAGATGAACATAGGGTGTTTGAAGGTATGGAAAAGTTAATCAGACCCATTACAACCTTCAAGCCAAGCACAGCTAGATTCAAAGAAGTCATAGTTGCACAACTTTCTATGGGCATTTCCAGGGTGGATTTTGCCCTAATCTTTTATCTTTCTACATCTTCTCCATTGTTGCTAGTAGAGGAAAACGTGAATGCAACTGAAAATGTTTACTCTCTCTGCACTTTTGCTCTAGAGAATTTTCCACCATTATAGAAACAAATGCTGGAGTGCACAGTGAATAAATCATTGTTTCTTGTAGAATTTTAGAGCATTTGTGTTTTTAAAAGCAAGATTTGAGCTGGTCCAGCTGGTATATGTTTGTTTTGAAAGTTCTGGTTTGTACAGCAGCATTCCTAACACATATAGGTATTGGGTCATACAAGTATGGGGTCATTTTTGGCCACTGCAGCAGACAGCATTCTGAAATGTAAATCCTATGACAGTTTGAAGAAAGGTAAGGCTGGGTTGGGTTCCTCCTAGCTGCAGGAGGAGTCTAATGCTTTAGCAGTTCAGTAATGCAGAATTCGGTTTGTGGGTTCAGTTCAAGGACATTCAAAACTGATTGTGTTTTCCTTCTGTCAAAACTCTGCCATTTTTGTAAGCATATTAAAAACTGCTATGTGGGAGCAATCTTCTGGAAACTGGTTGGTGACATGGTGAGACTTTGAAGTTCATTTCTGCTCCTTTTCCCTCTCAGACTTGGAACTTAAGACACAGCCAAAAATAAATCCGCATATGCACACTGAGCACACAGTTATGTTCTTCCAGTGGTACATATGCATGTAAAAACAAAAACAAAACAACAAAGCAACAAGCCCCAAACATTTTCACAAGGAGGTGCTTACTCATTGAATTCTGACATTGAGCTGCAACTTGAACTATAGTGCTGAGGCAGAGGTATTTACTGTGAAGAGATGAGATAGGCAAGCTAGATTTCACTGATGATTCAAGCAGCTACAAATGCTGCCCAGCATTGCATGATGGTGAGGTGAAACATCAAATCTGAATGCAGCTCACAGAGTGTAAGTAGAGAGGGAAATTATTTCCATGTTAGGTCCCTGCAGTTCTCCTCATCCTGTGTCACTACCTGGGGGTACACCATGGTGTGGTGGGTGAAAGGGTAAGGCCGAGAAGCCTCTTCCCTTCCCCCTTGTAAGGTAAAAGGGAATAAAAAATTGAAGGGAAAGAAAAAAAAACTCACCAGCCGAATTAGCAAAGCAGTGGAGCTATATTTACAAAGCAGTGTAGGGTTTGCAGGGGGATATTTACAAATTTACAATATCTACAATATATACAAAGATATACAGCAGTGTAACACAGAAATGAGAGTAACCCCCCTCGGCCGAGGGGTTTCCCCACCTCCGCTCTCCCCTCTCTTCCCCCCTTTCCCCAGAATAGTTCGGAAAAGAGGGAGAAAGAGAAAAGAAAGAAGTTAAAAGCAGTTTGTGTTAATTAAAAGCAGTTAATATAGACCTGGTTATCTTATCCTCAAGGCCGAGGCCTTGGCAGAAAGCCCAGCACAGGGAGCTGCTGCCCAGAGAAGATGCGGAAGCAAGAGTGACAGAGAAGTGCTGGGAATGCCCACTTCACTCTCAGGCCAGATAGTGCTTCCTCCCACTTGACCAATGAAATTGTTTAGAATATTCCTTCCGTTTACCAACTTCCGTCCACCATATTCCCTTTCTTAAAGGGACACCGTCAACTGACCACAGTCCACCCCTTCTAAACAATTTTCATTGGCTGTTTATACTGTTCATCCAATCCAAGATGATATTTACAGTTCGTGAATAGAGTTCATAGTCCATTCGGCTATGCTCAGGTGTAGATGATTCAAAAGTCCAAGAAAATCAGAAAATGAGAAAAGTGGAAAGCAGTTTATTTCTTCACCGACGAAGCGAAGAAAAGGGAAACAGGGAAATCTCAGGGTCTCTTAGTTGACTCAGGGCTCTCAGGGATCTCAGGGTTCATGCACCGTAGATTCCTCGTTGATTCTTCTTTTGGGCGCAATGTAGCTGTACAACAGTTCGAAGTTAACCTCTTTCAGCTAAAGTTAAATTTCTTTGTGGAATACACTGAATTTCACCATTCTCTTGCATTACCCAATAAGTGTGACCCGGACCTTCAGCTGAAACCACCCCTCGGACAGGTTTAGCCTCTCCTGAGGGTGAAAATACCCAAACAGTTTTACCTAGCAGATTCTTTTCTCTAACAACAGGAACTCTATCACCTTCTACTTTCCGTAGCAAATCTGAATGTGCAGGTCCAGCTCGGTTCACTGAACCTCTACTATTTACCAGCCAGGTTGCTTGTGCTAAATGTTTTTCCCAGTTTTTCAAAGATCCACCCCCCATAGCTTTAAGAGTGGTCTTCAACAAACCGTTGTAGCGTTCAATCTTCCCTGAAGCTGGTGCATAGTAGGGAATGTGGAATATCCACTCAATACCGTGCTCTTTTGCCCAGTTCTTTACAAGGTTGTTCTTGAAATGAGTTCCGTTGTCTGACTCAATCCTCTCTGGAGTTCCGTGTCTCCACAGGATCTGTCTCTCCAGACCGAGAATGGTGTTGCGTGCAGTTGCATGTGGAACTGGATAAGTTTCCAACCATCCAGTGTTTGCCTCTACCATAGTAAGCACGTACTGCTTACCAGAACGAGAACGTGGTAGAGTGATGTAGTCAATCTGCCAAGCTTCACCATACTTGTACTTGGACCATCTGTCACCATACCACAAGGGCTTAAGTCGTTTTGCCTGCTTAATAGCAGCACAAATGTCACAGTCATGGATGACTTGCGTGATAGCATCCATGGAAATGTCTATGGATCTGTCACGAGCCCATTGGTATGTTGCATCTCTGCCTTGATGTCCTGATGAATCGTGAGCCCACCGAGCTAAGAATATCTCACCTCGGTGTTTCCAGTCGAGATCAAGATTAGAGTCCATGTCTACTTGAGAAACTCTTGCAGCTAGATCTGCCTGATGGTTGTGTTGCTGTTCCTCAGTAGCTTTGCTCTTAGGAATGTGAGCATCGATGTGTCTCACTTTCACTGGAATTCTCTCGATTCGATCAGCAATGTCCTGCCATAGGTTGGCTGCCCAAATGGGTTTTCCTTTTCTCTGCCAACCACTCTTCTTCCAGTTCTTTAGCCAACCCCATAGAGCATTGGCTACCATCCATGAGTCGGTGTAGAGATAAAGCTTTGGCCATCTCTCACGTTCAGCTACGTCGAGAGCTAGCTGGACAGCTTTTACCTCTGCGAACTGACTGGATTCTCCTTCTCCATCTTTCGCCTCTGCAACTCGGCGTGTTGGACTCCACACTGCAGACTTCCACCTTCGCTTGTTTCCAACAAGACGACAGGAACCGTCTGTGAACAAAGCATATTTCTTTTCATCATCAGAAAGGTCATTATAAGGAGGAGCTTCCTCAGCACGAGTTACTTTCTCCTCTGGAGGTTTAGCACAGTTGATACCTTCAGGCCAACTGGAGATCACCTCCACTAGACCAGGTCTTTCAAGATTTCCCATTCGAGCTCTCTGTGTTATCAGAGCCATCCACTTAGACCATGTGGAGTCTGTGGCATGATGTGGTGTGGAACCTTTGCCTTTGAACATCCAATTCAAAACTGGTAATCTGGGAGCTAGAAGAAGTTGTGATTCAGTTCCAATCACTTCAGAAGATGCTTTTACCCCTTCATAGGCAGCTAGAATTTCCTTCTCTGTTGGAGTATAATTAGCCTCTGAACCTCTGTAACCTCGACTCCAGAAACCAAGAGGTCGTCCACGTGTCTCACCTGGAGCTTTTTGCCACAGGCACCAGGTTGGACCATTGTCACTTGCAGCCGTATACAAAATGTTCTTAATGTCTGGACCATCTCGGACAGGTCCCAGACCCATTGCTTGAATTACCTCTTGCTTTATCTGGTCAAAGGCTGCTTGTTGTTCAGGTCCCCAGTGGAAATGGTTTCTCTTTCGAGTCACATCATACAGAGGTTTCACAATCTGACTGTATCCAGGAATGTGCAGTCTCCAAAATCCCACTATCCCCAAGAAACGTAGGGTCTCTTGCTTGTTTGTGGGACTTGCCATGGTAGAGACTCTATTTACCACATCCACTGGAATGTGTCGGCGTCCATCCTGCCATCGCACTCCCAGAAACTGAATTTCTGTGGTAGGTCCTTTCACCTTGTCTCGTTTGATGGCAAAACCTGCATTCAGAAGAATGTCAATGATTTTGTTACCTTTCTTGAAGACTTCCTCAGCAGTTTTACCCCAGACGATGATATCATCGATGAACTGGATGTGTTCTGGAGCGCTGCCTTTCTCCAGAGCATCGTGGATCACTGCATGACAGATGCTTGAGCTGTGGATCCAGCCCATTGGCAGCCTGTTGAAAGTGTACTGGATTCCTCTCCAGGTGAAAGCGAACTGAGGCCTGCATTCCTCTGCTATGGGAATAGAGAAAATGCATTAGCAATGTCTATGGTAGCATACCATTTGGCCTCTTTGGATTCCAGCTCATACTGTAGCTCCATCATGTCTGGTACTGCTGCACTCATAGGTGGTGTCACTTCATTTAGGGCTCGGTAGTCTACTGTCAGACGCCAGTCTCCATTCTGCTTTCGCACAGGCCACACTGGACTGTTGAAAGGTGAATGAGTTTTGCTGACGACTTTCTGACTCTCCAACTGACGAATCAGATTCTGAATGGGCAACAAAGAGTCACGGTTGGTTCTGTATTGTCTGTGATGCACAGTCTGAGAAGCAACCGGCAATTTAATGTCCTGTATCTTATGTTGTCCCACAACTGCAGATTCATCAGAAAGTTCAGGTCTGGCAGACAGCTTCAATCTCTGTCCATCAATTTCTATTGAAGCTACTCCAAAAGCCCATTTGTAACCTCTAGGGTCTTTGAAACGCCCTTCTCTCAGAAAATCAATTCCCAAAATACAAGGTGCATCAGGTCCGGTCACAACTGTATGCTTCCTCCATTGTTTACCAGTTAAACTTATATTAACCTCTACTTTACTTAACTCTTGAGATCCACCAGTGACTCCCAGAATAGTTATAGACTCTGATCCCTGATAATTTGATGGTATTATGGTGCACTGAGCTCCTGTGTCAACCAAGGCCCTGTACTTCCCGAAATTGTGAAGTGCCAGGCCACTGGATGTACACATCCCAATAGATTCTATTATCTCTGTGATCCCTCTCCTCCCCCTGGCGGGAGGCAGGGCACCCCTAGTTATGGGGAACATGCGCACATGTGCATTGCACATAGTTTGCAGGGTTATGACTTTGCATGTTATAACTGGAGCCACTGTTGGAGCCATAAGAGTCGTTCTGGGGAACTGTGGAAGTAACAGCTACCCTTCTGGTATTGCTACCTCGGGTTCTGCCACTTTGCAATTCCCTCAGTCTCCTGAAAAGATTAGAAGTTGGTTGGCCATCCCAGCGGTTCATGTTCTCACCAAACTGATCACGCAGAGTTATCCAAATAGTTCTACGTGATTGCCTTGGTGGTCTGTTTTGGAACGACCTGTTTTGGAATGACCTGTTTTGGAATGACCTCCTTGGAGGACGTGTATTCCTCACAGATGAAACTTGTATCCACCTGGAGGAAGAATTGAAATTATCCCTTTGTGCCAATTGGGATATGGAATTTCTAAATTCATCTTTTAACTCTCTTATGCAATTCTGAATATCACCAGACATCGTTTTAATGGCCGAAACCAAAGAACCACGTGTCATGCTATCCTCCAATTGTCTCATTTGATCACTGAATTGGCCAACCGTAGGAGAAGCTCCACCATAACTTCTTGACACAATTCTGCTTGCCAGAATGTTTGCATAATTGGAAGGAGCAAGTTTGATGATCTTTTTAGCAAGACCAATACCCACAGGAATGTCATCAGGATTCAGAGTTTCATGTTCACCATAGAGTAGCTCTCTAACAGCAAATTCTCTCAAGCGCTTAATTCCCTCATCTATGGTAGTCCAGGGTTTAGGATTCCATGGAAGATCATCTCGGGAAGGGTATCTCAGGGCAACCGCCATTAAAAGGCGTATCCACAGACTAACCTTACCGAGAGCTCTGCCTAGATGTCTATCTATCCCATTATCCCTTGAGAGAGTTCCTAACTGAGCTGCTGACTTGTCTCCAACTGTTAGAGCCGGAGCGCCTGTATCATAACACCTACTGAGCCAAGCTAGAACTGGCTCCTTATCTGCCCTGGTGAAATCTTTACGGACATTGCGCAATTCCTCCCGTGGAGAAGAACATTCCAAAATATCATCTTGCTCTTCATCTCACCTGAATTTTTTGCCCATATAATCCTGCTGTCATTCTCCTAAGGATCTCTTTAAGCTGAGAACCACCTTTGCCAGCTGCTTTCCTAGCTTCATCTGTATCCTGCTTTGATCTCACTAGGTTAACTAGATCTTTAAAACAAACCACCTCTTCCTCCTGAGCAGGATCTCTTAGAGTAGAGGGCCCCTCACCAGGATCAGTCTCCAGCTCCTCTTCTTCTCCATCTTTGGCCTTTGCACCTCTAGTCTTTAAAGGAGCCACCTTAACTGGAGCTGTGTTTGAATTTACAGCCACCTTAATGGAAGCTGACAGGTCCTGAGATAAATCAGCTGCTGGGGCAGTGACTTCCGGTCCCACTGAGGGAGTAGGCGGAAGTGACGTTGCTCCGTTAATGGCCGATGGAAAAGAAGAAGAAGGAGAAGGAGTGGGAGAAGGAGTAGGTGCCATGTTGATACCAGCCGATGCCCTTGGCTGCTTGCTAGAATCAGCAAAGTCATTTAGAGCTGCTTTACCAATTAACTTTTTAGCCTTCTTTTTAACTGACACGGGTTCTCCACAGTCCTCATCACTAGATGACTCTTGGACTGATCCAGAGCCACGGCGTTTTCTTTTTGATCTAGTTTTAATAACAAAACAAGCTCTGGACACCTTTTTCTCTCGACGCCAGGAATATAGACAATACACATTAGTTATCACCAGCAGCAGAATTATACACACCAAATAAATCACCTTTGGATCCCAGGCATCACTTAAAGTTACTCTCTCCTCAGGCGGAATCTTAAAACCCTTTATCTCAATTGGGAGAGTGGTGGAGGTAACATTCCTGTATCTCACTGGCCATAATAAATTAATACATTTTCCATACCATAATTTAACTCTATACATAACCCACATATAAATTGTCCGCACCAAATATTTACCCAGGTAATCCAAAATCAAACCCAAACAGTATCTGTAAACCAGAGCCCCAAAAATTGAAAAGAACAATCGCTCCACAAACCACAAGACCTTCATGTTTGCTAATTCAGCTAGAAAACACTAAATCAATCAAGTAATAAATTAAACTAATTATCTGCCGCACGTTGGGTATGATCATCAGATAGATCATCTAACAGTCTCTAATGCTTCAGAACTGCTAGTGCTAAAACTTGTTTTCATTTGTTCAGCCTGAAGACACAGCTTTCAAACCAGGGTAGAGAGTCCATCTCATCTCTCAGGTCTTTGCAGCAGACCACAGTGGGAAGCCGAGAGGAAGTTTGAAAGTTTCAGGGGTGCACTTGCTAAATACTGAACTGAACAAGCAGGATTTCTCCATCATCTGTGTTTGCAATGTTCAAGCACTATCAACTGTGTTTACATGATACAGTGCTTTCAAAAGCCTAAAACCTTTCCTGGATTCAGAGGTACACTGCTCACTTCTCAGCAGTGTGGAGGGTGAACATTTTAAAGGATTACCTTAGTTGTACAGAGCTTCTGGGAAGAGTATGGCAGGACACATCCTTTGTGGGATATGCAGGGAAGACACAAGATAACAAAAAGGAAATGTAGCACTGCCAAGCACTTTGATTTCTTTAGAACTAGAGGTGCTCAGAAACTTTGCAGATAACTTCCATTAACTAGAAAATTCACTTTCCTTTCTGGCATATTCCCTGCAAAGAAGATCCTGCCTCAGGAAGAAGAAACAGTCCCATGCATTTATGTACTGTTCCCTGATGATCCTACTTATTGCAAATGAGGACAACCAAGTCAGGCCTATGTTCCTGAGAAGGGAAGGCCAGTACTAGGAAGCACCAGCACAGGGAGTGGTTTAGTAAAAGATTCATGATAAGGAATTAACTTGTCTAAGCAGTTATCAAGAGAGTCACAGTGAGCTGGGGGGAATGGAATGAGAAGCAAGACAGTCTGAGGAAGCTTAAATTGAGACTTTGGCATCTGGATAAGAAGAGACATTCTTAGGTGACAGGATCTTGCTCAGATCGATCAGATTTTTGGTACCATCTGTTCTTCCTTTTCACCTGTTTCTCCTCTTGATGCTCTTTTGGTACCTTTATGACCCTTCAGCCATGCTTTGCAGGGGCAAGGCTCCTTTTTAGTGGGTGCTGAAGGAAAACTACAAAAATAGAAGCAGTTGTGCTTGTAGCATTATATTTTGATGAAGTCCCCAGAGCGTTCCTTAGTCCAGTCTTCTGTCAGTGGATTTGGGAGGCTCATAATCTTGTGGTAGTCTTCTGAGTGAAAAGGCAGGGAAACCCCTAAACACTTGCCCAGCCAAATCCTTTTTTTTTTTGTTCCCCTCAGCCAGCTGAGTGAGTTTCACTAGCAAACAGGTTTTACTGCTTTCCTCAGGCTTGTTGTGATGACAGCTATAGTTGAAGGCGTGCCACACTTGGCAAGGAGAGCATCTTCTCTGACAACTAACCATCAGCTGAGGAGGAGCTGTGGTCTCATGGAGCAAGTGTGATAGACAACTGTGAGCTTATTATGAATGGAGAACAGCACTACTTGCCCAGAAAGATGTGAGATTACTTGTTCTTCCTACTTCCTTCTGTACCCTCATTTCAGGAAAACATTTTTGGCGCTGCTCATTGGTGAGAGAAATGATGTGGGAGATGTGCTGTCCTGCTTATTCAATATCAGAGCTCCTACTGTCTTCAGAAAGCCCCAGACAGAAGTACAGAAGCTCTGAGACACAAAAAAGGTGCAACATAAATAACCAAATCATAAAAACTTGGGATGAGCCTAAAATTGTGGAGGTGGAAAACTAGCATGAAGGCTTTATTTTGTTCCTGCTGTAAATCTTGTTTTATCTCTAAATCAGTTCTTACAGAACTAAAAACATGAACAAATAGTGTAAGCTCACTTAATTTGGAAATAGTCACTGATTTTGTTAGGCTGAGAGGTTGTTCTTCCCTTGAAAATACCTTGGAGACTGCACAAAAGTCATAAGGAAACAGTGACAGAGAAGTCTATCTGCAAGAATTACTCTCCAGTTTAAGGATACATGACATTGGCAAAGTATCTCACAGGCTTGCAGAACTTGCCAGAATTTGTGAGCCTTTTCTCTGTAATTTATACCCTTTTGTTTGCTGGAGAGACATTCCATTAAACCCATGTTTTTCTAACTAAATGAACCATGTGCAGTTTGTATCAGAGATGGAGGTCTGCCCCTTTCCCCCCCATGGTAAAGTGGGAGACCTGGCTGATTCATACCTTGCCTATAAAATATAATTACTTTCTATGTGCTTTCTTCCTGTCTTCCTCTTGTTCTTGTTTCATTGTGTTTCTTACAAGCAGAGAGTAAATTTGGTAACATTTAAGTTGTCACAAGAGTTTTGTACTCCTTAACTCTGAAATTAGAGAGAATGCACTGACATATTCCCAGCCTTTCCCATTTGCTGGTCTGTTTGCTGGAATGAATGACTGTCTGTCGCAGTCCTTTGGCAAGTTAACGACAGCCTTAGCAATCTCAGTGAAGAGATCAAGATCCTTGGGGCAAGGATTCCACTGTTCATTGCAGCCCCCATGTAGGAGTTAGGGAACTTAGCAATGGCATTATTCTGGGTGGTCCATTACATGGCTGGGGCCTCTGGCATTTGGAGAGTGCTGGCTGAAGGAGGCAGCAGCCCCTGCTGAATCTCCTTCAGCCTCTTACTTTGGGAAGGAGAAATAATGCCTTCAGTCCTGGACTAATGGCTAGCAGGGTCTCTGGGACCACAGCAGGACCTCATGTGGTCCTCAGTACTTCTCTGCCTTCTCTGACAAATGGACACTTGGATTTCTGCACCTGCTATCTTCAGTCCTTTAGCAATGATAAGTATTTAGCTTAAGAACTGCTAATAATAAAACAAGCCCTAATATTGTCCTTTGGCTAAAATGTTGAATGAGACAGATACATAACACCATGGTGGCCAATCTTTAATTCATAGTGCTCTCAGTCTATTAGCTACTAATTGTGTTTCCTTGTTTCTAAGTATGAAAACAAAGATCCTTCAAAATTAAGCAATGCTCCCCTTCAGATGGTAGCAGAGTAACAGCCAGGTAATTCCCAGGGCAGAGAGGCTGGAAACAAAATAGGAGTTGAAACTTCCTGAGCATTTTTGACTAATATGGGAAAGCAGAGCCCAACACACAAAGATTTTGGACCTCTCAATGTAGAAGCTATTAAAACATTGCTTCTCCTTTAAAACACCTTAAGGCCAGATTTCAGCTGTTGTAAGATTGGTTTGAAATCCATGCTATGTAAAATGAATAAATTCAGAATGTCGTACACCTACCTTTCAATGGTTTAGGATTCCAGTTTTAGAGTTTCATACAGCTATAAGATTACTTTTTATTGCTAACAAAATTTTTGCAAATCAATCTTACTTGAGATTCTTTGGCCTCTATCATGTTGCCCATAGTATCAGCCTTGAGATTGTGTCCCAAGAGTTGGTTCAGTAGCCATGGCTATGCTGTTCCTCTGCACAAAAATCAGCATGGAAGTTCCTGAAATGCTAATAATCACTGGTGGTGACAGAATTTCAAGCATGCATATGTGTGATGCAAGTTAGTCTGTGCTGACTTGTCTGATGTTACCCTTGAGAGGAAATCCGTTGCTAACTGCCTGTGAGAGGAGCGGATCCCAACAAGTTTCCTTCATTACAACAAAATGCACCCATCACCCTCCCTGAGCTGTAGGGCTGCCAAATGCATGTTCCAGCATGCAGACGCTGCTGGTGGACACCCAGTTCCCACTGCACACCTCTGCTTCATCATATTTTTTTGTATTCACTGCACACTTACCTCCACTGCCTCCTTTCTGAGTGAGCCACATCAGAGATTTCCCCATTTGTCCTGAAGAATTTCCCAGGAGGTCCTAACCAAGACTCCACTGCAACACTCTCATGTGCAAGGAAGCAAAGGAGGGAAGGTAGATGAAGTACCTAAGTACCATTGGCATTTGTTCATTCTCTGCATAGGATAAGGGAAAGAGTTCATGGCGGCCACAGCTACCAGCTGTTGTTGATTGTGGAACTTGATGTCAGTTCTTCTTGTCTGGGTCGTAATGAAGGGCCTGTTCCTACTGCTATGTATAAGATCAGGAAGAATTTTGTTTTCATGAAACCAGCTAAGCTATGTCACATGCTACAACATGGAAGAGGGATGCTCTCTAGAGGTTGCTGTTTTTCATTACCCTTTGGTTGCCAAGTAGATTTCCTGTAGCAAAACCCTTGTTCTGGATACAGAAAATGTTCCCCTTTCCTAAATTAAATGATGTTCCAGTTCATGCATCCATGGATCTCAAGGAATGGTTTTGCAGCAATAAACACCTTCTGGCATAAGCATGTGTTCTGTACACAGGACACGTTGGGCACAACAGCGACATGTTGTAAATGAGGTTGTAAAACCTAAACAAGCCATAAAATCAGATTCTTAATTTAAAGTCCAGATAGCTCAGTGAATTTCCAGCACCTAGATGTGCTTCATCCTGAATTAGATATTGCTAGGCTCTAAAACACAGAAAAGTGTTAAGGCTTCACTACCTGTAAAGCAGCTGAGATACCAGTGTTGCTCACACTGAAGCTGTAGTATGTTTCTGTGTTTCTGCCAGCCACTGTATGACTTCAGAGCATACATGTTAGCAGGTTATTATTCATCATGAGTCATCAAATCTTGGTAATCTGAATGAAGGATTTCTATCATCTTTAAAATGTGATTTAGCAAAGAAGAGCAGACTGTCAGCTAGCAGGATGCTGTCTGACTGAGCAGACAAGGTCCAACTTCAGGAAACTGAGTAGATAATGATGAAATTGCTGTTTTTTCTACAGGATGAGTCCCTCCTTGCCAAAGTGCTATTGTCAACTTCTCCTGCAGCTGGTGAAGTGAAGGCATATTGCTTCTGAATTACTCATGTCTTTGGAGTTTCAGTCCTGCACAATCTAGACTGTGGCAGCTGACTGCTCCCATTACCCTGTGGGGAAAATGGCTCTTCAGCCAAACTCAGCTTTTTGTCCTTCCAAGATACATCTCAGGTCATGCAGCAACTGAGCAACTCCATGCTCTCCCCTGAGTTAGCACTGATGTAGCTTCTGACTATAGCCCTGACTACAGCTCTCCTTCCTTTCCCCTGTTCACTTTGCAGATTGTCCTCTTTGCCTTGTGTGAGTATGGGTTTACTGCTTTCCTCTTTCTTCTGAGGCAGGGTGCACTGCAAGTCCATATCTTGTATATACCAGTCAGCAGAGATATGGATGCCCTGGGGGTTTTGACCTCTGTCAGAACTGGCATTGTATCTTTAAAGGATTTAAAACAAATAACCAAATACAGCAAGCTTTTAAATGTTCAAAAACTGTATGTTTGAAAAGGGGAGCCTTCTCCAGTGCCTAAAACCTTGAGAGGAGGGGACATCCTGCACTTACTGCACAGAGGCACTGGTCACAGGAAGAACTTTGTGTTGCAGGTGATGCTGTGAGATCTGTATGGTTGCTGGAGTTTCATGTGGGCAACAATAGAAGCTGGAATTTGAGTTATTGTAGTAGCTCTCTGTGCATGCATCCTGCTGGAGCTATTGTGAAAACAGGCTTGAATCTTACAGCATTATATCTTGTTTCCTAAAAATCTTCCTGTTCATCCTTTGCCCAGACTCCTCTCCATGTCATGCTTAATTTTGAAGATGTTGGAATATACTTAGAAGTTAGCCAAGTACCTAGAAATTCCCATGCTGATTTCCATTTCTGACTGCACCAGTGAGGCACAGCACCTGGTTGGAGAGGAAGGACCCATAATGAGGCTCATGGCTGTACTTGTCCATTCTTTTTGCGGTTTTGGTTTGCACAGGCCACCTGCTGAACAAGACTGGTGAGCAGGGTTACACAGCTTGCAAAACCACTGAAATACAGCCTCTTCCCCTCCCTTTGCACACAGCAAATGTGGTGATCTGCAGCTAGCTGGCAGGCAACTTCAAATAGTTGAGTAGGCAGGTAATAATTTGTGTTGATCTTAGGGAAAGCATTCTCCAGGGGCAGTTAGCCACCACATAGCACATGACACAGTTCATTTTTTGCTTCTCCAAATGCTTGTGTAGAAGAGGGCAGTGAATAAAATGAGGTGTAAGACTGCAAATGAATGCTGTATTTCAGTTGGGGAAAATGTAGAGGGCTTTTCTGCCTTTATTAAAATGCAAGTAAGATGAGGATGTCAGGAGCTTCAAGTATTGCAGCCCATTTTCACAAAGCATAGGAAAGTGAAGGTTAGGGAGAGCCTCCAAATTGACCTGAAAAAATTAGCAGACATTCCCAGTTGCTTTTAGCTGTCTGAGAAACTCACCAAAGGGGATTTCTCTCTCATTGGGTGCATACAAAGAGACTCTCAGACCTTGGTATCATCATAGTATCATAGTATCATTCAGGGTTGGAAGGGACCACAAGGATCAGCTAGTTCCAACCCCCCTGCCATGGGCAGGGACACCTCACACTAGATCAGGCTGGACAGAGCCTCATCCAGCCTGGGCTTAAACACCTCCAGGGGCGGCATCCCAACCACCTCCCTGGACAACCCATTCCAGGGCCTCACCACTCTCATGGGGAAGAGCTTCCTCCTCACATCCAGCCTGAATCTCCCCACCTCCAGCTTCATTTCATTCCCCCTAGTCCTATCAGTACCTGAGATCCTGAGAAGTCCTTCCCCAGCCTTCCTGTAGGCCCCCTTCAGATACTGGAAGGCCACAATTAGGTCATCTTGGAGCCTTCTCTTCTCCAGACTGAACAGCCCCAACTCCTTCAGTCTGTCCTCACAGGAGAAGTGCTCCAGCCCTCTGCTCATCCTCGTGGCCCTTCTCTGGACACCTTCCAGCACCTCCACATCCCTCTTGTAATAGGGGCTCCAGAACTGGAGGCAGTACTCCAGGTGGGGTCTCACCAGGGCTGAGTAGAGGGGGAGGATCACCTCCCTTGCCCTGTTAGCCACACTTCTGCTGATACAGCCCATCTGACAGTGCTGAAGTTTCTTTGGTACCCCTTCATTACTTTAAGGAAAAAAGTTCCATTTCGGTGATTAATAATTTAAAATATGTATTTGCCACATTGAAAGTCTATTGAGATGTGATCCCTTGTTTGAAAAACTGACCTCTAGCAGGTGACAGCTCGTGAGGCAGGAAACATGGGTGATGGTAGAGGAATATAAATGTGCATTTAATCTCAAAATGTTCTCAGCCCAGTCTGTGCCCCACAACTATGACATTTTTTGAGTTGTTTAAGGTCTTTTATTACTGATCTTCTCCAGCCCCTCCACCTGTATTTTTAACACTAAGAAAGAGAGGCTGTGCAGTCCTGTAGTAATAATAATGGGGACCCTGGCTGAGGGCTGTGTGTTGGGGTCCATCTTTGAAGTGCTAAGTTTCTTACAGCCCTCTAAAGCCCATGTTACCTGGACCTGTTGAAGTCAAGTAGGGCTTCACAGATTACTCTGATCTATTTCAGACATGGCCCTTGAGGATCTTTACAGTAGGGGGTGATAATTTCCCACCTCAGAAACAGACTACTCAGGGATCTATTGAAAACTAATTTCAATGAGTTCATTGCTCTAGGATATTTGATTCTCATTTAGTTGTGAAAACCCAGAATCTCGTATTTGCAGTAGTTGAACAATTAAATGCCTGCATAATAGTAAAATGAGTATTGCCTGCAGCTGAAATCTGGAAGTGTGTGAAATACAGAATATTATAAACAAAATAAAAGTTAAAAAATAATTATTATCAGCAAGTCCTTCTGTGAACAGCCTCTTACAGTAGCAGGTGATCTAGAGCAAATATGAGAGGCACCCATGGGCTTTAACGGCACTGCTCAGCCTGCTCTGGAACCCACATCCAAGCCCTGACAATGGCCCAGGAGCCCTGTTTTGGCTCAGGCTGGGTCTGTCAGTCCAGTGCCCAATGCCTGGGGCTGGGGCTGCCCCAGCTGCCTAGGCACTCAGTCCCACCGTTGACCTGACGTCCATCAGGCAGTGACTAAGCCCCATGCCATGAATTCTAGACATATCATAGAGCTATACTTAACATATTGTCAGAACCTTGCTACTCAGATTGTGGAGGTTTGATACCTCCACAAGGTAGGCTAGAGGTTTGTCCCTCTAGCCACACTCCTGATGTCATGGAAGACAATGCCAGGGACAGGGAGGAAGAACTGCCCATTGTAAGTGAAGATCATGTTCGTGATCACCTGAAGAACCTGGAAGTGTTCAAGTCCATGGGACCCGACGGGATACACCCACGGGTACTGAGAGAACTGGCAGATGAGGTTGCTAAACCCCTCTCTATTATATTCCAAAAGCCATGGCAGTCTGGGGAAGTCCCCACAGACTGGAAAAGGGGAAACATTACCCCCATTTTCAAAAAGGGTAAGAAGGAGGAACCAGGGAACCACAGGCCAGTCAGTCTCACCTCTGTGCCTGGAAAGATCATGGAGCAGATCCTCCTGGGGGCCCTACTGACTCAGAAGAATAGTGAAGAGGTGACTGGGAACAGTCAGCATGGCTTCACCAAGGGCAAATCCTGCCTGACAAACCTGATGGCCTTCTATGATAAGGTGACAAAATTAATAGATGAGGGGCGAGCAACTGATGTAATTTACCTGGACCTGAGCAAAGCCTTCGACACTGTCCCACACCACATCCTGGTCTCCAAACTGGTGACACATGGGTTTGATGGGTGGACCACTAGATGGATACAGAACTGGCTTGATGGCTGCACCCAAAGAGTGGCTGTCAATGGCTCCATGTCCCAGTGGAGGCCAGTGACAAGCAGAGTCCCTCAGGGATCAGTCCTGGGACCTGTCTTACTCAACATCTTTGTGGGTGACATGGACAGTGGCATTGAGTGCACCTTCAGCAAGTTTGCTGATGACACCAAGCTGTGTGGTGCAGCAGACATGCTGGAGGGAGGGGATGCCATTCAGAGGGACCTTGACAGGCTGGAGAGGTGGGCACAAGCCAACCTCATGAGGTTCAACAAAACCAAGTGCAGGGTCCTGCATCTGGGTCAAAGCAATCCCAGGCACAAATCCAGGCTGGGCAGTGACTGGCTGGAAAGCAGCCCTGAGGAGAGAGACTTGCGATGCTGGTGGACAAAAAGCTCAACATGAGCTCTCAGTCTGCACTTGCAGCCCGCAAAGCCTATCAGATCCTGGGCTGCATCAGGAGAAGTGTGGCCAGCAGGGCAAGGGAGGTGATCCTCCCCCTCTACTCAGCCCTGGTGAGACCCCACCTGGAGTACTGCCTCCAGTTCTGGAGCCCCTATTACAAGAGGGATACGGAGGTGCTGGAACATGTCCAGAGAAGGGCCATGAGGATGATCAGAGGGCTGGAGCACCTCTCCTATGAGGACAGACTGAAGGAGTTGGGGCTGTTCAGTCTGGAGAAGAGAAGGCTCCAAGGTGACCTAATTGTGGCCTTCCAGTATCTGAAGGGGGCCTACAGGAAGGCTGGGGAAGGACTTCTCAGGATCTCAGGTACTGATAGGACTAGGGGGAATGAAATGAAGCTGGAGGTGGGGAGATTCAGGCTGGATGTGAGGAGGAAGCTCTTCCCCATGAGAGTGGTGAGGCCCTGGAATGGGTTGTCCAGGGAGGTGGTTGGGATGCCGCCCCTGGAGGTGTTTAAGAGCAGGCTGGATGAGGCTCTGTCCAGCCTGATCTAGTGTGAGGTGTCCCTGCCCATGGCAGGGGGGTTGGAACTAGCTGATCCTTGTGGTCCCTTCCAACCCTGACTGATACTATGATACCTTGGTAAAACACTCAGGTAAAAGAAAGCTACAGTCCAAGAAGATACCTGTAAACAATTTCAGTATTTTTATTTGACTTAGAGTACAATTTCTTGCTCTTCTTTGCTTACTGGATGGATAATCTTTAAATTTATTTTTTTTCCTTCTTTTCCTCTCTGTCACTTAAGCTAGTAAAGCATCTTCTGTTTCATGTTTCATTGTCTTCTATGGTGATAAAACAAATGCAAGTCAGAGAAACAACTGCTGAGTCTCCTAGAAAGTCCAGATACTGAAGCTCTGAGAAGTTGAGGGCTTGCAGTCTTGTGTGAGATGAGATGTTGCCTGGAAAGTAGCTGTACAATGTGAGCAGGAAGCAGGAAAAGATGATCACGTTCAAGTTTAGTATTTTTATGTTTGACCTGAGATACTGTGGTGTTCATGGCTTTGGCCCAGAGGTTTGTGCTCTATGCTGCAAATTTCTGACTAGTTCTGATGAAAGTGGCAAGTCTTGAACAGAATCATGGTTTAGGTCTGGGAAAATAGACAATATGATAAAAAAAGCAAAAGGCTAACCCTCAGAGTTTAAGGAAGGTTACAACTTAAAGCTTGCAAGTCCCTAAAGCTTCTTATAAAGTCTTTGGACAACTGAAGACTGTCAGTATAGCCCAGCAAATGGTGAATTTGTGTGGTGGGCTGTTTTTTTGTCTTGTATGGAAAACTAAAGTTTCTGGCCTTTCAGTGCCTGTCACAGTCAGTTGAAAAGTAGGTATCTGCTACATTGAAGAACGTGGATAAATTATGTAAAACATCACAAAGTTTCATCAGTTGCAGTGGGAGTGTCTGAGTTGGTGCTTAGTTGCTGCACTGTTGTTCAATATAAATTGTATGTTTTAAGATCTTATTTAATTTTAATTTCCTAAGGATGAAGACACAATCACTATCTTTTGGGCTGCATTTGCATTGTAACAGAGACTTAAGCTCCAAATTATATTGCCACTGACACTGAACTAGCTTGTTTGGAAAGGCATTTTATTTTGGTTGTGTATGGTGGGGATATTCCTTCCCTTGGTCTTAAGATATTTGGCAGACAGGTTGAGGAAAGAGACTGCTCAAAAGCAGGCACTGTTTTGAGTAATGTCTTTGGAGCGCTTGAGATGAGGGTGAAATGGGTTTAGCTGAGCTTACAAATGTTTCACTTGCCCGTGCAAACGAGATCTTGCTTTGGGAGTGCTGAAGAGCGGGGTTTTGCTCTCTGTTTGCAGGTGAGCAGCAAGCATGATCTTAGCAGCACGCAACTTTGAGTGCCAGGACCCTGTGCTCTGAACCACATCTTCAGCTGACTTCCCAGTGGTGAGGCACTGTTGATTGATTCTGTACCATGGAGGACTGCCTTCACACCTCCTCTGAAAACCTCTCCAAGCTGGTGAGCTGGGCCCACAGCCACGGCACCATCTGCAGCCTCATTCCTAACCTCAAGCACCTACTCTCCGAGGGGACCCATGGCAACCTGACAGCCATGTGGGGCTGCAGCGCCGGGCACGCCTACCACTGGCCGCTGGCTGCCACTTGTCGGGCTGGCTCCCAGGAGCGTGTCTGCTTCCAGGACAGCCGCAGCTTCAACTCCGACAGCCCCAGCATGCTGGGGGTGCCCTCGGAGGCGCAGGCCAGCCCGCTGGAGCGCTACCCAAACCGGACAGGGAAGGCCAAGCTGGATTGCACCCGCACCCGTGACTCCTGCGACTTCTCCTACTGCAGCGAGCCGTCTGAGCTGGGTGAGCCTGTGGAGGAGTATGAGGATGAGGCCACCCTCTTTGACATGGTCTGCGAGTCCTCTGTCACTGACGAGGACAGCGACTTTGAGCCGCATCCTCACCGGGCTCCCGGCGGCCCCCGCAAGCGCCCGGCTGCCGGGCTGCCCGCCGCTGCCCAAGCACATCCCGCCGATGACGGCGGCGGTGAGGTGCTCCTCAAGAAGATCAAGCAGGAGCTCCCTGAGGACTACTACATAGTGGCCAACGCTGAGCTGACGGCTGGCGCTGATGGGCCAGCCCTGGCCCTAACACAGATGTCCAAGCCCAAGCCGCAAGTGCAGGCCGGTCCCTCCTGCTTGGGGCCCGCCCGGGCCCCCCTGCCCCAGCCGGCCGTGTGCCCTGACCCCGATCCGCAGCGCCTCTCCGCCTCCCCGCCGGGCGCGCTCCGGCCGGCCACGCAGAGGGCGCCCCGGGGCCCCTTGGCCTCCCCAGCACGGGGGCCAGGCGGAGGCTCTGCGGCTGCCCTGCAGGTGCCGGCCACCAGCTCCAACACCACTGCTGCCGCCGGGAAACCCATCAGCATTCCCCTCTCAGCCCTGCAGCTGCCGGGTCAGGAGGAGCCGCCGAGCACCGAGGAGACCCTCCCACCTGCCCCGCAGCTGGCCCCGGGAGTGGAGGTGGCCAGCTCGCCCTCAGTGAGTGCCGAGCCTGAGGTCAGCTCCAGCCAGCAGCAGCCCCATGCCGCACCTGCCGCCACCCCCGAAGCAGCGGTGCAGTTGATGCCAGGTAGGATGCTGGGCGGGAGGTTTTGGGGGTTGGCCCCCCAGGCACGGCTCGGTTAGGGGGTGGCCACGAATGAGGTGCCGTGTTGCACGAGAATGCCCTGCTTCTACGGGCTTGGGAGGTGGTACATAGAGAAACTGTCCCTGCTTGGAATAGGATGTGAAAGAAGTCAACTGAGCACCATCGGACACACAGCCTGTGAGAAAATGTACTGCTGGCACAGGGGAAGCACTGGTTTACAGCAGGCTTGTAGTGTGTTTTGGGTTCAGTTGTGTCATGGGAGAAGGTATGAAGCACAGGGTGGAGGAGACATGGAACTTGACTATGCACTCTTTTGATGAACCAGAAAGCGGCCTCAGGCAGCGGAGCTTAGAGTTGGGGTTTGGGTATTGCCTTCACCCTGTCAGAAAAGTGATGTTTGACTTGGAGAGGTGAAGGAGGACATGGAAAAAGTACCTAGAGAGTGGCTTGCACTTCTGTAAATCGTTATTAAATGGCTTCTCTGACCTGTAAGTCAGAGCAGCCTGCAGAGACAAGAAGGGTGGCCACAACCTTAACCAGGAAATTGAGAACACCTAAACTTTAATCCCAGAGAAAAAAAAATTTCCCTGTTGTCAGTGAAAATTCTCATATTCCTTGTCCTTCATGGTTTTCATCTCTTGCTGCTGTCAAAGCATCAAGAATTGACACAGACTGATCAAGGTTACAGGATAAAGCTCATGTTAAAACAGCATATGTCTGCTGAATGGTTATCCCATGTGCAGAATAACTCCCTGGTGGCTGTAGGTCTTCTAGAAGGGAGGAGATTTTTTTCTTAAGCAGAGTTGCTAGCTCCTGCTGGACCTGAGTATTGACAGTGCTGGCTTTACTCTTCCAGCTGTCAAGTGGTGCCATCGTGGGAGGCACCCACATCCATCATGGGAGGATGTGAAGGCAGAAGCAAGTTCTCCATCTTCTCGCATACTGGTTCAGCCTAAGAGTGTCTGGTTGGACAGAACAGAGACTAACAGTGGAGGGGAGAAAAACCTGCCTCCCTGTTGTGGCTACAATGACTACAGTAAAACCAGTGATTTTAGCAGCCTGGATGATACTTCAACCTGAGCACCCTAAAATTGGCAACAGTCTGCAGATCTTACCAAATAAAACAAGGGGCAAAATTAAATACCCAGTTTTGCTAAGTAATACCCCAATAAGCATTAGAAATAAAGAAAAGCAACCTAAATTTTTTGCTACCCATTTCTGTATGCCTGTATCTTAAGTTGTTACTTTGCAGTAGTCCTGTCTGTAACAGCCCTCATGGAAATTCCCTTACAAAACTCTTTCTGCTTTAGAGCTGACTGCTTAGCTCAGTATGATTTAGGATGACTAATGTCAATCTGAATTGGGTGGTGAAGATACTTACTCTGCATTCCTTGGTTTATAGTGTATCTCTGCTGTATATACTGGAGCTGGTTTTGACCAACATGCCCCTGCAGCCTGCCCATCCCAAACCTGCAAGCTGGGACAATGGAGTTCAAACCTATGCAGAATTTGTCCATGTAGCTGTATGCAGTCTGGGAGGGTGATTTGCTTTCAACAAACCCTTTCAAACTGCTTTTGCAAGATGCTCGGAAGCCAAACAAGGTCAGCAGTTGTTACTGCTTAGTTTTTACTGCTACCTCACAGCAATGGCATAGCTGCCACATTTTCACGTTTGTAAAGTTTCCAGAGCAGGGTTAGCCTCTCTCTGTTGTTGCACTGTGAGGACAAAGTGAGATTGCATCTGAATCTATACCTACTGCATAAATCAACCTTCAAAACCTCCTAGCACTTTTTGTATACACAGCAACATTATATCAGTGTGTTCTCCAAATTCCAGTTCAGTCAGTTATGTTCTCAATACCTACATTTCTTACGTAGCTCTCAAAAACTGTGTGGCAGTTCCTCTGCTCAGCCTGGTGTAGTGTTGCAGTACTGTGCTGTTACTGTACTCAGAGGTAGCTGCATTTTACCAGCAGTAAAATGATTGGCATATGACTAAAACTTGATATGTCAGTAAAGTCTCTGATTTCTGTAGACCCTGCTCCTTTGGGAAAGAAGTGCTGGCATTAATAAATCTTCAAGTTGCAGAAAAGTGAGGAATGTTGTCAAGTGAATTTATTACAGATGCGTAGCTCTGCATGGCAGATTTTTGCAGATGGAATCTGGAGGTCTGATTAAAGACTAGAGTAGGGCAATTGCTCATGTACAGTGGTCTCATTAGGTTGTCTCATAACAAAGAGCAATGTACTGGAAGTGGTGCATACATGATACATAAAATTTTGAGCAATATGGAACTACAGGAGGTTGTATGTAAAACTGCTTCTCTCCTAAACAGAAACAAGGATGAGTATAATTCTTATGTAAAGGAAAAGACAGGAAATAATTGTAGCAAGGAGCCTAAGGCTCAGCAAATTTTTGACAAACAAAAGTGCAGTTGAAAGTAAATAGGACATTTAAATTCTGCCTTGTCCCCTACAAAGGGTTGCTTGATTTTAAAATCATCTGCAATGCCTTGCCACTGGTCCCGTTAAGAGCTGGTTGAACGTTTATGAGGTCTTTGCAGGACTAAAGCCCTAAATGACAAGTTGTGATTAAAGGGTGCTATCCAGCCTGCAAGAAATACAATGTTAAGTCACATATCTGCATTTGTATCAGTCACAGCTGATAGTAACCTAGTAGATACAGGAAAGTTTGGATGGGATTCTCCGTGAAGTCCAAAATGTTGATGATGTATGTTATCTTAGGCCAGTTTAAGGCACATTGTGCTTTTGGGATAATTTCCCTTCCCCACTCCCACCCCCTACCCTGCCTCTTTTACTGTAATTAACCTGTGGAAACTGAATGTGCAAGCAGAGGCATTACAAAGGTATATTTGTCTTAGAAGTAAAATGGCATCCCAGTGAAGATTCAATGATATTAGACACTGGTTCCTGTTGGCTGCAGGTCTCTATCTTATGATCAGTTTGGCAAAGATCTCATTCTGGTCCTATGCTCTCGTGACAGGAAGGTGCAAACAGGGGTTGCAGCCTTTCATGACTGGCACCTAATGTGGGTTGACTCTCGCTCTGCTTTTAAATGTGGACATCCATGTTGGCTCCAGATGTTCATATAATGTCTCTATCAGAGTGTGACCATTATAAAATGCAGTGCATCTGGGGGTTGTCTGGTATTGATGTACAACTTCTAGGTGGAATGTTTGGAAGTATTACTCTGCAATCAAAACAACTAGGGCCTCCCCTTCCTCCATACCCCTCTCCTCTGTAGTTGTGTGCCTTTAAATTCAGTGGGATCTGACATCCTTGTGTGATCATAAGACTTGTGGATTAAGAGCTGTTAGATGAGCATCAAAATGTTACAAGATTTACCTCTCATTGCCAGTTTTGGCTAGTTTTAGCATAAACTCTGTGATCACTACAATGCAGAGGAAAAAAATCTCATCTAGCACATTCCAAAGAAGTGCAAACACCAAAAAAAGTGCCTTTTTTTTTTTTTTGTGTTAAGTATATAAAGCATCAGCCATACATACACAAAGGGCAAATTAATCCCTGCTGTTATTCTTCCAAGTGCAGTGGAACTGTGCCAGGGATAAATGTAAGGCAAATAATCCTGTCAAAATCACAAAACTTCATTTGAGTTCTGATTGTTGTCAGTAATTTATGTACAAAGATTGATGAGTTTTGGCTAACGTGACTGCTGAAGCCTGCTAAGTGTGGTCAAGAGAAGAATTAAACATATGTAGGGTGAGACAGCCTTCTCCTCCTTGTGTTGGACTACAGGGTTCAGAGTCCACTGTTGACTCTACAGGTCCCTTAATTCTTTCTTTAGTAGCTGAACTAAAAATAGTAAGTGCTGAAATATATAATTTAAGAAACCACAGTACTTTTTTTTTTTTAAGTTGCAAGGCCCTGATTTATTTAGAACAGTAAAATTAGATCACTCTAGTTGTAATTGTCAGAAAAAGGAAGCTAGTGAGTTGATTAACCACCTCCTGCACTGCCACTGCCTTCTGATCTTGAAGCATGGATTGCTGAGCCTGCTCCCACCCTTAATTTTCTGTGTCCAAATGCTGTTTAATTATAAACTAATGTTATGGGGGCTTTATCCTTGAGCTTCTACTAGTGAGGCTAGTATCTGTACAGTATTAGAGTTCTGTTTAATAGCAGGACAGTATTAAAAACAGGACAAATTCAGCTTTGGCAGTCATCTGTTTGCTTTTTTCATCTGGATGCACAGCATGACAATCAAGTCTTTTGAAAAATGAAATTGTAGTACTAGTAATTCTAATACAAGGGTATGCATTAGAAGCAGCATTTATCAAGTTATTATGTCTTGCAGGAGAACACTGAAATGAAGACTCATCAATTACTACAACTTCTTTAGATTTTCACTCTTCTTAAGAAATGTATTTATCATCATTTCAGGATTCTGCATGTATTTTCTTCAGTGGAGATTCTTTCCAGACAAGAAGGCTCATGCTAGCCTCTTTGCAACCTTGAAGGCCAGGAAGTGGGCTTGTCATACAGAGGGAGATCTTGTTGATGTTGTAAATATTAAGTGTATATCAGAGTAGCTGTGCACACAAAAGAGGTTAGGCTGCTGCATTTCTTGATGCCAGGGCTTGTCTTGCCTGTTGACCACAGTCCTCCTGGAACTATTTGCAGCACATAGAGACATATCCTGGCAGCACCATTACTAGATACATATACCTGCATTTTGGAGGAAATTATTCATGAGTACTCATGCTGAAAGTAGGTTGCTATAGGAGACATTTGAAGATGGGCTTTGAGTTGTATCCCTGCTGCATAGGCCTATCAGTCTTCTGGAACAGGCTGCAATTGGTAGTTGCCACAAAGACTGTGGAATATGCCTGTGTGTAGCTAGAAGGGAGCTGAATCCATACCCTTAGAAAGATCTATTGCTGCCAGTTTTTAAGGATTAAGTCTGTGAAGCATGCCAAGATCAGCTGACAAACAGTTGGGAATATTTTCTGGACTTCTGAATAGAGAAATTGTATCACTGAGAATTACTAACACTTACTTAAATATATATTTTTAGTACAAAGTATCACAGAATCACATAATACAAACAGTATTAAGTAAGGTGGTGTATCAATCATATTGGAAGAGAAATTGCCCACTTCAGTGAACAGTTGTTTTAGAATAGAATAGAATAGAATAGAATAGAATAGAATAGAATAGAATAGAATAGAATAGAATAGAATAGAATAGAAAGAATAGAGCAGGTTGGAGGAGACCGTCAAGATCATCATGTCCAGCCTATCATCCAACACCACCTAAGCAACTAAACCATGGCACCAAGCGCCCTATCAAGTCTCCTCCTGAATACCTCCAGTGATGGTGACTCCACCACCTCCCCAGGCAGCCCATTCCAATGGGCAATCACTCTCTCTATGAAGAATTTCTTCCTAACATCCAGTCTAAACCTCTCCTGGTGCAGCTTGAGACTCTGTTCTCCTGTTCTGATACTGGTTGCCTGAGAGAAGAGGCCAGCCCCTGCCTGTCTACAACCTCCCTTCAGGTAGTTGTAGACAGCAATAAGGTCTCCCCTGAGCCTCCTCTTCTCCAGGCTAATCAACCCCAGCTCCCTCAGCCTCTCCTCATCAGGTTTGTGCTCCAAAGCCCTCACCAACTTTGTTGCCCTTCTCTGGACACATTCCAGCAAGTCAACATCTTTCCTAAACTGAGGGGCCCAGAACTGGACACAGGACTCAAGTGTAGCCTAACCAGTGTGGTGTACAGGTGGAGAATGACCTCCCTGCTCCTGCTGGCCACATTGTTCCTGATGCAAGCCAGGATGCCATTTGCCTTCTTGGCCCCCTGGGCACACTGCAGGCTCATGTTCAGCCTACCATCGACCAGTACCCCCAGGTCCCTCTCTACCAGGACGATGAAAACTCCCTTTTTTTGAGGAGGCACATGCAAAAGATAAGGGGTAAGGGCTGCAAGTTACTCCTGGGGAGATTCCAGCTGGAATCCAGGAGAAAATTTTTCACAGTGAGAATAGTTAGACATTGGAATCATGTCCCAAGAGAAGCAGTGCATTCCCCTACACTGGTCAGTTTTAAGACTCAGTTTGACAGGCTGCTGGCCCATCCTTATTTAAACTGTGCTATCACCTAGAAAGCTTCACCAGATGATCCTTGAGGTCCCTTCCAGCCTCACATTCTGTGAATTTTTGGAGCTGCTTTCATCTTATGATTTGTGAGTCTCTAAGTAAGAAAAGAGAGGCAAGGTAGGACCAGATTAGGATCTGGAGAGGAAATACAGCACAGCAGCCAAGAGAGGCACTGACCCTGGAAAGGCCTCAGACACGTACTTTACTTTTGCACTTTGGATGGGGGTGCTGGAATGGAAAGGGAATACAGGACTTGGCATTTTTCCACTTTGGATGAGGCTGGTACTTAAGTAAATATCTACAGAAGAAATATTTCACATACGTATTTAAGGTCTAAGCTTTCAATAGCACCTTGTAAAGAACACTATTCACCTGCCTCCATGATGAGAACATGCCAGTTTTGCATAAGCTGTTCTGTGAAACCAGCAGACTTTTCCTCCCATTTTTCTCACACCTGAATTATTTCTGTCTTAGTGAGTCTTGCTCTGTCAAGTCATCTTCTTTTTGTGCTTTCAGTGAACCTGGAATCTACTGAAACAGCTAAGTAAAAATTTCTGAGTGTATTTTTTGTCTAAGCAAATAATAGTTTTGAGTATAGAAATTCTTGTTTGAATTTGTACTGAAAAGAAAAGAGAAACATCTTACCATGCCTGGCACAGCTAACAAATCCAGATCCTGGAAGCACTAGAACGTGCTGGAATCCATCTCTTTTCAGTAAAGTATGCTTAAATGAAGCATATGCCCATGCTGTTTGTAGGAAATACTGAACAAGGCTATAAAACAAGAGCCTTGAGAGAGACTGAAATGCTACTCTCCCTGATGAATCTTTCTTGGTGGGGCACTCCACAGACTGGTAACACAAAAGCTGCCGTCAATAGTATGGCTAGTGGCCCATGTGGCAGAGCTGTATTGTCATTTCCCAAATGAGTTCTCATTTGTCTGGAGCCAAGCAGTGCTGCCCGGAAGAACTGGTAGGATGCTGCTGATCACACAGACATTGTGTTAGAGGCATTAGTTCCCAGGTCCTGGCTATCGCTGAGTCCTGTCCATGGCAGGAGCTGGGAACAAGGCTTCCTGCATGCATGTTTCTAAGAAGTGGTGCTGTGGACTTTGTTGAGTCTGATGAAAGATTCAGATGATGTGTTTAATTATACATTGCAATTATACAATGCAGCAAGTGCATTGGCTACATCTTGCTTCTAACATACACCCATAAGGTCCATTAATCCTAATTAAACAGTAAGTGTACATGCAGGCAGTAAAACATGGAATGTGTTTGTGGTGGCTTAACCCCACCCACCCAGCAATTAAGCACTGCTCACTCCCTAACAGCCCGGTTGGACTGGGAATGAGAATCAGGAGAAAAATACAAACCCCTGTGGGCTGAGATAAGGAGAGTTTAATAAACACACAAAGATAGAAAAACCAACAGTAGTAACAACAAAACTAATGAACTAATGTGTAAAATAAGTGATTTGCAACACTGCTGTCACCTACTTGGAACCTGACACTGATTGATGACCCAGCTGAGCTCTGCGTACTTCCCCCAACAAGCACTACATGCCAGTATGGTGTCAAATATGGCTGGTTCAGTTGGCTATCCTGGCTGTGGCCCTTCCCAGCTTCTTGTGAAAATTAACCCTATCCTAGCCAAACCCAAACCATTCCTGTTAAATTCAGAATACCTCTAAGCTGGCAGTGACACTTGTCTGTTGTTGCCTTTCATTACCGAGGTGTTCAACGTGAAAACATCACTTGAAATCGTATGACTATGAATGAGTAATACTTAATCACTTGCTTACTGATTTGTCCTTGGGGAAGCAACAACAGTAACTACAGAAAATAGAAAGAAAAAGACCAATCTTCTGTTTTGTTCAGAGAAGGAAAAGAATTATTCTGAGGTGTTCTGACCTCACTCACATCAGCCCAATGCAAAGGCTGAATGTGCTGTGTTACTGAATTGTTTCAAGCATGACATTCCTGTACCCAAAGATTAAGCTTGTGAAAGATCAGGACATTAATCTCTGATCTTTGAATAGCTTGCTTCAGTTTTCTCTTTAAACTCACCTTCCCCTTAACTGGGTATTTGCCTAATCTCTGCTTTGCTTCTGTGGCTGGTCAAGGATAGCAGTATAAATGAGTTACAGAAGCATGGATGGTTTTGTATGGGAATCGTTTCATTTTATCCAAAACCTGGAGCACTCTTCCCATTTTAGTGAGCTCTGTCCTTCAGGCACATGGATGTGCTAGGTAACAGGGTTGTTTTTTTCTGCCATTGGCTCAGGGAAAATGGAGCACTACCAGTGTCTGGGGACTTGCACTCTCTTATTGTCTATGCATCAGAGCTCAAAAATTAATACACAGGAAATCTTGTCATTGCAGCAGACACTATTCATGCCTGTATGCTGATATGTACTTGCTTTGTGCTCACAAATTTAGTTTTTTCCTCCTTCTCTTTGCTTTCACTAGATTTCAGATAGCCCTCAGAAAACTTAGTCTGACAGATAATTTGCTCCATTTACCATTGACTTGTACAGTTGTTAAATTAATCACAATTTATTTTGCTAGAGCGTAATAAGATAGCCTTATATATGTATAGCATACAACCATAATTATATCCATTAACCTATACTCCATGTCATCTCTTACATGAATTAGTTGGTGTCTTATTTGGTGTGAGCTCATTTAAGTAGCAGAGGAACTGATTGGTCATATCCTATATAGAAGAACAAATTATTTTTATGGAAATAACAATACAATCTTGACAGGAAAATTTTGACAGCATAATTACAAAAGAGAAGCAATAACAATATTCTGAGCAGCAAGTAGATGTGTGTATGTGTATGCTCTGTTTGTATCATGGAATCATAGAATGATCTGGCTGGAAGGGACCTCCTAAGGCCATCTAGCCCAACCCCCTCTGCAGTACACAGGGGCATCCTCAACTAGATCAGGTTGCCCAGAGCCCTGTTGAGCCTCACCTTGAATATCTCCAGGGATGAGGCCCCAACCATGTCCCTGAGCAACCTGTTCCACAGCCCTTATGGTAAAAAAACCTGTTCCTAGTATCCAGTCTAAATCTGTTCTTCTCTAGTTTGAAGCCATTGCCCTTTGTCCTATCACTACAAGGCCTTCTTGTAGGCCCCCTTCAGGTACTGGAAGGTTGTTATTAGGTCTCTGCAGAGCCTTCTCTTCTCCAGGCTGAACAGCTCCAGTTCCCTTGGCCTGTCCTCGTAGCAGAGGTGCTCCCACACCCTGATCTTTTTTTATGGCCCTCCTCTGGACCCGCTCCATCAGCTCCATGTCCTTCCTGTATTGAGGGCTCCAGACCTGTACACAGTACTGCAGGTGAGGTCTCACCAGAACAGGGTGAAGTGGCACAATCATCTCTCTGTTTCTGCTGGCCATGCATCTTTTTTGATGCAGCCAAGGATGTAATTTGCCTTCTGTGCTGCAAGCTCACACTGCCTGCTCCTGTCCAGCTTCTAGTCCATCAGCACCCCAAAGTCCTTTTCCACAGGGCTGCTTTCTACCACCTCATCCCCTAATCTCTATTGACAGTGAGAATTTTTCTGGTATGTGCATAGCTAGAAAAAAAATTTAACTCCTCAATTTATTTAGAGACTTCACTTAAGCAGCGCTGCAAAATGTGGGTAAATACCTGTTCAAGTAAACTATGATAAAGTAAGTATAAACATCTGTCTATTCCACGTCAGAAATTAATCAGTTGTTCCATGTCCAACAGCCTGTGTTTTGATGGATGTATGTTTCTCATTTCTTCACATCCTCCTCTCTGTGCCGAATTTCCAGCTGCTTCTGTGCCTCTTGGGATTCCTTGGCCTGGCAAATGCCTGCATGTGCCATGGGTGGTCTGGAACAGAATGTGTGCTCTTTGGTCAGGCAGAGTGTGAGAGCAGCTCCCCAGCAGAGTATCTAAATGGCTTAGGTCTGTGGCCTTTCACCAAGTTAGGATGTATTCATGTCTCTGCCTTCTGCCCAGCTGTTGAGTCCTCTCCACCCTTGTAAGACTTTTACATCTTTGAACTTCCAGTCCTTCCTAAGATGGTGAGAGTTGTGTTTGCAGAGGTTGAAATGAAGTTCAAAGTCATAATTTTTTTCTGGCATTTTCTCTCAGCATGGGTTCAAAACAGGAAAGCAGACTAAAAAGTCCTCTTTAAGTGTTGCACTTCATCATCTCTGGAGAATTGTGTCAAGAGCTATTCCTTAAATTCTTCTCTCTGACCCAGTGAAGACAGAGGAAATATGCGTCCTGTAAGTGTGCGCTGGAACTGCTTAGGCAACTGTGAGCTCTTTGTAAGGTTTGTGCCCTTCACAGCTTGCTTCATTCAAACTGGGGAGTACAGACCTGAAAGGTAAAAGCAAACTGGTGTGGTTGGGAAAATCATTGACAGAGAATTTCAGAAACAAAACTACCAGCTCCCTAACAAGGCAGTTGGAGTACTTTGCTAAATTGAAGAAGAAGATGGGGCAAAAGGTACCTTAATGAATTTCTCTGGGACACGTGTGCTGCAGTTGGTGTTCTCAGAAGAGAATGGCACAAGCTCCCAACACTATTACACCTGCTGTAGATCAGACAATATAGAAAAGGGTGCCTTTTGATTCACTACTAGTGGCACTTTAATAAAACAGAGGAAGAAATGTCTGCAGTCTCTAATAAGCAGTATATCAACCAAGTGCTGTCAGCCCATGTAGAGAGCTCCATAGCATGATTTATTATGTTAATTACAGTCATGTGGGCCTCATGCTCTTAAGCCTGAAACTGCTCACATTCTCAGCTTGATTTAAGAATATGCTTTGGCCAAGATTTAAAGTGCAGCTTATTATGATTAATGTAATAAAATTTTTATTACATACTGCTTTTCTTTGTTTCGGTGCCTGTTGCCCCAGTTAGACTGTCTCATTCTGAAACAGTGATATAAATTAGATTTCAGATGATGAGGTTCCCCATCTGTTTTTAATTTCACTTCAGAGTAGCTCTTTTTTTCACATCCCTTTGTTTTGATTCTCCTGTCTCTCCCCCTCATCTTTTATTTCCCCCCCCCAATGTTTCCCAACTCTGCTCCTTGACTGCGGTCTGAAGTGAATAAAAAGCAGGCAAACCTCATTGCACTGGCTCATCCCTTTGAGACCTCTTGCATTGCTTTCTCAACTATCCTTATTAAAATGAGCTCTTAAATGCAGTGACATTAAAACTGGTGGCAGGCCATAGCTGGGAGCATATGAAGGCACTGGTGACACATGGTGGCATGTGAAGAGGAGACTGAACTGTCTGGGGATATATAATTGTGGCCTGTTTCTCATTCTTCTTTGTGGGGCTTGCAGCTGCAGACAGGCACCAGATTTTCCAAAATGCCATATAAATTTGTACCTGTGATTTTCTACAAACCAGCCCACCGGTTAAATTGCTGGCTGGGATGCTTACACATGTTTACACATGTAACCCTATCTTTCTCTGTATGACAACGATGAAAAACTTACTTTTTTTAGTTTCTTATATAAGAAACAGGGGGGTTGCCATGAGAATTTGTATTTTTCCCTAATGCTTCATTATTATTTTTTTTTCAATTCAACAAAGGAAGTGTTTCTCAGATCTTTAAAGTTTTTCTCTCCTCATTTTGATTTTTGCTTCTTGGGGCTGTTTCTCCTTTTCTCTTAGCAATTTAAGTGAGCCATCTTATACATATGTGTTATCCATTTGTGCCCCTCTTCTACCTTCTAAACAGCTTGGGCTATTTGGTGTCTACATTTCTACATAAGCATATACTTCCATGCAACCACCTCAAAACAGAATGCACTTAAAGTGTACTTAATTGAATTGGAAACTTATCTGGGAGGAAAAAAGAGTCTGCTTTCTGGAGTGGTGCCAAGCCAGCCAAGTCCTCTTGGAAAATCAGGGCATCATTTCTGCCATGCATCATCCAGCTTCCAGTTCTCAGGGTAGCTTAGGCAATCCCTAATACAGTCCTTTAATTTCTTCTGACACAGGTCATAAAGTGAATAACATTCTTTGTAAGGGCAAGATTTCACTCCATTGCTAAGAAGTGGTGGTTAAAAAAGAATTCCATTTTCTAGAGTTAAATATTTAACTTGAGGAAAATAATTAGTAAAAAATGTCTCTTTAGCCTTAAACTGTCAAGCCTTAAGCTGTGAAGGGCACAAGTCTCTTGTCTTTAGCCTTAAACTTTGGATTTTCTAACTGGAGTTAGCCATAAATTGTCTGGAAATTATATGACTGAATACAAAGATGCATGTTGAATGTAAAGCTGATGCTTCACATTCTGGGTAGTGTTCTGCCACTTATTAACTCCAGCAGCACTCCAGTTTTACCAGTCTGCCTGATTCTTTTAACCTGATCTGTGAAAGAGGAGCAAGTATGTGTTAGAGCTGAATATATCTAAATAAGTTTAGCCAGTTATTTTGAAAGGAAATTATTTTCACATTTTAAGGGGGAGTTTTTCTAATGTTTTTAAGTTTGCAATATAGAAAATACCAGGAATGGCTTTTATTATCCTCCACCCCTGTGAAGAGCTGGGTTTCTGAACCTCAGCCCATTATGTAAGTGTCCAAGTAATTTCTTTTCATAAAGCTCCTGTAAAGGTAATAGCTCATATGGAAATGAGAGAGAGATGAGACAGGGAAAATAGACCTGGAGCTGGCTTCAAGGTTGGGTGTAATCCAGGTGACTGACTGGGAAGAGTGCAGCTAAATTGGAGTTTCCCATTCACCTGTGGGCTGAGTATGTTTTGGCTGGGCAACCCCAAAGTACCAGAAATGTGGCTTTCTCCAGCAGTCTTGCCAAATACCTTCTGCTGTTGTTTTTCTCCATGTTTGTGCCCCAGGATACAGCTGTGAAGTGCTGCTGGGCAAGTTTAGAAGAGCTGGAGTTGGTATATTTGTTCCTAACAAATGTAGGGGGGATCTGGATAAAGACAAATTGAGTAGCCCCACTGTCAGGGTACAGGGGAAATGGATCCTGTTTTGCAGTTCACAGTAGTGCATCACAGAACAGTTCCAAAAGGAGATGGGAAGCTTTACAGTCTCCTACCCAAGAAGTACCACTGCAAATGCTCAATGAGGTAGAACTAGCATGCAATTCTTCCCTTCCACTAGCCCTGACAAAACCAAAACTAGACAAATAGTTGAAATAGAGATCAAACTTTTTTCTTCTTTTCTTTTTTTTTTAGAAAATGCATGTTTAGAATCTTTTTGTTGAAATATCTCATGTCATGTACATTCAGGTGAAGAAGGAAAGGAGCCCTGTACAAATGGAAGTCCCTAGAGCAATAGAATGATTGCTAGTATCCACTGCATCAAAGGTTGATCCAGTCAGTCATAACAGACCATAAATTCCTAATCCCTGGTAATAGCTACAATTTTTCTGTCACCTGAGGATCATGTAGTAATCCCATTAATATAGATGTGAGTTTTATTGTTGGCTTTGCCAGCAGCCAAATTGCACCCTGTGTTTTTTCAGGCTATTGTAAGAAAGTAGTGGAAGTGAGCACAGACTGGTGCCTGAGTGAGTATCTATTTACCAGACCATTCTGTACCTTGCAAAAGATGTACAGATTACTAAAGTTTATTTTAGTGACTCTTAACTTCACTGAAGTGAGATAGCAATGCATAAATACTCCTATGCTCATTTGCTTGCAATCTTTGTTCTTCATTCTGTGACAGAGTCTCAAGTGTTTTAATTTTAGAACCATAAAATATTTCACTGACAAGTTTGTTGGAGTAGGTTAACTGAATGGAAGCAAAATTTGGTTTTGCCAGAAAACAGAACATCTTTCATAAATGGATTTTAATTAATAAATTTCCATCGTACTACAGGTCTTACATGCTAATGACAATCTTTCCTGAAAATGCTAAACTACATGGAGTTTGACTTGATGTAGTGGAAGTAGGGAACTTTAGCTTCTAATCAGCAGCATCAGATGGATGTGGCAGAAATTCAAGAAAAAGAGCAGGAGCACTTTCTTCTACTTCAGTATTCTGCAGCTAGCAAGTTAATTCTTTGATCCTGCAGAGCTCAGAAGCTGTTAGATGTCAAAACCTGATCAAAGTCTCCAGGCAGTCAGTGGGTTTTCCTCTCTCTTTATGCTTGACTCACCGTGCCCAAGCTTAAATAAGTATGATTATTATGGCACAGGAAGTGCACTTTATTTGGCCTTAGGACTTCCTAAAGAAATGGTTATTGTTGGATATGAAATAATTACATTAAAAAGCATGCATTTCTGACTTAAGCCTTTGACTGCTGCATGAGTGCAGGGATTACCCCAAGGAAGTTAGTCTGTACCAGAACAAGTGCCAAAAATACCATTCTCTGAGTGTTTAGCTCTCCCTGTCTCTTAATCTCAGAGTGCTACTGCAAACTCTCAGAAACATGTCTGCCAGGAAGACATTCTGCTGTACTCTCACCCTCTATCTTCACTTATTTCTGTGACAGCAATGAAAACTGGCTGTCAGCTTTCTAAGTTTTCCATGCAGAAAGACGACTGATATTTGGGGATGCCATGGTACTTCAGTGGCATTCACCTGCTCCTGACAGGGAGGCTGTAGCACTGATTCCAGGAGAGCATTTTTATCAGAGGGCCCCCTAGCCTCTGCTCTTGTAATTTGACCATACCTCTCTTGTGCAACAGCACAATCTCTGCCCAGTGCAGCTGTTCACTTGAGAATGTAATTTGTCTGCCATTAACTGTTTTAGTGGGCTGCCTTACTGCTTTTCCATAAACACAGAGCAGGGGGAAGAGTCAGCATGCAAAGTGCTGCAGAAAGAGCACTTAGACTTAGCTTGAGTGTGCAGGTACATGGTGCTTTGTGTGTGGTTACCTAGGCTTTCTCACCTATATGAAAGCATTTTGGTGGAGGCAGGTCTGTTGCAGAAGCATTTTCCCAGCTGGTGCACAAATTGGGCAGAGGATGCTTTGGCTGGTGATGTGATTACCACCAACCCCCTCACCTTTTAATGCACTTCTGAGAGATCACTGCCTGCCTCAAGAAGACCTTAAGATCTTTTGTAATAATAGCTCAGGTACATGACTGCCACTAATATTACAAACTCTCTGAACATTAGCAATCTACATCTGTCTGTCATGAAAACAAGTACCTTTTTCCCCCACCATGCAAAATTACAGAGGTTATGTCCTTTCCAGGGAGTCTGAGCATGTGTGTGAGCTGAAATAACACCAACCCTGAGTTTGATAACTCCACTGATAATGTTGTCTTGGCTGCATTAAGATCAGATTATTAAAAGATCAGAAGATAGCTGTTGCTCTGTGGGAGGGATCAACTTATGGTTGCAGGCTAGCCTGGGACATGCAGCTCCCACTAGGTTGTCTGTTTAATCTCTGCCTGGTCCCTTTATCTCAGGCTACATTTGAACTGGAATGCCTAAACAGCTTGGCACTGTTCCAAACTCTTAATTGGGAGTTTAACCTGGATCCTACAGTAGGGCAGGTTTTGCTGGGGTTTTCTGCTGCAATCTGGGTTGTTTTTTTTAAATTAAACTCTAGTAAGGGATCAGATAGGAAACATGAGGGCTCCAGCCAAGTCCTGTGTGCAGTGATGCATCTGTGGGAGCAGGACCTCGGGAAATGCATCTTCAGGTGTGTTTGGTTTTTATGTTTCTGCTCCTAGTCTGTAAAAGAGGTGTAACAGCAGGACCAACTCCAAAGTTTGTATTATGGCAGGGAAAAGGCATTATGCATAGCTTGGCTTAGTCAGGCAGTGATGACAATTTTTTTGGTTGGGTGACTCTGACAGTTTTACCAGCAGAGAGAGGTTAAACCATAACACGAGAGACTTCCTAGAGGCTAACGTGCCCACAGAGGACTGCAATAGAGATGCAAGTTTATATGTCACCTCCCCACTCACCTGTCCTTATGGACCTTCTTGATACAAAAGTGGGGTTTGTATTGAGGAGTGCTATTTGGGTTGGGTTTGGTTTGGGGTTTTTTCTGTGCTTTTACCCAGGTTTTAAAACACATGCACACTGAAGAGCTGATGATACTGGGACAGTGGAGGCCCAAGAGCAGACAGGTTTGTGTTTGCAGTAGTCAAGGAAGTAATGTACATCCCTGCCTGTGTTTTCAGTATTTTTCAGCAGAACCACAGAAAATTAAAAAGTAATAATAACAAAAAAAAAATAAGTCTTGAGGTGAAGAACTTTTGGTATCTATTCAGCAAGATGGCAGCAAAGTGAGACCAAGCAAACATCTGGGAGCTGTTACACCGAGAACACCCCCGCTGTCTCAGGACAACAGCATTCACTCGTGGTACACATGCCTGGAGAGAAAGTCTTGTACCTCACCCGTTCTCCTAGCTTGTCAGATCCTTATCATTACATGCACATTTTCAAAACTTCACTGTGATGACACTTGAGGTGCCTTTTAGTCATAATGATTGAATTACTTCTATGCAGCCTCTCTTTATCTGTCATTGTGGGTGTATTTTTAAGGAACAAAATGACATTACATCAGCCTAATCCTCTCCAATAAGGTCACAAGGCCATATGGCTAGAGCAGAAGCAATCAATGCCAGATATCTAGACTCTGCTAAGGTCTTGGGTTCTGTTTCTACTTAGTGCCTGCAGACAAAGTAGAGGTCAGTCCTGGGACCTGTCTTGTTCAACATCTTTGTGGGTGCCATGGACAGTGGCACTGAGTGCACCCTCAGCAAGTTTGCTGCTGACACCAAGCTGTGTGGTGCAGCAGACACGCTGGAGGGAAGGGAGGCCATCCAGAGGGACCTGGACAGGCTGGAGAGGTGGGCACAAGCCAACCTCATAAGGTTCAAGGAGACCAAGTGCAGGGTCCTGCATCTGGGTCGAGGTAGTCCCAGGTACAAATCCAGGCTGGGCAGTGACTGGCTGGAAAGCAGCCCTGAGGAGAGAGACTTGGGGGTGCTGGTGGACAAAAAGCTCAACATGAGCTCTCAATGTGCGCTGGCAGCCCAGAAAGCCAATCAGATCCTGGGCTGCATCAGGAGAAGTGTGGCCAGCAGGTCAAGGGAGATGATTCTCCCCCTCTACTCAGCTCTGCTGAGACCCCACCTGGAGTACTGTGTCCAGTTCTGGAGCCCCTATTACAAGAGGGATGTGGAGGTGCTGGAAGGTGTCCAGAGAAGGGCCAGGAGGATGAGCAGAGGGCTGGAGCACCTCTCCTGTGAGGACAGACTGAAGGAGTTGGGGCTGTTCAGTCTGGAGAAGAGAAGGCTCCGAGGTGACCTAATTGTGGCCTTCCAGTATCTGAAGGGGGCCTACAGGAAGGCTGGGGAGGGACTTCTCAGGATCTCAGGTAGTGATAGGACTAGGGGGAATGGAATGAAGCTGGAGGTGGGGAGATTGAGGCTGGATGTGAGGAGGAGGTTCTTCACCATGAGAGTGGTGAAGCCCTGGAATGGGTTGTCCAGGGAGGTGGTTGAGGCCCCATCCCTGGAGGTGTTTAAGCCCAGGCTGGCTGAGGCTCTGTCCAGCCTGATCTAGTGTGGGGTGTCCCTGCCCCTGGCAGGGGGTTGGAACTAGATGATCCTTGTGTTCCCTTCCAACCCTGACTGATACTATGATACTGCTATGATACTACTATGATGTGTAGAGCTGGGAGGCTTGTTTTAAGTATTTTACAAGGGCCACTTTCAGGCTGCACACAGTGAATAATTTTGTGGTCTGCTTGCCCTGGAAAGGATGTAAATCTTGGGTACTGTTTCATTAGTCATCCAAATGGCATAACTATACTGGGTCTGGTCTGGCTGTGATGGAATCATCCTTCTTCATAGCCACCCATACCCACCTGTGTTTCAGGTGGATGACTAAAACACTGTTGATGATGCACCAGTGTTTCGCCTGTTGATGAGCCAGGCTTGCATAGTTTCAAGGCTTTCTCATTTTTCCACTGTGTCTCACTAACAGATCTAGGATAGGCAAGAGGCTAGGAGGAAACACAATAGGGGCAGTTGGTCCAGGCTAAGCTTTGTAACATCAAGCCCAGCAATAAAAAACAAAGGGAGAGGTTTACTGGGGAAATGAGCATTGCTCACAGACTGACTGGGCATTGGTACATTTATTAGAGGTGGTGAGTGATTGCATGTGTATCACATGTAAGTTTGGTTTCTTATTTCTCTTTCCTTCAGTTACTAAACTGTCTTTTTCTTGACTCATAGCTTTTCTTACATTTGCTCTTCCTATTCTCTTCCCTGTCCTTTGGGGATAGGGAGTGAGCAAATGTCTGTGAGGTGCTTAGGTGCTGACCTGGGTCAGACACCACAATAATAGAGAGGAAGATTATGAAATTAGATCTGAGACTGCCTCCCCCCTTCTCCTCCTGGCATTAGGCCAAGCCAGACCTAAGAGGCCTTAAGATAACTCCCTCACCATTACCCAATAAGGAGCATCTCCCATGGAAGCAGAGAGGGAAGAAAGAGGAAGAGAATGACTTTGTAGATGGATTTATAGGGCACAGGATATTATGGGTATGAAATATGTGATTTCCTGTGTCCACCCACTGGGCTGGACACTTGGGACACTGGAGATGTAGCTTGTGTGGCAGTAACAGGAGGCACCCAGCCTGAACTGCCACAGATACCCCCTGATGTTTGAGTTGTGTCATAGGAAGAGGGTAAGCCACTACCACTGCAGACTGGATTCAGAGTCAAAACTGACATTGCTGTCATGATGTGGCTGGATGAGAAGCTGACCCATTCTCTTTAACATTTCCCACCTGCCCTGTGTAGTAACACACCACAGCAGTGCCCGAATGTAGTGTTTCTGGGGTACTGTTTCACTCATGCAACTTCAGGGTATCTTTTATTCATCACGTGTTTTATAGCTGCTAGCTGTGGATATAGCAATTTCCTTTGCAGATGAAGGAAAGATGCCATAACAGAAATGACTGACTGGGTGTCACTGCTGTGTTGTGACAGGCTGTCCTCTAGGAGGTAGTGACTGATGACATGTGTAAAACCAAGCCATTACATGTGCTTGTTTGTATTGAAACAGTACTTAAAATGTGGGCATTCAGTCAAAGCACTGATTACTTGCACAGTGCTGTCGTAGGTGGTGGTGGGTACAGCGAACAAGGTGCCAGAGTAAATGTTTATTATGGGGCCTCAAACAGCATTATCTCTTTACTTTCAGCCTGCACCTAACTGTAATAACAGGGTCTGTCCTACACGTTGTCTAAAGCATGAGCCTTCACTACAGGCTACTAGAAGCTCTTTGGTATTGGCATCAGTACTACAACCAGTTTCTGAAACAGACTGGTGACCTTTTCTTTTTCCCCTGGAGCAAAGTTCAAGCAAACTTCAGTGCTCTGTGGCAGCCTTTTTCAATGCTGCAGAAGCCTCCAAAGGCCTGCAGACCCTTCCACTTCTTGGTGCTTTGCAGGGAGCTTGAGGAGTCCTCTCAATAGGTTTCATGGAACGCTGTGAATGTAGTAGATGCCTCACAGAGGAGATGCGAGCCCCAGTCCTGAGGGAAATGAACTCAGCATTGTTTCTGGCCTGCTGGCAAGTCCTTCAGCAAGTTGCCTGTCCTATCTCTGTCTGGAGCTGTAGTGTGGTGGTGATGGGATGAACTCTTTACAGTTACTCTGTGGGTGGGTAGAATGAGAAGCTCCCTAGCTGTGTACTGCACTGCATGCAACATTGCAGATGGGGTTGCGGAGCAGAGTGGGTATAAGAAGTGTATGAGCACTGCTGCAAAGCATGGATGTGCTACTTGGCCTGAATGACAGAAAGGTATCACAGTACAGCATCACAGTATAACTAAGGTTGGGAGAGACCTCGAGGATCATCGAGTCCAACCTATCAACACAGACCTCATGACTAGACCATGGCACCAAGTGCCACATCCAATCCCCTCTTGAACGCCTCCAGGGACGGTGACTCCACCACCTCCCTGGGCAGCCCATTCCAATGGTGAATGACTCACTTGGTGAAGAACTTTCTCCTCACCTCGAGTCTAAACCTCCCCTGGAGCAGCTTGAGACTGTGTCCTCTTGTTCTGGTGCTGGTTGCCTGGGAGAAGAGACCAACCCCTTCCTGACTACAACCACCTTTCAGGTAGTTGTAGGGAGCAATAAGGTCTCCCCTGAGCCTCCTCTTCTCCAGGCTAAACAACCCCAGCTCCCTCAGCCTCTCCTCATAGGGCTTGTGCTCAAGGCCTCTCTCCAGCCTTGTTGCCCTTCTCTGGACACGTTCAAGTGTTTTGATGTCCTTCTTAAACTGAGGGGCCCAGAACTGGACACAGTACTCAAATAATGGGATCTTCACCTGATCTGGTACCACTTTGTGGTATGTTGGATAGGAAACACTTGGCAAGTGTTACTATTGCACTACTGAAAGGACCCTGAAGCTTAACGGGTTTGCAATGAGATAGAACAAAAAAGAACTTACATTTTTCTTCTCTTCTGCTTATTACTCAGTTACAGTCAAACTGAATTTTTCCTTTGCATTCGCTGTTCATTTTCTAAAACCTTTTAAGGCTTGTCACATTCCAAATTACAGTTCCACCTGTGTGCTTGTAAGCTGCATTCTTGTACAGACAGATAATTTGCATATGCCAAGAAAACAGTTCTTAGACACACACATCACTTACATCTAAAAAGGTTTTCCTTTTTATGCTTATCTGCCTGAAATCAGCTGCCAGTAACAGCCATCATAGTCATAACTGAACACGGAACACATCTGAACACTGTGGTTTGCTATGCCACTGATTGTAAGGACGTTTGAGGATAACCTTACAAAGCAACACAAATTTGTTTACAGAATGGGATTTTTTCTGCAAAATGAAAATAAAAGGGCACAATTGTACTTTTACTGTCAAGGTACAGCTTGATTGTGTAGAGCTTATGTATAATCATGGTTTTCTTCCATATCTTCTCATATTTTTTGTTCTTAGGCGTTTGTAAATTACCCATTGTTCTGTAGCAGTTTTACCTGCCCGCTGCTTTGTTAGGATGTGCTACATTATTTTGCACTGTACATTCCTGCCTATATTTACTTAGCACTTTTGATATGTATCATTAAAGATAATTTTTACTCTCATAAACCTGATTGAGGTTAATTTTTTTAGGGTCTTTTTTTTTTTTAGGTTATTTAGGTTAGTTACTTTTTTTGTAGGAAAAAAATATTGGAACCAGTGCAGCCTCTGGGTTCACAGATGAAGCAATTCAGAATGGGCTTATTACTTGAACTGGGCCCTGCACACACAGCATTGGGATCCACAGAAAATCTTTCTACCCCGTTTACATTGCCTCTAAACTGTCTAATCGCGTTGCCTTCCACAAATCCCCATGCCCAAAACTGTGCCCCAGTGTCTTGAAAAGCTGATTTCGGTTTTGTGCTGTATTTCAGTACATCATTTGTGCAACTCCAGTAGGTTGGGTTTCCAGTCACATGATAGGTATGTAATGATGTTTTCCAGAGCTCTTTGTGAAACTGATTTTAATTTTTTTTCCTTCCCCCTCCCCCTTTTTTTTTTTTCCTTTCTAAGCATATTTATTTTGCACAAACTCACTGCTTCTGCTCTTGTATCTTTCCTCTTTTCTCTCTTCCAGACCAGGATGAGAGAGCAGCAGAGCTGAGCAGGGAGCAGAACGAGAAGACCATTCGCAGCACGCAGACAGCTCTCCGCAATTTCCGAGAGTTCCTCATCTCCAAGTACCCCTCTGAGACCCGGGAGATTTATGTCATTCCCTGCAAAGAGCTTGATGCCTACCTTGCTTCCTTCTTTGTGGATGCCAGACAAAAAGATGGGTCTGAATACGAGCCTAACAGTCTGGCCAACTATCAGTGTGGGCTGGAACGGTACCTCAAAGAGCACAGGTACGGATACAGTATTACGAGGGATAAGGAGTTCAAGAGGTCCCAGGAAGCTCTAAAGCAAAAGCAGATTGAGCTGAGGTGTAAAGGAAAAGGAAACAAGCCACACAAATCCATGAAGCTCACCTTTGCTGATGAGCTTATCCTGCGCAAAAGAGGCTTGCTGAGCCGGTACAATCCCGAAGGACTGCTGAACCTTGTCTGGCTAAACAACACGAAGGCATTTGGACACTGCACAGGGTTCCACGGGTCCACCCTCAAGTGGGGAGACATTCGTCTGCGTGTGACAGAGACCGGATTGGAGTACCTGGAATGGATGGGGCCGGACAGCGGAGATGTCAATGCCAAGAGCAAGCGAGGCGGGACGGACTCGCGGGTGTACGCCACCCAGCACTCCCCACAGACCTGCCCCGTGCAGGACTACAAGGAGTACGCGCAGAGGCGGCCTCCCGCCATGCGCTACGAGGATGCACCTTTTTACCTGTCCATCAAGCCCGTCGTCAACCTGGCCGCGCTGCACTGGTACAACTGCCAAGCCCTGGGGAAAAACAAGCTCGCCAAGATGGTAAAGACCATGTGCGAGAAAGGCAACATCCCAGGACGGAAGACCAACTTCAGTGTCTACCAGAGCTGTAGCACCCTCTCAGAAGCGCAGAGCAACCAGCTGGTGCTGATCTGCAATAACTTGAGCCAGCAGGCTGCCCAGTCCATGGCAAGCCACTCCAATAGTGGAAACTTCATTGTGTCAGCATCCTATGACTCTTCCTCTGACACGGCTTGAAGGAGAGAGACCACCTGAAAACTTCCCTTCTCTTCCTATTTTTGTTTTGTTTTGGCTTTTTTTTTGTCTCAAGCATTGAATTTGTGCCCAATAATACACATCAGCTGTGATTGTACACTCTTCCCCCCGTAGCCCTCTCTTCAGTGTTAATTCACTTTATAAAAATATATAAATATATAATATATTTTTCTTTTTACAAATAAGTCAATAGAAATAGTTTAGTATTGCTTACATAGTATTTATAGCATTAATGCAAAAATGAAAGGTACTTATGGGTTATAATATAAATGCAGACCTTAAAAGGACAGAAATGGTTCTCAGGCAATGCAAGATGGACTGGAAATACCATTTTTTAACATGCACACATCAGTGAGTGTAAATCCCCAGGGAGGCTTACGTAGCAATTCTATTTTAGAGCATTTTTTCAACTCCTTATGTTAACATAACCTCCTAGAACGGAGGGGACAGACTTGTCACTGGCTGCTGCTTCTTACCTGATGGCTTATTCTTGATCAGCAAGAAATAAGAGATACGTCAATGTAAGTTCATGAAACCATTTACATGCTTTTGTCTGGTTTGTGGGGGGGGGGTTGTTGGTTTTTGGTTGGTTTGGTTTGGTTTTGTTTGTTTTCTATTTTGTTTCCTTTGGCTCATTTATGCTAAATGGGGAAAATATCCTGAAGTCAGCTAAAGACTGTTTTTTTAGCTTTTGGGTTGGGTTTTTTTGTTGTTGTTGATTATTTTCTGTGATCAAAATGTTACTAGTCCTTAGAGTAAAAAGTATTGTTTTCCATAATATGCAAAAGTATAATGGCAAAAACCACTGTAATACACATAATTTTAACCTTTTGAGCACAGGTTGTTAGTATTTTGTCACTGTGTATACTTAATGTGAAGTCTGCTGACTTTAAAGCCTCTGTTTCAGTGTTCTGGGGAATGAGTGCAGAACCCCCCAAAATCTTATCTCAGAGTGTACAGGGGAATGGAAAAAAAAGAGGCATCAATTATAAATGAAGTCATCATTTGAAATCCACAAAAAATAGCATAGAGAGTGTCATGTTAGTGCATATTTACTACAGAAAATGAAAAGCTGTGTAGTTTCAAAAACAAATTATATCAGATGCACATAATCTGTTCCCATTGCAGACAGTAAAAATGTGCACATGAGTGAATGAGGCAGAATTTTGTCTGTAAAGCCCTGAAATAATGAGCACTACTGTTCCAACATTTGGCTTTGCAGTGTGGTTGTTCTTCTCTAAGTACAGGGAACACATGAACAAATTCAGTAATTTAGTGCATGGTTGTAATTCTTGACCTTTAAAATTATGTATGGCACTTCTTAAGTAATTCAGCTTAGTTTATGTTCCATGAAGATATCTGAAGGCCATGATGAGGCTTTAGACAAATCTGCTTGTGTGATCTAATGCACACTGAAGCCTATGACAGAGCAAGCCTCAGCTGACTTCCCATGAATGTTGGATCAAAGTGTTACTGAGGGACTTTTTTCTGGTTTGTTTTAGTTGGGTTTGTGTGGGGTTTTCTTTTTTATTGTTGTGTTTCTTTAGGCTTGTTTGTGTTTACTCCTTCACATTCCTGCATTATCCTTCATATTTTTTAGATCTGCAGCTGTGCAGTGACTTTTATCATCACTAATTCCAAAGAAAGGTGAAACAAAGGTAGCAGATAGAAATAAAAATAACCCACTTGGTGCCATTTAAAACCTGTTTTCTCTGTTGCTAGGATGGAATGTTCCTGTATGGGAGGGAGGTGGCAGAATGCCTGCACCTCATTTAAGCCTTATTGAAGGTCTATTTTGGGGATAAGTAGGTAGCAGGTGTGCCACTGGAAGGTCTAAGAACATAGATTTCCACCATAATAAACATCTATCCTCCCACAAAGCTTCCTGCAGGTGATACAGCCTGGCTCTGATCATTTGTGCTCCATATATAGCAAGGCTGGCACAAAGCCTGGATGTTGTGTGTGCCAGCTGTTCCAGGGTCTTGCAGGCTGTGGCAGTGTAACCACCAAATCTGCAGTCTCTGAGCTGCTAGCTGCTGTCTCTCAGGGCTGTAAGGTAGGCAGTGGATTGATGAGCACTGGTGGTCATTCCTGCTGCAGAGCTATGCCCCTCTGACTTCATCTGGGGGCTTGAGACCAAATCATGACACTGCTGAGGTGAGTGTAAGCTGTGTCCATGACTTCTATTTGCACTATGGCAAATACAACTTCTAGGTAAAGGAGGAAGAAGTACAAAAATACTTTGGGTGGTGCCAGCTGTCTGGTTTCCAGAGGAGGTCATCCATCTGGTTACTGTTTGCACAGCCTTTCCTTTTCATGGTAGTGATTTTAATGTAATACATTTAAAAACAACCTTTCAAGGCCTGTGCTGCTCTCTGTGGGATTCCTTTGCCGTGTTCTTAGTATGTGCTGCAGTGCAGAGGGTCCCATGACAAGTGGCTCTCCCCCCTTGGCACTCATCTCTGTCTCCGTGCTTCCCAGTAGCAGCTACTGCAGAATCTGACCTGCTTCCCTACCTTACCTTTCTGTGCTGCAACACAAGGCCTGCGTATGAGCTGGCATTTTTGAGGGGTAGTGTATCTCTGCTTCTCACCTCTCCTTCCCTGCCCAACCACCTCCCTGTAATGGGAAGAGCTATCTTCAGCTTTTAGAAACCACCCCGAGTTATGATTGCGTTGTGTCTCTCCTCGAGTCCCACAAAGCACAAACCCAGACCTTATAAACAGGTTGCTTCTTACACTACGATCAGGCTCAGAGCTTGGCAATGGTTCACATCTTCTGTGGGTATGCCCTAAGCATGTTGCTTCAGAGCGCACTATTTCGTGTGGCCGATTTAGTGTGGTAATTCCACAAGTATTCTTGTCTCTGGATGTGGATGTGCCATGCTGCAAGCAGGTCTTGGAAGTGCTGCTTTGTATTAGTGCTGTAATTCATCCTCTGCACAGACCTTGGCTCCACTGGCAGGAGCCAAAATGCTCAGAGTGGCCCCGAAGAAAGAAGATAGGCATTCTTGGGTTTTGAGCTGGGAGGTCATAAAAAGAATTTCCCATGACTGCTTGACTCCACATACTGAGTTGTCGTTTGCACAGGCTAATATCGAGCCTGTGCACTTGATGAGTCCAGTATCTCTGATACTCTTGGCTTAGGGGCACATCTGCACCTTTTGCTTGCCTGCTTTGGAGATAAGCTGTGGAGGGTGAGTGCCTGCTGTCATATTCTCAGTGTTACAGGGGTGTCTTAGTTCTTCTTTACAACATCTCTAGTAACTCCCATCTTCCAGTTGGTGCCATGGCAGGCTGCCTGGCAAATTCTGTCGGAGCAGCCCCAGATAGACTATTTGTTGAAGTAATTGAATGCATATGGCCAGAATATGATACCCAAGTAACATCATAACCCCCAAATAAATTTATTACCTTTGAAAGGCATTTAGCACAACATATTACCCAGCCTTTATTTGTGGGCAGTTGCAGGGAATTGAATGACCTGAGCTTAATGAATGAAGGTCCTAGGAGGGTTGTTATCTCAGTGGGAGGGAGACTTTTGTTTCAGACCACTCTCATGGTTTTGTCCCATGCTAGTGGGAAAGGAGATACCATGGTTGCTCTGGCTCAATTTGCAAGTGACCACTTAGTTGCTTGTAGTTGTCTCCCAGTGCTCCAAACGTGGGTGTGAAACCTGCCTCACCAGCAAGGTGCAAGCTCACCGTGGTGATGGGCAGCTTTCCTGGTTCTAAAACATGGCAATGTAACCTGAGGCTGGTGATGCTGATGCTTACAAGCCTTCCTCTCTGCTTAGGCAAAGGATTGAGGTCTTCTACCATGGCTCTGGGTACTGAGTACCAAGTATGCAGCCAGAGGAGCAGCTGGCAAAGCAGTGTGTTGCTGCTGGCCAGTGTGGGCTGTAAGCTGGGTGGAGTGGCTTACAGTGAGGCACTGCAGGCACTTGGATGCGCTCCTGACCACACTGCGCTCCCATGTAAAAGCTGAGCTTTTGCCCCATGCTAAAGTCTGTGATTTCTATAAGATTTGGGTAGCAGGCTCCAAAGTGGAGATCACTTCTCTCTTTACACTTTTTTTTTTTTCTGCCACTCACTTTTCTTTGATCTGGTGTTGGTCCTCTTTAGTGAGTCATCTCACTTGCTAGTGCAGCAGGAAAAGGAAGAAGTCAGATAATGTTCTGCCAGATTACTGATTTGAATCTGCTCACAAACTGAGGTGCAGAGCCAGTGGGAGAGACAGAAGAAGGTATTCCACTACCAGTATCACACAGTCTTTAGCCTGGCTCAGCTACTGGCATCCTTGGAAATCCATTTAAAGTTTAATGCAGACTGAGAGTCTTCTGAATCCTTTGCAGACATATTGTTTACCTTCAGAACCATCTACCAGCTTTTGAGAGGTCTGCTCAGTGCTACCAAGAGCAAAATTTGGCCTTGAACTCAAGAAAGAGGCAGAGTGCCAAAGCACAGGCCTGCACACAAGGCAAAGAAGTCTGTACCAGTGTGCTCAGGCTTTCCCACATGGCCTTCTTGTGACACCAAACCAAGAGTCAGACATGGGGATTACACATGGGTGCCACAGGACCGATCTGGATGCAGCTGTGTGCAACACATGCACTTGGATCTGTTCATGTGATTTGACATATAGCTGGTTACTATAACAGCTGAGGAGAGCTGTGGGCAGTTGGGTGGCTTAACCCCTGGTTAGCAGTCGCTGGAGCATGTATTTGTGATGTTGTGGGCTTGCACAGTGTATGTGTGTTCATGCAGGTGGTTGGAACTGAAGTCACAGAATCACGGAGTCACAGAATTTAAGGGGTTGGAAGGGACCTCCAGCAATAATCCAGTCTGACCCCCTCTGCCAAAGCAGGATCACCCAGGGCAGGTGACACAGGAACACATCCAGGTTGGCTCTGAAAGTCTCCAGAGAAGGAGACTGCACAACTCTGCCTGGGCAGCCTGTTCCAGTGCTCCATCACCCTCACCATAAAGAAGTGTCTCCTCGTGTTGAGGTGAAACCCCCTGTGTTCTAGCTTGTCCCCATTGTTCCTTGGCCTGTCACTGGGCCCCACTAAAAAGGGCCTGGCACCTTCATCTTGACACCCACCCCTCAGATATTTATAAACCTTGATAAGGTCCCTTCTCAAGACTAAACAGCCCCCGGTCTCTCTTCATAGGAGGGGTTCAAATCCCACAATCTTCGTAGCTCAGTTGGACTCTCTTCAGCAGATCCCTGTGTCTCTTGAACTGGGGAGCCTGAAACTGGACACAGTATTCCAGGTGTGGTCCCTCCAGGGCAGAGTAGAGAGGGAGGAGAACCTCCCTAAACCTGCTGTGCATACTTAATGCACCCCAGGATGCCAGGAAATCTTTGATATGTTGTTGTTCAAACAGTCTAGTTAGTTTTCAAGTATTTATGCAACAAAACATATTTTTAATGCAGGAGAATGAGATACTGTTGGGGACTACATTGTAGGCTACACTACAAGGAATATCTAAAATAACAGCACATCCCTTACTCATTTGCATAGTGCAATAATTCTATGATGGCAGCATCCAGGCTGTTGGCATGTAGGACAACCTAACAATGGAATCAGTGTCCCTGTTGGACACTGTCCTCCGTGAAGATTGTCAATGCTTTGGGGCTGTTTTGTGGGTTTGGTTTTAGAAACTGCTGTGCACTGGTACTCAGCCTACAGCATGGCTGCCCTCTTAGGAAGCTGTGTAGAAAATGAGATGCAAGCACAATATGTTGTAATGCTGTGCATGCTTGTCTCCGAAGTTTGTGACCACATCTTGTTCTGCTGCTTGTGCAAGCAATGTGGGGTGGAAAGATGGGGATCAGGAGGAGCAGGTGTTGTGTCACTCTAGAGCCTGGGCCCTAAGGACTAAAGCAGCCTTAAAGGAAGCTGAGATTCCTGTTGCACTAGGTTCCCTCCCTGTCCAGCTCATATTTTCCCTTCCATGTCGTGTCTGAATACATCCCATAAGTGCATTGACTGACCTGACCAGCACATGTGGTGGATGGGCTGATCATTCCTTCTGACAAGCTGCAAGTGACTGTGATGGATTGATTGATCTTCCCCATCCTCAACATTCCTACTCTTCTGACTGTCCATGGTCCTTTTAAGTAGTCCCCTTTCCTGGCATCTGCACCACGGGGCAAGGGGACTATTTTGTGCATGGCAGCTCTTGGCTGAGAGCTTCCTCTCTGCTTACCAAGTGACCTTTAGCTTTGGGGATAACACACTCAGGGCAGACTGCCTTGCGCTGGGTACGCAGGGCTCGTGGGATACTGTGTGCAAGCTCTCTGGAGGCTTGCATTGCTCCTGTAGAAGCACTCTCCCTCTCTCTTCTCTCCTGTTTTTTGAGAGGGAGCTTTCAGATCATGAAATGAGACAAAACTCACTCCTCTGTAGAGGACCAACAATGCATCCATGTGCTGTTTGTCCTTCCACTGATATCTTTAAAACAGGACTGAAATGACTCATCCTCAACAGGACACAACGTGGACTCACTCCATCATCTCCTGTGGTGTGGGCAACAGGGCATTGGGACCCCCTGGCTAGATTCCCAGAGGCAGCACAAATGCATGGGAAGGGGGAGAGCTTGCAGGACACAGAAATGTACTTTAATTTGCCTGAAATGAGCGAATTCATGCCTCTGGGTTAGGGTGGAGAGGGACTCATCTCTTCACTATGAAACACAGTGGGTAGTGGGTCTGCATTTCTTAACAAGAGTTCTTTATTAAATGCCAGTCTGAAGAGATGGCTGCTTTGCTGTCCTTGAGAGGGAGCATGTATTTTCTTTCTCTGCTTTCATGTGTGTGCTGAATCTGCACTCTCAGAGATGAGGAAGAGTGTGGAGGGAAGGCAGTCCAGTGTAAAGCATAGCTATATTACTAGCCCAAAAAAATGAAATATACTTTCTGGTGCCAGTCTTCATGTGGTGAGCCGTGCTTTGGGGTCAGGGTCATTACTACATCAGATGGTGTCTCTTGGCACATCTGTTGTTTCATTGCTTAGCCATCGTGGGTGTTGCTGCACCACTCTCCAAAAATCAGAACCCCAGGGGTAGCTTGTCAAGTACACCCCTATCAGCCAAGTGTCTGCAGATCAAGAAGTGAGGGAGGCCATAAGCACAAACAATGACAGTGCTTTCCCCACAGACAGCATATGATGGATACATCAGGCCATGTCATATCTCCCCAGGGGGTTTGGAAAGCTAAGGGCCACCAGGGACACCACTGCTCCACCTCTTTCACAGTAGCATAACTTCAGCCAGTGACCCTTCTGAGGACAAGTTGGGCTCCTCCAAGCCTCTGGTGAGTTGTGTGGTTGCACTGTTTCCAGCTCCAGTTGTGTGAACCAGGTGCTAGCTCATTCCTTCCCCACTGCACTCTCTCTGCCTGAGGCCCTGCAAAGCTCTGCTGAAGTTGTCCTCCAGCACCTCAACTCTTCCTGGAAGCAGCAGAGAGACATTTATAGAGGTAAAGTGCTGGAGAATTAAAAAGTCCCACAGCTTAGAGACACCTGTGAGCTTACTGAAAAGTTTGATACTAGCCATTTGTTGGAATGAGTTCAAAGCAGTGGTGATGTCTAAAGCTTTAATTCCTAATCTGATAGGGGAAAAAACCATCAGTTTGTCATGAAATTTGCTCATTACATGAACTAATGGGTTTTAACATAGTCTCTAGAGTGTCTGTCATGAGCAAGGGGGTTTTTTCCCCTCTATTTTTCCACTGATTGTTTAACATCAGTTGGTAATGCAGACAAAATTCTATTTGTTTTATTATACAAATGCCATAAAATGAATTGTCTGTGCATTGGAAATGGACTTAGTGTTTCAAAGGGATTAGGGGTGCTTTTGCCTGATCTTTTATTCTTATGCTCAGCATTCATTACGCAGCAGTCTCTGAAAAAAAAATCAGTACCTTTCAGATTTCATTTTGATCTTTTGTAATGAATAGAGATTTTTGTGCACAGTGTTTAAGAGACTGGTGAGCTAGGTGCTTGGTATCATTGAAATTCAGTAGGATACAGTTTCAGTGTGAATGACAAGAGGTCTTTAGCACTTTCACAATGCTTTAGGAATCTACCTTTCTGGGTTTTGGTTGCTACTGCAGTTTTATACAGTCTGTAAGTGTCAAAAAAAAAACCCACACAAAACCAACAAAACCCAAACACACACAAAAAATAACACCCAAAAAACCACCCAGACACAAACCAAAACAAAAAAAAACCTCCCCCAAAACAGCCAGGGGAAAGGAAAATAATCAAGAAAATGCAAAATGTTTTGGACAAAAATGTTGTATTATTTTTACACTGGAAAACTAAAATCCTGACATTGATATTACAGATGTTATCTCTGCCACTTCAGCCATTATTTTTGTCAACAAAGAGGACTCTTAACATTTCTTATGCCTAGAATTTGGTCTGCTTTCTGAAGGCTGCATTTTTGCTGGGACTGTCTTCCTTACTACTACAGTGTGTTCTCAGCTGACCTAAATCACAGCCTGAAGTAGTCCCTGGTCTGCACCACATTACTGCTGCCAGAAATCTTCTTTTGCTATCATGCATTTAATACACTTACTATATATCAGATTTCCAGCCTGAAAACACGCCAGGGCAGGACACACATTTCAGCTGCTCTATCTTCAGCAGTGGGTGCAAACCACAGATGCAGAAGGCAAGGCAATAGCAATTGGCTTCAAACTGACTTTGATAACTTTTCTGTAGGAAGACAAATCACTTGGTGGCTCTGACTCTGAACCTGAGTCAAACAATACCTGAGTGTAAATTGCCTTTGTTTTCTTCATGATGCATATGGTTTGCATCTTGCAAGCTTTGCCTTCTGCAGGAGCTTTCTCTCTGAGCAGTTTGCAAGACTGGGTCCCACTGCACAAGGGTAGGTGCCTGGATGAGAAAGGTAGGTGCAGAAATACCCAGAGCATTCAGGGATATGGAGAGAAAACATGACATGGAATCTCTTAATGGAGTCTGAAAGCTGGGAGGGAAAGAAATGGTTAGAACCTGATTCTGCTCCCATTTGTGGCAGTGCTGGCAAGCAGTGTGGTGCTGGTTCTGGAGAGGATTTGGTGTCAGCTGTGCAGTGCACTGTGAGAAATGCATGCCCATGGTGCCTGCTTCCACTGAGTTAGGCTGTAAACTGCAGCTGATTATAAGCTCATGACTAGCCCCACTGGAGCAAATGGGTGTGAAGTTTGAGGGAAGGGACATCAGTTGGCCATAGTTGGGTTGTCAGCAGTTTTGTCTGCGTGTCCTATCTCTCAGAATCATCTTGAGAGCTGTCAGGGTAGGCCAAACATTCAAGACTGGAAGAAAAAAAAGCGTGGCAGAGTATCTTGAGTATGGTGAAGACGGGGGGGAGGGAGAGAAGGAGGAAGGCATGGGGCAAGCCTGGCAAAAATGGAAATTTTTGTCTTCTTTTTTTTTTCCCTAATGAAGGCAAGCATAATCCTTATCACTTAATATCCTGCTTTGTTTTACATTAGGATTAGAAAATCTTTTGCATTTATTTTAATTATCTTCTGGCTTTAAGTCTGCCTTTGAAAAGCATTTTTGCTATGACAACCCTTGGTTTCATGGTGAGTCGTGCTTTGGAGAAACAGCTCCAGTTAGGCTTTTATCTTTCCCTGCATGCAATGTTTAATCTTTCTAATCTTTAGATGTGAATGTTTTCTCCCATTTTGTAGACCAACAAGATTAGCCCTGCTTCTTCCTAAACAGCAGCTGAAAAATGTATCTTGCTTAAATGTAACCAAATTTCCACCTAGCGTGAATTCTCCTAAGTGACCAATTCATGCTCAAAAGTTAAACCTCTCTCTCTCACTGGCTTTAAGGACAACTCAGCTTTTTAAAGAGCAGTTTGTAAAAGAATATTCTTTATATATATATACATATATATACACACACATATATATATATATAAAGTAGGTTTTGTTAATTCTTTTTGGTTTGTTTTATAAGAAAAAGATTCACTGTCTTGCCAAATTAATAATAATAATAATAATAATAATAATAATAATAATAATAATAATAATAACAATAATAATAACAATAATAATAATTCTATGCATTGTCTGATTCAGTGATGTTGCTGTTGAAATTTTGCATGTTTTCCAGGTGTTCTGACATTTGTGTGTGTATGTGGTACTTGTAAAAATGCTAACCATTGCTGCTATGATCACCACTGTTGTAGGTAACTGAAAACTATACTATGAAGCTGTGCCAGTTAGCAGGGGGGGGGTTGTGTGTGTGTGTGTGTGATGGTAAAACTCTGCACTCTGCTGTTCATTTCCTGTTTTAAGCCAGTATTTAGTGCCTTCTGTAGAAGGAATCAATATGTTGTGGTAGATGGGAGGTGCCAAACTTACAATTCTTGTTCTGCACAGATGATCATTTTACCAGCTTGGAAAGTGAAAAATAGTATTTTATTTTTTAATCATGAATTCTCCTCTCCACCTTTCTTTAAAGTATATTGTCACTAGTTTTCATTTAGGAAAAAAATAAACCAACCACACACAAAAAAAAAAACCAACCCAAAAAAACCCAAAAAACCCACCCCAACAACCTTTACTAGACCTGAAAAGAAGCCATCATCCCCAGCAACACCCCCTGCAGAACCAGTCTGCCCACTGTGAATGCCAGGGGTACCCAAATGAATGTGTAGTTCCCAAATGCCCCCAAAGGACCCAGTGATTAGCTGAGCCTGTTTCAGTCACTGCAGAGCATTCAAAAATGCTCTTTAATAAAAGCAGCCCTCTGATCTCCATCAGAAACTGTTAGCTCCAGTAACAGTTGTGAGCTTGCCCTTGTAAACAAGTATCAGCCTGGTCAAGTGGTGGATTCGAGCTCCATACCCACTGAAGCTGTAACTGCTGCCAAATGAAACTTGGATGTGATTCAAGCCCACGGTTTTTGGTTTCATGCTTTCATGGCACACAAGCCTTGTTTATCAAAATTCTGACATTGCATTTTCAGTTCCTTTTCCACCCTCTGCTTAGAATCTGTCAGCATAGCAAATAGACGCTCGCATACACATTCATTTTGGGTTTGACAAGATTGTGACAGGCTGAAATTGTAGCATACTGCAATCGTGTAACAGAGACAGACAGGAGGGAAATGCAAGACGTTTGTGCCTTGTGCATTTCCCAGCCCTCCGGCATGGTCAGCTGTACCTGGGTGAGTCTTTAAAGGAGTGTTTTGTATGGGAAAAAGAAGAGACTAACCATCAGTTTTCCATCTCTACTGCATCAGTTTTCCATCTCCAATGAGACCTGAAAGCCTGCTATGGGTCTTTAAAAGTTTTCCGATCAACAACAACCACCACAAACCAAAAAAAGTACCCCAGCTTAGGCTGTGCTGCTGAAAGGGGCTGGGAGAGAATTATCCATCTAAACTCCCCCAGTGGAATTTGGGAGATTTAGCCCCAGATGTAGTCAGCTAGTTAAGGCAGAAATCTTAGCATGAGCAGTGCTGTGTAATTTCCACTCTAAATGCAGTTTTTGGTACACAGGGCACCTTATCACACTGCTCTCTTTGCCCCTGCATTTGAAAGATTGTATATACAACGATTTATTAGGAATGCATTTTAATGCATTAGGCTTTACAAATCTAGAATATCTGAGGGGGGAGGGAGAGACTACTAGATCGTTTTCTGAAAACATGAGCAAGTTTGGCAATTACATTCCGTTTTCAGAGCTACCTGTGCAACGTCGTTGTCCCCAGATTGCTTTCTTGCTGGGAGTTGCACCTGGCAAAAAAAAAAAAGCAAAAAATACTTCACTGCTGTAAATGAGGAAAGATTTCATAACCTGCCTTGAGCTCCAGAGCCCCAGCTGGGTTTCCAGGGCTAGTAATACTTTTACTCATTAGCTGGATAAGTTTCGATCCATAGGGGTGCCATACAGCTATTTCTGCAATGTAGTTTGAAGACAACTTCAACCAGGGTAAGGACCTTCATAGGTGAAGCCTGATACAGCCCACAAAGCAGTCTATCAGTTGTGCCATCTGAGAAATTATTTTCAGTTGTGGCTTTTTACTTGTTTGTTTGTTTGTTTTTCTGCTGCACTCCACTCTTCTTTAACTGAGACTGGGTAAACAAATGTATGTTGTACTACTGTCTGCCACACTTCAGTCAGATGTCTCCTTGAAAAGCGTTCTTTCAGTGTTGGAGTACAAAAGTGCCCTCAGTATGAAGGAAATAAAATCAAAGAGGTCTTACTATTATTTGTTATTATTTTTAATGGTGTTTGAGTTTCATCCCTTTCTCAGTTGTCAGATAATTAGGCTTTTGAAAAGAATGGATTCAGTGGTGTGCCAATTAGAGTATGACATTCACTTTTACTGATCCAAAAACTCCAGAGATACTCTAATCTTTACTGCACTTCAGCTCCATTGTTATTCCCTTATGATAATCGTTAAGAGGTCTGGTTCTGCTGAATTAAGAGATTGATTTTACTGCCTGTACCACATTTGCTACTGTTGCAGTGAGACATTTAATTTTTGGATGTGTTTGGGTTTGTTTTGTTTTAAAATTTGTATTGGTACAGCCTTAAAGAATTAAAGATCATTTAAAACATAATCAAGATAGTCATTGATGTCTGTGCTAAGTGCATGCTTTATTCACAGTATTTTGTCTGTAATTAGGTGTAGCAACCAAGTCTCATGTATTTAATAAACTGTTTTCTGCAAAGTTGGCTGCTTGCTTTGATCAAGTGAAAACAATTTACTTGTGCTTTGAAGCACATTGCATAAAAATACACAGCTTGCTCTCACACTTTTCAAGCATCATCAATAGCTGAGAAGTTCCCATGGACCTGTGGTGCTTTTTGTTAGCAGGGCACAGATAGGCCCACCAAGAAATAATTGCTGTCATACCCTCTCTAGCTTATGGGGTTGTGTTTCAGGAAAGTCTTTAAACAATTGTTTAAGTCCTTCCCTGTTCAGGAATGTACTTAGAAGCAAGCATGGCTTGAACCATGTGCTCATATAATGTCACTTCAGTAGGACTGAATGCCTACATCCTGAGAGCCATTTGGAATTAATTTTCCTGAACCTCACCTGGTTGCATTAATTACAAGGCACAGTTTGTTTTGAAGTAATTTATTTTGCATTTAGAAATTCAGCAGTAAGGCTTGATACAACATAGGTGTTCTTTTTTAATGTTCACCTAGAATAACATTAAAGATGCATCCAAGGGTATGTGTGCATCTTTTAAGAGAGTTTCTTGTCAGATCTGAATTTTCTTTGTTCAAGAGGCTCTAAAATCAAAAGACCAGAAAAACTGAAGTGAATAAATCCCCTATCTTGTGGGAGAGAAACAGTCCAGGTGAAAAAAAAAACCTCAAGAGCTCCAGCTAAATCCTACTGAGCTGCTAATCATGGGATGGCAGTTGTGTTGGAGGAAGTCAGAGCATCTCAGGTCCTGCCACAGGAACACAAGAAACAGGAAAAGTTAACATCACAGGTGAGGGACATGGGACCACAGCTTTAACCAGGTTTTCTGGGGCTGCATTTCCATCACCTGGAAATTCTGCTAAATAAGTACCCTTCATGCTGCTTAGTGCTAGTGGTGGGATTGCGTGGGGGTGTTGCTCACCACATCAGCATGTAAAAGGCATTGTGCCTGCCCTGGTTTCATCTGGTACAGAGCTGAATTTTCCTTCTTAGTAGCTGTAATAGTGCTGTGTTTTGTGTCCAGTATGAGAAGAATGTTGATAATATGTTTTAAGTTGTTGCTAGGAAATCAAGGACATTTCAGCTTCCCATGTGGTGCTAGTGTGGAGGAGCACAAGAACCTAAGAAGGAGTGTGGCCAAGGCAGCTGACCCAGGCTTGCTGAAAGAGTATTTCATAACATAGAACATCATGCCCAGTATACAAACTGGGGGGGAGTTGGCCAGTGGGGACAGATTTCTGCTTGGATATCAGTCAGCAGGTGGTGAGCAATTGCATTGTGCATCTCTTGTCTTTTACTTCTCCCTCTTTTAATTCCTCCCTCCCTCTTTCCTTCCATCCTTCCTTTTTGTCCTCCCTCCCTCCCTTTCTCCCTTCTTTCCCTTCTGCCCTCCTTGTCATTGTTTGTCATTGTTGTTATTATTTTATTATTATATTTTACTTTAATTATTAGACTGTTCTTAACCCAAGACTTTCAGGGTTTTTTTCCGTTCTCCCCATCCCACTGGGAGGAATGAGCAAGCAGCTGTGTGGTGTCTAGCTGCTGGCTGTGATTAAACCATGCCAGTGACAAAGGGCCTGCCACGGTCCCTGTGACAGGTAGAAAGAAAAACCAGAGTCTTTTGGATGAAGAGACAGAAAAGTGAGGTACAAAGAGGTGATAGTCAGGGGATGACCACATGGTTGCTGTCTGTCACAATTGCACAGTAAACCTGTTCAATTAAAATACATAGCTTGGGTTAAACTGTCTTCACGGAGGTTGAAGATAATGTGCTTTTCTTTGGTCTAAAAGTGAGTATGCAGATGGTTAGTGGTTAACATAGTTAATGCAGGGTCTGCTGAGCAAACTGATGGAGTTCTGGTAGCTCAGCTACTTTCACCTTTCCCTTTGTACTCTGTTTTAACCCAGACTGGCACTTTAAGAACGTCTGTGGTTCTGTGGCTCATGAGATGGCTGCATGTCCTCTTCTCCTCTCATAGCCAAAGGTAACCAGCAGCAGCGTGCACAGGTTCTGCGCAGTCTTGCAGGATTCATGCCTTACTAGTTGCAACTGAATATGTCTGTCTGTCTGTCTGTCTATCTATCTATCTATCTATCTATCTATCTATCTATCTATCTATCTATCTATCAATCTATCTAACATTATGCTTGAGAGTCCTTAGAGATGTTGCTTCAGAATGTCATGACTTCAACTGCAGGACTATCATGATGTGTAAAATGCTCTGGGTTATTATGGCACATTGCCTCTTCAGGCAAGCTTTGGAGATGGCAGAGTGGGGTCTGTAACTCACTGGTGGTTTACTCTGTCAAATACACCAAAGACAAATGTGTATCAGCAGCCACCCGTAGAAAGATCTGTAAGATTTCTTTTTAGAATAGACTGATGGATTACTGTCTTACAACCCTGAAGACTAAGCCCTGCATGTAGAATGATTTTTCATTTCAGAGGTTCTTGTGTGCTTGCAACTGCAGCCTTTTTAGTTATGGTCCCCATGCAAAATGTAGACAAATCTGCTTGGATGTATACCCAGGGAAAGGCAGACAGAAGCACTGGGTGCTGAGGAGATAGGATGCTGCTAGCCATGAAGCCATTGATACTGTGATACAAGACTAGGCCACTCCTCTGCATTTGGAAGGAGAGTCCTGTATGTCTGGACCTTGGTGAGGGACACTGAAACATTGTTGGAGCCTTAGGGTGTACAGATGTTTTCTGTGCAGAGGATTGCCTAAAGCAACTGCAGAGCAGGCAGACATTGCCTATCCTACCAATGGAGCTAAGCTGTGTCCTTTGCAATGCTATCTGTTGTGGGCATTGTCTCTTCACAACATCTGTGTCCTTCAGGCTCCTGGGTCTGGAACCTCTTCTAGAAGAGGGGCTGATTACACACTTGTAAAATGTTGTCATCAAGCTGTTCAGCAGATCAGAAATAGTCAGGCCATATTGGTGCTGTATCAAATGCTTGGTGCCTGAAAGCCATCATGGAGTGTAGGAGTCTCCCTGCTGGCCTTGAGAGAATCAGGTAGCCCCTAAACAGCAGCCAAAATTGCTGCTGTTTCTGGACAACAGTGGTATCCTCTGGGACCTTCCAATACACGTCAGTGTCTTTGCACAAGCGGGCTAGCACAAAAGTTAGTGAAGGCCAGTTCAAGATGAGTCGAATCTGGGGGTTTTAGGAACATCCAGATACGGCTGGGATATTTATCTTCTTTGGTTAGGGTAGATGAGTGGGGGAGTAATATGTTTGCTTGCATGGAGGGAAGATGGAAAGTCCCCTGGCTTTTCTGATGTAGTGCTGTGGAGATGGTGACTGCTAATTTGCAGCATGGACAGCAACAGGCACTGTGTGACGAACTGCCTTTGCTTTAGGAGAACAATGCAGAGCTATAAAAGGAAACGAGATCTGAGTCCTCACCAGTTCTGATGGCAACCTACTAGGTCATCTGGCAGCCCTCCCGTTTCTCCCTCACCAAACACACACAGAGTATGACTCCTGGCCTCCACATGGAGCAGAGCATTATGTGTCTAGACATTTACCATGTGCATTTCAAGTTAAAAGGTCTGGCATGGAGCACCTAGAAACCATCAGATAACAGCGTGATTGTCTGCACAGAGGTAGGGTGTGTGCATGTTCTGGCAAGTAATGACACACATAACTGTTTCTTTCCTGTATGATGCATTATTCCAGTGACAGAAGTTTGGCAAGAGGGCTTATGCTTGCACAGATGGCTGTTCAGTGTGATTCTGCAGGACTTCTGCCACGAGTGTAACACCAGGGGATCCAAACACAAAAGGAACCATCATTACGGAGGAGTTCAAGGGCTGCACATTCACAAACCAGCCCACATGCCCCAAGGTGATTTTGAAAATAGGCTCTCAAGTAAGCTCCAAGGAGAGGGAGGGGAAAAAAAGCCCAAAACAAACCACAACAACAAAAACTAGGGGTGAGGGAGCAGGACTCAGGCTGAGGTACAAGATCTCCTCTGTGTTTCTTGGTTACTGATGACATACCTACAGCAGTGCAGAGTCAGGACTTGCTTTCTTAAGGCTGCCTGTGAATTCACACATGAAAATGTGGCCTCGTGGGACTGCATCCAGAACCTGCACATGCTGATGTGATTACAACCCAGAGTATCACTGTCTGCAAGGCCTTTCTGGGTATGGGGAGCGTGTTTCTGGCTGTTTATTGCTTTTCCTAATTCTATTCAACAGGTCCCAGTGGGAACTCCTGTCCACACTCAGTAAGGCTGTAGGTTTTGTTACTGTCTTCTGGTGTTTCCCAGCACCTCAATCAAGTACTCCATGAAGTGTTCAGGCACCATTTAAAACTCTTAGAAGGCCATCCAGCTGCTGACAGGCCATGTTGGGTAAAGAGCTTTGTGGTTCGGTATGTAGCTGCTAAAGTCAGCACAGAAGGCAGCATGGGAATATTCTTACCTTTGAGCAGAGCCTGTGCACTGGTGCACTTCAGTAGCAGGATCTCAGCCTCAGTCCCAGGACTCCTCCACACTACTCAAGAATGAAAGGGACAAACTATTTTCTCCTGGACTAAACAGAGATGAAAGAAAAGCAAGGCTGATCTATTTCCTGCAGGAGTGGAAAACTGGGTAATTCTTGTTCCAGCCTTCTGATGATAAAGCACACTCACAGACAGTAGCTGATAACACACCTGCCACCACTGCATCACTTGTTTATTTCATTTCTATTTTGTTCCTCTAAGACTGCAACTATTAGAGCTGCACACTGCTCACAGCAGCCATTGCTTCCTCGTCTGACCACTTTCAAGACTTAGAGCAACTCATCTCAATTTTGGTAGTTTGAGTTCATGAGGACAAGGTGTCTAGTGGTAAGGAGATGAAAAAGGTGATAAAGACTTTAATGAGCACCACTGTGCATAAGGTATGAACCATCACTGAATGGTTTTCTATCTATCCTGATCCAGAGCAGCTCTAATAACAAGCTGTTATGCGCTGAGATTGCTCAGCCTGGAGAAGAGAAGGCTCCAAGGAGACGTAATAATAACCTTCTAGTGCCTGAAGGGGGCCTGCACGAAGGATGGAGAGCCGTTATTTATAAAGGCCCTGAGTGATAGGACAAAGTAGAGCAGAGTAGATTTAGATCAGATGTTAAGTACAAGTTCTTTACCATGGGGGCAGTGGAACACTGGAACAGGTTGCCCAGGAAGGTAGATGAGGCCCCATCCCTGGAGATACTCAAGGTGAGGCTTGGCAGTGCTCTGGGCAACCTGATCTAGTTGAGGATATAGAGCTTACTGCAGAGGGGGTTGGACTGGATGACCTTTGGACATCCTTTCCAACCCAGACCATTCTATGATTCTGTATGATTCTGTGTTACTATTTACACTGTAAACTATCAGAGCTCAGCTCAAACCAGATGCCCCAGCTTTGAAAATTTGGAATTTGGAGAAATGAGAAAATGTAACTTAATTTTCTAGCACATAGTAAACCCTGCCTTGGGAAGCCAGAAGCAATCCAAGTCTCTGTCTTCAGCTGTGGTTCGATAAATTGTTTGAATGATGAAGTGATTCAGGAAATGGCCACTGTAATTTTCAAACTAAGTTGTGTCAGAAAATTGCAGTATGAGAACTTCAGTGAGGCTGGTGCTCTTATATCATCCAGGGCAGCTGGCATTATTGATTTTAGCAGAATGGCTGGAGAGCAGCCAGGTGGAAAGGGACCTGGGAGTACTGGTTGACAGTAGGCTGGACATGAGCCAGCAGTGTCCCCATGTGGCCAAGAAAGCCAATGGCATCCTGGCCTGTATCGGGAATGGTGTGGCCAGCAGGAGCAGGGAAGTCATTCTGCCCCTGTACTCAGCATGGTTAGGCCACACCTTGAGTCCTGTGTCCAGTTCTGGGTCTCTCAATTCAAGAAAGATGTTGAGATGCTGGAACATGTTCAGAGAAGGGCAACAAAGCTGGTGAGGGGTCAGGAGCACAAGCCCTGTGAGGAGAGTTCAAAGCAGAGTTTGAATTGAATTGAATCTAGCCAGGGAGATTAGAGGGAACACTAAGAACTTTTACAGGTATATTAATGGGAAGAAGAAGACTAGGGAAGGTGTGGGCCCCCTCAGAAAGGAAAACGGTGACATGGTCACAAGTGATGAGGAAAAGGCTGAGGTACTTAATAACTTCTTTACCTCAGTCTTCACTGCAAGGGCCTCTAGCCACACTCCTGATGTTATGGAAGTCAAAGCCAGGGACGGGGAGGAAGAACTGCCCATTGTAAGTGCAGATCAGGTTCGTGATCACCTGAAGAACCTGAAAGTGTTCAAGTCCATGGGACCCGACGGGATACACCCACGGGTACTGAGAGAACTGGCAGATGAGGTTGCTAAACCCCTCTCTATTATATTTCAAAAGTCATGGCAATCTGGTGAAGTCCCCACAGACTGGAAAAGGGGAAACATTGCCCCCATCTTCAAAAAGGGTAAGAAGGAGGAACCAGGGAACTACAGACCAGTCAGTCTCACCTCTGTGCCTGGAAAGATCATGGAGCAGATCCTCCTGGAGTCACTACTCGCTCAAAAGAATACTGAAGAGGTGATTGGGAACAGTCAGCATGGCTTTGCCAAGGGCAAATCCTGCCTGACCAACCTGGTGGCCTTCTATGAGCAGGTGACAAAATTAATAGATGAGGGGCGAGCAACTGATGTCATTTACCTGGACCTGAGCAGAGCCTTCGACACTGTCCCACACCCCATCCTGGTCTCCAAACTGGTGACACATGGGTTTGATGGGTGGACCACTAGATGGATAAGGAACTGGCTTGATGGCCGCACCCAAAGAGTGGCTGTCAATGGCTCCATGTCCCAGTGGAGGCCAGTGACAAGCGGAGTCCCTCAGGGATCAGTCCTGGGACCTGTCTTGTTCAACATCCTTGTGGGTGACATGGACAGTGGCATTGAGTGCACCCTCAGCAAGTTTGCTGATGACACCAAGCTGTGTGGTGCAGCAGACACGCTGGAGGGAAGGGAGGCCATCCAGAGGGACCTTGACAGGCTGGAGAGGTAGGCACAAGCCAACCTCATGAGGTTCAACAAGACCAAGTGCAGGGTCCTGCATCTGGGTCGAGGCAATCCCAGGCACAAATCCAGGCTGGGCAGTGACTGGCTGGAAAGTAGCCCTGAGGAGAGAGACTTGGGAGTACTGGTGGACAAAAAGCTCAACATGAGCTCTCAATGTGCACTTGCAGCCCGCAAAGCCAATCAGATCCTGGGCTGCATCAGGAGAAGTGTGGCCAGCAGGTCAAGGGAGGTGATCCTCCCCCTCTACTCAGCCCTGCTGAGACCCCACCTGGAGTACTGCCTCCAGTTCTGGAGCCCCTATTACAAGAGGGATGTGGAGGTGCTGGAAGGTGTCCAGAGAAGGGCCACGAGGATGATCAGAGGGCTGGAGCACCTCTCCTATGAGGACAGACTGAAGGAGTTGGGGCTGTTCAGTCTGCAGAAGAGAAGGCTCCGAGGTGACCTCATTGTGGCCTTCCAGTATCTGAAGGGGGCCTACAGGAAGGCTGGGGAAGGACTTCTCAGGATCTCAGGTAGTGATAGGACTAGGGAGAATGGAATGAAGCTGGAGATGGGGAGATTCAGGCTAGATGTGAGGAGGAGGTTCTTCACCATGAGAGTGGTGAGACCCTGGAATGTGTTGTCCAGGGAGGTGGTCGAGGCCCCGTCCCTGGGGGTGTTTAAGAGCAGGCTGGATGAGGCTCTGTCCAGCCTGATCTAGTGTGGGGTTTCCCTGCCCATGGCAGGGGGGTTGGAACTAGATGATCCTTGTGGTCCCTTCCAACCCTGAATGAAACTATGAAACTATGAAACTATGAGAGGCTGAGGGAGCTGGGGTTGCTTAGCCTGGAGAGGAGGAGGCTCAGGGGAGACCTTATTGCTGTCTACAACTACCTGAAGGGAGGTTGTAGGCAGGTGGGGGTTGGTCTCTTCTCCCAGGCAACCTGTGACAGAATAAGAGGACACAGTCTCAAGCTGTGCAGGGGGAAGTTTAGGCTGGATCTAAGAAAGAAGTTCTTCACAGAAAGAGTGATTGGCCATTGGAATGTGCTGCCCAGGGAGGTGGTGGGGTCAGCGTCCCTGGAGGTGTTTAAGAAGAGACTGGATGAGGCACTTAGAGCCATGGTCTAGCTGATTAATTAACGTTGGGTGATCGGTTGGATGTGATGATCTTGGAGGTCTCTTCCAGCCTGGTTGATTCGGTGATTCTGTGATTCCCAAGATGCTCTTGGTGCCCTCAGGAATGGCTCTTGGTTTAGCCAGCAGCATGAGCTAGTGACAGCTCATGAAATAGTAATTTCAGAAGCAAGAGTAGCAGTGTGGGAAAGTGTAGTGTGGGGGTGCATATTAGCAGTCCATGAGCTGGGCAAACAAACATCTTGGGAGGTGCAGTGCTTTATGGAGAACTAACCTAAGCTTTGTGTGTTGGAAGGGAGAAATCAGTGCCTGAACAGCCATTGCAGGAGAGCTGCAGCAAGGGCACAAGAGAGCAAATGTTTGCCAAGAATATTTCTGCCAGGTGAACACCTCATCACTACCATTAGCACCCTGGCCTTTCTGAAGCAGAGGTGTTTGCCTACTAACTTACCATGCAGACCTCATGAAGCTGCTGACAGGAGAGTTAATGGCACCTGAATTTTTCACAACATTCCTGCAGCTTCATCCCTGGGCTAGCAGGAGAGCGAGGTGGCTGGCTCCACAGGCAGTGGTTGTCACCACAGAAAAAGAAGGATCATTTTCCATCAGTAAAATTGGTAAATACTGCCATGTTTAGAAAAAATTCTTACAGCCTACCTTTCACATGGAAAGAAGTCCTGTATTTGTCTGCTGACCAGTTGAAGTGTACAGAATCATACAGAATCACAGAACATTAGGGGTTGGGAGGGACCTCAAAAGATCATCTAGTCCAACCCTCTGCCAGAGCAGGACCACTTAGAGTAGATTACACAGGAACTTGTCCAGGCAGGTTTTGAATATATCCAGAGAAGGAATCTCTGCAACCTCCCTGGGCAGCCTGCTCTGTTGTATTGTCACCTTCACAGTGACAATTTTTTCCCTTATGTTAACGTGGAACCTCCTGTGCTCCATCTTGCACCCACTTCCCCTTGTCCTATCATGGGACATCACTGAGAAGAGCCTGGCTCTGTCCCCCTGACACTCATGAACTAATAAACATTAATGAGGTCACCTCCAAGTCTCCTCTTCTCCAAACTACAGGACCCAGATCACTCAGCCTTTCCTCATAGGGGAGATGTTCCACTCCCTTAGTCATTTTGTGGCTCTCTGCTGGACTCTTTCAAGCAGTTCCCTGTCCTTCTTGAACTGAACATCCCAGAACTGGACACAATATTTCACATGCAGCCTCACCAGGGCAGAGTAGAGCAGGAGGAGAACCCATGTCAACCTACTAACCGCAGCCCTTCTAATACACCCCAGAATGGCACTGGCCACCTTGGCCACTATGGCACATTGCTGGCTCATGGTCATCCTTCCTTCCACCAGGGCCCCCAGATCCCTCTCCTCTGCACTGTTCTCCTGCAGGTCAGTCTCCAGTGTATACTGATAGATGGAGTTCTTTCACAGACACAAGACTCTACACTTGCCCTTATAGTTTGTGAGACTTTCCTCCTTGACAGGCTTGCATGGCAATGTGTGCTTTTCAGATGTGCCCTCTGCATAACAGTTTTTTTTCCAGCCATCTTTATTGGAGGCTTCAGGAGGACCCTGGTCTGCCAGCCTTCCACATACCACAGACCAAGGACTCCTGTTTCAGAAGCATCCCCAGCTCAGAGGATCAGAAAACATGCTTACAGTGTCAGCCTGTGCACGATGCATCTACTCAGCTTCCAAGCTTGTTTTGCTTGCCATGGCTTCCTCAGTTGGTTTTATGCTGTTCCTTTACCTTGCATATACTATGTTAAGAGCAAAAGCTGCAACAATTAAAGTCTCTTTTTAAAACCACCTCTTTCTTCAGAGTTACACCTCTCCAGATGTAAAACAGTCAGGTATGGCTGCAGAGTTAAGGGTTAGAAGGAGAAGTCCAGCATCTCCATCCTCTTGGGTGTACCACATTTGTGCTTTTCCTTCCACACCGAGATGGTCACCATGGGGATCATGAGCTCAGTGCACAGATGCTCAGAGCAACCTTTCACAGCTAACATGCACTGAGCTGCAAAATCTATTAGCTTCAGCCCTGTAAAAAGTAGACTTAAACTATAGTGGTTATAATAAAATTATAGTGGTATCATAAAAATTTATTACTCTTTCATAAAGGATATTAAGTGTCTGCACATCTATAAAAAGGTCCCACATCAATCCTCTACTTCCAGTTCCTGCCTGTGGGGCCAAAGCTCTCCTTTTAGGAACACAGGCTTCATGTCTTCACTTAAATCATGGTATTCATCAAGATGCACCTGCCTTTGGTCCACTGAAGCAATGGGTCCTGACTCTGTTGTGCTTACCAAGAAGTTGAAAGGGGTATGAGTGGAAAAATCCTACGTGCTTAGCATTGCCTGTCCAGCTTGCAGACACTCATGGAGGTGTGACACGCTGGAAACACAGAGTCTGGCTGTGTGTCAGTAGGACAAGTTTTTTTCTCTGCTTCCTGAGTTGGTAACAAAGGAATAATCATTGCCTTTGTCACCTTCACACCGTTTCTGTGACAAGGTAAAGGACACTACCCTCTCTATTGCTGCCTCTGGGTGGCAGTACCTTTTTAGCTGTGCAGCAGCTTTAGGTGGACGTTGTGTTGGTGCCCTTCATGCTGTATCTGAGTTTTCAGCTCAGAAACTCAGAGGAAATCATCATGGAAGTGCTGTGTCTCATCTTTCTTGAATTCCTCATGTTGTGGAAACCATCAAGTTGCTCTTTGTCAGAAATGGTGACAGCATGTCTCTAGGACAAGTGATTTTTATCTTCTTGCTTTGCTTTCTGGCCTATTCAGCTAAGCTCAACAAGTTTCCTGTCTTCAAGTTTGTTGATGACCTCAAGTACCTGTGCATTAGTGCTGTGAGCCCCAACACCACCAAGGCTACCATCAAGGCTACCTTCTGTGCTCTCAACCTGTAGAAACACTGGTGCATGACCAAAGGACTCTGGAACTACACAGACATCACTGAGCTCAGAAAACTTTGCAAACTTCTGGGGTTTTTACTGTGAAGGGAGCCAGCCCTCCTGGTTAAATGAAGTTAAGATGAAGTTGGAAAAGAGGTGGCATTTCAGCGTCCTTCACATCCTTGTGTTCTTGGAGACCTTCCAAGTTTCTCTTAATGAAGCTGTAACCTTTTCTAATTCACTCTCTACTGCCTTCATGGTTAAGCCAGTAGCTTGGAAACCCAGGGTGACAGTAAAGATTTCCATATTCATAAGACTCGCACACAGCCTTGGCCTCATGCTGCCATGTGACAAGATCTCCTGCTGCCCCCCTAAGGACATATTACTTGCATGATTTCTGCTCCCAGAGCTAGTCAATGCAATTCAGAGCACTGGAGTTTTCATTTTCTCCAAAAATTGAACTCCAAGCAAAATCGGTGCACACATGAAAGGTAAGGACTGTGGCTAAGGTCCACAGCATGCAAAGCCTTACTCACAGTTTCAGAATTTGTTAGGTTGATCTCAGCCACTGGCAGTTATAAAGCAGCCTGACTGCAACACTGACATCTCATGGCCAAAAGAAGAAGCTGCTGCTACTCTGTTTTTTTGTCCTCATACTTCCCCTCCTCCTTCTCCTTCTCTTTCTTCTCCTCCTCCTTTTTCACCTAAAACCCCCAAAATTTTTAATATATATATATATATATATAAAAATCTATCTATATTTATATATGCATATACATATACACATACATACATATACGCATACATACATATACGCATACATACATATACACGTACATACATACATATATATGGATATCGGGGCAACGGAGATGGGAATCAATACGGCTGACCAATATGATCGAGTATTGTTCCTTTATTGTTCCAGTGTTGCAGGCCAGTGGTGCAGGCCTGAGGTGCAGGCCTATGGAGCAGGCCTGTAGTGCAAGTATAGCACAGTAAAGTGAAGAAGAAACAGGAGACAGGAGAGGCAGAAGTGCATAGCAAGGGAACTGCTACAACTTGTATAAACTCGGAGTGCCCTGTTGGCACAGCTCCATTGGTTCCCTATGAGTGACCACACTTTGCACTATTACAGATTATTGGTCCAACTACTAATGACACAACAAGGTTTGTTGGTGCAGGTGCATGTCCTGTTGTCCCAAGATAACTGTCCATGTTTATAGCTACCAGTGCCTTGTTTTAGCTACATGCTGCAGGCACAGCACTGTTTTTCTACACTGCTAGCTGGCTCTGCACTAATGCTGAGCATGGCCTACCACCATGTCAGGCTCTAGGCCTGCACTGCCAGATTGCTCACACTACTTGTCACTGGCATTGCCACACACACATATATATATATATATATATGTGTGTGTGTGTGTGTGTGTGTGTATATATATATGTATCAGGTTACAGAGTATTACCTCCAAATGGTAGATCACACATGTGCACACAGTGTGTGCACTTCTGTGTGACTGAAACCAGATTCACAGAATCACAGAATCACCAAGTTTGGAAGAGAACTCAAAGACCATCAAGTCCAACCTGTCACCACAGACCCCGTGACTAAACCATAGCACCAAGTGCCACGTCCAATCCCTTCTTGAACACCTCCAGGGATGGTGACTCCACCACCTCCCTGGGCAGCCCATTCCAATGGTGAATGACTCTCTCAGTGAAGAACTTTCTCCTCACCTTTAGCCTAAACTTCCCCTGGCGCAGCTTGAGACTCTGTCCTCTTGTTCTGGTGCTGTTTGCTTGAGAGAAGAGACCAACCCCTTCCTGGCTACAACCACCCTTCAGGTAGTTGTAGACAACAATAAGGTCTCCCTTGAGCCTCCTCCTCTCCAGGCTAAGCAACCCCAGCTCCCTCAGCCTCTCCTCATAGGGCTTGTGTTCAAGGCTTCTCCCCAGCCTTGTTGCCCTTCTCTGGACATATTCAAGAGTCTCAATTTCCTTCTTAAATTGAGGGGCCCAGAACTGGACACAGTACTCAAGGTGCGGCCTAACCAATGCTGAGTACAGGGGCACAATGACTTCCCTGCTCCTGCTGGCCACACTATTCCTAATGCAGGCCAGGATGCTATTGGCCTTCTTGGCCACCTGGGGACACTGCTGGCTCATGTTCAGTCAGCTGTCAATCAGCACCTCCAGGTCCCTTTCTATTTGACAGCTCTCCAGCCACTCCGACCCCAGCCTTCATAAAAACCAGGAAATTGCCTCCTTCCTTCTGAATCTGTTTTATTTTGTTTTGCTTTGCTTTGTTTTGCTTTGTTTTGTTTTGGGTTTGTTTTGGTTTGCTTTGCTTTGTTTTGCTTTGTTTTGTTTTGGGTTTTTGTTTTGTTTTGTTTTGTTTTACAAATGGTGGACAAGTGGTGCCAGCTAGTGAAATGGATCTGGTCTATCTGCACCATGAGTTTTCATTGCGTCTCTGTTGCTCAGATAAACATGTAGCCACTTCCTAAGACTCTAAGGTCACCAAGAAACAAATTTCTGGGGAACCATGGGAGATGATGCAGATTTCTTCAGACAGAGTACAGAGAAGCCCTAAACATGTCTTCCCCAACTGTAATGCATTTCCTTCCCACAAGGACCTTGCATAATCTTTCCCCTTCTTCTCATTCCAGATCCTATCAGTGAAGCTCAATGAACTGCTGGAGGACTTTTACATCACCATGAAAAAAACGGATGGGTCTGATTCTCTAGCCACATCCCACCATGCTATCCAATGAGGCATGGACCCAACCCTTAAGAATCCTGGTGCTAGTTTCACCATCACTAGCAGCACTTGCATGTCTTCTATGAGAAAGATCAAGGAGAAGCTTAAGGTCCTAATCAGTTGACAGCAGACTGACCATGAGCCAGCAGTGTCCCCAGGTGGCCAAGAAAGCCAATGGCATCCTGGCCTGCATCAGGAATACTGTGGCCAGCAGGAGCAGGGAAGTCATTCTGCCCCTGTACTCAGCACTGGTTAGGCCACACCTTGAGTCCTGTGTCCAGTTCTGGGGCCCTCAGTTCAAGAAAGATGTTGAGATGCTGGAACGTGTCCAGAGAAGGGCAACAAAGCTGGTGAGGGGTCAGGAGCACAAGCTCTGTGAGGAGAGGCTGAGGGAGCTGGGGTTGCTTAGCCTGGAGAGGAGGAGGCTCAAGGGAGACCTTATTGCTGTCTACAATTACCTGAAGAGAGGTTGTGGCCAGGTGGGGGTTGGTCTCTTCTCCCAGGCAACCTGTGACAGAACAAGAGGACACAGTCTCAAGCTGTGCAGAGGGAAGTTTAGGCTTGATCTAAGAAAGAAGTTCTTCACAGAAAGACTGATAGGTCATTGGAATGTGCTGCCCAGGGAGATGGTGGGGTCAGCACCCTGGAGGTGTTTAAGAAGAGACTGGATGAGGCACTTAGTGCCATGGTCTAGCTGATTAATTAGGATTAGGTGATTGGTTGGACTTGATGAACTTGGAGGTCTCTCCAACCTGGTTGATTCTGTGACCCTATGATGCTGTGCAGCTACAGCTTGGTCAGCTTTCTGTTGAGAGGAAAACTTCATTTCAACTGGAGCTGCATCAAGCCATTGAATCACAAAGGAGAAAACCTGGAAAATCTAAAAACTATTTGGGGACATATAATTTGACCATTTGCAATCTGTTTCTATTCTAATAGGAAGATATGGGTGGGGTTTTTCCCACCAGGCTGCAAGGCTGTGAGAGAATGGATGAGGTTTACCAAGCCCATATACAGCCACTGATTTTCTAGTAATGTGTTAAACCTTGAAATCACAGCTTCAGTCCAACAGGTACATAGAATCATAAAATCATAGAATCAATAAGGTTGGATGACTGCAAAGATTAAATAATGACCTTCAGTTGCACATTTTTATTAAAGACAGCTTCTCCCTCCCTCAAACTTCTTGAGTTCTCTTACTTTTAAATATTAGTTTGATTTATAGCATCTCTGTGTTGTGGAATGTAATACTTCTCTCTTTTAAATCCTTTTTGGACAGCATTCTTTTTACTTTTGAAGAAAGTAATTAGCTGGATATTGAAACAGAGTAGCATCAACTTTAGCAGGGCAAACATCTGCTAGAAAGAGCTGCTACCTACAACCCTCGTAGGCTTTGGACATTCATGTGATGAAAATAGGAGCTTCTGCACAAAAAAAAGGCCTTTAGGTGTACATTGTAGGCATAGTTCCCAGAAGAAAAATGCTATTTGTCACCATTTTCTTCTGCTCCACAGGTGATGATAAAGTTCATTCCCTGCTAAGAAATACCATTCTGAGTCATGCAGAGCAAACAACTGGTTAAGAGGGAGGGAAAGCACAAGCTGGGCTGGGATAGGATTTGTCTTTGAAAGGTGCAAAACCAGCTGGTCTAACACAAACCATTTTGAATCCTGCATGCACCCAGAATCAAACTCTGTTCAGCAACTACTTGAGGAACTTGGTCTTCAGAGGTGCTGACCCGCTGGAGCCTGGGATCTTCTGCTGGATGCTAACTGTAAAAGCAGTTGTTCTAAGCTATTCTTAGGCACTAACATGAGGTATGAAAGCCCAGTGGCCCTCCCTCTGGTCTCTGGAAGCTGTTTGGTTTTGTTTGTTTTTTTGGTGGTGGTGGTGGGTTTGTTTTTGGCTTTTTTGCTAAGTTTTGTTTTATTTAATTTTGTTTTGTTTTGTCCTTAATTTCTTTGTTCAGTTGTTGTAGTTGTAATGGGTGGGTCAGGAATGCTCTGTGGTGGGCTCCAGAGTCCTGGCCCCATGGCAGCACAGAGTGGGGTGTTTCCTAGAGAAGACCTCAGCTCCCTTCTCAATCTGTGTGCTCAGGGGAAATCTAGTATTGTAGGATAAGTGGCCTCTTGCCTGGGTTCAGACCTCTGCAAAATTAACAACTTGATCCATATATCAGCAGAAGGAACATGTGGAGCTGGTTGCTTTAAGGCATGGTGATAGGGACTGCTACAGCTCCTCTCAGCAGCTGCAAACTTTTTCCTGCTCCCCTCAACAGTGTCAAGGCACTAGGAGCACTGGCTCTAATTAGACATCAACCTTCTGCCCATGCAGATAAGAGTCAATAAATATCCAAGGAAAGCATTTGGCTTTTGTCCAGTCTTCCAAGCAGGACAATTGTTCCTTTTCCATGTTTTGCAAAGGACTGAACATGCTCTGTATGAAAACTGAGTAAATCCCCAGGGTTGATAGGTATCACGCAATTCAGACTGACTTTGAGTTATCCTTTTTGTTGCCTTGTTCTCTTTCTCTTGCAGCTGCATCTGATACCATAGAGCAAACACTTACATTGCACCAGAGCACCATGAGGCATTTTTTAAGAGTGACAAAGTGAGTGAAAAAGTGAGAAAAAGTGTTAACGAGTGCTTTTGTGAACGGTTGGTCCTGGTTTCATCTCACAATATGTCTTATTCCTTTTTCTGATGTCCTTGAGTTTGGCAGATTGATGTCTCAGGAGCAATGTTCTGGAATAAAAGCAGCAACTTTGTCAACTGTGGAACCGTTATGAACTAAACAGTTACAGGAATTACTTGGATATGGGGGAGAACAGGTGGTGTTTAGCTGTTGGTGTTTATCACAAGAAATATTTGCCAATTAGCCAAACTTCTTCACTGCTTATGGTGCTTCCCTCCCTCCTCCTCCCCCCCCCCTTTTTTTTTTTCTTTTTCCACTGCCATTTCCTCAAATCCATGATCCTGAAATCTCTGTTTTGTCTAATGATACTTAACTCATTTGACTCAGCATATCATTACTTGCATTTCAGCAGCGGTTAATGTGCTGCAGTGAGACCAGCATCATGTTATTTGTATATTAGATTTATATGTAAAGGAGGCAATTTCCCTTTTGAAGCAATTCCTACCAAAAGGCAAAAATATAGGGCCAAAAGAGGTGTGACACCATTTGCTAAGGGTCACAACGTGGGCCAGTAGCAGGGTACAGCCATTGTCTCAGCCACATCCATGCGTGACACCCCTCAACTGCATGATCATTACTGATAGATGCAGTTCCTTTGGGAGTCCTGTAAGAGCTGGTATTCAACAACCACCTAGTCAAAAAGAAAATCAGGATATGTCAAGAGCAGCACTATCTATTTTCATAGGATCATAGAATGGCCTAAGCTGGAAGAGACCTTAGAGATCATCTAATCCAACTTCCTTGTGATGGGCAGGGATGCCTCTCGACTAGTCCAGCTTACTCAAGGCCCCATCCAATCTGGCTTTGAACATCTCCAGGGAGGGGACATATCCAACCTCTCTGGACAATCCATTCCAGAGTCTTGCCACCCTTGTACTGAAGAATTTCTTCCTAAGATCTAATCTAAACCTATTATCCTTCAATTTAAATCCATTTCCCCTTGTCCTATCAGTGGACACTCTTGTAAAAAGTCTCTCTGCAGCCTTCCTATAAGTTTCCTTCAGATGTTGGAAGGATCATCTTCGTGGCCTTCCTCTGGACTTGTTCCAACAGATTTATGTCCCTCTTATAGTGGGGACTATTTATGTTGACTAGTCAAATGCTGCAAATGACATAGAAACACCCCCTTTGCATCTCTGTTACGGCCCCATTCCCAGCCAAAGCAGGTATTGTCTGTCCTGTGCCCAAACACCCAACTTCTAGGTAGATGGGGTTTATAATAGCCGTGTGCTTTTGGGCTGCACTGAAGAGCTGGCCATGAGTTTTATGTTTCCAGCCATGTCTCACACACTGGTCTGTGTTCTGTTCTTGTTGAGAAGCTAACTCTTGTAGTCTTCCAAGTCAGGCATGTATAATTTAAATCACAGAATGTCAGGGGCTGGAAGGGGCCTCGAGAGATCATTTATTCCAACCCCCCTGCCAGAGCAGGATCACCTATACCAGGTCACACAGGAACTCATCCTGGTGGATCTTAAATACCTCCAGAGAGGGAGACTGCACAACCACCCTGTTCCAGTGTTCTGTCACCCTCACAGTGAAATAATTCTTCCTCCTGTTTCCACGGAACTTCCTATGCATCAACTTCTACCCATTGCCCCTTGTCCTGTCATTGGACATCGCCAGGCAGGGCCTGGCTCCATCCTCTTGGCACTCATCCTTTATGTATTTATAAACATGAATGAGGCCACCCCTTAGTCAAGTGTTCCTTTCACTTGACACCTTTCTTTGAAATGCCTCTGGTATTGTAAAGCCAGAGCATTTAGCAAATCCTGACTGCATTCATTTTAGTGGGCCATGAAGATTATGCTGGCACAGCATCATTCCTTGTTCTGTGTCCTAAGGTAGACAGGATAACAGTTCGTTCAGAATTTCCTGTTAATTGCAGGGATTTTATTTTGCATTCCCTCTCCACCCAGCCCAGATCAAATACATCCATGATGTGAAGCATACACTCACCTGGTGGGCCACAGAATTATGCCCAAAATGATCAAAATGCAGCCTAACTGAGAGGCTAGCACAGGAAGACATCAGGGCTTGTGATTTTGAGGCCTTCAGCATTTATCAGACAGATCTGGTGTTGTACTTTTAAGATCCTTTTGCAATAGGAAGGAAGCTGTGTGGTGCAGCAGACACACTGGAGGGAAGGGATGCCATCCAGAGGGACCTTGACAGGCTGGAGAGGTGGGCACAAGCCAACCTCATGAAGTTCAGTAAGAGCAAGTGCAGGGTCCTGCATCTGGGTCGAGGCAATCCCAGGTACAAATCCAGGCTGGGCAGTGACTGGCTGGAAAGCAGCCCTGAGGAGAGAGACTTGGGGGTGCTGGTGGACAAAAAGCTCAACATGAGCTCTCAGTGTGCACTTGCAGCCCGCAAAGCCAATCAGATCCTGGGCTGCATCAGGAGAAGTGTGGCCAGCAGGTCAAGGGAGGTGATCCTCCCCCTCTACTCAGCTCTGCTGAGACCCCACCTGGAGTACTACCTCCAGTTCTGGAGCTCCTATTACAAGAGGGATGTGGAGGTGCTGGAAGGTGTCCAGAGAAGGGTCACGAGGATGATCAGAGGGCTGGAGCACCTCTCCTGTGAGGACAGACTGAAGGAGTTGGGGCTGTTCAGTCTAGAGAAGAGAAGGCTCTGAGGTGACCTAATTGTGGCCTTCCAGTATCTGAAGGGGGCCTACAGGAAGGCTGGGGAGGGACTTTTCAGGATCTCAGGTAGTGATAGGATTAGGGGGAATGGAATGAAGCTGGAGGTGGGGAGATTCAGGCTAGATGTGAGGAGGAGGTTCTTCCCCATGAGTGGTGAAGCCCTGGAATGGGTTGTCCAGGGAGGTGGTTGAGGCCCTGTCCCTGGGGGTGTTTAAGCCCAGGCTGGCTGAGGCTCTGTCCAGCCTGATCTAGTGTGGGGTGTCCCTGCCCATGGCAGGGGGTTTGGAACTAGCTGATCCTTGTGGTCCCTTCCAACCCTGACTGATACTATGATACTATGATTAATACAATATCCTCCTACAGTTTTGTGTGCTGGGGAGGGCAGCAGACATTCTTGTTGGAGTCAGAGTGTGCATTTGTATCTTCACTTTGAAATGTGTTCTCTTCACAGTTGAACTTATGAGGGCATCAAGCCAGCAGAGAATCTGGCATGATGCATTCATTCCATTTGGTTTAAGTTGAAATTAAATGGTGTTTCAGTTTTGCTCCAAGAATATGTTTTTCTCAAGCCAACTCCCAAGAAATACATTTAATTGAATAAAGCAAAGAGTTCCATTCTTTGGCAGCTTTTCAGTTACTCAGAACATTGATTTCAGACCTTATCTGCTCAGTACTATTTAGTAAGTCACAAAGCTTTCCTGAAAAACAAAACAAACCCCAAAATGCCACATACTACAGTCCTGAGTCAGGCCAAGTAGAATTTCACCCACACACAGGCAGAGGCCAAAGAACCTTATGTTTGTAACCCACCCACAAGTTTCCTAAGGACTGAGATAAATGAGAAGATAAAATAGCAAGTTTAAGATGCATCATTTACTCATCCACTGGTTTTGTTTGTTTGTTTGTTTGTTTGTTTTGTGAGTTTGTTGGGTTTTTTCCTACTCCCATTAATGTCTCTTTGCCAGTCTGATGACTTGGGGAGGGAGGGCTCATCCTTAAGGAGTTGGATGTGGGGAAAGCTGTGGATGTAGTCTACCTGGACTTCAGCAAGGTCTTTGACACCATCCCCCACAGCAAACTCCTGGCCAAGCTGTCAGCCCCTGGCTTGGACAGCAGCACTCTGAGCTGGGTTAGGAACTGTCTGGAGGGCTGAGTGCAGAGAATGGTGGTGAATGGTGCCACATCCAGCTGGAGGCCAGTCACTAGTGGTGTCCCCCAGGGATCAGTGCTGGGCCCCATGCTCTTTACTATCTTAATTGATGATCTGGATGAGGGCATTGAGTCATCATCAGTAAATTTGCAGGTGACACCAGGCTGGGGGCAGGAGTTGATCTGCTGGAGGGTAGAGAGGCTCTGCAGAGGGACCTCGACACGCTGGACAGATGGGCAGAGTCCAAGGGCAGGAGATTGAACACATCCAAGTGCCAGGTTCTGCACATTGGCCACAACAACCCCATGCGGAGCTACAGGCTGCGGTTGGAGTGACTGGAGAGCAGCCAGGCAAAGGATTGGATGTGGCACTTGGTGCCATGGTTTAGTCATGAGGTCTGTGGTGACAGGTTGGAATTGATGATCTTTGAGGTCTCTTCCAACCTTGGTGATTCTGTGTGATTCTGTGTGAATGCTTGAGTGGCAAGGCTGCACTTCTTTTTGCTGTACTGAAAAGTTTCTCACTGACATGGTGGCTCAAGCATAGTAACCCTTTTCACTGTAGGCAGGCTGTTCACTACATTCCTACTGAAGACAGACCCTGAGCATCCACAGAACACATCTAGCTTATCTCTTGACCTAGACTGAGCATCCTTATGCAAGGGGAAGACAAAATATGAACTAACCAGGACTGTAGATACCAGATCAAAATTAGAGAAACAGAGGGAGACAAACAGCTGCAAATCCTACACTCACATCTCCATGAAGGAGACTAAGGCCCAGGAAAATGTTACCTAGGAAAAGCTCTGCTTGGAAGGACATTCAGGCTAGGAAACAGAGAAATGCCTCCCAGCCTCAACCAACAGCCCCAAGTCCAGATATCAGAGAGTCTGCAAAGCCACAAGAAAAATATGATATGTTAATTATTTAATATTTTTCACTCTGAAGGAAAACCTTGCCACAAACTCTACACCACCCTGAATAATTTGTTCCCTGACAGAAACAAGAGCTCTTATTATTGGTGCTAGTGCTAGGGGCAGAAAAGCCCCTTGCAGCTGTGGAAAAAGCAGCAGGTGAGCAGACAATTAATCAAGAAGCACAGAGGAAAAACAGATGGCATTAAGGAAGAGGTGTGGAGGCAGGAAGCAGAACAGAGAATCACAGGATGATGAGGGTTGGAAAGGACCCCTGGTCCTGCCAGAGCAGGTTCACCAAGAGCATGTTGCACAGGAACATGTCCAAGCAGGCTTTGAATGACTCACAGACCATTCCCAGACGTTCCAGGACAGAATGGAGGGTGGCCAGAGTAGCCCCTCCCAGAGACACTAAGTGAACAGGGGATGGAGAAAGTCCTGCAGCTGCAGAGAAAGTCCCTGCCTGGTGTCTGAGGGCCTTTAGTCATCCTCAGGCCAGCTGTAGCATGGCCAGTCCCTGGGTGAGCCACCCATTCCTTAGGGTCATGCCAAGACTTACCTGAAGTAGCCTGATCTGACTTCTGTACATGTGGTGGATGAAGTTGCTTTTGCAAAACTCAATGATACTGTTTGTGGAAATATGGAGCCTGTCTGGGGAAAACAGAGGAGATGCAATCATCTCATGTAGTGCTGAACAAGAGAAATGAGGTTCAGCCTCAGAGGTTATTCTGAAAATACAGCTTCTCATACCTACTTGAAACACAGACCCAAAGGAAACCATATCAGTCATCTCTCAGGAGCTTGTAAGAATCCATCCCACATCTGCCAGCAAAGCTCATAGCTGTGCTGGTAGTTGGGAGAACAGGTTGTTGTCCATGATCTTATTTGAAGAAGTCCCATAGACAGTTCCACCTGCCTTCTGCTCCTGCTGGTGTGGAAGAAGAGTCTAGCTGGGAATAGCTCTGCACAATGTGTCTGGAGCTTTTTAATTTGAAGCTTCTGAATAAAGCTGCTGCTTTTTAAAACTTACTGCCCATTTCTTGGTTTCTGCTAGGAGCAGCTCAGTTTGAGGTGCACCCAACTGGGTATAGGTCCATGGGGTGTTATTTCTGCTCTTCTTGAAATATTAACCCTTAACCCCTGCCCTATGAGGGTCTCTCAGTCTCCTACTTGCCTAAGAAAAACCTGCCCAAGACCTCCAGCACCTTGCTGAGATCCTCCTTGCTCTGTGTAGAGAGAACAGGACTTCACCTTATTTCCTGTGTGCTGCTTCAAAGTAGCTTCTTTCCCAAGGGTGAGAAAGTCACTGAGTTTGTTCAAAGCCTGCTGAGCATTCTTCTCAGTAACAGCAGGGCCTGTTGGCCTGTTTCAGTGCCTTCTGCTTTTCAGGGTTACCATTTGCATCACTGGAATGCAGCTGCACCTACAAACAGGAGAGCAGCTGTGGCCTGGGAAAGAATAGAATAGAATAGAATAGAATAGAATAGAATAGAATAGAATAGAATAGAATAGAATAGAATAGAATAGAATAGAATAGACCAGACCAGGTTGGAAGAGACCTTCAAGATCATCGCGTCCAACCTATCATCCAACACCACCTAATCAACTAACCCATGTAACCAAGCACCCTGTCAAGTCTCCTCCTGAACACCTCCAGTGACGGCAACTCCACCACCTCCCTGGGCAGTCCATTCCAATGGGCAATCACTCTCTCTGTGTAAAACTTCCTCCTGACCTCCAGCCTGAACTTCCCCTGGTGCAGCCTGAGACTGTGTCCTCTTCTTCTGGTGCTGGCTGCCTGGGAGAAGAGACCAACCTCTGACTGTTTACAACCCCCCTTCAGGTAGTTGTAGAGAGCAAGAAGGTCACCCCTGAGTCTCCTCCTCTCCAGGCTAAGCAGCCCCAGCTCCCTCAGTCTCTCCTCATAGGGCTTGTGTTCCAAACCCCTCACTAACTTCGTTGCCCTTCTCTGGACTTGTTCCAGCAAGTCAACATCCTTCCTAAACTGAGGGGCCCAGAACTGGACACAGTACTCAAGGTGTGGCCTAACCAGTGCAGTGTACAGGGGCAGAATGACCTCCCTGCTCCTGCTGGCCACACTGTTCTTAATGCAAGCCAGGATGCCATTGGCCCTCCTGGCCGCCTGGGCACACTGCAGGCTCATGTTCATCCTACCATCAACCAGCACCCCCAGGTCCCTCTCTGCCTGGCTGCTCTCCAGCCACTCTGACCCCAGCCTGTAGCACTGCATGGGGTTGTTGTGGCCAATGTGCAGAACCCGGCACTTGGATGTGTTAAATCTCATGTCGTTGGACTCTGCCCATCTGTCCAGCCTGTCGAGGTCTCTCTGCAAAGCCTCTCTACCCTCTAGCAGATCAACTCTTGCCCCCAGCTTGGTGTCGTCAGCAAATTTACTGATGATAGACTCAATGCCCTCATCCAGATCATCAATAAAGATGTTAAAGAGGATGGGGCGCAGCACTGATCCCTGGGGGACTCCACTACTGACTGGCTGCCAGCTGGATGTGACACCATTCACCACCACTCTCTGGGTTCGGCCCTCCAGCCAGTTCCTAACCCAGCTCAGAGTGCTGCTGTCCAAGCCATGGGCTGACAGCTTGGCCAGCAGTTTGCTATGGGGGACGGTGTCAAAGGCCTTGCTGAGGTCCAGGTAAACTACATCCACAGGCCTCCCCACATCCACCAGGCGGGTCACCTACTCGTAGAAGGAGATCAGGTTGGTCAGGCAGGACCTGCCCTTCCTAAATCCATGTTGGCTGAGCCTGATCCCTTGGCCATCCTCTAAGTGCTGCGTTAATGCACTCAGGATGACCTGTTCCATGATCTTGCCTGGCACTGAGGTCAGGCTGACAGGCCTATAATTCCCTGGCTCATCCAACCGGCCCTTCTTATGGATGGGCACCACGTTGGCCAGCTTCCAGTCCTCTGGGACCTCGCCAGTGAGCCAGGACTGCTGAAAAATGATGGAGAGCGGTTTGGCCAGCTCCTCTGACAGCTCCCTCAGCACCCTAGGATGAATCCCATCTGGTCCCATGGACTTGTGGGGATCCAGGCGGCTGAGCAGATCACCAACTACCCCATTTTGGAACAGTGGAAAACTATTCTGCTCCCTGGCTCCTTCTGCCAGCTCTGGAGGCCAGCTGTCTGGAAGACATTCTGTCCTGCTAGTAAAAATTAAGGCAAAGAAGGTGTTAAGTATCTCTGCCTTTTCCTCATCCCTTATCACAACGTTCCCCTCCGTGTCCACCAAGGAGTGGAGGTTGTCTCTGCCCTTCCTCTTGCTATTAATGTATTTATAGAAGGACTTTTTGTTGTCCTTCACAGCAGAGGCCAGACTAAGCTCCAACTGCGCTTTTGCCTCCCTAATTTTCTTCCTGCAAGACCTAGCAACATCCTTAATTTTTTCACGGGTTGCCTGCCCTCTCTTCCAAAGGTGATACACCCTCTTTTTTTCCCTCAGTTCCATTAAAAGTTCATGAACCATCCAGGCTGGCCGTCTGCCCCGGCGGCTCATCTTCCGGCACATTGGCACAGCCTGTCCCTGAACCTTCACCAATTCTTCCTTGAAGTAGGACCAGCTCTCCTGGACCCCTTTGTTTTTAAGGGCTTTATCCCAAGGAACCCTCTGAATTAGTTCCTTGAGTAGCCTGAAGTCCGCCCTCCGGAAATCCAGAGTGGAGGTCTTCTTGCTACCCCTCTTAGTTTGACCAAATAATGAGAATTCAATTACCTCGTGGTCACTGGCCCCTAAGCACCCTCCGGCCACCACATCACCCACCAGCCCTTCCCTATTGGTGAAGAGGAGGTCAAGCATAGCCTTGCCCCTGGTAGGCTCTCGCAGCACCTGGGATAAGAAGCTGTCCTCCATGCATTCTAAGAACCTCCTAGATTGCCACTTCTCTGCTATGTTAAGATCCCAGCAGATATCAGGCAAGTTGAAGTCGCCCATGAGAACAAGGTCAGACGATCTTGAGACAGCCTTAAGCTGCCTATAGAATGACTCATCAACATCCTCCTCCTGGTTGGGTGGTCTGTAACAGACTCCAACCAGGATGTCAGCCCTGTTGGCCTTCCCTCTAATTCTCACCCACAGGCACTCAACCCGATCGTCCCTAACCTCTGTCGCAATGGCATCTAGTGCCTCCCTGATGTACAGGGCCACCCCTCCACCCCTTCTTCCTTGCCTGTCTCTCCTGAAGAGTCTGTAGCCATCAATTGCAGCGCTCTAGTCATGTGAGTCGTCCCACCACGTCTCTGTGATGGCAACTCCATCATAACTTTCCTGCTGCAGCAAGGCTTCCAGCTCCTCGTTTGTTGCCCATGCTTCGTGCATTAGTGTACATGCACTTCATCCGGGCTGCTGGTTTCATCTCTGGCTCTGGCTTATCACCCCCAGACCCCAGCCTGGGGGGACTGGTTTCAACCCCTTCCCCCTTCAAAACTAGTTTAAAGCCCTATCTATGAGACCTGCCAATTCCCTCCCCAGAATCTTTTTCCCTTTGAGGGATAGGCCATTCTCGTACGCTCTGATCTCACCACTCCTCTGGGACAGATGTGCTCCATCTGTTGCCAGCTGGCCTGGTGCAGCAGAAAGTTTTCAAGATCGAAAAACCCAAAATTCTTTTGCCTGCACCAGCCTCTAAGCCACTTGTTGACCTCAGCTGCTGACCTGTTCCTTATGGTATTCCCACCTGCAACTAAGGGTATAGACGAAAAAATTATTTGTGCACCTGATCCCTCAACCAGATCTCCCAGGGCCCTGAAGTCATCTTTGATAGCCCTGGGGGTTCTGGTTGCAACATCATCATTCCCTAACTGCATAACTATCAAGGGATGATAGTCAGAGGGCTGCACCATACCAGGCAGTCTTCTGGTAACATCTCCAACCATGGCTCCTGGAAGGCAACAAACCTCCCTGTGAGTAGGGTCTGGCCAATATATGGGGCCCTCTGCTCCCCTCAGGAGGGAATTGCCAATAACAATTACCCTCCTCTTTTTTTTTTTTTCTGAGGATGAGAGTGGAGGAAGATGCTGAGAGACTGGTGAGAACACCATGGGATTGAGTCTCTGGTGTTATGTGTTGGCTATTTCAAACATGTAAAGACTTGAGGGGCCAGCTGATGGCTGCTTTTCAAAGCAGGGGTGTGTTCTGGGGGGCACTTACCTATGCTTTAGGAGAACACCTGTGTTTTAAACACCTCCAAGTATCATAAAAACAAAGCTGTGGTGCCAGGCATAGTAGGTATGAGCTAGCATCAGCTTCAGAAGCCAGCTCTTGCTTGTCAGAAGCAATTCCATCTTGTCACAGGCAAGGATTTACTAGAAAGGCGCACTCCAAGATGCAACTCAAGTCCACACTCCAGACCCAAGTCCTGACAGTGAGTCACCCTGCTCATCTGCTGGGTGCATTGTGTCTCTGAGCCAGAATTTTTGTTGCCTGACATTTCCCACCAGCCCTGGCCTCAAGGGAGAGCCATCACCGGCTGTTTGACAGTGAAGTGCTGGAGAGTTCCTCAGCCACCTAGTGAAAGCTTGCCTTCTGTTGAGGCTGCAGAGCTCCTCCGGCCAGCAACCCTGCTCCTGCAAGGAACAAGCACATTAACTTACCCTGAGGCAAACCATGGGCTCTGGCTCCTCTTTTTGAACAATCAAGTCCTTTATTTCCCAGCTCTGCCACACAGGGACATTGCTGCCTAGTTTTCCCTGGCATGAGTCTCTCTGAGTAATGGGTGTTTGATCCACCTCTCATCAGTCTTGTAACTGCTATAGTTTTTATTGAGTCAGTATCATTTTTATGGCCTGATGAGACCCTAGAGCACCTTGATTTGATTTGGACATATCTTTTCCCTTATATCTGTGCAACTTGTAGTGACAGTGCGTCTCTCCCCAGCAATGTTGGCCTTATTGTCAGATGAATCCTAACTGGCTGCCAAGTCAGACATCACCCTGTGATCTATTACCATAAAGTCCATTCCAAAGTGTGGTAGCCTTTCTCACCAGGCACTTGGTTATCTTCTGATTGTTTGCTACCAGCCTGCTGTAGAGGTTAATGGGATCTCATGGAGACCTCTGTCAAGACAGTCATTACTGCAAAATGTTGCAGTGCTAAATGGAGGCCAGCCAGCCCGGGACATAAATGTGTTCACTGTATCACACCATATGAAGACTTGCCTGGCTACTAGGTGTCATTTATTTAGTTAGTTGCTACATAATCATGGAATAGGTTGGTTTGCAAGGTACCTTAAAGATCCCCCTCATCTTTCACTGGTAGAAGTCCCAATGCTTTGCACAGAAACGTGACCTACAGCTGGGGATTTCATTCCCCAGTGCTGCATGAGGCAGCAATGTGGGATTATCTCTTCAGGAGGTAGAGCACATAGTGCTGCTAACTGCTTCAAGTGCTATTCACAGGGATTTTTCAACAGGGCATTGAAGTCCAGAAAGGTAGCAGGGATAAATTCTGTGAGCAGGTATATTGTCTCCTGCCTTGACATCTAGGCTTGGGATGATTAGATTGTATCTTCAGGAATGGTCTGGGACTATTCTTGGGCAAGTGAAGGTATTGCTCTGCTTCTTTGGAAACCTGTATCTCAGGTGAGATATAAGCTGTTCCAAATCATGACTGCTCAAAGCCATACCCACTTCAAAATAAGTTGCTTGAGATATGAAACAAATATGCCATCTTTGGAGGCTTCTGCACTCTTGCTCTTCTGGAGTTGTGCTCCCTGCTCTTTTCATCGTATCAGTCAGGGTTGGAAGGGACCACAAGGATCATCTAGTTCCAACCCCCCTGCCATGGGCAGGGACACCCCACACTAGATCAGGCTGGCCAGAGCCTCAGCCAGCCTGGGCTTAAACACCCCCAGGGACAGGGCCTCAACCACCTCCCTGGACAACCCATTCCAGGGCCTCACCACTCTCATGGGGAAGAACCTCCTCCTCACATCCAGCCTGAATCTCCCCACCTCCAGCTTCATTCCATTCCCTCTAGTCCTATCACAACCTGAGATCCTGAGAAGTCCTTCCCCAGCCTTCCTGTAGGCCCCCTTCAAATACTGGAAGGCCACAATTAGGTGCACCTCGGAGCCTTCTCTTCTGCAGACCGAACAGCCCCAACTCCTTCAGTCTGTCCTCACAGGAGAGGTGGCTCCAGCCCTCTGATCATCCTCGTGGCCCTTCTCTGGACACCTTCCAGCACCTCCATATCCCTCTTGTAATAGGGGCTCCAGAACTGGAGGCAGTACACCAGGTGGGGTCTCAGCAGAGCTGAGTAGAGGGGGAGGATCACCTCCCTTGACCTGCTGGCCACACTTCTCCTGATGCAGCCCAGGATCTGATTGGCTTTGCGGGCTGCAAGTGCACATTGAGAGCTCATGTTGAGCTTTATGTCCACCAGCACCCCCAAGTCTCTCTCTTCAGGGCTGCTTTCCAGCCAGTCACTGCCCAGCCTGTATTTGTGCCTGGGATTGCCTCAACCCAGATGCAGGACCTTGCACTTTTTTCCAGTGAAACTCCTCTTTCTACCCTTTTATGATTTAGATGATTGATCCTTGGAAAGGGATTATTTAATCCTTGGAAGAAGGTATTTGGGGGGGGGGGGAATTAAATTTAAAGAACAGAACCAAAAAAAACCCAACCAACAACAAAGAAAAACCAACCAACCAATCAAACCAAACAAAAACCCAAACAAACAAAAAACCAAACCAAACCAAAAAGCCAACAAACAAAAAAATCCCAAGCTTTTTGAGATGATTTGCCCTGATGTTCAGATGTGCTCCTTGGGAGTTTGTGATGAGAGAATAGTGGGAGAGAAGCTTAAAGGTGTGTGATGAAGACAGAGTGATATATGTTAAGAGGATGTATCACTGCTGCAGTCACGTAGATGTATACATTTGTAGAGCAGTTTGCGCTGTGCTTTACAAATAATGTAGGAAGCACAACTAAAAGCCTGCCACAGACACCAGAGAGCCTGTCAACTGCAAAGACATGGACATGTTTCTACACTGCAACAGTGGGGGGCATGAAGTCATGTTCTTTTTGAAGTACATTACCACTGAGATCTGCTAGGCCTGGGCATCATGGGACAAGAGAAGAGGAGGAAAAGAGAGGAAGAGAAGGCAATTGATGGGCCACTGGTATATGGAGGTTTGGGGTCTCACCTGTTCTCTGACAACACATAGCTAGACAATCTCAGCAAGGCACTCCTCCTTTCCTTGACTCAATTTATATTTCTATTCAGTGAGGGAAAAAAACAGCTACAGATCATGCTAATGTTCTTCCACAATCATTGGCTCAGAATGATGTAAGATTGGTCCTCTGCACTTGTAACAAGCACTCTCACTGGAAGAGGTGTTCTACGGTGAGATTAAATGTCCCCACCTTTCCCTGCCACGTCAAAATAAAGCAGAGCATCATGGTGTAATTGTTGACCATCATCTGACTAGTAAAGAGAGTAAAACCTTCCAGCTGATTTGCTGCAACTAGAATCCCTAAGTCACCAAAGAATGATTCCTCTCTCGTTTGAGTTTTGATGGTTTTTTTCATTTCCAAAGCCAGGCACTGAACACAGAAGCACTGAAGACACAATTCCTATCCATGATATGGAATACCACCATTATGAGATGTTAACAGCTGCTGACAAATAATGCATGGTCACACTGGTAAGAACCACAGCAGTGATTCAGTGATCTGTTTGGTTCCTCATGAAAATGGTCTCAGTTTTGCAAAGCTGTCATATTTGTGAGAGATTGTACTGTGCATTTTGTAGTTCACTGTAAATGTTATTTACAGGGAGAATTCTGAAATCAGTTTGGGTGTCAGACAGAACACTGTATGTGTTAGGAGGTCCCATAGGTGTTTTTTCTTCTGGCACTTGAAGCCAGTATTGCAGGAAACAGCAAGCAGAGAAGCTAGATGGAGGCCAGGTATAGGCTGTCATTGCTGCAAGTATCAAAAGCAAGAAATAGATCTATAATGACATGTCTCCATGGAATGTACAATGCATACTGAACACACATCATAGAGCTGGGAGGCAATGAATTGTCAGCTGATGGAGATTTGCATCCTGTGGACAAAGGAAAAAGCTCTGTTTTAATTGCATTTGGATATGAACTACTGAGAGGAGTTCTAGCCTCTTCATTTGAGTCTAGCATCATGCTCCTTCTGACCAGACATAAAAATGCTCACTAGGATGGGATAGACATTTTCATTACTCACCTCTCTCAACCTCCCTCTTTAGCTATCCTCTCTTTATCTTCTTTAGATAATCAGTGAATATTCACTGGCTTTGAGCAAAACTGACCATCTTACCTCATGGGTCAGGCTCCCACCTGACCTGTGGAAAACCCTTAGATCCCTGTTCCATGATCAATTCATCACCCAAAGGGAAGGAGCTCTGTCAGAGGAGTCTGAGAGCACACTGCCTTTCTAAGCCTGAATCCAGGTGTTCTCTCAGGGTATGGAGGTGAGACTTGAACTCCAGGCCTAGACAAGGCAGAGCACAGACTGCTCCTGGATGTTTTTTAACTGTGGAGGTTCTTGCTGTCTTCTTAGATGGTGTCATGGGTTGAGTTGAATCTGATGTTATTCTTACCATGCTGCAGCCATACAGTCATGCATGAAAGTGCTGACTGTAGTAAAGTAAAGGCTTGAAGCTCAGATCGTAACATGAGAGGCTTCCTGTTCTGGTTGTTGCTTCTGGGTTTTGGGTTCTTCGGTGTTGGCACCTTTCTGCAAGCATGGTGGTGGAATGGGTGGGAGTCAGGCAGATGCTGGTTTCGGTTTTTTTGTTTTATGCTGGGTTTTTTCCTGTATGTCACTGAGCTTCTGCTACCAATAGGCTAAGCTAAGGTAATCATGCATTGTATTATTAATTAGATTATTGGCTAAGGTAATTATACATTGTAATTATGATATTCTATGTTATGTCTTTATCTCAGTCCTTAGTTTTCTGTGTTACTTTTGCCCTCACTTTTGTGTTGGGAGAGCAGGCAGGTTAGCCCTTGCACTGAACCATTACAGATGGCCTGAAAAGGACCAGCACAGAATAAGTCCAAAGAGTTTTTTGGAAAGGAAAAAGTATTCATCACTCCAGTTTTAATCCTCATTTTGCATTTAAGGAGACATTTCCCCTTCCTGGCAGAAAGGTGAAGTTTAAGTCTGTCTCTAGGGAACAAATAGGGCCTGAGATTCCTCCAGGGATAAAAGGATAGAGGTTCTCCCACATGTACAATGGAAATCTATGCTGGAAAACAGCACTGATGTCTCACCTTGCAGGCCCTAGGCCCACAAAAGAAACATTCATCCAACCACCACTCACCACACTTAAAATCCAGTGGCAAAAATCCAAGTTTCTGTGAGTGCTGTGCCAACTGCCTTCAAAAGGGTCAGAGGCAGACTGCCCACACCATGGCTGCACATGCTCTGTACAGGTAACAGCAGGGAGGGCTTATGTGCCTTTGCCTTAACCTGTCCACAGAGAGCTCCGGAGTGAAATGATTTGATACGTGTTTTATCAGGAGGTGTTGCTACTTACCTAATGTAAAGTTCACCAAAACTGGGTAGCATCCCTCACTCATGTCACCAGGGTTGGGCTCTGACTGCAGTCAGCCAGCACTTCTTGGCTTGCAAAAGCTCTAGGGAATCAAATGTGACTCTCCAACAACAACAGAAGTGTTCCAAGTGCAGCAGAAAACAACTTCCTCATCTGTGAATCTTGAGTACATTAGGGGGATGCTGTGCTACTTTCTGCAGATGAATGCATTCTCAGAGGTCACAAAAGTAACTTTCTGATCCCAGTCTTGCTTGCACCTGTCAAGCAATGCATTTACATCTTCTTTAGTACTGAAATAGAGCTTCATTAAAGCACATTTGATGATATAAAGAGCTGAGTGTTGCAGTTTGACCAAGCTGACAACTAAGCCCTGCACAGCCACTTGCTCACTGCCCTCATAGTGGGATGGGGGAGAGAACAGTAAAAGAAAACTCATGGGTTGAAATAAAGACTTTAATAGGTAAAGCATATGCCATGTGTGCAAGCAAAGCAAATCAAGCAATTAATTCACCACTTCCCATCAACAGGTAGTTGTTGAGCCATCTTGAGGAAAGCAAGAGTCCCATCGCACAGGGAATGGTTTCTTGGGAAGACAAACACCGTAAGTCTCAACATCCTCCCTTCCTTCTTCTTCCCCAGTCTCATATGCTGAACTTGATGTCACATGGCATGAGATATCCCTTTGTTCAGCTGTCCCAGCTGTGTACCCCCAACCTCTTGTGCATCCACAGCTTACTGACTGGTGAGGAACAGAAAAGGCCCTGCCTGTGTAAGCTCTGCTTAACAATAAGGAGAACATCCCTGAATTACCAGCACTGGTCTCAGCACTAACCCAAAGCATCACCCCATACAAGCCGCTATGCAAAACCAACACACTGAGGTAAGGGATATCAAAAGGGAAGGCTGAAGGGAAGGAATAATCAATACAACATAACTGAGAGGAGGTGTGTAGGAGAGGAAGAATGGTAGCACTGACAGGTGTTACCTTAGAAAGTCTTAAGAAAATGTTGAGAAGTCCAAATGACTAAAAGGGTATAGTAAACAGGTCAGTTATAGTAAACAGGTCAGTTAGAATCACAGACCACAGTGGCATGGAAAGGTTGAAAAGTAATAAGCACAGGAACACGAAACATTGTGCTTCCCATCTGCTTTAAGGCTCAGTTGCTGTACTGAGGTGTCTCCAGCTTAGATGGCTGAGTGTCACCCCCTGCCCTTAGCATATATGAACAGATTGCATTGTCAGAAAGCTTCACTGAGTGCTCTGGCACTGTGCTCTCTTCTGTGCTGAAGCACCACCGCCAAAAGCCCCATGTGGGGATCAGGGCATCACACAGGCAAGTCTCTCTAAAACTCTCTCTGTCATTGGAATATGACACAAAGCAGCCTGGGGGATATCACCACAAATGGGAATAATTTATAGAGACTGCTCTAGGAATTCTCAGCTGAAAGGAAGACCAGTAACAGCCTGAAACAGCAGCATCTGCCACTATAAATTACCTCCTCTACTTAGCAACCTGTCTTATCTCAGGACTCCATTGTGCCAGGTGATGAACAAACACATTGATTGTCCATCCAAAACAGCAGGATAACCAGGCTCACTTGTTGACAGAGGAAACTAACTGATCCAAGACACCAAATGTGAAAGTGATCACACCTGAATCTGCTCAAAACATTTTCTGCATGTGTTTAAGACTGGCTCCTATATCTAAGCTTAGCTCAGGGGGTAACACAGCCTTTGAAAACCTCAAATTCCAGAGAAGAAAGCTGTACTCAGAATGAAGTGGCGTCAGGGCAAGCTGACACAATGACACCTTCATCTGGTTTTTAGGGGTGATGACAGTGCTGAATCTTAGAACTATTTGGGTTGGAAGGGACCTTGAAGATCACCTAGTTCCAACCTCCCTGCCATAGGCAGGGACACTTTACACTACACCAGGTTGCTCAAGGCACTGGCCAAGCTGGCTTTATGACACCAAGCTGGGGGCAGGTGGTGATCTGTTAGAGGGTAGAAGGGTTTTGCAGAGGGACCTCCAGCAGAGGGACATCGCAGAGGGATCTTTGCAGAGGGACTCTGACCTCCAGCAGATCAACTCCTGCCCCCAGCTTGGTGTCATCAGCAAATTTACTGATGATAATGGCATCCAGATCATCAATAAAGATGTTAAAGAGCATGGGGCCAAACACTGATCCTTGGGGCACACCACTGGTGACTGGCTGCCAGCTGGATGTGACACCATTCACCACCACTCCCTGGGCTTGGCCCTCCAGCCAGTTCCTAACCCAATGCAATGTGCTCCTGTCCAAGCCATGGGCTGACAGCTTGGCTAGGAGTTTGCTGTGGGGGATGGTGTCAAAGGCCTTACTGAAGTCCAGGTAGACTACATCCACAGGACATCCACAGGCCTCCCCACATCCACCAGGCAGTCACCTGATCATAGAAGGAGATCAGGTTGGTCAGGCAGGACCTGCCCTTCCTAAATCCATGCTGGCTGGGCCTGATCCCTTGGCCCAGCCAGCAGTCTCAAGCTGTGCCAGGGGAGGTTTAGACTGGATGTTATGAAGAAATTCTTCATAGAGTGATTGCCCATTGGAATGGGCTGCATGGGGAGGTGGTGGAGTCACCATCATTGGAGATGTTCAGGAGGAGACTTGACAGGGTGCTTGGTTGCATGGTTTAGCTGATTAGGTGGTGTTGGATGATAGGTTGGACGCGGTGATCTTGAAGGTCATTTCCAACCTGGTCTATTCTATTTCTATTCTATTCTATTCTATTCTATTCTATTCTATTCTATTCTATTCTATTCTATTCTATTCTATTCTATTCTATTCTATTCTAATTGTATTCTATTCTATTCTATTCTAATTGTATTCTATTCTATTCTATGGGTTGATGGCACTGCAGCATGCTTGTCAGCCAGCTGTACAGGGTGCATGGTCTAGTTGGAGGCCTGTAGGTAGTAGTGTTCCCCAGGGGGCAGTACTGGGTTCAGCCTAGTTCAACACCTTCATTAATGACCTGGATGAACTCACGAAGTTCAACAAGGGCAAGTGTGGAGTCCTGCACCAGAACAAGTATGGGATTGACTTACTAGAAAGCAGCTCTACAGAGAAGGATCTGTGGGTACCAGTGGACAAGGTCACCATACACCAGCTATGTGCCCTCCTGGTCAAGAAGGCCAATGGTATTCTGGGGTCCATTAAGAAAGGCATGGCCAGCAGGTTGAGGGAGGTTCTGGTGAGGCCATACCTGAAGTATTGTATCCAGTTCTGCAACCCCCACAGAATCACAGAATCACCAAGGTTGGAAGAGACCTCAAAGATCATCAAGTCTAACCTGTCACCACAGACCTCATGACTAAACCATGGCACCAAGTGCCATGTCCAATCCCCTCTTGAATACCAACACAAGAGAGCCATGAACCTGCTCAAAAGGGTCCAGAGGAGGCCCACAAAGATGATCAGAAGGCTGGAGCACCTCTCCTATGAAGACAGGCTCAGAGAATTGGGGTTGTTTAGCCTGGAGAAGAGAAGGATGTGGGGAGATCTATATTTTAATATCTGAAGAGGACCCGCAGGAAGGCTGAGGAAGGACTATTTGGAAGGACTTGTAGAGATAGGATGAAGGGCAATGATTTTAAACTGGAGCAGCTGAAGAGAGACAGGAAACTACTGGACAGAATCCAATGGAGTGCCACAAAGATGATAAGAGAAGTCTGATATGAGGAAAGGCTGAGAGACTTGGGCCTTGTCAGCCTGGAAGAAAGAAGGCTGAGAGTGAATCCTATCAATGCATATAAATATCTGAAGGGTGCAGGTCAAGAGGATGGGGCTGGCCTTTTTAGGGGTGGCCAGTTATACAACAAGGAGCAACAGGTACAAACTGGAACACAGAAGATTCCACTTGAACTTAAGGAGAAACTTCTTTACTTCCATGGTTCCAGTGAACTATAACAGGCTGTCCAGAGAGGCTGTGGAGTCTCTTTCTCTGGAGACTCAAAACCTGCCCGGACACATTCCTGTGCACTAACCTACGTGTATCTGCTCTAGCATGGGGGTTGGACTAGATGATCCCTGGAGGTCCCTTCCAACCCCTACCATTCTATGATTCTGGGAGAGGTAGGTGAGCCAGCTGCTGGTGTGGGTCCCCAGATGATGCCTCACACCAGCTCAGCATCAGGAGCCACTGCTGACAACTCCACAGGCTTTCTGTGCAGCTGCAGGCATTGCAACCCTTTTGCATTTTTCTCCATCTGCAAGACTGAAGATAGAAGTGACTTAGTTCACATCATGTGACAGTTCAGGTAACCTTCTGAAGATGGAAGGAGGTCCATAAATCTACATGTATTTTTTGCAGAGAGGTATCTTTCCCCACTGAAAGAAACTCACTTCTACCAACTGGCCATACACATATTCTGACACACAGTGCAATGCATAGTGAAGGTGGCATGCAAGATGGTGATTTGCACTTTTACATGAACCAGTACAACTCTTGGGATAAAAATTGGGCAGACTCTGAACAACTTCCAGACACAATCTACAAAACCTGCATGCCAGAAGTAGTATCCACTGAGAGTAAAACATTCAGGTTGAGAGGGCTTAACAAGAACAGATTGAGAAGTGTGCCACCACCTCTCACAATTCAGGGCCTGAACGAACCTGTCAAGAGTAACAGAGAAGAAAAGCTATTTCCTTACCAGTAGTTAAGTATTGTTTTTCCATAATACTCCACTACACTAAACAAGTTTTCCCCACCTAGTAAACCTGTATTCAAAGGAGGAGTGTAAAAAATCACCTTTTCAGGAAGGTATGTTACTTGATTCCTTGTACCAAAAGCAAGAGCCAGGAAACAAGGTGCTGTCCTTGTAGAAAACCTGGGGCAAGTTGTGTGATTCTGACAACTGCAGAAACTCACTGGAACAAGTTTTTAACCCCACAGCACGTGAAATCCACTTCACCAATCAGTCTTTGAAGTCACTGTTCACCACAGAAAGCTCTGCATTGTGTGAACAGGATTCCCACCAGCCCGCAGAAGTGTTTCAGAACGTGGTGATTACCGTGTTACTAGCAGACACTATATGATTTTCCCTATGTGTTAGCAAATCATGCATCAGGCACATACTCTGGGTGGGAAGGCTCTTCCAGCTGGGTGCAGACAATCCTTCCCTCTCTCTCCACCTCCTCCTTAGAATCATAGAATCAATAAGGCCCTTCAGAGGCATTAGTGCACACAGACCACCCAGCAGAAAGCTGCCTTGTCTTAGCTTTCCCCTTAGGATTCACATCTGGTTTAGGTTACCACCCATTCCCTAGAACACTGAATTTACCTTTGGTTTCAGCAGAAGTCCACAGCACAGTGAACTAGCCTAGTCCTTCAGAAAACCTGCTTTTTGAGCTGGTCTGACAAGAGGAATCATTAATGCCATAATTTTGGCCTACAGAAATCATTTAGCTCTTTCTCAGGCATTCTCTGGATTTTGATAAACAGACATAAGACATTAAGACAGCTATTCTTAGCAACCCTTCCTCCTGGTGAATACACCATGCCCTGTTTTAACTATGAAACTGCTTAAGAGAATGTATTGTGCCTTCTCACACGTGCCACACCAAGAATCATAGCTTGCCTTCAGTCCTTGTGCTCTGTCCCTAAGCACTGCAAGCACAACCGTTACTCTAGCTACAAAACATTGTGCACTCCAAGACACAATTGTTTGCACTTCCTTCCACCAGTTCAGGCCAACAGCTTCCTCTTCTTTCTAAACAGGAAAGGAAAAGCCTGCCCTCCTCATGCGTTTCTGCATGGTTAGGGGCAGAGCACTGACCTTGCTGCTGTGGAGCAAGGGGATGAACGACTTCCAGCCTTTAAGCGACACGTGGGCTAAGACTAGAATCATCCAAAGTGTCTACCTCAGGTAGGACTCCTCAATGTGGACAGTGGGACTGTGCTGTGTTCACAGGACTTCTAATTTACACCTGCCCACACATGAAGGTAGAAGTAGCATTCAGCTATTTTAACTGACTGAACACATCAAAACAGCTATGATGAAGTTTCCAGCAAGTGGTACCAGGGGGTGCACTACCTTTCCAATAATCAGTTTCATGGGGTAGTCTGCATTGTGACATAAAGTGCAAATGTAACATTAGGAACTATTGATCAGCTTTGTATCAGTGCTTATAAGAGACCAGTAGAATGAAAATACAAAGAAAAAAGGTACATAAATTCTATAGTGGTAGGAAATTGTGTGTGGTTCTACAGGTCAGGCTTGGACTTGATGACCTTGAAAAATCCCTTCTGACCCAAAATATTCTGATTCTGTTATTTGCCAGAGCCTGTATTGGTGGTGAAATGGTGAGTGACTTTGGAAATAAAGATGTGGAGAGTAACCTTGTCTAGGGCAAGTGAAGTGGCACAGAGCTAAGAAGAAAGAAATTGTGGTTTGGTTCCTTCAGCAAGAGTTCAGGATCTCTGTTCTTGACAGATTATGATTCTGCCATTGCTTGGACCTCACTGTATGGTAGCCCACCTCCCATTTACCTGTTCTGCTCAGTGTAAGACCTGCCCTCACCCCACATGAGACTCTAGACCTGTGGAGAGTGGAGAGGCTCACTTCTACTGTAGCAAATGAAATAGAATTATCTTGACCAATCATGTGTATTAAGATACTTTTTGGTACACAAAGTTGGCACTAGATTAGAATAGAACAGAATAAACCAGGTTGGAAGAGACCTTCAAGATCATCGTGTCCAACCCATCAACCAATCCAACCCACCTAAACAACTAACCCATGGCACCAAGCACCCCATCAAGTCTCCTCCTGAACACCTCCAATGATGGAGACTCCACCACCTCCCCAGGCAGCCCATTCCAACGGGCAATCACTCTCTCTGAATAGAACTTCTACCTAACATCCAGCCTAAACCACCCCTGGCACAGCCTGAGACTGTGTCCTCTTGTTCTGGTGCTGGCTGCCTGGGAGAAGAGACCAACCCCCACCTGTCTACAACCTCCCTTAAGGTAGCTGTAGAGAGTAGTAAGGTCACCCCGAGCCTCCTCTTCTCTAGGCTAAGCAACCCCAGCTCCCTCAGCCTCTCCTCACAGGGCTTGTGCTCCAAACTCCTCACCAACTTCGTTGCCCTTCTCTGGACTCGTTCCAGCAAGTCAACATCCTTCCTAAACTGAGGGGCCCAAAACTGGACACAGTACTCAAGGTGTGGCCAAACCAGTGCAGCATACAGGGGGAGAATGAACTCCCTGCTTTTCTCTGATCAAGTTAATGGTTACTGGCAGAAGCAAGATAGCCCAGACATATCCTAGTTTGGGTGTATTCCAACTAGTAATGATTGGAATTTGAACATGCAATTCCAACAGTAGAACAGATTTTGCTGAAATTACTGTACAGGTGTAGATTAATGGGTTTAATACTGATTAATAGCAGAAACAGGGGAAAAAACAAGAAGAAAAATTGATGCATCTAACACTGATTGCTAGAGTCTGTGGCTTCTAAAATAGAGGCTTCCATGATTAATTGTATCTGCACTTACCACCAAGTTCCCCTTGATTACAAAGAATAATTTGAGGAATTGTAACTTAAGAATATTACAAGAGCGGTGAGAATTTCTCCCTCTGAGTATCTCCAACTTTGAACCCAAGCCTTGGAGGTCCAAAAAAAGCAGATCTTTCAGTACTCAGGATGAAGTTTAATTCCTTTTGTGGAGCAACTATGGCTTTCCAAAGAATCTTTACTGCTTCATCGTCTGGATCATACACAGTGTCTGCATCAACACTGAGATTCTATAGCTCTGTTTGTTAGCACAGAGGGTCTGTTTCTAGGAAAAAGCAGACATTCTTTTGCCAAAGCATACTGTTAATGTGCCCAGCCTACTTTTAAAATTCAACTAGAATTTAAGATCCAAACTTCTTGCTATATCTGGTTTATCTTCTTTGTCATTACATGTTTCCAAGTGTGGACTGATTCACAGCTGCCTCCTCTACACACAGATTTTTGAAGATCATTTTCTTCAAAGCATGTAAGGGACTCAGCTTACACTGCATAATTAAGAGTAATTAGGAGAGCTTCATGATGAAGTTACTCCTGGTACTACATAGAGCCAACCAGTGAGAACAGAAGTGACAGTACTCCTTTTCTCCATTGCCCACAAAACCCATTGTCATTCCCATAACTCACCACACCAGACCTCTCAAGAAAGCACATAGTATGAATAGTTCATGTAAACAAGTTGCACATCTTTAAGCTCTGTTAGGCCTCCTCCACAAGACACTCCTTCTTGAAAATGTTTCAGTATGCTATGCTGCAGCTTCTGAAAGGGTCTGTACTCAGCTGAGTTACATGGAAGTGGTACCATTTTCTTCATACTTGCACACATTTCTTGGCCCTTGTTCTGTACTCATCAGAAAGGGAACTGTTAACAGTGCTCACAGTGCAGTGGTGCCTAGTGGGTCCAGGCAGTCCCATGCTGATGGAAACAGCACACAGTGAATGGCACTAAGGAACTCTGTAGATAACAACCCTGGAAACTTCATAGAATCAGTAAGGCTGGAAAAGACCACAAAGATCATCAAGTCCAACCTGTCACCACAGACCTCATGACTAAACCATGGCACCAAGTGCCACATCCAATCCCCTCTTGAACACCTCCAGGGATGGTGAATCCACCACCTCCCTGGGCAGCACATTCCAATGGCAAACGACTCTCTCAGTGAAGAACTTTCTCCTCACCTCAAGTCTAAACCTCCCTGGCGCAGCTTGAGACTGTGTCCTCTTGTTCTGGTGCTGGTTGCCTGGGAGAAGAGACCAACCCCTTCCTGGCTACAATCTCCCTTCAGGTAGTTGTAGACAGCAATAAGGTCTTCCCTGAGCCTCCTCTTCTCCAGGCTAAACAATCCCAGCTCCCTCAGCCTCTCCTCATAGGGCTTGTGCTCAAGGCCTCTCCCCAGCCTTGTTGCCCTTCTCTGGACACGTTCAAGAGTCTCAATGTCCTTCTTAAATTGAGGGGCCCAAAACTGGACACAGTACTCAAGGTGCAGCCTAACCAGCACTGAGTACAGGGGCACAACTAAGTTTCTGCAAAGGAGAATGCTGCTTCAGAGGGACATCAATTTAACTGATGCTTTCTGAAATCAAGTTCTCAATTAAGTTCTCTTGCTCTTTTTGTTCTCTAAAACTTGCTTCCACAGGTAGAGGAACCAACACACAATTGGATTAGCAAAGCTGTGGAGATGTAAGAATGTCTACATAAGGACTATTTTTCACTCTAAGTCACATTATCCTGGTAGCATGACAACAATCCTTAAAATCAACAGATTTTCTTTTAGTGTGGTGCTGGAATGGGTTACCACAAATAAAAAGAGCAAGGAAAAAAATGCAAACAAAAATGAAATACATTAAATACTGAAAAAGACTTAACTAGAAACCATGACCTTTTAAACTGAATTGTCCTTGCAGACAGCACTTTCCATCTGAAATATCAACAGAACTTAGAGGACTTCTTTCGTCTCTTAATCTGCTTGAAACAATTGGGTTTTTTCCCCACTTCACACAAGCCCTATGAGGAGAGACTGAGGGAGCTGGGATTGCTTAGCCTGGAGAAAAGGAGACTCAAGGATGACCTTGTTGCTCTCTACAACTACCTTAAGGGAGGTTGTAGACAGGCAGAAGATGGTCTCTTCTCCCAGGCAACCAGCACCAGAACAAGAGGACACAGTCTCAGGCTGTAGCAGGGGAGGTTTAGGCTGGAGGTTAGGAGGAAGTTTTACACAGAGAGAGTGATTGCCCATTGGAATGGACTGCCCGGGGAGGTGGTGGAGTCGCCGTCATTGGAGGTGTTCAGGAGGAGACTTGACAGGGTGCTTGGTTGCATGGGTTAGTTGATTAGGTGGTGTTGGTTGATGGGTTGGATGCGATGATCTTGAAGGTCTCTTCCAACCTGGTCTATCTATCCTATTCTATCCTATCCTATCCTATTCTATTCTATTCTTCTCATGTTTCACAAAAGCAGGCATGCTGTATGTGAGGACTTGAGAGAGAGGATGCTGCAACACCAGCAATGTGCCTGCATGCATTGGGAAGGGGGAAGTCTGACTGGAGGGTTTGATAAATTCATACATGTTTTGATGTACAGAAGTTAACTTTTTTCTTTCATTACAGTCCAGTAAGCAGCTGTACACAATAAAGGTAAACACAAATGCTGACAGAGTGTGCACCTCCTGATGAATCTCATGTGGTCATTTATTGTTTTGAAGGAAGCACAGAAATGGGGAAGAGCAAGCGCTATGCACCTCACACACCAGGAAGTCTTATATCTGACTTTGACCTGACAGGGGACAGAAATAGGGGTTAAAAACTGATCTTCAGCAGCATTGCTTCTTCATCATTTAGAGTCCACACTCCCCAGAAAGCAAGCATAAAAAATTCTGGAAATAAAATAGGGTTTAGGGTAAGTAAAGAAATTAAAAGGTCAGGCAGTTCCTGCCATGACCAAGAATCAGTCCTTGCAGTTCTGAAAAACATCTCTCATTCTGCCTCAAGTCGAGGCAAGACAGGAAGAATAAGATTTCCAAATGCAGAGTCTTGAGTTATGAAGTATCCTGAGGAATGTGCATGTGCGTGCTGGAAAGAGAAAAAACATTTGTTGAAGCATAATTCCCTGCAGCACTGGTAGTAATTTAAGACTTTACAGCCCTGCAATATCAATTATTCATTTCTCCCAGTTTGCTCCTGAACTGTGATAGTCAAATTCAAACCCAGCATTTTAGCTCAGAACAGGGCCCATCAAAGGAATTAACTTGGCCATTCTCTGTTGCTCCTTTTTCAGCAAATCCCATGGTGGTAGGGAGAGTGGTGAATGAACTCCTGACTACCCTCCTCTGCCCAGACCCTATGCTTCCACTCCCATCTAGAACCAACCCAACAGGTCTTGATTTGTGACAGCTGCTGCATACAACAGCCACAAGTGTGCATCAGTAGCATCACAGAACCTGAAGCCACACAACAGGTGAGACAGCCTGCATATTCCTCCCTTCCATCACCAGGCAAAGTCCTTGGTCGATACTAAATTTAGCCTGAGCCGGCAGTGAGCCCTTACAGGCTACCAGCACAGTCAGCTTCGTCAGCCACAGCACAGCAGCAGGCCACGGCAAGCCACCCGCCAGACGGCGTTTGTGATCTGTGTTTGGTTTGAGACACAAACTGGAGGGAGTCGCAAGCAGACACAAAGAGGTGGCTGTGGGTTGGGCTGGAGCTCTCAGCATCCAAGGGGACAGTGAGAGAACTAAGCTTCTCTAAGAAGAGAAAGCTAATGGGAAATCATGCACTGTTTTCAGATAGCCAGTGACAAGATACAGAGAAGACAGACCCAGACTCTGAGCCAAGAAAAGCTGTGAGAAGTTCCTCCCTGGAGAGCTTCAAAACATGACCTGATGTTACGGGTCGTGTTGAATCTGCTGCTATTCATACCACGCTCCCCTCATGTCAGCTTCAAAATGAAAAGTGCTAGCTGGAGCAAAGTATCATGGGGCTCAAAGTTCAGACTGTAACGGGAGAGGTTCTCTGTTCCGACTGCCACTTTTGGGTTCCAGGTTTGGGGGTGAGAGTCTCTTCCACTGAGAAGGTGGTGGGATAGGGATGGTGGGAGCTGGTTAGCTCACTGGCTTCTGCATTTTTGCTGTGCTTTTTCTGCAAGTAGGCTATGATAATTATGCATTGTATGATCTCAGTTTTTTTTCCCCTCACTAAAGATTTTTATCTCAACTCTTCACCTCAGCCTAGATGGTTTTTTTGAGTGTTAAGTTTCCCTCACTTCTGTGTTGTAAGGGAAAGGGGCTTTAACCCGTTTTGATTTTTGGCACCAAATGTGGGGCAGGAAAGCTGGTGTCTTAATTAGTGCAACTGATTTTGTCTTTTTCCTTGTTTTTGGCAGAAGGCAAGTGGGTTAAGATAATGAGAAGCAAGACAACAACATGATTCAATTAAGGCTTGAGGCTCTTTAAGAGAGTCCTACATACTTTTCTTCTTCTATGATGTGATTGCCATGCTGATGCAATTGCTTTCCTGGAGTGGCTGGGGCCAGTTTGCCAGGGTCCCATATGCACTCTCTCTGGTGACGTGTGTGACCTCAGGGGAATGGCTTAAAGCTGTACTGTTGCTGCTGTGCTGGTTACTGTCAAATCATGACACAGTTATTCCACTGGACACTTTTGCCACTTGGTTTAAATGTTATCTCACATAACTGATGGGCCAGGCTTCATCCAGAGCAATACAGAACTCTCCCAATAATACCACTGAGAGATCTGCCCTGAGACTGGCTAATTACGAGTGGCAGAGTGTGTGGGAGAACGTAAGCAGTGGTCCCTTCTGTAGTTGCTCAGAACTGAAATTCCAAACCACCAAAATCCTGACAAGCTGGTGAAATGTTTGGAAAAGTCTGCTGTCAGCCTGGAAATTCCCAAGAGACAGAAATCACTGCAGGCTGTCAGGGTCTGGCCCAGGCCTGCTGAGCACTTCTCAGCACTGTTCAGAGTGCTCTGGGGAAGGAGGTGGTCTCGGCCTACAGGCAGACCAGCAGTCACGGCAGCTGCACCAGGGAACTAGCCTGTGCCAGTGAACTAGCCTGTGCCAGTATCAGCTGCCCCTGTATGGGGGGAAAAAAAAGCACACAAAGAAAGCAGCTCGTCCTGCAAAGGATAAGGATGAACCAGGGCCACCCTGTGAACAAGAGAAAGAGCCAGGGCTGCTTGCTCAGTTTTCATCTCTGATTTTGAAAGATAGTTAAGGACAAGCAGTGGATTAAATGAGCAGCAAACACCAGCAAGCTGAGGGAAGTCTCTCTTCCTCTGTTCAGGTCTGTGTTTCAACTGTGAAGGAACTGTCCATCAACTCAAGAACATGTTCTGCTCCCCACCTGTACAGTTCTGTGTTTCAGCCATGTGGAGCAGGCACCTGGAGTACTGCATCCAGTTCTGGAGCCCCTATTACAAGAGGGATATGGAGGTGCTGGAAGGTGTCCAGACAAGGGCCACGAGGATGATCAGAGGGCTGCAGCACCTCTCTTATGAGGACAGACTGAAGGAGTTGGGGCTGTTCAGTCTGCAGAAGAGAAGGCTCTGAGGTGACCTAATTGTGGCCTTCCAGTATCTGAAGGGGGCCTACAGGAAGGCTGGGGAAGGACTTCTCAGGATCTCAGGTAGTGATAGGACTAGGGGGAATGGAATGATGCTGGAGGCAGGGAGATTTAGGCTGGATGTGAGGAGGAAGTTCTTCACCACAAGAGTGGTGAAGCCCTGGAATGGGTTGTCCAGGGAGGTGGTTGGGGTGCCATCCCTGGAGGTGTTTTAAGCCCAGGCTGGCTGAGGCTCTGGCCAGCCTGATCTAGTGTGGGGTGTCCCTGCCCATGGCAGGGGGGCTGGAACTAGATGATCCTTGTGGTCCCTTCCAACTCTGACTGATACTATGATATTATGATTACTTCCCTACCCAAGGGGAAAAATCTGGGAGCTACACACCACAGCGTACCCAGTGGTTTTACTTGTGTGACCATGGGGAGGACACGAGGAAGTGGGATAGAAAACCCACTCCACTTCTAGCTACAAGAGTACACGAATTACAGGGGAATTCTCCCTGGAAGGATGCTGTCTCAGTTTCCATTGCAAAGTTACCCTCAAAAAAAGGCAGATAATTTGGTACTGCTTCTGATGCTCCTGAAGGGAGTCCCAAAGCATCTTCACAAGATTCCAATCAGAATTGGAGGGAGCCCTGCCTCCAACCAGATGGAGGAGAGGGACCACTGGGTTCATTGGACTGTACAGAACTGATGGCTTGGCAAGTTGAACCCACATGGGCATAAAGCTTTAGCAGACAGAGACACCCAGTGCAATTTGATGTTACTGAACTATGAGGGGTGGAACCCAACTTTGTGATAGCTAGCCTCTTCCGCATTTCTGGTGTGACAGGGTGATCCCCACACCTGGATGTGTTGGAAGCTGAGCACTGGAATGCAAGCCACAGTTTGCTTTCACTTGAGGGGGTGGAAAGTGTCACTGGAATAGACTGCCTCAGGAACGGAAACACAGCCATACCATTCGGACTGGTCATGGACTGATCCAGACTACTGGAAGAGTGGAGGTCCAGAGCACCTGCAGTGAGAAGTCTTCTGTGTAATGCAGAGCAATCTCACCTTGAGTGGGAATGGACAATGAATAATGTGTGCTTTTGATGTTAACTGCAGCTGGGCATGACATAGATGGTACAGAATTAGGGGGCAATTTTTCTCAGTAAGGCTTTTTATCTCAATTCTATCTCACATACAGAGTTGGCTTTTGTGTCTTACTTTTCCCTCACTTCTGTGTTGTAACTAAAGAGGCTGTTCTAGCCATTACACCTGCTGTTAGACATACTCTGAGAGAGGTACTAGACTAGAAAGCTCCAAAGGATCCTTCCAGCCTGTGATGTTCTGTAATCAACACAAGACACCATCTAGAACTCACTTTGGTTCCTATTCATTTCAGGAGAAGCAATCTGGGAGCCTTTACTGGGTAGCAGAGCAATACATAGGGTAAGTAAACAGAGATGCTATTTTGCACCTCAATGTTTTTCCCATTCCTGTATTATAATCACGCTGCCTAGAGTGCCAGGAAAGAAGGTGGCTTTGCTGCTCAATTTCCAGTTTCAACATGGAAGTCAGCCTCCCCTGAAAGGAGCAGAACAGAGCAAATAGAAATTCTTCCAAATGTTTCATCCCTTTCACTCAAAAAGTGTAGAATGTTTGCTTGCCATCTACCCAGATTCAACTACGAAAAGCCTGGGCTGGTCCTTTTTATACTTCATGAGACATTCAGAAGTATGAGAAAACAGCTCTTGACTGAGATGCACAACATGACAATACTGCAGGCTCCATTGTTAACACCTTATCAAGGGAGAAAGTGCTGACAGTGAAGCTTTCATCAGAACAGAAGAAGAAACTTCATTTGTGACAAATACAGAAACATATGAAACCTAACTTCAAAAGGGGCTTTTCATTTTCTCCAGGTGCAGGACTGCAAATCTAAAACATAGCTAAACACTACCTGATGGCACCAGCTTACCTGCAGTGCAGCCTTCTGCTGTGCTGCAATGTGCTGCTGCTCAGCATGATCACGGAAATCCTTGTTCAGTGGTGATCTTGCAAGTGCAATGCTGCAAAAAAAAGCCCCAAGAAGTTGTGATACATATCCCAGATAAAAAGGTGTCCTTGCCATTCTAGCCATCGCTTCCATGACTGCCACACCTAATGATTTATTTGGCTCACAGCCTGAGAAATGTTAACTATTGTTTGGAATTATTATCTGTTAATGAAAGAGAGAAAATGAAGCAACCATAGCTGCATCGTTTGACCTCATGTAAGGAACCAATGCCAAACTAAACCCAAAAGACACTCAGTCCTCAATAATGTTGTGGATTTCAGACATGGGTGGAGTCTCACAAAGTCAGTGGAACCACTGGGGTGCAGTGTTAGACAGTGTCAGCAATTCCATTACTCAGTCACTCACTGACCCCTTTAAATAACTACAATAAACAAAACTCTGAAGTCTTTGGTGTGAGACCAGTCCTTTGGCAAGTGGGCAGAATATCACTGCTTATGGTAAAGAAGCTTCCTTCTGATGCAACTGAAATAATTCTCCTCTGATGATAGCGTTGAGGACCTATAATTGATATTATCCATTTCAGTGCAGCATACATTAGGTTTCAAATTAAGACTTCTAATCATATCTTCTTGGCTTTTACATCTTAAGCCTTGTCTCCCTTCTAAACAAAAAAGCAGTAAAAAGCAGACTATTTTTTTTTCTCTGCCTGTGTAAGTAACCTGATCAGCCATACTCCAGACAATAACCAGTGATGAGCTGTAATTCAAGGCAATTCACAGCTACCTCTGAAAACTGGCTCTGGAGCCTGGTGGTGAAAGCCCAGCTCTCTTCAGTCACTGAGCCAAAAGTATTAAAGACCACAAGGAATCCAAACAAACTGGTCAGCTGACCTTTCCCAGCAGCTTCACTGTCAACAGCTGATTTAGTAAATCAGTTTTTCAACAGCAACAATGCTCATGAAAAGTCCTTAAAGTCAAGTCTATGCCTAAATCCATAATGAAAGCTAAGCAACAGTGTACTGAATTTATGACAAATATTAAAGGAAGCTTCCTGGCTGGAGAAAAGCACTACTCAGAGCTTATTAAGGTATTTATTTTGTATTTAATTCTATACCTTTTTTTTTTCCAATATTATTTCTGTCGATAACCTTAAGGCTTCATCATAAACTGACACTTTAAGAGAGGTGTTCTGTTCTTGGATAGACAGTTTCCATATGCCAAGGCCAGAAACCAGTTAACTTACTGACCCTTATGCTGGCCAAGCCACCACTGTGCTACAGCTACAGTCTGCCAAGTCTGCAGAATTTCTGTGGTCTCAGCTGCTATCTTCTCAAAAACCACACATCAGCCCATCATGCAAAAGCACTGCTGCTGTGTAGGTTCCCTGACATCAAAATGAGTACTTCTAATTCTGCCCACATGCATACTGTGTTATTTTTCCTTAAAGGAAAAGACGACGACACTCCTGGAAACTCTGCCAGGACTGAGACAAAGTACGGACGCTGTTGCCAGGAGCTGTACGTAACAGTGTATCTGTATTTTCTTCTCTAATCAGGAACTTCGCCTGATAGTCACTATACATAGTCACTGAGAGAGATCTAACTCAGGGGACTTCAAACACACTGCACCTTTTTTGACAGCATGAAGGAATTAAAGGTGTCCGGTGCTGCACTTTGGCCACAACAACCCCATGCAGAGCTACAGGCTAGAGTTGGAGTGGCTGGAGAGCAGTCACACAAAGGGACCTGAGGGTGCTGATTGACAGCTGCCTAAACATGAGCCAGCAGTGTGCCCAGGTGGCCAAGAAGGCCAATGGCATCCTGGCCTGCATCAAGAATAGCATGGCCAGCAAGAGCAGGGAAGTAATTCTGCCCCTCTATTCAGCACTGGTTAGGCCACACCTTAAGTCCTGTGTCCAGTTCTGGGCCCCTCAGTTTAAGAAGGACATTGAGACTCTTTAACATGTCCAGTGAAGGGAAACGAGGCGGGGGAGAGGCCTCAAGCACAGGGCCTACAAGGAGAGGCTGATGGAGCTGGGGTTGTTTAGCCTGGAGAAGAGGAGGCTCAGGGGAGAACTTCTTGCTGTCTACAACTACCTGAAGGGTGGCTGTAGCCAGGAGAGGGCTGAGTCTCTTCTCTCAAGCAACTGGCACCAGAACAAGAGGACACAGTCTCAAGCTGTGCCAGGGGAAGTTTAGACTTGAGGTGAGGAAAGTTCTTCACTGAGAGAGTCATTCATCATTGGAATGGGCTGCCCAGGGAGGTGGTGGAGTCACCATCCCTGGAGGTGTTCAAGAGCGGACTGCACGTGGCACTTGGTGTCATGATCTAGTCATGAGGTCTGTGGTGACAGGTTGGACTTGATGATCTTTGAGGCCTCTTCCAACCTTGGTGATACTGTGATACAATCTCCTTGACAAAACAGGCAGAACTTGACTGTATTCAGAGTATTCTCTTGTCCAGATACCACATGTAGTGCACTCTGTCTAGAACATGGCACTGCACTCACTCCACAAGTTCAAACTATCTCAATTTCTCCACGCAAACCAGTGTATGATTTTTCTACTTAGTGATTTATGAAAAAAAAACAACTGACTTTTTTTGTTTGAAAGGGGAGAAGGTTCAGTAACAGTTCTTAAACTCAGATTAGATTATTATACTTTATGGTGTAGAACCATCCTTACAACATCACATCTGTTACAAGAAGATCTCCAGGAAACTGGCTTTGCCTTGCACACAGGGAGTTTCAAGGGTAACTCATTCCCTGCTGTAACTGTTCTACTCTAAACACACCTTAAATCTGATAGTCTGCTACTTCCCTTCCTTAAGGCATTTTAGCTTAATAATTAAATGCTTTCTTAGCGCCTGCTCCCCTATTCTTCTATAAGGTAGACTTTAATATACTTGAGTAAGTGGATCTGTTTCTCCTCCTCTCAGACAGAAATTATGTAAGCCAAATTCAGGGTCTGCCAACAGTTTTCAATACTAACATGCTTCTAAAGTACAAGGTCTCACTGACTGGTTTACTGAGGATGGTCAAAAAACCCAATTCTGCTTTTATGTAAATTTACAGCTCACTTGGCATTTTTTATCTCTGATGTAATCAGTGATGTCCAAACAGGTCTAAGAATATAAAGTACCTGGCTCCAGGGTGATTTGTGGAAGACTGGTTTTGCATAAGTAACTTTCTCTTCTCCTTGTCTAGTTCTGCCAGGATCGCAACCCTATTCTTATTCTGGAAACCTGGTGAGAACGACAGAAAAATGTTAGAGAGATTAATTTCTGTGGCCCAATCCTAACCTCATGGAATTCAATTTCTGCACAATAAGACATTACGATGAATACACTAGTCCTCAGAGCTTTGCACCCCTCTGAAAGGCTGTGAATAAATAGGTTTCATTATTCCTTTGCTCATTTTACAACATGAAATAGCTTCCTTCAGCTATCACACGTATTAATACATTTCATAATTCTACCTCACAGGAGATCCTACCCCTTCCCAAGGCAGCTCTGGAACTATAAACAAGGTACATGATCAAATAATTTTCTTTCAAAAAGAGGTAAACTTACCCAGTTTCTGGATTTAAAAGGCAGTCACTGAATGTACAACTCAAATGGTATCAGTGGAGTAATTTACTCACAGGGACTAATGTCTCATGCTAGTTAACTGAAAACTATAATACAAATTTTACACAGGCAACAGGTAAGAATGAGAGGCAACCACTAAGCTTGCACATGTGCTTCTACAAAAAAGCTACAACCTTTTATTCAAGATATGCAGAGAGGCTTTAATATACTGATAGCCTTACATACACACACTGCCCTTACTCCAAGTATGACCACAGTGCTAGAAGGGAGAAGCACAATCAAACTTCTCTGGACATGAGAGCACAACCTTTATTTGCTTTGTACATCACCCTCCCAAAGGGACCCTGTATACCAGAGGAGTGATTCAGAAGCAACAGATGCAGAGGGTATTTACAAAAATGCCTAAAATAGCTGCTACTTGTGCATTTCACAAGTTGTTTTCTAAAGGAAAATGCATCAAGGGTGCTGTGCTTACACAAGACTCTTGCATGGTACGTGAGCCATCATCAGGGAAAGTGTGGGCCCACTGCTGAATGAGGAGGGAGCCCTTGGGACAGAGGATGCAGCAAAGGTGGAATTACCAAATGCTGCCTTTGCTGCAAGTTTTTACTGCTAAGACCAGTCTCAGAAATCCCAAACTCTGGAATTAAGCCTGGATGGAGAAGGACTCTCCACTCGCTGGGGAGGAGTGGCTTAGAGATCATTTGAGTAAGCTGAACATACACACATCCATGGGCCCTGATGGGATGCACCCACAAATGCAGACAGAGTAGGCTGATGTCGTTGCTGTACCACTCTCCATCATCTTTGAAAGAGAATGGGAGAGGAGCCTGAAGACTGGAGGAAAGCCAGTGTCATTCCAGTGCTCAAAAAGTGCGAGATGGACCCAAGAAACTAGAGGCCAGTCAGCCACACCTCCTTCTCTGGAAAGGTGATGGAACAGCTCAGTCTGGAGGTTGTCTCTTAAGCACATGGAAGAAGGTAAATCCATGCTAACTACTCCTGATTACTATGAGGAACTAGTCTGATAGCCTTCTATAATGGTGGGACTGAATGGGTAGACACAGGGAGAGCAGTGGATATTGTTTTCCTTGATTTTAGTAAGGATTTTGACACTGCCTCCCATAACATCCTTGTGGGAAAGCCAGAAGTGAGGCTTAGAAGAGTCGCCAGTGAGATGGATTGAGAACTGGCTAAAAAAACAAAGCCCAGAGGGTCACAATCAACAGTGCAGAGTCCAGTTGGAGACCTGTAGCTGGTGTGTTCCAACATGGGTGGGTTCAACAACATGGGTGATAGGACAGAATGTACCCTCAGCAAGTTTGCTTATAATACAAAACTAGGAGTGGCTGACACACCATCAGGCTGTGCTGCTATTTAGTAAGACCTGGACAGCTGGGCAAAGACCAACCTAATGAAGTTCAACAAGGCCAAGTGCAGAGTCCTGCACCTGGTCAGGAATAAAACCGTGCACCAGTACAGGTTAGGGGTTGACCTGCTGAAGACTAGCTTCACAGAGAAGGACCTCGGAGTCCTGGCTGATAAAGTTATCCATGAGACAGAAATGTGCCCTGCTGGCCAAGAAGGTCAATAGTATGCTCAGGTGCATTAAGAAGAGTGTGTCCAGGGAGGGTTGAGGGAGATTCTCCTTTCCCTCTACTCAGCCCTGGTTAGACCATATCTAGAATACTGTGTGCAGTTCTGGACTTCCAAGTTCAAAAGTGACAGGGAACTACTGGAGAGTTCAAAGAAGGGCTACAGGGAAAGACTAAGATACCTGGGACTGTTTAGTCTTGAGAAGAGTAGGCTGAGAGATGACCTTATCAATGTCTACAAACATCTGAAGGTGGCTGACAGGAGAATGAAACCAGTCTCTTTTGAGTGATACCCAGTGATAGGATTGAGGGGCAATAGATGTAAACTCAGTCACAGGAAATTCCACCTCAACATGAGATAAAACATTTTTACTGTGAGAGTCTGGAGCACTGGAAAAAGCTAAACAGAGAGGTTGTAGAGAGTTTTCTCTTGAGATCTTCAAAACCCACCTTGATGAATTCCTGCGTGACTGCTCTAAGTGGTCCTGCTTTGCAGGGCAGTTGGACTTGATGATTTCTCAAGGTCCCTTCCAACCCCTCACATTCTGTGACTCCATGAAATGGCCCTGGGGAGCACTGCAAGTAAGGTCAACAATAGGGTGTGGTACAGTAGTTTGCAGGGAGGGCCCTGAATCTTGATTGTAGGACCACAGCCTAAATTGCTCTAAGTATCTGCCAAAACTGTGGTAACCTGCTTCAGAGCTAAAATCAGCATTCCTGTGGAACAAACCTCTGAGAAGTCCAACGTATTCCTCTAGACAGAACTCAAAGAACTAAACTTCAGCACAGACTGCAGGTTTCAATGGGGGCCCAGGCCCTTCTCCCAGAGAAAATATAAGTAGCTGCATACGGTGTGCACAAGTTGATGATCTCTTGCATCAGGTGGTCATGCTGCAGGAAACAGTTAAAGGGCTGCATAGCATGAGAAGGGCTGAGACAGGCATGGGTATGTGGTTTCAGAACCATGCTCCTCTGCACCTTGGACTCTGATGACCCTCAAAACCAGAACTCTGCTTCATTCCCTGCTTCAGCCCCCACCCTCCAGCATTACACCAAAAACAGATAAGAAGCTTTAACAGCTATAGACATGCACGAGCAAGGTACAGCCTGACAGGGAGTTATGAGAGGTCTGCTGCATTCTGAGAGGGAAGGTCTGAGGTGCTGCCCAGAGGGTGCCAGAACTTGTCAACAGCACAGACACCACTACTCTTCCGTGGGGCATGAACACCACCACAAGCTGGAACCTAGGCAGAATAAAGGAAGCTCTGGGGGTGAAAGTGAAAAACTTCAGTGCTCAAGTTACTTTTTCCTGCATTTCACCAGTTAGAGGAAAAAGGGAGCAGTCAGAAATAGAGGCATAATGGCAATCAATTTCTGGTTTCATAGCTGGTGCCATCACAAGTGTTTTGGCTTTTGTGACAATGAGAGATTCCTCAAGCCCTGTACCATACTAGGGAGGAATGGGATTTACCCATTTTTAAGAAGGAAGAGACTCTTTGGCAGCAGGACGGCAAGCCTGGTGAGGCAGGCTTTTAACCGAGAAGCTGGACACGAGCAGACAGTGTGAGCTTGCAGCCCAGAAGGCAAGTCACATCCTGGCCTGCATCAAAAGAAGTGTGGCAAGTGGATCAAGTGAGGTAGTTCTGCCATTTTACTCTGCTCTTGTAAGACCTCTCCTGGAATACTGCATCCGCAATAGCCCACAATCTGTCACCAAGGCCAGCCATGGTAACTTTTAAAAGGAGTGCTAGCACTTCAAGGTAGAATGATTTCAAATTCATGTTCAGTAGCTGCACTCAAAGGTCATTCCATTTGAAAGATCTTCTGCTGCCCTCTATTATGTAACCTAATATTCCTTTCATCAGCATGGCTCAAGAAGGAGGCAATTATCAGGCAGAAACTTTCAACTCTAATAATATGCATTCCTACTGCCTTGTTACCAAATCCTCACCTTCTTCTGTTTCTATGACAAACACACACACCTGAGCTCCAAATTTTGAACAGAATCATCTGATGACATTTTACTGTGGTTTCAGGCAAGATCACCCATAATCAGATCTACATTTGTTAAGAGATTTTTAAATTAATTAATTGCTATTTTCCTGTCTGTTAATCTCTCCTTCTGACATGGCATTAGTTTCACTTAAACACCTTTTTGCTAAGTGTATTGATAAAGTCTTCCATACTTCTCTGGTCCTCAGGTCCTCATGCTACCCGTTTTTGAACACTCCACACTTGCAATTAGCTTGGAACATTCAAACACAGCTCACTCTTGAGCTCTCAGAGGTCTTGCCAACAAGCAAGATCAACATTCCTGAGCTGCAGCCAGCCCAGACTTTACTTCCTTATAAATTCTGAAGAAGGTGCTGTAAAAGGATGACTGAAATACCTCTAAGACGACCTAAGTTAAAGGGATGATGTCTGTAAGTTCATTCCACAGTTTTCAGCCAAAAAGCTTAATACTTGACATATTACTCAGCAGCCTTCTGCTGGTGCTTGCTTATCCTGAACCACATATATTTAGTGCATGTTTGGAATTCAGACAACACGGTGATTTAGGCAAGAAAAAGGAGACCACTTTGCTAATGTAAATTGCTGTCAGCTGAAAAATAAAGGCTAAGTATGCTTACATTTAGCATAAAGCAGATGGTATGACTCAGAAAGGCTTGAGGCATGCAAGAATAAAAATTTAAATGCTGTTTTTAAACTGTGATCAAAAACTGTGCAAGCTTCTCACTGCCTTCTATTTTTGTCCGAGTTATGCGACAGTATCTTATGGCATACATTACAGAGTGCTTCAGAACATGTATGTGTGTGTATATATATATAAATAAAATACCTGAGCTTTTTCCCTTGCTTTTCTTATGTGCTCTAATAAGAGAGGGTTTGGTCTTTTTTTAATTAAAAACCAAAAAGTAGTATTGCGCTGTAGAACTCAGAGTGCCTAGCAGCAACCTGATACATTGGAAAAGTCATTTAAGAGAGTTTGTTAATAAGTAGCAAAATACCCACTTGAGAAAACAGAGGAATACATCCAACATGTGCATGTTTGAGCCGTTCAGGTGAGCAGTATGAAGCTTACTTTTTTAAATACACAGTGAAAGCTGGTTCATGTAGAAGTTAACAATGGAGTGGGTGGGACAGGAAAAATCCATTTTGGACAGGAAACCTGGTATTATAACAAAATAATTCAACATATCCTCCAACACATAAGTGATACTTCCACTTATATTCCTCCCTGCCCACGAACCCGAACTGCATCCATAAAGGCCAACTTTAAACAGCTACAGAAGCTTCCTCCTTCCATCACAAAGTATTTTTTAATCTGTGTATTTGATATGTCTGTTCTGCTTTCTAGTACTAAAAATACAGATCTCAAAAAAAAAAAAAAGCAGCACCATTCTTAGTAGAGGCCAAATTCCCATCTGTGAAAGGAAGTACAGGTTTTCAAACACAGCAACTTCTCTGTAAAGCTTTAAGTTTAGACTTCCCTTAACTGGTCTTTGTTGCACTACTATTTTGAGCTTGAACAGTTCATTAGTATTGCAGTTCATTAATGCTCTTCTGTTCACAGATGCAAGAGTCCTGACACAAAATGACCTGTTCAAGGCAACTAAGCAGATTAACAGCAGTCTCAGATGACTAACTAAGCACCTGGATACACAGATTACTCTCCAAGATGGTAGATTCAGGACCTGTAAAATTTAAACATGTTCTTTTTGACACACCTGTTCCTGACCTTACCATTATACAATGTGCTCTGTGCAGGAGCTAAAATTTTTGCATGTGAAAGGCAGAGAATCAGGGAAAGCTGAAGTCTGAAAGGTGAGTGATAATGATAGTTGTAAGAGCTCACAGCAAGCTTCACTTCATCTATTAATAACACCTAAACCTATCACCCTACCTCAGATACCTCTGCTAGTTATTTCTACCAGCTAACTCTTCACAGCAAGGAACAGCATTACCTTTATCTACTTTGAAGTTCTTGCTTTTCATCTCCCATTTTTCCCCTGATGTGTTGGCTTCTTCGAACTCACAGTATGGGGGTCTTTTTTCTAGTATTTATTATTTACCATTTGTCCATAAATGTGTAACTGCACAAAAGAGCCCTCTGCTACACACACTTCTACTTGGAAAAATGGTTTCCAAGCTGGACATCCACTGTAAGCACAGCATATTAAAAAATACTGTCACTGAACATTGTCCTCCCTGCTCAATTCAGAAAGCATTTCACAGCAGTTTCTTCACTGAAGTGCATTCCTTCATAAATGGCAGTCTTCACGAAGAGATGCAGCAACCTCTTAAAAAGCAGGTTCTAAAGACCTTATTAAACATTTAACAGTTGGGAAACAGGATGGAGTAACTGTGTTTTTATTTCCTCTTTTGCTTGTGACTACGGCATACAAAACATCACCTAATAGTCTGCTGCACATCCACACCTTTCAGTAACATTTGGATACACTTTCATGTATGTGGTGCGACTAGGAAACAACAGGCATGCTAGCAATCCAGTAAATTTATTTGAATTAGTAGAAGATGTATTAGTATTTTGTTTATCCCTCCAGAAAACTACTACATTCATAGCTGAATTAAGCCACTGACTGCTTTGCACTTGCCAAGTTCTCCAAGGAAGAGCTAGCTGCATAATGGCCCTCAAGTACCATGCTGGCACACAGATGTAGAGCTGCAAAGTTTGTAGATGACAACACAATACAATGCAGAACAGCACAATCTTCCTTTGTAGCAGACCCAGAGAACAGAACGTTAAATCCAGCTGCGCAATCTGTGTTACAGGAACCTGTTCACACACCTTTAGGCCAAAAATATAAAAAACTGCCAGGACAGAGAGACCTTGTGAAATTGCAACAGCCTGAAGGTTAAAATTGTGTATGTATTTCAAGAGCATGGCTCAGATTCATCTTTTCAAAGCAGCTCAGCCCTGTCTGAAGCAGGATCTGTATTTCTCCCACCTTTGGGGTCCTAAAGGAGAGCTCCTTCCTGAGCACTGATACTTCTCTCACCTCAGAAGTCTTCTTACAGGAGTATTCACACATGGAGCCTTTAGTTACAAGCAAGGTCTACTCAGGCCTTGCTGTGCACAAGCAAAAGCAATACAAAAGCAGCCTTCTTAAGGCATGTTGCTTAAGTAGTGTGAGGTACTGTTGCAGAAGCAGCATATTACCAACCACCTGAAAGTGATTTCTGTAATTTAGACCCTGATTTTTCCCCCCTCTCCCTACTAAATTGTACTACTCTGATACATGAGCTCATCTTGCAGACAATACATAGCATGCTAAAAGCTTTTCCACCTCTTTTATATGCTGTAATCATTCTCATGCAATCAGTTCCATGTGGTATTAACAGCCTGAAGTAAGGCTCTCAATCAATTCCATGTGGTCTTTGCTGCACTCAACTGCAGCTACTCATCTTTGAAATTCTAATGAAAAGACTGTTTCCCTAAGAGGCCAGTGCACGGAAAGAAGTACAGTTGACTAAATCTTAACCTTTGTAGTCCAAGTCTGCAATCAACAGAAAACTCAATTAACTCCTAGGGGAGTACCAGGTACTGATTAGAAGAGAAAGAAACCACTCAGTACAAAAAAATTCAAACACAACCCATCTGTGGAGAAAGCTGATGTTCAATTCATCCTTACACTTCTGGCTAGCTAAGTGCTGCCATTCATAACCCTTCCAGTCAGTATTTCAGTAAATCCTTGTTCTTTTTGTCCAAGAAGAGGGAAATAAGAGAATTAATTGTTTGACAGTACCAAGTATGTGCTCCATGCAGCACACTGAAAATGCACTACCTGTCTGGATCATTTTCACTAGTAGGCTGCATCTGGCCAAGAGAAAGACCCAGAGGCCTTGAACCTCTGGTCATATTTACATATTTCTTTCCAGTTTTTCTAAGTGTATTATTTACAGATTCAGTTTGAGTGACTAAACTTGACAGTGCTCCTTGCCCTCATACAAATAATTTTCAGATTATAATTAAACATTAGTTTCCTTTAGTGAAAGAACTGAACATTTATCTTCCTTTAGTGATTCTCTAAAGTGTATCTCAAAGCACAAAAGCAGATTCCAAGTCTCTATTAAATTATAAACCTATGGAATTTGGCAGAAAGTGAAGCCATCCTGGCACTAAATCCTCTTCCTTGTCAGAAAAATTCCCATATTTAAGCAAAAGCAGTTTTTAAGTCTCAATGACAAGTTTCTTCCTTGCAATGCTGCTGACTTCATATTAACAGAATAAAGCAAGATTTGCCATTACATACCAAAAGCTTCTCAGAGTTAAAGCTTGAGAACAGACAACTATCTGCAATCTGCAGTACTCAACCCTCAACACTTCACAAAAGCTCAGTGAGGGCTCCAGAACCACTTTTCATTAAGCAGCTAGTAAAGTCTGTCTTTCGGACCAGCATATTTTTTTTCCCTTGTATTTGTTTTGAAAGCAGACGGCTGCTGCGAGGGTGCAGGGAGGGAACCACACAGGTGATCTGGTACCCTTTCAAAGTACCAGCACTTCAGAATTAATTACACGAAGCTTTGTGGGACTGCTTTCCCAGATAAGCCTCTGGTTGCTGGGGCAACTGAATTCAGTTTTCGTAACTAGTAAATGAGCAGCTACATGTGAAAAGCTTCCTCCTCAGCCCTTCCGTAGAGACAAGCCTCAGAGTTCCACTGACATTTCCAGAGAAGACCTCTAGAGGGCGATTTAAGACCCTTCTTCAACTTAGCGCGTGAAACCCCCACCCCAGGCCCTCCGCCGCCGCCGCTAACGCATGCCCCCCGGCTAGAGAGACGGACCATGTGCGTGTCCAGAGCTGTTTTACAGACGCAGCTTGGATGCGGCATCATGCAAACAAACATTTCAACCAAGTTCGCATTATGATTTTATTTGCTTTTCCTCCTAGGCATGGTCACTTGTTTTCTATCTGTGATAGCTATTACTGCTTCCATCATGACATGGATTATACGGGACTTCTGTCTGTTCCTTGATGCTGAGAAAAAGAGCTGTTAACTCACGTTCAACACTAAACCTTCTATGTGTCCAAAATATGCTTCAGGAAACAACCATGAGCATCAGAGGTATTTAATAACCAGACCAGGAAGGAACTCGCTGTAATTCAAAGCTCCTCCGCCATCAGCAGTCTTTTTCAACCATTTAATGTGTGTGAATCCCCACGTGGTTTGCTCACATTCTGCTATTCCCACCCCACCAACCTGTCTCTCTCCCCGTTTTCGCTCTATCTATAAATAAGCTTACAGTTTTGGTGACATTTTGCACTGCCTTTCCCCTTGAATACTTCAGATTAAAACCTACCTTGTCCTGAAGGATTTGCAGCCATCCTTCAATTTTCACTCTTCGTAATATTCAGCTGTGCCTCAGAACTTCTAACCCCACCAATACCTGCAAAACAGGCACAGTGTAAGATAAGCATATTCCTTTAAAAGAGCAGCTTGGATTTGTTATAGATGCCACAAATACGTTACAAAGCATAAGCCAAATGCAGCATGCATATTGCTTAGAACAATAAAAAAAATATATTATATATTTTAACTAAAATTTTTAGCCTGAAGTACTGAGAGTTGTGATAATTTTGTTTCCATATTCTAGGAATTTAGGAATAATCTTTTATAGTCATTCCAGATCCATACACATTTTTGTCCTAACAACTTCTTCCAGACAAAGTATGTCAGACTACAATTAAGAAGTTAAAGCATTACACTCCTTCAATGCGAAAGCCATGAAAGACTTTACTTCAAGCCCTAACTGAAGAAAACGGATTATCTGAGGAAGGACAACTGAAATCCCAGCTATGAGGCCTGCAACTGTGGCAAAGTGAAAAGGGATGCTGGGTCCCTCACCACACATCACCTTGGGCCACCATTAACTTCTGTTTCCATTAACGTGCCAGGCTGTGAAATGCAGCAGCGGTGAACTCCAGCTCAGCCGGGTGGAGGGCAGAGATGGGAGCACCAATTCCTGCGTGGAAGGCCAACCAGAAAGCTCAGTCACATTTCAACAGGACACCAGGAAGAGTTAACACCCCGTGACTGCGGGGCCCTTAGCAACGACCCTCCCGTAACAAAAACGTACTAGGAGCAGCTACGAGCAGCGACGCTGGTCAGAAGGCACTTCTCCACGAGAAGGTCTGACCTGGGAGGCGGGCCAGCGAAAAGCACCCGAGGCGGGCAAGCGTGGTGCGGCTCCCCGCGGTTCGCGGGGCCGATCCATCGGCAGACCATCCAGACGGGCGGGTCTCAGAGCCCGACCGTGGGCCGAGAGGGCGGGTGTTGTTCCCTGGGCTGGGAGAAGAGTGGAGCTGCGGCGGCTTCTCCGGTGCCTGCCTGCCCCCGCCTGCAGGCATGGACTCTCCCACCGTCTCCCCTACCCTGTGCGTGTGGATTCTCCCGCTCACCACCTCCTCCTCCCCCCGCCTGCAAGGGACCTTCCCGCTCGGCCCCCTCAACCCAGCAGGGCCGCATCCGGCTAGGCCCCTGCCCTCCCAGTACTCACCTTCCAAAGCAACTCAGCTCCGACGACCTATCGCTCGGGCCCCCACCCCGAGCCGCAGCCCGACAACCATACGGTTCCCCCGTACTCCCTTGCTCCCCGACTTGCCTTGCCCCGCCCAGCCGCAGCCAATGAGCTGGCGATACAGCCCATGACGCACACGCAGCAGGACCCCACCGCTTCCAGACGCGCCGTCCAAGCGTCTTCCTGAACGGCAGAGCAGCGCGTCACCTTGTATCACTTGACAGGCGGGTGGGAGTGTCCAATCATCTTCAAGGGAGTCGGTCGGGCCCGCCCCTGCCACTTTCTGGGTCCGCCCCTGCTCTGTAAGCAACGGGGCGGGAGCCGCATGGTGGCCTTGCCGTGCCCCGCGGGGAGGCAGGCGCGCTCGCGGAGCCTCCTCTGCTTGCGAGCGAGGCGGAGCCTGGGCGAAGGGGTGGGGGCTAGAGGAGACGGGCATATGCACAGGGAGATTTAGTAGGCCCCTTTAAGTAACTAGTTCAAGGCGCCTGTAGGTGTTGCAGGGGTCGTCAGCCCGGGTACGAAAGGGGTTCAAGAGCAAATGTAAGGATCACACTATATGGGATTCAGGTATCAGTATAGTTATATGGGGAAGGGGGAAAGGAAAGTGGAAGGTAAGGGTTGTTGAATTTATCAGAGCCACAGAGTTTGAATACAGCAGGAATGATTACTTGGCATGAATTTCAGAAACAGTTGTGCTTTCATGTTACTAATCAGAACCACAGAATGGTAGAGGTTGAAAGGGATCTCTGAAGATCATCTTCAACCTTCCTCTTAGAGCAAATCACATGAACAGGAGCAGACTCTGCAGCCTCTCTGGGCAGCCTGTTCTAGTGCTTTCTCACCCTGAAAGTGAAGGTTTGGTTTTTCTTCTGTCTGCTCATGTGGAAGTGCCTGTGCTCCAGTTCGTGTCAACCACCTCTTGTCCTGTCACTGGACACCACTGAGAAGCCTATCTCCATTGTCCTGGCACTCCTAAGATACTTAATTAATGTGAGAGCCCATCAATTTCCTCCAGTCTAAATAGCCCCTTTCCGCCTAAGGTAGATACTCCACTCCCCTAATGATCTTAGTGACTCTCCTCTGGACTCTCCAGTACCTTGAAATCCTTCCTGAACTAGGGAGTCCATATCTGGACACTATTCCAGATGAGGCCTCCACAGAGCAAAGTAGAAGGGCAGGAGAACCTCCCTTGACCTGCTGGCCATACTTTTTTTTAATGCACCCCAGGATGCTATTGGCCTAATGCATGGTTTCTTTCTGATTATCAAGTAACTGCTTTATAAATGAGAGTATCTTAGGTGACTAATACTGTCCTGGAGGACAAGCCATAGTCTTAAGCAGCAATTTCTGACTTTAAAGTCCTTGTGGTTACACTACTTCAGTTTGACGCAAACCAAGCTGAATAATGATTTGAACTGTGGCACTTAACAGCTGCACCTCTGACCATACATGAATAAAATAAATTCTTAAGAACAGCAATAAATAAATAATACATTAGTCTGCAAACAGATGGGGCCAACGCTGACCTCTGGCTAGCCAAGAAATCACTCATGTTGCCTATTTACATTTTATATGTGGGATTTTTCAAGGCAGTAAGCAATTCCCTTAAAATCAAGACTTTTTTTTTTCTAAGAACCAAATTTAAGTACAGAAAATAAAGGGGGTTGTAGTAACTCTCAGTTCAAGGTGTCTCCAGTTATATATGCTTTTTTAACTGCAGGATATCAGACTTCTAATACTGATATTTTGGTGGGGTATATAATGGGCGTTTCTGACCAAACAGCACTTACTTACAGCAAGGGTGATCTTGGATCCGGTCGTCAAATGTTCTGTACACTACAGGTCATTTAATTTCATTGACTTTCCTTTCCATCAAATCTTAAAAGTCTGTAACCTCATCACTTTCCAAACTTAAAGTGGAAAAGGGGCTTATTTTAAACTGTTGTTTTAACTGTGAGGGAATTATGGCAAGAACAGACACAGGCTGTACGCTATGCTAAGTACTACACTAGTGCTTTAGGTTAGACAACCAAATAGATAAAGAATGGTGGAAGACAATGAAAAAATTCTTAAGATCTTCTGTTGCAGCTAGGTATACTAAATTATGTAGAAATAAATTACATTTTTGAGAGTGTACAGAATGTATAAAAATTGTATCAGCATCTGTAACAATTGATTTATTTGACTTAAGGCAGTGTGCATTAGTATTATGCATACAAGTTCTGTGGCTTTAGGGAATGTGCTGCTAACCAAATGTACTATCTGTCCATATATTCTCCATACTTAACTTTTCAAAGGCTCACTAAGTGTAACAAAGGTAAACTGGAACAAATTTATGTCTAGAGACTTTCAGTATCTAGATTTAGAATTTGGGAAAACTAGTCTCTGCATGTTTCTGTGTATGTGTGCATGCTAATGAAACCAAACCCACACACCTGAACCATCAGCAAACATCTGACAATCTCAGGGAGTTTTCTCTTTGATTTAAAGCTCTCTTAATTTATACTGTGAAAGACAAACATTACTGCCTTTCCCACATATAGGAGTTATTTTCAGCTCTTCTCTTGGCCTGAAGTGCAGAATGTGTGTCTTTCCTCCTTCTGATGTTTGGTGGATTTTTTTTTTCCCCTTTCCTTTTTAGTAATTTCTTATTGTGCCTTGGGAACTCAAATATGTGGTGCTTTTTTGTTTCTTGGTTAGTTGGGGTGGGTTTGTTTGTGGGGGTTTGGTTTGTTTTGCTTTGTTTGGGTTTTTTTGTTTTGTTTTGTTTCTGGTTGTGTTGGTTGGTCGTTTTATGGGGGGGGTGGGGTGTGTTTTTAAAATTAGCCTCCAGGACCTGTGGTTCATTATATCTAGACATATCACTTGTAATCCTTAAATGCTGAGAAGGATTGTGAGTGAAGAGCAGCACAGTGGCCAACCCTGGTGCACTTGTGTGTGCTGCCAGGATGGAGGATGCAAGTGATTCTAGAAGGCTCCGTTTTGAGATAGATAAGCTTAGGTGCTGTGCTCTTTAACACAGCTAATGCTGGTAAGAGAATGAAGTAGTAAACAGTGCCTCTTGCCTGGGAAGGGAGAGAGAGAGGGAGGGAAGGAGAGAAGAAGGGGGATCAGCTGCTCCAACCCTTCTAAGTAATAGTAAATGAGAGGGCCCACCAGGACAAGGAGGAGGAGTCATCACCTCTAGGTGATCCTGCTTAGGCAGGGGTTTGAACTCGATAATGGAGGTCTCTTCCAACATCTAACATCCTGTGATTATGTGATTAAGTCATTTGGCTTTGGGAGGAGTTTCATATCAGTAAATTAATTTTGTCCATAGGCTGTAGAAACAGGAAGGAATGTAGCCCTTGAAAGGAATGGAGTCTAATCTCTTGTGCATCAAAATACCTTAATTTTCCCTGAAATTCCTTCTCCTTCTTCACCTTAATTAATCAAAACAATCTTTTGGAGAGTCATTACAAAATCTTTAGTTTGAAAAAGGTTCTTCTTGAACATTGCCTCACAAATCCGGCCATACTGCTTCATGAGCCAACAAAATGCTGTTTTTCAGGCTGGCTGTTCTTGCCATCTCTTTGTAGGGGGAGTTGTGTATCTCATGAAATAAATAAAAGCTGAGTTACAATGGATGGGAATGATCATAAACTGCAGTACTTCAGAATGACTGTGGGCAGTTCTTTTCACTACAGGCTGCTTGCAGTTCACAAATCTGATGTTTGCGGTTCTAAGTGAAAATGGTCTGTATAGGGTATCTCCTTGGCTTAAGCCAAAATTTTCCAGAATGTCACTGTTAATTACAGCTGACAGTGCTACTCATACAGATCCACTCTAAACACTTTTATTTCTGTATTGGTTGTGCACATCACAAAAATAAAACAAAACAAACACACAACCCCCTCCCCCAACCAACCAACCAAAAAAACACCAATTAAACAAACAAACCCAAACCCCAAACAAATAAAACCCCAAACCAAATCAAACTAATTAGAATATTTTTAAGAGTCTTTAGACATATGAGTTGGATTACTTTTTCATATCCAGGTCTTTCTCCATGGTTGGGCTTCTGATTTTTAATATGACAGCCATTTTGCACAAAATTCCAATTTCTGTCATAAGCACCCTATCTTCCCACAACCCCATTTATTGCTCCCCCACCAAATTTGACAGCTTTAAAGGCTTTTGATGCAGCAAAAGCTTAAATGCATGCGTGAATAGTGTTGTTGACATGGAAGTGATCCCATTGCTGTACAGAGGCAACAAGCATGCACATAGAATTTAACTGGGTTGGGCCAAAAGCCTGCTTTCTCCAATCTCTGCAGTTCAAGGCATGAACTGCAGTAGCACATGGAGGGAAAGAGTAATTTTCAAAAGACAGATCGATTTTTGTTCTTTTACACTCTCTGGAATGGTCTTGTTTTGTACTAGTTCCATGTGCTTCTATGCCAACAGACACAAACGTTATCCTCTCCATGTAGAGCATGGGGGGAAAAGAAAAAGCTGTCAAGGAGAGGCTGTCCATAGTGGGGAAAAAAAGCTTTTACTGCCACTGTCCTGGCAAACCAGCCAACCACGACAGTCTGGCTGATGTAGCCTCCAGCCTACTTTATTATTTGTTTTCTGTAATGTCTGAAGCATGCTATAGAGAAGAATCCTGTAATTTAGGCTTTAAATAGAATACTTGATGAAAAGCAGGTGGGATTTACATGTCTCATCCAATAAATAAATTCAACCTGAAGTTAGCCTCCTGCTATTCATTGCAAACCCTATTGCCATTTTATGTCTCGTTATCTGAACAAGAAGATGAAGATGCATTACAAAAAGAACGTTATGAAACATTCGAGAGTCCTTTTCAGGCTGCTGCTGAGCACTTACAAAGCCATCTGCCATTATAAAGACATTCTGAGTGGTATGATTGGAGTACTTGGCACTCCAGATCACAGCAGCAGTAAACCTCTGGTGCTCCCTATCCTTAAATTTGTAAATACGTTTTCCTATGTATGACTTGTTATTATTAAGGAATTGCTCCAATCCTTGATTTGAAGAAAAGCCCTTTGCCACCTAATATTGTATTTGCTGCTTTCTGTAACATCTGTCAACTGATTTTAAAATTAGGAATTGTATTAAATAAGAAAATGCTCTCTTTATCAGGGAATTAGATGGGCTATAGGAAAAGCACCTGAGTCTCAGAACCTACCAACAAACCACTTCTATACCAACAAATGATGGTGTATTTCATTTAATGCAACTCCATAGCACTGCACAGAATCTCTTCCAAATTCCTGTCCTTGCTTATGCTGGCCTTTGTACCACTCTTAGTAAGTGACAGAAGATGTGGCATACACAGAATGATGTCCAGTTGGGGCCAGAGATGATAATATATATCAGCCCTGGCTCAGAAGGCACAGCTAAACAGCAATAGTAATACAAGTACTTCACGAACTAACACTGCATTAACAGTGGTAAAAGAGTGATACTGAAAAGGCAGGATGAGAGGGCAACCTGTAGATCCTTCCTCTCACTGTCCTAGTAACAATCCAAAGAGATGGCCTGTAAGAATTCAATTTCAATGACACAGAAGCAGAACTGTTTTCTTTGGGGGGTGGGGAATAGAAAAAGAATCAAACTGGTGACATTTGTCTTGAATTGGTGAGGTTCTTGATCCCCAAAAGGACTGTTTGTCTTCTTGTGCAGTCAGTATTATACCTATTCTGTTGTATCTTGTTGCTCAGCTGAAATGAACTAAACATAATAAACAGTGCAGATTTTGCTATGAGACTATGCCAGGTTTTCTCAGGTTAACTTGGGTTAATGGATAGGCATTGAATAGCAGTTTCTCTTCAGCCAGTCACTGATTTTGATTCTCATTGTGTATTTTATTCTGCATGTTGCATGTGCTGATTTGTTTTAGCTTGGTCAATGTTTAACAAAAAGAAAGCCATGAATAAAAATGTCAGGAAAAATGCTATGGGTGTAAAATTATACTACCACAGTTGGTGGTATGTAATAGGAACTGGAGAATGGAACATTACCATGTTTTTCATCACTCATAATTTCTTAACAGAATTAAGGCATCTATGTATTTCAATCCTGGTACTGCTAGAAAAATAGACACTTCCTTCATCAGTTTTTGGCTGTACATTCTTGTGCTTGCTGCTGAAGCCAGATGACCCACATGCTGATGCATTTAGAGGTTTTTTTCTTTGTGTGTTGAAAACACTTCCTACAAGCAGTCAGGTGCATGGGATACTTTCTATACTGTTTTTTTTCCACACACAAAAGATTTGGAGTTGTTAATGGTCTCTGTTGATAATGTGTGCCTAGTTCCAATAGAGGTACAAGAATTTGCTTCTAACCCGAAGTTTTCACCTGTATGTCTTAAAACGTTTTATGTTTGTCTTTTTTGAGGTTCCAGCTCTTGAGATGCATTACGTTACATAAAATGGTCATCTTCCATACTGGAGAAAACTAAAATTCTCTCATGGCTGAAGAGGAAGTGAAAAACTCACCTCTATCTGTGATATGAGCTTGCACAGAAGACAGCAAAGGTTACATAGAGTAAACCAGGTTGGAAGAGACCTTCAAGATCATCATGTCCAACCCATCAACCAATCCAACCCACCTAAACAACTAACCCATGGCACCAAGCACCCCATCAAGTCTCCTCCTGAACACCTCCAATGATGGTGACTCCACCACCTCCTTGGGCAGCCCATTCCAATGGGCAATCACTCTCTCTGTATAGAACTTCTTCCTAACATCCAACCTAAACCTCCCCTGGTGCAGCCTGAGACTGTGTCCTCTTGTTCTGGTACTGGCTGCCTGGGAGAAGAGACCAACATCCGCCTGTCTACAACCTCCCTTCAGGTAGTTGTAGAGAGTAATAAGGTCACCCCTGAGCCTCCTCTTCTCTAGGCTAAGCAACCCCAGCTCCCTCAGTCTCTCCTCATAGGGCTTGTGTTCCAAACCCCTCACCAACTTTGTTGCCCTTCACAGTATCACAGTATAACCAAGGTTGGAAGAGACCTCGAGGATCATCGAGTCCAACCTATCAACACAGACCCCATGACTAAACCATGGCACCAAGTGCCACATCCAATCCCCTCTTGAACACCTCCAGGGATGGTGAATTCACCACCTCCCTGGGCAGCACATTCCAATGAAGAATGACTCTCTCTGTGAAGAACTTTCTCCTCACCTCGAGCCTAAACTTCCCCTGGCGCAGCTTGAGACTGTGTCCCCTTGTTCTGGTGCTGGTTGCCTGGGAGAAGAGACCAACCCCTTCCTGGCTACAATCACCCTTCAGGTAGTTGTAGAGGGCAATAAGGTCACCCCTGAGCCTCCTCTTCTCCAGGCTAAACAATCCCAGCTCCCTCAGCCTCTCCTCATAGGGCTTGTGTTCAAGGCCTCTCCCCAGCCTTGTTGCCCTTCTCTGGACACGTTCAGGTGTTTCGATGTCCTTCTTAAACTGAGGGGCTCAGAACTGGACACAGGACTCAAGGTGTGGCCTAACCAATGCAGAGTACAGGGGCACAATGACTTCCCTGCTCCTGCTGGCCACACTATTCTTAATGCAAGCCAGGATGCCATTGGCCTTCTTGGCCACCTGGGCACACTGCTGGCTCATGTTTAGGCAGCTGTCGATCAGTACCCCCAGGTCCCTCTCTGTTTGGGAGCTCTCCAGCCACTCTGACCCCAGCCTGTAGCTGGGGTCTGGACTTGTTCCAGTAAGTCAACATTCTTCCTAATCTGAGGAGCCCCAGATTGTATGAGTGGTACAGATTTTTTTTTCAGAGTACAGATTTAAAATTAATTTCATAGACTTTGAGATATAATTTATAATTTTTTGCACTCTTCTGGTTCTCAGGTGATAGTTTGCATCTGCTGCTGAAGGTGTATATCATTGATAAACCTAGATTGAGGTCTATACAGATACTTACAGACTTAGTTCTCACTGAAATCAGAAGAAGACAGACATCAGCCTTTAGTCCTTAAGAGATTTACAGATACTCAAACCTAGTCTGTTTGGTTTGACAAAACACATGTTATCAGAAAACAGTGGTAGTGAATGTTCATATTAAAATGATGCATGGATCAGTGTGGGAAAGACACCTAGTCAGCAGTTAATCATCTTGACTTTATAGCATGCTATGGTGCTGGAGTTCTGAAATCTAAACATAACTATAATAGTCAGAATTTAGGAGCATCACTGTAATAATCACAAGGTTTGTCTGTTTTCATGGATAGAAGTTGTTCTGGTAATGTCTTCTGGACTGGGAATGTCTTCTGGTTGGGAACAACCAGACTTCAGCTCGCTTGTACTCTCAGGTGCACAAATATTCATGTATTTTGCACATGCAGTTAGTTAAGAACTATTTCTAAGTAGTTTGTGTTGGGCAAAAAGACTAAGGATGACATGTTTCAGCTCCAAGCAGAAACTATCTAGGTAACAAAATTAATTTGATTGCCAAACAGGCATACATTGCCTATACATCCAATATTCATGGGGAGCTAGACCAGTAAGTGAACTTCATCCTTTTATACAGGAAAACTGAAGGGTCACCTCACATTGTTTCAGAAACCAGACATGCAACTTCCATAGCAACAAACATTATCTGAATCACTAAATCACTCAGGCTGGGGGGGACCTGAGGAGGTCTCTGGTCCAAACTATTGCTTAAAGGAAGGTCAAATGTGAGATCAGACCAGACTGTCTTGAAAATCTCCAAGGGTGGAAGCTGTATAACTTCTCTTCACAACCTGCTCCACTGCTTGGCTGTCCTCAGGGAGAAAAAGTGTTCTTAGCATCCATCAGGATTTCCTGTTTCATTTTATGTCCTTTGTCTCTTGCCTGCCTGCTGTGCAGAGCCCAGCTCCATCTCTTCCATCCTCTCCCTATAGGGTACTGGGAGCTGCCATTAAGTGCCTGTGAAGCCATGTGTGCTCCAGGCTGAAAAGGCCTGGGCCCTATAGCCATCTCAGTGCCCTTCTCTGAACTTTCTCCAGTTTGTCACTGTTTTTCTTGTACCAAGGAGCCCACAATCTGATACAAAGTCCTAATGAGTACCAAGTAAAGAATGATAAGCCCTGTCCTTGATCTGCTGCCTGTGATGTTTGCTGATAAGGTAGCCTCAATATCACTGGTCTTTCTTGCTGCAAGGATGCAGAAGGCTGATGCTCAGGTCACTGCCCACTGAGATGGTGGATTTAATAAACAGAAGGTTGTTTTTACTCATATGGAGCTAGAAAGTGCCCAGGTTTCCAGGTTGTGATGGTGTTGGTGTAAGGATCTCTGACCAGCTTCCTGTACAAAAGGGTCTGATGTGAAAACACAACTGGATGAGGATGATTAAGGTAAAGGTCAGGAAGAGCTCTTGGTCAATTGTTAGCCTTTTAAGGGACAGAGAAATGAAGGAAATTGGTCCCCAAGTGTGGCAGATATACAACCTGCCTGCTGCTTTATCACAATAGTGTCCACTTAAGATTTGGATAGTGTAGAAGAAAGCTAAGGTGTATGTATCTAGGCTGACTAATTAGTGTTGCTTGCTTTTCCTGATAGATAAATAGGTTGATGTTTCTTAAGTGTAATGAACAAAGCATATTTCACATCCTCTTTCTCACTGGGGCCTGGGACCTGGCTGGGGCTTTTGATTGTTACCAGAGGTCAAACATTACATAACATTAAGTAGTTATTTATAGTATGGATTGATTTTTGTTTCATAGTTGTTGGGTTCCCCCCCTCCCCCCCGTGATATATCACATTTCTTTTTGTAATGGATGTTCACAGAGCTGCACTCCCATTGGCACCTGCTGACGACATGGGTAAACTTCCCAGCTTAGGTTTAGGTTATGATGCTGCCATTTTGCCTTCAGTGAGCAGTACCCTCCTGGGAAGAGCTAAACACCAGCAAAAATGTTTACAGCATCCCAGTCCTTCATGTTTGGTCAGGTATCTGTGTGCATATCTTTATACTCGTCTACATAGCCAGAAGGGATTATGACAGTCTCACAGTGATCCATCTCTTCCCCCAGCAGCATGTTACTCTATTACATCTCATTAGTGCCAAGCAAATTATTTGCAAAGAATAATTTATTGGACAAATGTGGCTGCTTTATCTGCTCAGGGAATATCTTAAACTAGACTATGATTTTTCTCCTATTTATTAATTATTCATCAGTCATCAGCACTTTTTTTTCACATCATTAACTGTTGAGAGATCACCGAATTTTTGTAATTGATACATGCTGTTAGACATATTTGCATGGATCAGTTCTGCTGGACTCAAGATAATCTCATCTTTCAGCTCGTTTTAGCAAACCACAGGAGAGCCTCAATTTAAGGTTGCCTGACAAAATAACCAAAATTCTTTCCACGCCGGGTCAGAGGAAAACTTTCCAGTAGATCTTTTCTAAAATTCATGTTTTCAAACATAAAAATTACTCTCTATGATGAACCCCAAGCAGTTGCACTAATGAAACGTTGTTCTACAAAACTGTGAGGTCTCTCAAGTGCAGTGGAACGTAAACAGTAGGGGACCGTTGAGGCCATCCCGTAGTGCGCTGGGCTTAGGCACCAGGTGTCTCCTTGCGCGTTGCCTCGTACTCCGACCCCGCTGTCAACACCAGGTCCTCGAGGATTGCGTTCCCCTCCCCCCACCCCGGGGGGTCAATCTCGCTGGTGGGACTGGAGGAGGCACCCCGTGAGCTCGACTACCATTTTGCCCACACTCATGCCCACGTCCCGACCGACACGGGCTCTCGCCCTGCACGGACACCCGCAGCTTTTGCAGCTCCCTTTCGAAAGCGTGAGTATTTCGCAGTCGGCGAACCGAGCCTGAAGCAGCGGAAGACGTGATTTGCTTCTGTGGCGTTTATCCGCTGCTCGACAGCAGCGTGCCGCCCCACGGCAAGGCCGGGGGCCCGCGGGACCCCGCTGCCTGCCGCGCCGGGCTGCCAAGGGGCGGCCCGCCCGGCCAGTCGGCGGCTGGCACCGGCCGCCCTGCCCGCCGCCCCCGCCGGGGCCTGAGGAGGGCGGTACCCGGGCCCGCAGCAGCCCCTCCCGCTGCCGCCGCGCTGTGGCGGCCCCGCGCTTTCTGCCGGCCGCCCGGGACAGGGGGCGGGAGGCCCGGGCAGCTGGGCGGCCGCCGCCTGGTCGGGTGGGGCGGGAGAGGGAGGGAGGAAGGAGGCAGGTGGCGAAGACGGTGCTTTCTAAAGGGGCGGGCGGCAGTGGCGCAGGCAGGCGCTGTTCTCGCTCCTCCTCCTCTGCCTCCCCCTCCTCCTCTTCGTAGCGCGGTGGCGGCGGGTAGGCTGCGGCCGCGGCCCCGTAGCTCCCCGCCGAGGCGGTGCGGCCTCCGTTCCCTCCTTCTCTCAGTCGCTGCCCGACCGCCGAGCGATGTCGGGCGGCGCGGCTGGTGGCCCTAAGCCTCTTCCGTCCTCTGGGCCCAAGTCACTGCGGGAGATGCCACATCCCCTGGCTACGACCAGCAGCGAGGAGATGGGGCCGGCGCTCACGCCCAGTCCCGACCTGCTCCTGCCCCGCAGTATCGCCGACAAGGTACAGCCTGGGGAATGGGAAGCCGGGCGGTATTTGCAGGGGTATTTTCAGGGGAAGCATGGAGAGGAGGGAGGAAGGCTGTATGTCTGTTTCTACGCCCCGTTCCCGGTTGCATCCCGCGGGTAAATGAAGCCCTGGGCGCTGCTGACATCCCTTGTAAGAGCCTGAGGCATCCTTGAGGGGGAGAAAGCACCCCGTGCGGGGGCTGTAGGCGTCGTGTTGCCCTCTGTGAGGGTCCAGCTCGGATACCGGTGCTCTCCTCAACGGAGTGGATGCGAGAGGCAGGGTTTTACTGATCGTACCTTCCTATAGCTCATACCCTCTACCGATGGGTCTAAATGCTTCAGGAATTGCTGTAATTTCGTTGATACCTTCTTCCAGTAGCCCTCACGGGGAAGGCTTGGAGCTGCTGTTGTTTTTTACCGTCTACTTGTCCGTGGTTGTCCTTTCTAGAGCCGAGCTCCTGTTCGCTTCTTTGTGGCAGTGCAATACGGAAGGGATGCTGTTACAAGAGTATCTGTGCCTGCTTCCCATCCCGAATTCTGACGTGTCCGCAGGACACTAGCAAGTTTTGGGAAATGTCTTGCCCGTGCGTGGGCCTTGGATGTGATAACTCCTGAGCGTGAAAGCAGTAGTTGCAAACACAGCGCTGCTAATACATTAACTACTCTTACAAGGACTTGGTATCTCTCAGGACAGACTTCCTGAAATGCGTTACGGTAGGATTTCCTGGGAGCAAGGGTTGCAGGGAGCGAGATTGGTTCGAAACTTCAAAATAAGTGGTTCTGGGGCAGCTGGTGTGCCTACAAAGTGTTGCAGAGCTGCTGGTGGCAGGAGGTGCTTCCTCTGGCTCTTGGCCTGGAGAATGTGGAGCTGCTGCTGGGCAGGACAGATTCGCTATCCTCCAAATGCCTTGGGGCTACCACCCCAAGCGTATCTGGTTGATACACTCCCATGCTTCTCCCATGTGTCATCTACTGTCCTGTAACTGTGCTGTACAGATTCAGCACTTGTTCCAAACCATGTAAGGAGCCCTCTCTTTGAACATTTCCCTACTGTTGCTCAAATGAGAGGTTAGGCTTACCTACCCTTTTGTAGTATATACCTTCATTTCAATTTGGCAAAAGATTTGATGGCCCTCAGGGAAGGGGGATATGTGAATAAGGTGGGAGTAGGAATCATGGAGTTGTTTTGGTCTATTGTAGATTGGATTAGTGTGACTAGGTTGCTGTCTGAACAACCTGTAGCAATAGAAATTGTCAGTTGCCTTCATGGGTGTTCTTGCAGCTCAGGCATGCAGTAGTGGTACTGTACTCACTCTGGCCATCCTATTCAAGCATGTAGCTGCTGAGGACCTCTACTCTGAGCAGTAACTTCCATGCTATAGCTTTCCTCAGCTCTTTTAAACAGCTTTTGTCTTTTACTTTTGGAGCACAGGCAGACTGCTCTCAGTTCTACTGTTTTGAGATGTCCAAGAAATGTATCAGCTTCCTCACTAGCCCCTGGCTGTGATCAGCTAACTTCTCATTAGTAGCAAGGCTCTTGTCCAGTTTTTCCACCAGCAGTACTGATGAAGTCCACCTTCTAGTACCTGTATGTAGTACTGGCCTATTACAGGCATTTGGCAGCACAGAAGTGATCTGAAGTGGAGAGCAAAAAGGGGCTGTGATGAGCACTTTGTAGATTTGAGAGCACTTCTGTGGTTGACCTGGAAATGGCACTAAGGTAATGAGCCTTGCAGAATAAAAGGAATTCCAGTAGGAAAAGAGCAGCATTATGTTGTTGTTGTTTTTCATTTGGTCCTTTCTAGCTGAATTAGAAGAAAGAGCCAAATGTCTGATGAAAGAGGTCCCAACAGTTGTGCTGTGAGGGATGTCCCTTCTCCTGATACCTGATGTACTGACAAGAATAAACTGGGTTGACTTCCTGACCATTTCAGGAAAAACATAAGTGAACAAACAGGTGTTCCTGCCTTTGAGGCAATGGTAAATCTTCAGTAGCTTGCATATTGAGTAGTCTAGAGAGCAAGTATGGTTAGGTAGAAATTAACAGGTAAAACCACTTCTTCGTGGTTAGCATGTCTCATAGTCTCTGGTGGTGGGTCATTAATCCCTTAAAAGGTTAGGTCACTAATCAGCTAACAATGTGTGGATAGCTCCAACAGTTGGGTAACAGAGGCGTTCAGTATTCAAGTCTGGCTCAGGGTTAAAGCTCTGCAGCTGCTCTGTATTGATTCTTGAACAGAAGCTGTGCTTCTCTGCTCTCTTGGCCTTTCCAAGGGCCCTTCTGGAGAGTCTGGTGATTGGCCCTGCAAGAGAAGTTTGCGTTTGAATCTCCTTCTCCAAAGTGGTTTTGAGTCACTAAACTTTTGTAAAGACCACTGTCCATAACCAGGATTGTCTTAGGACATCCCTCTGGCAGAGTGATGGCTGACCCACCACCATGAACTGGATAACACTTTTTTCTGGGTGGTTCTTACCTGCTCTGAGCAAATATTTCCTAAACAGTGCTGCAAGATAAGAGTACCTAAGACTAAGATACTCTGACAAAAGAAAGTGGAGAGGGGAGTTGTCTGCCTGTAATGCACTGTTAGTTTCCACTGCTACAGATGTGCAGCCTGAAGTGGTTGAACCTCTGCCATCATGCTTTACATTCTTTAAAACATGATTTCCTCACTTTTTGGAGTCACTGAGTAAGAGCACTACTTTATCCTGAGTCAGAGGAACCTGGAGGACAGGAATACTGTCTGTTTGTCCCCTGTTGGGTTTTGACTCAAACATGAGAATAATCTGGTAGCTTTGACCCTGTCTAACTTTGAAGCCTCGTAAACCTTTGTTCCTGTTTAAGAACAGCAGCTAATGCTACTAGAGCAGTAGGTCATGGGAAATGGAAGAAAACCCTCCTGTGCTGTTTTCTGTGGCTTTCCTGGTTCTGACTCACTTTAAGTAGACTAGTCCCAAATTTTGAGTTTCATGAAGTGGGCTACAGGGCTTTCACTGGCTGAAATTGTGTCCTCCTCCTGACTTGTCGGAGAGGGTGGTTTTAGGAGCCAGGAAACCCTGACCTATGAGCACATCTAGCCCCTGAGCACCATCTAACCTCTTAAATGAAAATGGACATTTCTGGCTAAGTGCTTGGCTTTCACAGTTGTTCTGCAGCAAATGTGAAACACCTGAGTTGTAGGCTCTTGTCTCTAAAGCATTACTATGTTGGCCAGATCTTTCTGTTCTCAAATCTAATTGCATAAAACATGTTTGTCCTGATACCTGACTACCATCAGCTTATTTGAGCTTATCCTCCCTTAACCCTTGCTAGCCTCCAAATAGAGACAGCCAAAACTGGACCTAAGCAGTACTAACCCTCCCATGTTTTTGGTGTTTTGCCTTCAGGCAAAAGGGAAACATGCAGGAGGAAACAATCTCTCAGGAGGTGTGGCAGGGTCCACTGCAGAATTAGCTCTAAAACCAATTTCTTGCTGCTTTACAGCATTTTTGAAAGGTATGCAAGCTGATTTATCTGCTTTTCAGAGCAGATCGTCTGCAGAGGAAGTTAGGGCAAATGGGGAACTGTCAATATGGATTTCTCTCCTTTTTATTTCCTTGGGGGAAAACAAAAAAGGAAGTTCTGCTTGCATGTGACTGCTTAACTCCATTTCACTACTTTTTCACTTTCAATAGTGAATCTACTCTGTGCACTAGAACAAACCCTTTGTCATTGAGGAGAAAAGGTGTTATTTATGTATTACTAGGTTTGGAGCAGAGATAGTAAGTAGGCAGTATTCTGCCGTGTGATTGTACCCAGATGATTGTACAGGCATTGGTAAGACCCTGGATGTAGCCCTGCTGAGGCAGTGCGTGCTTAACAGCATGCTGCTAAGCGTTGGATGTATCAGGCTGTGAGGAATTTGAAAGCATTCCCTGTTCACCTTACTCCTGCTGTCCTCTAGCTGTGGTCTTTGTAGTTCCCCAAGTCCTGAGAATAGCTTCCTAAAGAGTAGTGTTGACTGTTTTTGTTGTGATCTGATAGGGTCCCAACTCCTCATACTGATTTCTTGCAAATCACTCCAGCTACGTATAGCCTGTTCATTTTTACTTTATTTTTCCTTTGAAGATGCACATGAGTTGTGTTTGGCTCTCTTGTCATTACAGAGCTCAAGTGACCTTCAAGGCTGGTTTACAAGTGGTATACGGAGCAGAGCTTTCAATGAATTCATAGCTTGAACTTACTAATTTGGACATTAAAACTCCTTCTGAAAACTTCTGTTTTTTAACTGGAAACTATTGCTTGCTCATCTGTTACCAAGCTACCATCCTGGTGAACCCATAGGCCTGTGTTAGCACCTGATCAAGTATAAATACTTGATGTGTTTGCTGGAATGCTGTTACTTAGCACTTGTTCTGGAAGGGAGCCTGGCAGCTCTCTAATAAAATCTACTGAGAGTCTGGAGCTCTACTTTCAGCCTTCTTGGTTGCTAGTTTATAATTATTGCTCTTAACTTCATCCACCCACAGATGAAACTGGTTTGCAGTATAATCTGAAAGCTTAAAATAGATCAGCCTGAGCTCCTACAAACTTTTTCTCTGACTAAATGAGAACTGTTAGACTACCACTATGTATTGTTTCTAAAACAAGCTGGAGGTAGTTACTCAGCTTTAGGAGAGACTGGAAGTGAAGAACCAAAGTTGGTGAACTAGTGAAACAAGGTCAGTATGGGTCAGTCCAATCTACAGGAACACAAAACTGACAGTCACAGGGAAGTAGAGTCTGGAAAGCAGCTCTGGATATTTTCTAGTCCAACTTCTTGGCTCAGAGCAGGGTTATTGAGAGCAGGCTACCCAGCATGCTGTGAAGTTGTTTTGAACATTCCTCTGGGCAGCCTGTTTGTGTGGCCAGACACCTGCAAAGTAACATTTCTTACACTTAAGTGGAGCTTCTAATATTTAAATTCGTGCCCACTGTCTCTCGTTGTGTTTTTGGATCCACTGAGAAAAGTCTGTCACCACCTTCTTTTCACCCACCTTCCCATCAGGTATTTGTCCATACTGTTAAGGCTGTTGCCCTTGTTTGCCTTGAGGCATATTGTTAGCCTATGGCCAACTTTTCCACTGGGATCTGTTGTATGTGCTGTCAGGAGCTTTTTGTGAATGGGTTGTTTGTTTTTTGGTTTGTTTGTAGTGTGTTTGGTGGTTGGTGTGTTGGTTTTTTTTTTTTTTTAAATTCTGCCTAGCTGCTTTTCAGCCAGCCAGGCCTGATCTCATACTGCTTCATAAGGTTGTTCCTGTCAGCTGCAGAACTTTGCATTTCCTCGTGCTGAATTTCAAGAGGCACCTATCAGCTTATTTCTCCTGCCTGTTGAGCTTGATTTGAATGACAGCACAACTAGCTGATGTATCAAGCAACTACCCAGTGCTGTACCCTCAGCACACTTGCTGAGGATTTATCCTGTCCCATTATTTAGGTCCTTAAGATGCTAAACAGTAGTGATCTGTTCTGCTGGAGTATTGCACTAAGAAGCCCTCCAGGTGGAACGTGTGTGCTCTCAACCCTTTGAGCCCAGCAGTTCAGCCAGTTTTCAGTCCATTTTACTGCACATCTGTCTTGCTTGTACCTCATCAGATTGTCTAAGAGGATGTTACAGGACACTGTTGATAGTTTTCTTAATGTGCACCATGTTATAGCTCTTCTCTTCTACACTAGGCCTGTCATATTTTCATAGCAGGTGCTGGGTTGGTTAAATGTGACTTCCCATAAGCCTGTTCTGATTTCTCATTGCCACGTTCTTCGCGTGTTTGGAAATAATTTCCAGTATGTGCTCCATCACCTTTCCAAAGTCTAAGATGAGGCTGACTGGCCTGTAGTTCTCTGCCTTCCTGAAGATAAGAGTGACACTTGGTTTCTTCCAGTCCTCAGCAACCTCATTCACCACCATAACCAGAAAATTGAAAGTATTGTTACTGTGACATCATCTAGCTTGCCCAGCTCTTGGGTCCATCTCATCAGTGGTTTATGACTGTCCAGTTTGTTGAAATGCTCTCTAGTCTGGTCCTCCCTCACTAAAGGTGAGTTTGTCTTATTCCAGGCTTCTCACTGGGCTCAGGGGCCTGAGATCCCTGAAGGCTGGTTATTTCAGTAAAGACTGGGGCAACAAGGCACTAAGTACCTCAGCTTTATTGGTGTCCTTTGTCATCAGATTATTTGCTTCACCAGGACTGCGTTTTCCTTATTCTTTGTTTTGCTGTGATATACCTCTTGAAGCCTTTCTTGTTGCAGTTCTCATCCTTTACCAGATTTTACTCCATCCCTGCATGCTCAGAAAGTGTTTCTGCTTGATTTTCTGTTTAGTGGCATGGATTTGTGTTCCTTGAAAGTCAGCTAGTTCTCTGGGATCTCTCTCCAGGGCCATATGTCACTTTTCAGAGCAGATCCCTGAAGAGGCCATAATCTGCCCACTGGAAGTTAGAGGCAATGATCTCGCTCTTTGCTTTTCTCCCTTCTCTGCCTTCACATCCTTTACTGATTCTTCCCTCCTTGTAAGACTAAAGTTCAGCAAAGCATCTTCCCTTATCAGCTTATTGATCACCTGTAGAAGGCAGTTCAAAATGCACAAGACAGTTCAATGCACTTCAGAAACCTCTGCTGTTTTGTCCATCCAGAAAATATAACGATTCAAGTTACAGAAGCACAGAATCAACCAGGTTGGAAGAGACCTCCAAGATCAAGTCCAACCAATCACCTAACCCTAACTAATCAACTAGACCATGGCACTAAATGCCTCATCCAGTCTTTTCTTAAACACCTCCAGGGATGCTGACCCCACCATCTCCCTGGGCAGCCCATTCCAATGGCCAATCACTCTTTCTGTGAAGAACTTCTTTCTAAGACCAAGCCTAAACTTCCCGTCTGCACAGCTTGAGACTGTGTCCTCTTGTTCTGTCACAAGTTGCCTGGGAGAAGAGACCAACCCCCACCTGGCTACAACCTCCCTTCAGGTAGTTGTAGACAGCAATAAGGTCTCCCCTGAGCCTCCTCTTCTCCAGGCTAACCACCCCCAGCTCCCTCAGCCTCTCCTCATAGGGCTTGTGCTCCAGGCCCCTCAGCAGCTTTGTTGCCCTTCTCTGGACACATGTTTCTTGAACTGAGGGCCCTAGACCTGGACACAGGACTCAAGGTGTGGCCTAACCAGTGCTGAGGACAAGGGCAGAATGACTTCCCTGCTCCAGCTGGCCACACACAGGGACTTCTGAATATGAGCCTTCTTCCAGTAAATCCTTGTCCTTGTCGGCAGAACTGCTTGAAGAACATGGAAATGTTGTTTTCCACTTAGGACACTAGGATTGTTGGTTTGGCTGAACTGTTACCTAACTGATTCAGAATTTGCCTCTTCAGGACATTGTTCTCCTGGCTTTTGAGAGATCCTGTGGTTCTCTTCCCTTAGTCTCTGCACAGAATGGGAAGGTTATATTGTATTGTTATAGTAAATTACTGAGCTATAGTTCTTAGGCCAGGAAGCTTTTAGGTATAAACAGTTGTCTGCCACATGCTTCATAAGTAGGCCATAATCTCTCAGAGGCTGAATTTAGTAGCCATCTTTAAAGGAGCTGCTGTCTCTCCTCTGTTGCACTGTGTGCATGTGTACACAAGCCTGCATCAGCCAGCCCTTCTGTAGTCTCTTAGTTAAAAGAACTGATTTAAATGTAGCATGGCTTTCAGCTTGCCAACAGTACTCTGCACACTGCCAAGCTGCTGAATCCCATTTCCCATCTCCTATAATGATGATAGGTAGAGCTGTTTTCTCTAGCTATTTAAGCTCTCAAACTCAGGGAATCATTTGCATATGGGTAATACCCTGGTATATTATTGAAAAGATAGAGTGCTTGTCTCATTCCTTCTTGCAGCCACTCCAGGGTTTGATGCTGTGGAAGCCTGTACAACACCACATTGTAGTGCTTGCTTACAACTGCCTTAATTTACAAAAAAGGGGTTTTATTGGAGAGGGTGCTCTCATGGTACCTTACAAGGTAGGTGCTCTAATACTGTTGTAAAACTGTACATAGTGGTCAGCAATTTCCAAGTAGTGTCCGGAGGTTCTTTGCAGCTGGCAACTCCCGTTTCCTCTGAAGATGATGAATGATAGCTGACACTTCACTTGGGGCAAAGACTTGCATTAACACAACAGTTACTGTTTTTATTCTTTCCATTTGGTAAAACTGAACATTGCTTCTGCTGGGTAACAGTATCATTACTTTGTGGTTCTTATTTCAGCTTAATGGGGGGAGGGTTATACTTTGAGGTTGAATTCAGTGTTGCCCAACTTCCATAATCTTTTCAACAGGATTGCTTCATGTGTAATGACACAGAGTATTAAAAACAGATATTCAAAATATACATAAGGGAACTTGGGTTTTCAGTTCGGTTTCAGAAGGGTAAAGCTTGTCCATAACTTGTCTGCCATGGTGGAAAAAGTTATGCTTGGTGGTTGGAAAGAATCTTTGGGCTGTCTCTGCTGGAACGCCTCAAATGTACCAGAGTTGCCAGATGCTCCCTGAACTCCTTCATGGGAGAAGGGCATAAGTAGGTTAAGAAGCTCTCTTTTTACAGTTGTGTGGGCACATCATTCTCTTGCTGGTGCCTCAGGGGTTTGTAATGAGTCCTAGGCAGCATGTCCTTGTAATTAATGATGAGAGATGCAGAAGATAAACACCGTGGCTTTCCTGTTGACACACTGTAATATGGGAGACATCAGTTCCTAGATTAACCTGCAAACTATTGTTCTAGTGTCTTCTAGCATTGTGGATTCCTCTTGTGGTGTCTGGCTGTCACACTAGCCAGTCAGTCCCTGAGTGCAGAGGCTTGTTTGTGTAAAGTAGGTCAGGAGACAAGGAAGAAGCTCTTAAGGTGCAGTGAGACTTAACTTGGTGCTGCTACATGAAAATCTACTTGTAATGCCTAAACTGCATATTTGAGGTTAACTTGCATGTGCTTTTAGTCTGCAGAAGACAATATACCAATTAAACCTGGCATTTGATCAGAAGTAATTTCACTGAAACATCTCTAGTGACCTTGAGCATTGTCTTAAGGCTGAGCTCTGATGACTCTATAAGGTATGGCTGACTTGACTGCCTAAGCCCTTGAGGCTGGGGAAATCTGCTCCCATCACTAGGATGAAATGGGGCAGAAAGCTCCAAACTCCAGCTTGGAGGTGGGATAGCAGCAACCATGTTGTAAAAGTTGCATTTGTTTATTTACTAACAGTGTGTTCTTAGTAAATTACTGAAACTGGAGGACCTGTTTCTCTTCCAGTTACCAAGGGTGATAACTGCCAGCTTGGTAGCTACTAGGAATTTTGCAGTGACCAGCTGAAGATGGGAAAGAAATCCTTAGAGCAGCTGCAGCTCACTGGATTTTGCATTCCCAATGCCAGTCCAACTTAACTGGTTTACTGGCCTGAATTTGTGGCATGTTTTATTTTCTAACTTGAGAGGAGTGGGGGGCAGAAAGTGGTGTTGCCTTCAGTGGCAGGTGATATAAATGCCAAAACTGTTGATTCTCAACTAGGTATTTTGGAGAAATGAACCAGCTGTCTGAATAAGTGTGTGGGTGACACAGGTTAGTGGAACTGGCTGGTATTGTTGAAACTGTAACACTGCTTATCCCATGAGAGTAGCTAGTAGCCTCTCAAAGACAAAATCCTAGCTGGTGAAGCTTCTCCCTATCAGGAAGTTGTTACTACACTGGTTCAATGTCCTGTTCTCACAGGGGGAAAAATTTCCCTTACATTGCTTGAATGCAACTTCCGATATCCTTTTGAAGCACCTCACAGGGAATAAAAAAATCCTATCTCAAAGCCTGTCTTCATGGTTGGTCTCACTTTTCCAGTGAGTTTTAATGGCATGTTGTGTTCCTTGAAATATGCTGCAGTGCAGGTGTTGCTCAAGGGCAGAGAAGCCTCTTCCCCACTCAGTGCTGCAGATGGTGTTAGAAACAGCCACCTTTGACTAGCTCAGTCGAGGAAGAGTTGACATATGGGAACAGTAGGTGATAGACTGCTCCAGACAGTACTCAAACCCATGCATATCTGAGTGGAACTGGCACCTTTGTTGCAGATTTTCAGATGGCAGTATAAAGCAAATTGTAAGTGGAAATCTTGGCTGCTGGCAAGATGAGGCTATGTTTTGGATTGCCACCAAGACAATTCCAGGAAAATGTTAATCAATACTGTTTATTAGCAGTGACCAGCTTGACTGCTTCAGAATTTGTATGCTGGCTTTGTGTGCTGACTTAGCTCACTCCTGGATCAGTATTCTTCACTCAAAGCCATGTGTAACAAACACCTGTGTGTGCCACAGTGGCTGTCAGGAACCTGGGCTGTATAATGAAGGGTGTTTCAATACATGAATTGCTCTGCAGATGTCATGTTTTGTTTCTTCTCTCCAGAAGTCTCTATAGATAATTTTCATACTATGAAGAAACACTGCATGACTGCTTTTCCTCACTTGATAGCTTTAAAGCAGGGAGTGCAGTGATAATGCTCTATGGGGGTTTTGCTTTGGGTTTTGTTTGGTGGTGTGTTGTTGTATTATTATTAGGTTTTTTTCCAACATATAATGCACTGTGTTTATTTTGCCTGTTGGGGAGTGAATGCCTTTCGGCTGTAAGGTGTCTTGCGTGTATCAGCAAATTTGATGGAAGGCTATCCCTTAAACTGCACTTATGTGGAGTGACTTAGAGCTCCTCCAAGAGCGCACTCCTCCAGCTCTTCCAGGGTCTGAGTTCTCTCCTTTGAATATCTCTGGCTTTGTTTTGTCAGTCTGACTTGCTCTCATGAAACCTCCAGGGATCTTGTGTGGGGAAATGCCAATGCAACTCATCTAAAAGTGTAAGCGTGAGGAAACAAATAGGCATCATAATGCAGTCTGGAAGTGTATTCTTGCTTGTTCAAATGAAGTATTCACCAGGATACTGCAGGGCTTTCTATCCCTCTGTCATCTTTCCTGTTTTTTCTCCCCAACCCTTTGTTCACATTTAAAAGATATTAATGTTTGCTCTCAAAAACACCTCAGCTGAAATGGTTCTTTGGTGCTGCTGGGTATCTAGATAACTGATGTAGCTAAACCTACTTCTAGAGCCTGAACAGGAAGAAAGTCTTCCTGTACAGTGTGACTGCAGAGTTCTGACACGAAGCTGTATGTCTCTAGGAGAAAGCAGTTTAATTTGGACAAGCTTAAACTGTTCCATCTGTAATCAGATACAAATCTGGCTTCTTGGTTTGGGAATGACTCCTAGTCATATGCTAGATTCAAGTTTTCCTGTATAAGGCCTGGATCCTGGCTGCTGCTTTGCTATTTAGAAGGTCAGAGCACAGGTTCTGAGAATGAAGTTTTAAATAAAACACTGGGTGTTAGGCTTGTTCATTAACAAGGTGCTCTTCAACATGTTAAGACGGGTTATGATATTGCTATACATGTGACTCAAGAACCCTTCTGGTAATAACTAAAACCTTAGAACAAACGCTGTTCGTGAAACAAGCTATGCAGATGAACAGGGAGTCTAACAGAGCTAAAGGAGAATTGAAACTTGGTTCAAAAGGTCTGCATTTTTCTGAAGACATAGTTCTGTCATTTGTGTGGATCTCTGAAGATAGTGTAGTTGATGACTGTTGGCTTCTTCTGAGAACTGTAGAATGAGGAAAGAAACTTTTTGCTGAAGGATGTAAATCCAAGTCTGCCACAAAGCTAAATTCTCTTGCTTTCCTTTGGGTCACAAGCATTTATCTTCTGCTTTTTACAGTTTAAATATAAGTGAAGTAATCTGGCTGGAAAGTTGCCAGACTGGCTTTTTGCTTAGGAAAATAGATGAAGCTTTCTGTGGGGACCCTTGTGCTTTGTAAACGGATGTGGAAGCTGACCTTGGATCTGGGACTATCTCCTCCAAGGGAAGAACTGCATCTGTTGGATTTCTTAAAATGCCTCTGCATGTAAGATACCTTGCAACAGTAAGGGAGCTATAAGATGTGGCACACATCCAGTTGCTTCTCATGCTCTCCTTCCTGTTCAAAGGATGTGGGGGAAGCACATGTACCCTTACATTTTGCCTAATTAATGTCTGCCCCAGATAACTCACTTCATCTGCCAGATGCACTGCCTGCAAAATCTTTTGACCCTTTCTACACTTAAATATCACAGTAACATTATTTTTTTAATAATACTGAATGACTTGTCTTAACTGCTATATATGTGAGATGCCACTTGTGATCCTCCTTTTTGGAGTGTAATCTGAACCACATTTAGCTTTAGTGTGACATTGTGCGGTTTCCTTTCCAGACTAGGAAAAGAGGTTACCTACCCTCTTAAGGGCTCTGTGAGAAGACAAACATATAGCCAGACTGTATGAACAGATGGTCTGATGTGGTACTTGACACCTCCTTGTGACATTCCCCTTTGCCCCCGTGAACACTGAGGCTGAAACTGAGCCATATTGTACCTGAGTCCCTCAGGACTTCAGCAGCAGAAGTAGGAGATGATTTACTGTTCTTGCTGAAAACACTGTTTGCAGGAAACACTTCTATGCCCACATTCTTGCTCTGGTTAGCTTGACTGCTATGACTTATGGAAAAACAAACCACAAAGTAAAGTTATCCATCCTGTGAAACCTGGCTCTTAGCCTCAAAAAAGCAGTGGTAATCCCATGGCCTGCATGAGAATGCTTGGAAAGTGCTGGTGTCAATCATGTAGTCTTTGTGAAGCTTGCTTCAGTGTCTCCCTGTCCAGCTGTTGTGCACAGAAACACTGCTCCAAGCATGATACCTTTATAAGAAAGAATACTCCCTCTCAGGTATTGAGTGGTACAAAACTGCATGCTGTTACAATCAGTTGCTGTATCCAAAATTGATGGTGTGGTGGTTTTGTTTTGTTTGGGTTTTTTGGGGTGGGGGGGAGATACTGAGGAGTTTGTTTCCAGGCAGCTCTGACCTACAGAGCAGAAACACTATCTTGAGTGATGATGTCCAGACCAGAGTCACAGACTCATGGCTTGGCAGCCTCCTGTACTCTGACACCCATTTAAAATGCTCGGAGAGCAAATTGATCCAGCCTTTATCTAGTGGCTTTTTTTTGTTAGATGTGCAGAATACCAGTGGTGCTGCTGGAACTGTAGAGGTGAAGTTTAGACTAGGTGTGCTGTGCATGCCCCATTAGAGTTAGGAGCTTTTTGCCTAGTGCTGCAGGGCCCACAGACTTACTGCATAATACCACACTCCAGGGTCGGGAAGGACACATCTGTGCTTGTGTCCTTAACACTGGGCACTGTCCTTCCTCTGCTGATATATTTCCAGGTAAGAGCAAGAAGAATTTCTTCTGATTTGAGCATTGTCTGTATTGCTCTTAAAATAGCCTCAGCCTTGCAGTCTGATTCTAGATGATTAATGTTGTTGAAAACACTGACCTCTTCTGAGGGTGTCATCTTGTTCCCTGTGAGTACACCCACACATTCTACTCTCTTCTTCCCATTAGTGGAGAAGGGTGTCAGGAGCGATGTATGTGTAAACACTTACCCTTTCTCAGGAGAGAGAAGTTCAGCCTCAGAAGCTGATTCTCACAGTTCCTGTCAAAACATAACTTAGCACTGCCTTCTTTGTGGATCAGTGTAGCAATGTGTGTGTGTTCCTCATGGAAATATATGGGGTTCTTGGAATTTAACAGATTATATTTTTTTAAGGACAAAACTGCTGCTTTATCCTCCCTTACCTTTTGTGTCCAGAGCATTCTCCTTTCTCTGTCTGGATCCCCACCTCAGTCACTCTCGCCTTAAAAGCAGCTGCCCAAAGACAGGGTGTGTCCTTTTCCTCTTGCAGTGATCTGCCTCGTAAGTGTAGGGAAACAAAGGTGACCCGTAGTAATCAGTGTGATGCTGATGCCTTGTAGATAATTTAACTGGACATATATAAAGGAGAAGCAAATGCCTTTTCTTCCTTTATGTCTGAAGAGCAGGTATTCATCTGTAGCTAGTGTTGGATAATAGTCTTGTGCAAACTCATTTCACTATAGAGATGCTCAGTGAGATCTTATAGTAGGGTGCTATGCCAGCAGTGAAAGATGAACTGGGGAATGGGAAGCTGCTTTCTTCTGCTGTGCAGGGCTGGCCTGTACAGGACAGTGGCAGAGAACCCTATAAACAAAACATAGCTGATTTAAAAACTTGCTGGGCTGAGACAAGTCGTGCAGTGAGCAGAAACTGTAGAAACCAAGTAAATGCAAGCATCTAGAGTGTTGTTGGAAATATCTGCATCTAAATTATTTTGGTTTGCTAGTCACCAGCAGCAATTCTGCTATAGCTTGTCATGTGCTGTAGGTACAATGAAAGAAGAGTGTTCTAGAAACCAGCTGCAGTGGTTGTGTGGAATCATTATCTCCTCAACATTGACTACATCTGGGAAATGAATGGCAAAAGCAACAGAACACCTTGAAACACAGGGAGAAAGGTGCAGCACACTGAATTTCAGAAACAAAGCAGTAGGGCTCTAGGTGTAGTACAGGCTTGGCCATGAGGTCAGGGAGTTAGGCAGGGTTATTTCGGATTACATGCACTACTTGCTTCAGAACAGCAATGTTTCTAAGTATTTCCTTCTATCATCTAACACATGTTGAATGAGAGGAATGTACTTGCAACATCAGGTAGTTTCAGGGTAACTTGTCCTGAGGCAAGCTTATGTGCTTGGAAGACCTGTCTAAACCACATCTTCTGTTTTCTTCATGGGTTACTTGTAGTGGTAGCATGAGGGGCAGTGGTTTCAAACTAGTGAAGAGTAGATTTAGATTGGCTGTTAGGAGCAAATTCTTTACCGTGAAGGGTTGTGGAACACTGGAACAGGCTGCCCAGGAAGGTAGTTGAGGCCCCATCCCTGGATATACTCAAGATGAGGCTCAACAGGGCTTTTGGACAGCCTGATCTAGTTGAGGATGCCCGTGCTTACTGCAGTGGGGGTGGGACTAGATGACCTTTATAGATCCATTCCAACCCAGACCATGCTACGATTCTGCTTAGATAGTTTTGCCATCTGGTTAGGCTGTATACTAGCTGAAGGATAGAAGTCTGTAGAAGTTGCAGCACTGACTAGCTGCACTTTGCTCAGCAGGAGTTTGCTTGATCTTCACTTGGCAATAAACCAATACCTACAGAATTTTAGACCCTCTTTTTAACCTTCAAGACCTGATCCTTGGATGCTTTCTCTGCTGTGTACTGCTTCACTGGGGAAGGCTACCATCCAGGAGACTGAATACCAAGCTCCTGAGGTTTTACTTTATATGTATCCAAGATGCTCTGTAAAACCAAAGTCTTGGAAAATCTCCTGGGAGAATGAAGGAGGGAGAGGATTACATCACTTGGAAACATCCCAACTTTGCATCTTGCATGCAGACTTCAAACTTATAAAATTTGACTGAATTTTAAGTTTGGATGAAATTAACTTATTGATATATTCAGTATTTGTTCCTGTCCAGGATAACTAGTCAAGGTGTTTGGACTGCATAATACATGGAAAAAAATGTGGAGCTGCTTCTTTAGCACTTAGCAGCCCCAGTAGTTGCCAGGGCTCACAGATTTCCAGCACAGGCAGTTAGTTTCTGCTTTCCCTGCACTGTAGGATACCAAATGTGTGCTGCTAGAGTTGTCTCATCTCATGTACACATGAATTTGTATGTCTTGAGGAATCTTACAAAAGCTATGACACCAAGCTGGGGACAGGAGTTGATCTGCTGGAGGGTAGAGAGGCTCTGCAGAGAGACCTCGACAGGCTGGACAGATGGGCAGAGTCCAACGGCATGAGATTTAACACATCCAAGTGCCGGGTTCTGCACATTGGCCACAACAACCCCATGCAGTGCTACAGGCTGGGGTCAGAGTGGCTGGAGAGCAGCCAGGCAGAGAGGGACCTGGGGGTGCAGGTTGATGGTAGGCTGAACATGAGCCTGCAGTGTGCCCAGGCAGCCAGGAGGGCCAATGGCATCCTGGCCTGCATTAAGAACAGTGTGGCCAGCAGGAGCAGGGAGGTCATTCTGCCCCTGTACACTGCACTGGTTAGACCACACCTGGAGTCCTGTGTCCAGTTCTGGGCCCCTCAGTTTAGGAAGGATGTTGACTTGCTGGAACAAGTCCAGAGAAGAGCAACAAAGTTGGTGAGGGGTTTGGAACACAAGCCCTATGAGGAGAGGCTGAGGGAGCTGGGGCTGCTTAGCCTGGAGAAGAGGAGACTCAGGGGTGACCTTCTTGCTCTCTACAACTACCTGAAGGGGGGTTGTAAACAGTCAGAGGTTGGTCTCTTCTCCCAGGCAGCCAGCGCCAGAACAAGAGGACACAGTCTCAGGCTGCACCAGGGGAAGTTCAGGCTGGAGGTCAGGAGGAAGTTTTACACAGAGAGAGTGATTGCCCATTGGAATGGACTGCCCGGGGAGGTGGTGGAGTTGCCGTCACTGGAGGTGTTCAGGAGGAGACTTGACAGGGTGCTTGGTTACATGGTTCAGTTGATTAGGTGGTGTTGGATGATAGGTTGGACACGATGATCTTGAAGGTCTCTTCCAACCTGGTTTATTCTATTCTATAGGAATGAGACGAGAGTCTGGTTCTTCAAGTGTGCACGGAAGTCTAGTCCTGAACCAGTAGATCATGAACCTGAAGGAGTCTGACTGTCTTATCTTCCATAGATTGTAATCTAGGCCTTGCTATACCTTCATCTGAGTTGCTTTGGCAAGGAACAAAACTATGAGACTGGCCTGAGGAGATGAGGGCAGAGTTGAAGAATTTTTTCACTTTAGTTTAGAGAAACTGTGAAACTTGAAGTCTTCATAGATACTCTCTTAGACTTAAATCATAAAGTACTTTGGGTTGGAAGAATGTCTTGACACAATCTGTCTTCCATTCTGTCTGCCTGGTTGCCAGAAGCAGCCTGCCTTCCTCCCTGTTGTGGGACTGCTGAAATTTGTGGTAGGCTGATTGTATGGTGAGTAACAGGAGTTGTGACAAAAAGGTGCTTTCTTTTTTGTGAAGAGCTTTCTGAGTGCAAGGTACCTGCTGGGACTTGGATTGTGCTGATTTCTGATAATGCAGTTTGGTGATTAAACCAGTGGATGGGCAGCTACTTAGTGCATTAAAGGTGAAGCTGGTAGTGAAATTGGACTTTGTTAATTGTGGGGTTTTATAACACTATTCAATATTTCAAGTGCTGTGGCTATTACAAATATACCAACAGGTAGAAATGCAGATGGCTGCAGATCTCCTTTTCTGCTAGGCACTGCAGGACATACTTATCTTTCTGTGGTAAAAGCAGGCTAGAACAGTTTATGTAGTCTTACTTCCTCAACTGCAAAATTCCCCAAGTCTTTTGGAAGAAATCCAGCACCAATTAAAATGATGAGGAGGTGCTCTGATGAAAGTATTGTAGACTGAGACAATTTAGATTGCCAGGCCATCTGCTGTGACACTTCAAAGCCTACCTCTTTCTAGTAATAGCATAAGGCTTCAGCAAGATGATCCTGGTGACTGTTAAGCAAAGGTTCTCCAGTAATTAGCATTGTTGCTTGGGCAGTTAGCTAGGGAGCCTCGCCCATTAAGATGGACAAATAGTTAGTTACCTTCTAACTTGGCTTTTGACTTGGCCTGAAAACTAGCTGAGTAGTGGGGCATGATGCCAACTGTAACTGCCAGGGGAGGGTACTGCCATCATAGATGAGGCAGTATAGCACAGCAGTACTTTCAATGGACACATCCTGTGTCCTTTCCACCCACCTGTGCTAGTAGTCCTTCGGCTCCTAACCAGAGGTGGTCCAGAAGCATTACTTGTTCTTGATCTAGATCTAGGATGTTTCATCCAAGGCTGAACTCAGGTAAAACTCACAGCCTTTGTTTTAAGAATGCCACAGGAAGCATGAATACATGCAAGCGAGTTAAAGTGGATTCTAGCCTTCATAAACTTCTGTCCTGCTGAAAAAGTGCAAGACATGCTACTATGCTATTGTTATCTCCCAACAGAACTGATGAGTGAAGTGGGTAACTTAATGCAAGTGATTGCAAGCTCTATCTTTGGTTCTGACACCTTGATGCAGTTTTCATCTTTTAAGCAGACTCCATCATACTCTGTAAACTCTTTTTTAAATTTCTTTTGGAAGGATTCTGTTACAAGCTTTTGAGATCTCCTGTGCAACCAGGCTTAAGCTGTTTCTGCAAGTTAATGCTTTTCCATACTGGAAGCATTGAATTTGGCTGGCTGCAGTTTTGGCACATCTCTTCTTAAAGTAATGCTTATTGCACATGGTCAGTGAAGAGCTGTCTTTTCCTTTTGGAAATGGGAACAGATTTGTCTAGAGCTACTGTGGTGTCAGAGGGTTTCCTTTGCTTTTTACTTTGCTCAGACAGATTCTCCTGTCTAGATGAACTACAACTTTTCTGAAACCACCCTCTGATGCTAATCTTATCCTGTCTTCTGCTTACTCTGTTTGTGTGACTCCCAACAGAACTCCTTATCTGCTGAATTACTGTAGAGTTGCTTCTTCCTGTTGTACTCGCTCCTGTTACAGGAAGTCTGAGCCAGATGCTTGTGTAGTTCAAGCTGTCTACCACATGTGTGAGCTGGCAAGCTGTGCCATCCTCATCCTGCTCTTTTGCCCTTTTAAGAGAGCAGTTGAGTGCCTATTTTCCAGTTCTTGCTTGCTTGCCAGTTAAATCTGAAATCTCTCATCTCTTGGCAACCACTTCTGAACATTAGGTGGAGGAATGCATCTCACCCTTCTGTTAGACAGACAGTGATTTTTTTCATTTACCCCTTTCCCAAAATGTCAAGACTGAAGCATTTTTCTCCCTCACTTCCTAAGGCAGCCCTCTGGCAGGACTGCAACAGGCAGAGGGCTATCTGCAAAATCCCAGCACTCCTGTGATGGTCTTGTGACAAAGACTGGTAGGAACTTAGTCCTGTTCTCAGATGTTGTCAAAGTCAGATCTTTGTACATAGCCTTAACTTGAAGCTGTCACCTGTACTTCTGAAGCTTTGAACAAAGAGGAACTTCTTTTGAAGACTTGTCCAGTTGGAACATAAACCACAATTGTATGAGGAATACTGATGAATGAAGAGGATCCTACTCAAACAGGATTGCTTTGCTAAGATTACACATTTCATGTAATCACTCAAATACTCTGTGAAGCTGCAGCTAAACAGTAATTCTAAAACTAAAACTCGTAGTTAATGTACTGCTTATTTGTGATGTTTGTCTGGCAGCCAGAGAAACCTTTGTCCTTTCAAGGGAAACATTGGGTAAATCCAGTTTTGTGCTGCTAGTAGTTAAATGAAACTCCTCCTCTCAGTAAAGGAGGGATGTGGATCTCTAGGACTTTCTGATACTGTTGTCGTTTATTCCTATATATCCCACAACTTCTCCCATGCTGTCAGCCCCCTCTGCTACAAAGCAAGAGCAGGCAACACCTGAAATTACTGTGATATTTATACCAAATGGAGTAACCATTAGTTGTAGGGAGTACTTTATCCAAGTGTGAGACTCAAAGCTGTGGGAATCTACTTCAAGCTGGCTATGAAGTTGAAGGTTTTTTTCTCAGCTGCTGAGTCAGTTTCAAGGAATCAGAGGCTTTCCAAACTCTTGTGCATCTTTTCCTAAAATAGCCACTTGCTGGTTCTTTTGGCCTGCCTTCCCTAGGCACTGGAGGATACATGTGGAGTTAAGAGGGTGCAAACAAACACCTCTTTGGGCAAACCCCCATATTTCTGTTTGCCTTAGGGCTCTGAAAGACTTGTACATGAATGCTGGTGCTGGACTGTATGGTTGGTGACTGTCTTGTTGTGCAGGGATGGCAGTTTAATTTGTTACTGCAGCTGGAAATTTAATGGACTGGATGGGATGTCTCTAATATAAGTCTTGTCTTTCTACTGTCAGGTGATAGGGTGAGAAGAAATGGCCTGAAATTGTGCCAGAGGAGATTTAGGTTGGATATTAGAAAAAAACTTCTCTGAGAAGTGGTCAGGCATTGGTATAGGTTGTCTGGGGAGGTGGTGGTGGTGGTGTTGGACATGTTCAAGAAATGTGTGGCCATGGAACTTTGGGATGAGGTTTATTGGCCATGGTGGTCTTAGGTCAATGTTTGGACTCAAGGCCTTCTCCAACCAAAATGTTTCTACGTAGGAGTCTCCAGAGGCAAATGTTGACTGCATTCCAGACAACTGGACTGTTACCAGTTTGCCTGAAGCTGATCTTACAATAAGATCTCTTGATTTGCCTAGGTGTGTGTTTGGTTGTTTTCCTTCAGGGTCTGAGTTGGTTCAGTCTCACCATGAACTGCAAGTTCAGCAATACTTCTACTTCATGAATAGACACCAGGTTGCACCATACAAAGGGGAGGTGTTGGGACTGTGCTTCATCTTCAGTTTTTGGAGCAGTAGCAATCTAATGCTCAAACCCTGGGGGTCTGCTCAGGTGTCCTCCAATAGCATGATTCTTGAAGCTGCTGAAAAACATAACTGTTGTACTGGCAAGCTTCACAGATGCATTACAATCTGTGAATGCTGTGCTTGACAGAGAATCTCCTTGCCATTAAAAACTTACTGTTTTTATCTCTCCCATACAGGATCTTAGTCTACCCAATGGCACACCTGTGGACACTTCTAGCCCAGCTTCCTCCTCATCTCTCCTCAACAGACTGCAGCTGGATGATGACTTTGATGGGGAAACTAGAGACCTCTTTGTTACTGTTGATGATCCCAAAAAACACGTGTGCACAATGGAGACATATATCACTTACAGGGTTACAACAAAGGTATAAAGCAACATTTTTCTTGTTGCTAGTAATTTTTGTTGCCTAGTAATTTTATATACTCTTTTTTTGGGGGCTGGGGGTGGAGCAGTTTTCTAGAATGCATTCTGTGCCTTGCATTGTATTTTGTTATCTTGAAGGACATGAATTTAGTGCCTTTCAGTACCTTGTGAATTTGTTGAAGTTGTGACTTCCTTCAGTAGAACAGTTAATACTTCAGCATGTGAAACTATGCAAAACTGTTCAAGAGTCTCTGACTCTTAAATAGGATTGTTTTTAAACTTGCAAGGCGAGTTTCTTTCATTAACTCTGAAGTTTGTTCTTATAAAGTAATCTGACACCCATTTGGTTTGAGTTTCCTGCCCTGAAGGAGAATGTGCCTTGTTGTTGTTCTGTTAATCACATTTTCACATTTTGCCTGCCCTTTTCTGAAATATTTAAAATTCAGTGTTTACCACATTTTGTCAGCCACTTATCTAAGTTGTGATTGTGATCCTCAGCTGTAAACTAGCTTCTGTTCTGTGTTGGTACAGAAGGCTGCAGTTGTAACTGCTGCTAAAACTAATTTGCCCAAGAATGCTACTGCCTGCCAAAAATATATGATAGATATTTTTTTTCAGAGTGTTGTTGTAGTTCAATCATTTAATGCAATCTAATGACAGTAATAGAGTGATCTGAGAAGTCCACTGCACTCGACTGGAACATTTTAGTAGCTAGCTCATTCTCGTTAGTATTAGCTCCTAGGTGATACTGACATCTGTTTTGGGCACTTACAGTTACCCAATACTTTTCAGTGCTCTCTAACTTCTCTAGGAATACACTTGATCCATTTGTCTGGAAAGATTAGCATTCCTCTGGCCCATTTAGGTGGTACTATATTCTTTGAAATAAGGAAGTCTTTACAGGCCACAGTGAGTTCCAGAAAGTTCCACTTTCAGGCTGCACAGGAGAAAAATGTGGTTTCTTTGAAATAGTTGCTACCTCTTACTGCACACATAATATAGGTCTGTTATTCTTTGTTGCTCTAAGCATGTTAGCATTTTGTGGTAGTTAAGATTAAGGAGTATTGTAGGAAACTTCTGTAGATGGAGCAACTTATCTTCCAGCTGTTATATAATCAAGAGCTACTAGAAGCACAAAATAAGATGCAGCTTTCTCATCCTGTACTTTGATTATTTTTTTTGTATGCCTACCTGTTAATATTTGTTGTACCACATAACTCTGCTATGTTACAGTATTAAAATACTGTTGTGAAACAGTACATAATTCACTCTTATCAGCATGAAAGCTTCAACTCTTCAGGTTTATTCCTGTAAAATTCTGGTTAGCCTCTAGCACTATCTACTGTTTAAAGAGTGAGTTTGGAAGGCTAAGGGTATTAAGAGTCTGTCTTGCCCCACAATCAATGCCTCTTTGCCAAGCTACTTGCCCAATTAGCTGTCAAAGCTGGAAGCAGTAACTAAACATGGCAAAAAAGCTGTCTAGGATTAATTCCTAGACAGTGATGACAATGTGCTGATGCTTGTACCTTCAGGTTCTAGGTTACAGTTGTACAGCAGACCTTGCTACTATCATCAGTGTAAAGCTGTACCTTCCTAACCACCTCCTTCACAGCCTTGCAAAGGCTGCAAAGGGCTGCTAGGATTTCTCTGGTGGGTCTGGATGTTGAGGAGGCAGGGTAGCTACTTTTTCCGCCCACTTGCTGCACATAGCAGTGCTACTCAAAAGCTACTCAATGCTACTCAAAAAGGTTTCGACAAACATAGGTCCCAGAATGAGTTATGCTGAAAACTTCTTTGCTATGAAAAGCAGCATCACTATCTGTATTCCTTTCTCTCCCTGCCATTCTTCTCTTTTGCTAGTTAAGATTGTTGCTTCAGTTTAAATAGTAACATGGAGGGGAATCCGTAATCAGGTGTAGCAAGTAAGAAGCCAGAACTAGGGTCAAAAATACTCTGTTTATCATGGGCTATCTTTAGATTTGACTACTAACTTCTTTCTTGAAAGACAAGAATCTTGCACAAGACCAGGACTTACTGGTTGCCATAATATTGCCTCAAGCTAAAACTACTCTAACAGAGGTAAAAATGTCTGCAACCCTGCCTTCTTTCCAGCAAGTAAAACTGAATGCTGCAGTGCTTTCTTAGTGGAACTGTGCTGGTATCTTCAATAAATCCTTGGAAATGTCTTGCCCATTACTTTCTGGGAGGTTGAGATCTGCTGTGTAAGTTTTTAGCTTCTTTTGGGAGAGATGCATATCCTTGCAAGATTGAGATTTATGAATCCTAAGAAAGCTGGGGGAATTCAGCTATCAAAACCACAGACATTTCACTTACTGTTCCTGAATGGTGTCAAGACCTTCTTCCTTTTGTGTGCAGCCTGGAAAAAATAACTTGTGCTAAGCTAATGAAGAGTTTGATCTGAGATCCAAATTCTTTTAGTGTTAGTAAGGTGAAAAAAAAACCTTGAAGGACCCCTATGTTCTGTCCAAATAGTCTTTTAAAAGCTTATTTTCTGTCTAAATTTGACAGCCTGTACGGCAAACACTGAAATGCTAACGACTGATGTATTTAATCTGCCTCCCTCTGAGGAACAAAACCTGATACATGGAAAACTTTGCAAGTCTGTCTGTGGTGTGAAGGCAGCAGGAGCAGTTTGCTAGTGGTGAACAATAACTCATGTGAAGTTTGTGCTCTGGGACTTCTCCTGCTTTCCCATTTCTGGACCAAATAGTACCTATGCTACCTATACCAGTTTTCTTTAAGTGTTAGCAGAGTACTGGTTGATAAGGTTCTTAGTAGTAGGGAGACTTCAGGTTCATCCTCGTGCTGCAGGATAAGACGCTGTAGTGTGGATACATCCTAATTACTCTCATTCATTGTGCCCAGCCTCTTCTAAGAGGCATTTGCCCAGTTACAGCCACCTCACAAAAGCTCTCTCTACTACTGAGTTGTTACTTTCTTTTAGTGTTAAGTCATCTCCTGCAAGGCTGAGCTGTAGCTGCCCTATTAAGAGGGCAAAGCAGTCGGCACTGCTGGCTAATGAGGGCTACCTAATGTCAGTGAATTTTCTTATTGAAGTGTAACGCAGTTCATGCAAAACAAGTGAAAATGGTTCATATGAATTCTCGAGTTTCATTTATAGAGTGGTGCTCTTAGTACATTAAATGAGTTGGCATTACTTTAGTGTAGCAGAGCGAAGCTTGAATCTGCAGTGGATATCTTCGTCTTGGTAGTCTTTCATCTACAAACAGACCTGCTCCACTGGTGAGCATTCATTAGTCATCCATGGACTAAAATGTGTATCTCTTACCATAGCTGGTAGGTCAAAGGAGAGGAAGAGGTGAGCTTAATTGCTGCTTTTCTGTCTCTCTCTGTCTTCCTTTTCTATAAACCAAGCCATTTCATAGGCAATACCACTTTAACATGCTGTTTGTAATATACTAGAGCTACTGTTTTGTCAGTAGTGTGCTAAGGCTGCTGGTTTCCTCCTGGAATGATTTCTGATGTAGAACTGGCACAAGATTTCCAGTGGGGGACTGGTGGGAGTAATGTGCAGTTACTGAAGAGATAGAGCCACCTGGAGAGCAACTGAAAAGGTGGACTGCAGTTAAAAGCTGCTGACTGGCCCTGCCCAAATATGTAGCAATTGCTGTCAGAGTGCAAATAAATCCAACGTCATTGCTGGAATTTAGCAGGTAGCTTTAATGGCGAGGAGCAGGAAAGCAATGTAGTGCTGGGCACACATTTATGTAGTGTGCTGGTGCTGCAGCATCACCTTTGTTACAAGATGGTCTTAATGCCATGTGGCTAAGTATAACAGTCTATGCTTCCTTGAGATGTGCTTCTCAATGGGAAATAACGCTCACCTACTGTGCAATCGGGGCTGTTGCAACGCCAGACTTTGTAGCAGAAGCTCCTAGTTGGTACAGTTTCGTTAGTGCTTTTAGGTAGTTGCAGTATGCACTGTGCAAGCAGCTTCATGCAGTCAGCTTGCCAGGCTATGGGTAAAACACTTCCTCTGCATGCTTACCATCTGTCTCAAACTTGGAATTGCAGCTTTAACTCTCTTGCCCTTAACAAAAACTTCTGAACTATTTAACTTCATGTACTAATATTTCTACTCAGGTGTACACAAACTTGGTGAGACAAACTTGTTTCTTCTTCTCAGAAATCAACAAAACTTTTTTTTTCCTTCCCCTCAAACCTGGCAGTGGTTTATATTCTAATCTTTTAGCTATGAAGGAGTGTGATAAGCCTTTCACTACTGGAATATGCTACAGTGGTGAAACATTTTTTTTCACCTGGTTTATACATGTCATAGAATAAACAAGTCATTGAATATCTTTGCTTTAAACTCTTGATGGCTAAAGTAGTTCTGCCTTGAGTCAAGCTTTCATACGGTCTTTTTCACAACCAGGTAACTGCCAAGAGATTAACATAAAGCACAATATTGTCCTCTACAGACTCATCCCGTAAAGGTTATCTGAGTAGAATATAAAATGAAATACAAAAAGATCTTAAGAACATGTCAGCTCCAAGTACACTATTTTTGTTTTGTGGTAGTCTTGGCTTTCCCACTGCCTGAATGATCAGAGAATCTTTCTCTGGTCTGCTGCAAAGATAATTTTCATGATGGAGTCTCCATGCAAGTGTTTTCTGGCTCATCCCTGCCAGTGATGGCTGTACTGCACTTCATAGCATCATGGAATGGTTTGGGTGTAATCCAAATAGAATGCAAGGGATCTTAAAGATTATAGCTCCAGTCCCCCTCCCCTGGGCAGGAACATGTCCTACTGAAAGCTGCACTTGCTGCTAAATACTGGGTTCTGAGGGTTTGGTGCAAACTAAGCACATCCTATTTTTTTCTCTTGCAGACCACACGAGCAGAGTTTGATTTGCCAGAGTATTCTGTCCGCCGGCGGTACCAAGACTTCGACTGGTTGAGAAACAAGCTGGAAGAGTCTCAGCCAACACATCTCATTCCCGTAGGTAGTAAGCAAGGATCTGTTAAGGACAGTCTATATCTGTCTTCTGAGGGTGATACTTTGGGGATATTTGAGGTTCAAATACTTGCTCTCTTCTACTCTTACATACCTGAGAGGTGAGCTCTGCAGCCTGTATGTGTGATGACTGCATTTGTTGTGCCTTAATGGAATATGCTTTATCTGTTTGCTCAATTACTGCACCTAGATTTCTAAGTATCTTAAATTTATGATAAGCCACACAGGTATTTCAGGGGCTAGTATCAGATAGTTTTCAAGATGCCCTTTTGAGCTGGTTTTAAAGAGAGAGTATTTTAAAGCTATCTGTGTTAGCACTTAATAGTACAGTCTTAGCTACCAAGCCAGAGGCTAAGATTTGTTTGCATACCTTCAGTAGTCAGAAGTTTACTTAATGAGATTAACTAGACTACTGCACCCCTTCTGGTTACTGAGGCTGGTAGCCTGATCACCTTATGTGATCTGATACTCTCTTGAACAAATTTTTAAAGGCCTGTAGGAACTGATTTTTTGGAAATTCTGGTAGCACCCCTTACCTTTCTCATCTGGGGCTGGTGGGTGGAGTTTCTCTGCTCTCCCTCTCTGAGCAAGGATTAGGCTATGTGAGAAGTATTCAGTTCCACAGTAGAGAACTGTTTAAGTCTTTGATTGCTTTGGGGCTTGCCTCTTAAGTGGAACAATAGCTCAGTCTCTCAAAGATAAGAAATGCTTCAAAAAATCTTGTGACACCACTAACTGGCAGCAAATATGTATACCAAGGGGTAAGGAGAAGAGAGAGTGGGCTTGCTGGGGTAAGGTGGAGACACAAGGTTAATGTGTTAGCTGCCCAGACCCTCTTTTCTTCCTTCCTGTTGCCTGAACAGCTGGAACTACTGAGGTGAAGCTGCTACAGATTAAGTATACTAACAGTCTGCCAGCCCTGTCTGAAGGTTTGCAAGGTGATAAATAATAGTCTAGTAGCAGAAGGTGAGTCACAGCCAGGGAATCAAGCTGGCTTGCTATGATCTGGAATTTGTTGCACACAGGTATATTTGGCACAAGTGGCTTTAATGCTGAACATGAAACTGCAGAACAAGGCAGTCTCTTAAGTGCCTCTCTTAAGCATAAGGATGCACTGCCCTTATTTGTCTATGCACAAGTTAGTAGTTATGGAATTTCCTATTAATCTTCTCCATGCAGTAATATGGTGGGAGACTGATGAATGCTTGATGTATTTATTGCCTAGAAGCAGATGGGGAATAGAAGCTAAAGGCAGTTTCTGGTGCACTGTGGCCCAAGTGTATTCTGAGGAGATGTTTCAAGCCGACCTGAGAGTATCTATATTTGTAACCAAAGATACTGCAATCCCTGGAGTCCTGAATTAGCAAAATATCAAAAGGGGGTTGTCTTCCCAATCCAGGTATTGCAAGTATATCTAAAATCTTCCTGTAACAAATTATGTATCTTTTCAGTACTGTGAGTCATGATAGCCTATATTTAGGAACCCAAACTAAACTGAGTATGTGTTGCTTTTAATCTCTTTGCTGATTTTTCACTTTGTTTGTTTGCTTTTATGATCTGAAACTTGTTTTAACCTGTGCCTTCAAACAATGGTAAAAATGCTCTGAGATCCCTTTCTAGGTTGGAAAGATAGCCTACTCTAGTTCTTGGTGTAACATGGCCAAGGATCTTGTCTTTGGCTGGTAGTGTTAGGATACTTAAGGTAATTTCTGACTGCAGTGGAGTCTGCTCACATGTCTCAGCAGTGAAAAGTAGACTAAGATGGAAGACTGTAAGGTATATAAGTAGCATACAGTTGAAGCAGAATGTCAGTTGTTGGCTTCTTGTGATGGACCTCCAAAGGCCTGAAATGTAAAGGACTGTAACTACTGCTGTAGCTAAAACTATGTCAAATGGCAGAAGTCTCTCAAATGGAGGTGCACCCTTTTGTGAGTCTCAAATGCTCAAACTTGCATGATTTTTCAGTGCTGGTTTGCATATGTTTGCTTGAATCAGGGTTCTTTAGTCTTCTAGCTTGTCATTTTCCTCCTGCTGAGGTAGTGATTTCCTACAGTACAGGGTCACAGCTGAAGTTCGCAAAGCAGGAGAGTTTCTTCCTCTCTGAAGACTACCGCAGTAAGCATTATTCTTCTGAAGTCTAATTGGAGTGTACCTTCCACTGGTTTAACTAGTTCTGAATGCTAAGCATAGTAAGTCTTAAATTACAAGAATTAAATAATAGTGAATGAAGTGTAGCTGTATTGAAGTTAAGTAATGCTGACTGGGTGAGTTGTTTGTTTTTTTAGGAGGTGGAATCTTCATGTTCATCCCACATCAGCCAGGGTGCGATGGGAAAGGCATATGCACACAGCATTTTATTTTTCTTTCTTTTGAAGTACTTTTTTCACAAATTCCAGAGAAGAATTCTGATTCCTGAAGTGAGTGAAAGTGGCTGTCTTTGCTAGCCCAAGAGCAAGCACATTATCAGTCTGTACAGACTGTTTCACAAGAAGAAAAAGCGAAACGGTTTTAAAACTAGTATTTGTCTTAGAGCCTATGCTGTCTGGAGAGAACAAAAGCAGATTGAGTGGTAGAGCTGAGAGTAACCAGACTGAAGCTTGAGGAGGTACCATCCCTCTGAAGCTTTATTATGAAATCTGGAGTCTAAGTGTAACAGGAGGGACTGCAAAACCAGCAAACCTGGAGGCAGACTTAGGCTTACATCTTTAGCTAAACTGCATAGATGAACTGGTAGAGTTGAAATAGAAGTAAAACAAAGTACATCTGTTGGCAGACCTTTGTCACTTACACAGGTGTTCTCAGGAATATTTACTGTGGTAGGTGAAGCAAGAGCTTCAGGAGGACTGCAGCCTGTGTCAGGCCTGCTCATTTGCCTTTGTTCAGACAATCAGCCTTATGGAGAAGGATTCTGAACAGGAGCTCTAAATTGTTCAGAATGGAAGGGAAAAGAATAAGTGTAATGATTAAATTTTCTGAGTTTCTTTGGATGGAGCAGCCTTGTTTCAACATGAAGAAGGGTGGTGGTGTGTGTGCAGGCATTGTTGTAGTGAATAGTGTGCCTCTTTGCAGTCTTGTCTAGAGCTGAAGCTTGAACACGGGTACTGGTAGAGGAGAACACCCTGATCTATGCTAGAAGTGGGATTGCTGCCTGTGCTGAAGCCACTCAGAGTTGCTGGTATGAGGCCAGAGCAGATCAAGGATAATTTGGAGCAGGCCTTGCATCAGTATTTCAGTTCCTGTTAAAACTGGAGTTTAATTGCTTTATATGTTTTCAAATAGCAGAAGCAAGTTTTTGGTCTCTTGATTCTAAGATATTTTGCTTGTCTCTGACAGCCTCTTCCTGAGAAATTTGTGGTGAAAGGCGTTGTTGATCGCTTTTCTGAGGAGTTCGTGGAGACGAGGAGGAAGGCTTTAGACAAATTCTTGAAGAGAATAACTGATCACCCAGTGCTTTCATTTAATGAGCATTTCAACGTGTTTCTCACAGCCAAGGTAAGCCAGTGACTTCCAAACACAGTCATTGTCAGGGACAACAGAACAGGTACCTGTGCAGTCTCTTGAAACGAAGGTTAAAAGGCGTTAATAAAACCACATGTGCAGATCAGAGCTTTGCTTTAAAACCCCAGAGTTGCTGGGGAGCTCAAGTGTAGTGTGTGACAGACCCCTGTGGGTGACAACTGTATGGATTCCCTTTGCTTGAAGGAATGGGGAGGTGGTCTGCAGACTTATAAATTCAGTTCTCCAGACCTGTTTGATTTTTGTATCCCTGTGTCTAGAACATACTCCTCTGATGCAAGAGAGGTTCTGAATTTAGAAAGCTGTGGACTTTGTAAAATCCTCTTCTGGGAAGGAAGAGAGATCTCTTGCACAAAAGCTTGCAAGTTTTTCTTAACTTTTTTTTTTGTCTGTGCCTTCTGTGCTGCTTTTGCTTGTTGTCCTCTCAGCTAAGCATGAAGATCTCATTCTTATTTGTTCTCAGTCAACAACTTCATGCTCATCTTCTGTGTGACTCATCCAGCAGCAGTGCAATTTTCTCTGGATGTCTTTTGAACTGCTTTTTAAATAAGACTCAGAGGACCTACAGTCGTGCTTGGTTTTGACCTGATAAGTCAGGTGGGATGTGGAAGCACATCTTTCTGATGTCACGTTGTACTAACTCACTCAAATGTGACAACATGAGCTTGAAATAAGCTCAAATTATGCTTGCTGGTGATGTGAGACTCAGTCTCCAGTTCCCTTTTCTTTCTCAAAATTCCATGGTAAACTTAACTCCTGAAACAAGGCAGAAATGCAGAATTTGTTCAGCACTTAGATAGTTAAATGACAAATAGCTTTTCAGCTGCCAAAGATTGATGCAACTTTCTTAGCTGCTTAGTCATCTTCTTCTGCCCCTGTAAAGTAAGTGGTACAGGCTTTATCCTCAGCCTTGGGCAGGGTTTGCCTTGAGAATACAAAGTGTTCAGGAAGGCTGAGGAAAAGGAAAATATCTTTTTTCTGTCTGTGTCTAGTGTTGGAACTTGCTGTATTGCAGCAGTGAGATGTCCATGTGCTAAGACTTCAGAGTTTATTTACTGCAGAGTGACATGAGGCCACCTCCCAGCTGAAAGGAAGAAACAAACCTTTCTTTGAGTTCACTGTTTGGACCAGTAACACACCAAAACGCTTGGTGTGTGTGTGAATAACATTGAGTTAAAAGGTGTTTTTCTGGTGCCTGTCTGCAGGTAGTGCTTAAGGCAGGCAAAGCACAAGAGTCAAGGAACCACCACATTTAAATGCAGACTTAGTTCAAAATTATAGCAGATGCTGAGATGTCATCTTCTCTTAATCAGATTTGCATTTGATTTGTGTGTAAGCTTTCAGAATAACATAAGATGTGTTTTGAAGAGGGCTGTTCTAGTTTATTTATTTATTTTTAAGAACACTTAAGCTGTTAGCCTAGGCCGTAATAATACGTCTGGATTCTTGACCTCTACAGGTCTGTCTGGTTTTCAAACGCCTCTTCCTCAGGCTGCATAGGATAGCCGGTTCTGAGGTGTTGAATAATGACCCCTGCTGGAAGGAATGAAATGCAGAACGGACAGTGTTTTGTCTAAAACCAGTTGTGTCTTTTTCTGATGTGATGGCAATGTGAAATCCCCTGGAACTTGTAGGCAAACAATCTTACATAGATTTTTCTGAATTTTGATTATTTATTTTTTTTTTTCTTCAAACCTCTGAAGTATTGACAAGGAAATTTGAGCTATCCGTGCAGGCAACATGGCTGTGCTAGTCTCCCTATGCTATGCTCTTTCTCTGTACAGTCTTGTCCTGCCTTCTATCTAACTGCATAACTGCTGTGAGGAGGCTGCTGACCAAATACATATGAAATATGTAGCTCTGTGCCAGGTCATCAGAGCCACCTGATACGTTTGCATAAGGCTAATACTGGGAGCTTTGGCATAAGTATGTGTGGATGAGTGGCATGAATAGTATAGTATCAATGGAAACAGAGCTGTTAATATCACTGCCACAGGAACGTGGCAGTCTTAGTCATGTGCAAAGGTGGACCATTTGTTTGTGTTGTACTTTATACCATTCTGCTGTATATCTTATCTCCAGATATAGTCCTGAAACTGTGGTCAGCTATACAGCTTGTACAAAGTGAAACCCTGGAATGGGTTGTCCAGGGAGGTGGTCGAGGCTCCATCCCTGGAGGTGTTTAAGCCCAGGCTGGCTGAGGCTGTGGGCAGGCTGATGTAGTGTGGGGTGTCCCTGCCCATGGCAGGGGGGTTGGAACTAGATGATCCTTGTGGTCCCTTCCAACTCTGAATGATACTATGATACTATGAAAGTGAGGTTTTGTCCAGGACTCATTGTCACATATTAATCTCTTATCTTGGCAAGATTTTGTCTTGTCTGGAAAGTATTCTTCACTGTGTTAATCTTCCAGCATCTAACTGAAATATTTATTTTCCCCCCTGCCCTGTTAACTTTCTAGGATCTTAATGCCTATAAAAAGCAAGGAATGGCATTGCTATCAAAGATGGGGGAGTCTGTCAAGTATGTCACAGGAGGCTACAAATTAAGAAGTCGACCCCTGGAGTTTGCAGCCATTGGGGAATATTTAGACACGTTCTCTCTAAAGCTTGGTACCATTGACAGAATAGCACAACGGATTATCAAGGAACAGTTGGGTAAGGACCCAAGGTTATAAGAACTGAGTGCTCTGTATCATGTGCTGCTTGATGACACAACCAAGACAACATGTGTCAGTAATTCTGGACTGTAAGGAGCCACACATAGAGCAAATTTCTAGCGTCTCATAGAGATTTAAAACTGGCCCAAAGCCTAACACAGTATCTTATATTAGCTCAACTCTCCTTTTTTTTTTTGGTTTTTTTTAATTTGCTCTAGTTGTTATATCAACTTGCTTTCACACTAGAGTAATTTTTAGAAAGACTTTTGGGAGGAGGAAAAACCTATAGATTCCATCTGGTGGAGTACAGATGGAATTCCTTGATGAAGATAACCTTTACAGACCTCTCTTAGTAGAGCCAAGTTTTACATATGTTTGAAAAAATTACTTTGGCTACTGCACAGATGCAAGTGTATTTGTATTGGAAGCTTGTACAAATTGGGAGTTAAGCAGGAGTCATCTTGGACTTGTCACCTCTGCAGCCGAGTCTGTTAAGATGCTAATGCAATACAAGACCTAACTCCTCAGGGAGTTAATATTTGCTAAGCTTGGCATGTAGTTTCTCCTGCTTGGTATGAGTTCTTGTAGATCCTCGAGCCTCACTCTTACTCTGTTAATCCACTTTTCCACCTGCCTCTTGCAGAATACTTGGTGGAACTACGAGAGTATGGACCTGTTTATTCAACCTGGGGAGGGCTGGAGGTTGAGCTATCAGAGCCACTGGAAGGAGTGTCTGCCTGCATTGGGAACTGCTGCACAGCTCTTGAAGAACTTAGTGAAGAAATGACAGAAGACTTCCTGCCTGTGCTTAGGGAATATATATTGTACTCAGAGTCAATGAAGGTAAAGTGAGTCCTATGGCAGAGGACACTATTCTTGTGTTTGAATGGAATGATGTATTAACAAGTTCATTCTTTGTAACAGTGAGAAAGCAAATAATACAGTAGGTAGGAGGATGGTTTAGTAACCAGAACAAAACTCAGCATGTTTAGCAGCAGGGTACTGCATGGGTGGCATTGTAAATCTGCTCCACTACTCAGTCAAGCCAAGGTCAGTAGTGCAAAGGTGCTTACAAAATGTAAAGAGTTGCTCCTTCACAGGAGTGGCAGGTGATACTCTGTAGGAGGCATTGTGGCTGGCTAGAATCTTCTCTTTTAATTATTTGAAAGTAATGTTGTGGCTTGGTTTATCACTCCAGGGTCAGTATCTGGCCTTGCAGAAAGGGGAGCATTAGCAAGTCTGGTCAGTTTTATGTAGCAGGGTTGAGAGGCCTATTTTAGAACCCTGTGTCCAAGTGAAAGACACAGCTTCCTCTTTCATTCTCATACTCTAGACAGGATGTAAAGTTGTTAAGTTGTATATGAAGGAACTACTTAAAGATGTTGTTCTGGGACTCTTAGAGGGATTAAGAAGTCAATATCTTATTGCTTATGCAGAAGTAATGAAAGCTACTTCAATGGAGCTTTTATTCTGTCAAAATTAAGGACTACTGGTAGTAAATCAGATTCTTAGAATGGTTTGAGTTGGAAGGGGTCTTAAAGATCACCTAGTTCCAACCCCTCTGCTATGGGCAGGGACACCCCCTACTTGACCAGGTTGCTCAAGGCCTCATCTGACCTTTAACACTTGCAGGGAGGGCCCATCCACAAGGTTCCTGGGCAACCTGTTCTGGTGTCTCACCATACTTGTTGTAAAAAACTTATTTCTAATACCTTGTCTAAAACTGCCCTCTTCAAGCTTCAGTCCATTCCCTCTCATCCTATCACAACAATCCTTTGTAAAAAGGCCCTTCTTGGTTTCCTTGTAGACCCTTTCCAGGTTCTCTTTTCCAGGCTGAATAGCCCCATCTCTTGTAGTCTGTCCCCATAGGAGATGTTTTCCAATCCTCTGATCATCTCTGTGGCCCTCTTCTCTCCAGCTGTTCAATGTCCCTTTTATGCTGGGGGCACCAGAACTGAACACAGTATTCCAAGTGGAGCCTCAGGAGAGCAGAATAGAGGGGGAGAATCACCTCCCTCATGCTGCTGGTCACACTTCTTTTGATATAGTCCAGGACATAGTTGGCCTTCTGGGCTGTAAGCACCCATTGGCAGCTCATGTTGAGCTTTTCATCATCTGACATGCCCAAGTGTTTCTCCTCAAGACTGTTCTTGAGCCACACCTTTCCCAACCTATATTTATTTGGGATTGCCCTGACCCAGGTGTAGGACCTTGCACTTCTTGGCTTTGTTGAACTTCCTGAGGCTTGGACCCACTTCTCAAGCCTGTCCAAGTCCCTGTGACTGGCATCCCCTCCCTCCAGCATGTCATCAAGACCACACAGCTTGGTGTCATCCACAGACTTCCTGAGGGTGCACTCAGTGCCACTGTCCATATTGCTGACAAAGATGTTAAGCAGCACTGGTCCCATTACTGACCCCAGAGGGACACCACTTGTCAGTGGTCTCTGTTTGGACATTGAGACATTGGCTGCAATTCTGAGTGCAACCACCCAGCCAATTCTCTATCCAGCAATGTGGTGGTCACACAGTGAAAGAATTAGTTAATTGCACTGAAGACTGAAACCAAGGACCTCAGTTTGGCTGTTAGCTTTTCACCATGTGCTCATGGTACTATATGTAACAGCACTCCCTCTATATGGTGCTAACAAAGTCATTCTGAGGACTTTCTAGTTGGAAGAATTACAAGGCTGTATTATACAGTTATTTAAAGATCTAATAGCCCATTGTAAACCTACAGCCTGAACATGGTAGTCCTTTCCATCTTAATTTTAGTCATTTTATGCTCTCAAACTGAGAATTGAAACACTTACTTGCCATTTCCTTTTCACAGCTTTAGATGGATAGTGTAATGGCTTCTGTCTTGCCTGACTTGAAGTATTCTTGCAGAAGGCTTTGTGTTAATTCCCTGAGTGTATTTGCTTTCATAGTCTTGGTATTGATACCAGCATAAATGAGGTGTATTTTCTTTACAAGACTAACATCCATGTGTTGGAGGAAGCTTCAAACCAATGTGTTCAGGCTTACCTTTATTCTGTAGAAAGCAGTGTATATGTGCTTTGAAATAAACAGAGCATGAGGTTAGTGGCTAAAACTTTTGGCCTAGAATATCTGACTTTCAGTGCTGGGTTAGGAACTGACTGGAAGGCCGGGCCCAGAGAGTGGTGGTGAATGGTGCCACAGCCAGCTGGCAGCCAGTCACTAGTGGTGTCCCCCAGGGATCAGTGCTGGGCCACATCCTCTTTAATATCTTCATTGATGATCTGGATGAGGGGATTGAGTCAGTCATCAGCAAATTTGCAGATGACACCAAGTTGGGAGCAGATGTTGATCTGCAGGAGGGTAGAAGGGCTCTGCAGAGGGACCTTGACCAACTGGACAGATGGGCAGAGCCCAACATGATGACAGTCAACAAATGCAAGTGCTGGGTTCTGCACTTTGGCCACAACAACTCCATGCAGTGCTACAGGCTGGGGTCAGAGTGGCTGGAGAGCTGCCACAGAAAAGGATGTGGGGGGGCTGATCGATAGCTGCCTAAACATGAGCCAGCAGTGTGCCCAGGTGGCCAAGAAGGCCTGTGGTATCCTGGCCTTTATCAAAAACAGTGTGGCCAGCAGGAGCAGGGAAGTCATTGTGCCCCTGTACTCTGCACTGGTTAGGCCACAACTTGAGTCCTGTGTCCAGTTCTGAGCCCCTCAGTTTAAGAAGGACATCGAAACACCTGAACGTGTCCAGAGAAGGGCAACAAGGCTGGGGAGAGGCCTTGAACACAAGCCCTATGAGGAGAGGCTGAGGGAGCTGGGATTGTTTAGCCTGGAGAAGAGGAGGCTCAGAGAACTTCTTGCTGTCTACAACTACCTGAAGGGTGGTTGTAGCCAGGAGGAGGTTGGTCTCTTCTCCCAGGCAACCATCACCAGAACAAGAGGACACAGTCTCAAGCTGTGCCAGGGGAGGTGATGAATGACTCTCAGTGAAGAATTCTTCTCATTGGAATGGGCTGCCCAGGGAGGTGGTGGATTCACCATCGGTGGAGGTGTTCAAGAGGGGATTGGATGTGGCACTTGGTGCCATGGTTTAGTCATGAGGTCTGTGGTGACAGGTTGGACTTGATGATCTTTGAGTTCTCTTCCAACCTTCGTGATTCTGTGAAATGCCAGGGCCTTCTGGAAATGGCATTTGAAGTGGTAAAGTGAGTTGTGAGAGGCCCTTTTTACAAATGTAGTGGGGGAAGAATTTTGTAAACTAAAAAGCCAGGTTTTCTTCAGCTGAAGGGGTGCTTCAGGCAGTTAAACAGCACTTAACCAGCATTAAAGGCTACCTGTTGGCTTGGAGGCAGCCACACTCTAAAAAGGGCTTGTGAGATAATGACAAAAACACTGAGTGCAGTCTTGAAGCCTGTAGGTAGTTTAGCTGCAAGTCTTTTAATGCTGCTCTCCATGTGGTAAGTACTGTTTAACTGCCCGAGGTACCTCTTCAGCTGGAGAAATCCTTTATTTTTAGCTTAATTTGTAGACTCTTGCCTTTCTATTGCCCTAAGGGATTCACTCTTCTGTCTGCTGTCCTCTAGTATCAGACTGAACATACTCACTGTGCTTTTGCTTTGGAACTGCTTGCATCTAGAAACGACACTTGAAAAACAGCATGATCCTTATTTGCTGTTTACTGCTGCTTCCTTAGTGTTCAGCTTGGGTATCTTGTTGGAGTTTAATCTTTCTGAAAATCAAGGATGCCAGTGCAGACTTTTTCATTTCCTCCAAAACACTAGAACTGAAATGTCTTGGGTCATACCATGTGCCAATTTCTTATGCTGTAAAATACCAGTTTCTTGCTATTTCTGCACAAAGCATTGCAGGACTGTTTTCCTTGACTCTGTAAAACTAAGCAACTACAAAGGGGGCTGACTACTCCTGGAACACAGGAAGCTATTCTCTTCACTAGCAATGCAGTCCTATTCATTAGCTCTTGTAAGGCCTGCCTGTGAAATGAACATCTTTCAGAGCATAGCTTTTGGACAGGGTACATGATGGAAACAAAGTCTTTAGGTGCGAAGAGTTCAATGCAATGCAAAGCTTTCTCTGCTGCACACTGTGCCCCAGGTATGGGTGTGGGAACTTGATTTGTGGAGCAACCTCTATCTGGGTGAATGTTTCTCAGAGTAAGAATTGTCATCTTATCTTCACTGTTTTGGAGATGAATGCTCACCTTTATTGTATTCAGGAGTCCTGTTATACTCATATATATATATTACCGCTATATTGAGGTGAACAGCCTGAAGGGATCTGCTCATACAGAGGCAAAGCCCAGTAGCTGTGGTGGAAATGAATATTGGCTGATTTCAGGGAAGGCTGTCTCTGGGTTTGTTTGAAAGATTTGCAGAAGGGGGAGAGGCTGACAGCATAGGCTTGAGTTAAAATGCATGTGGGAGAGACCTTTCCTAAAACACAGACCATGCCAGATTGCCAGATGATGTCTTGAATCCCAGTGCGCTGAGGGCCTTGTGAGCAGATATGTGGTACCACATAATTTCATAGCATTGTCAGAGTTGCAAGGGACTTCAAGGATCATCTAGTTCCACCCCCCCAGCCATGGGCAGGGACACCTCATAGGTGGCATCTGACCTGGCCTTCAAAATCTCTGGGGATGAGGCTTCTACCACCTTCCTGGGCAACCTGTTCCACTGTCTCACCACCCTCATGGTGAAGAACTTCTTCCTAACTTCTTCCTTTGTGGTAGGGTGGTGTTCCCCAGGGAGGCAAGCGCAGAGGGTCAGCTCTGCTCTACATAATTCAGTGCTGAGGTTTTAATATGTCAACTCTGTATGCTTAATGCTGCCAGAAGGGCTTCTCAGATGATGAGATTGATGAGCAGGAATTTCTTTTAAAAAGTCTTAATCAAGTTTAACAGAGTAACAGAGCTGACAAGGAACTCCTTATTGTTAGCTGGAATGCAGGAAGGGGGGAGAGGAATAGACAGATAGTATTTGCATAGATAAGGAATAACAGGATTTTTTAGTAGTTTACTTCTGTTAGTCTTAGATGATCTTTTGTATAGATAGAAGACATCTGGATATTATGTATACTTCTGTTGTTTATAGACAGAAGACCTTTTGTATAGAAAGAGGATATCTGGGCTTTTCTGTGAAATAGTTAACATGCCATTGTCATTTTGGATGGACAACTGTTTATATAAAAGCCTGCACAAAACTCTCCGAAGGTACACAAGTCCAACTTGTGTCCAGCACTGAAATATCACAGTATCACAGTATAACTGAGGTTGGAAGAGACCTCGAGGATCATCAAGTCCAACCTATCAACACAGACCCCCATGACTAGACCATGGCACCAAGTGCCACGTCCAATCTCCTCTTGAACACCTCCAGGAACAGTGACTCCACCACCTCCCTGGACAGCCCATTCCAATGACGAACTACTTGCTCAGTGAAGAACTTTCTCCTCACCTTGAGTCTAAACCTCCCCTGGCACAGCTTGAGACTGTGTCCCCTTGTTCAGGTGCTGGTTGCCTGGGAGAAGAGACTAACCCCTTCCTGGCTACAACCACCTTTCAGGTAGTTGTAGAGGGCAATGAGGTCACCCCTGAGCCTCCTCTTCTCCAGGCTAAACAATCCCAGCTCCCTCAGCCTCTCCTCATAGGGCTTGTGTTCAAGGCCTCTCCCCAGCCTTGTTGCCCTTCTCTGGACACGTTCAGGTGTTTCGATGTCCTTCTTGAACTGAGGGGCCCAGAACTGGACACAGGACTCAAGGTGTGGCCTAACCAATGCGGAGTACAGGGGCACAATGACTTCCCTGCTCCTGAGGCATAATACAAGAGGCATAATACAAGAAACTTACTGAGTCTCTTGTCTAAGTCAAGATCCCCTGCTATGTGCTTGGACATTATTTTTAACACATTTAAAACAAGCACCACATGAATAGCTCTCTAAAAGCATGCAGTAAATAATGTCCCTGTTGTGAGGCCCAGTAGCAGTGGGTAGCTTTGTGGTGTGCAGTTGGTGCAGGTTTGCAGTTTGACAAAGGAGGCTAAAGGCAAAACTCCTGAAGTTCATTCAGAAATATGGGCCAAGGTGAGATGTTTCTTCTCTGTTTTGTACTGTTTGAATCTGTCTCACTGGAAGCAAGCTAGTCTTGCTTCTGTGGGGACCAGTGATTTAATTCTGTCACCAAATAAATGAGAAGTGGTGAGCGAGTTGTGTTTTTTTGTGTGTGTGTGTTTTTTTTTCTCTTTTGTTTTGGTTTTGTTTGTTGTTGTTTTGGTGTTGTTGTTTTTTGTGTTGGTTTCTAACAACTTTTTAATTTTTTTAAAAAATAATATTTTTATTCTAAAAGTTTTGTTCTTTAAAGCCTTAACATAAGTACTGCATTGCCTGTGGTAAGTCTGGGGATGCCTGGTACTGAGCTTTTCAGAGGAGCTGCTGAAGCATTAATGTATTGATCTGCAGCTGCGGGGAGATTGCCTGGACGTGCCAGGGGAAAGATTTCCTTTCACACAAAGGACAAGTGAGAAGGAAGGCAATGTTTTTCTCATCACTTACAGGTCGACTGTTAATGGATACTTCAAGCTGTATTGAGAAGTGTATTGTTAATGGTACACAGTGGATGGACTGGAGCACTTAAGGAGAAATAAGACACCTGCCCTTTGAATCTAGTGTTAATCATTGGCTGCTGGTACAGCTTTAGCTTGCTGCACTGACTCCAGGCTACTAAAGGCTGAATGCAATTGTTCTAGGCAGTTGTTTTTCTGAGACGAAATTTCAGTTGGCTCAGGTTCAAGAGGCAGTACAAAGTAGAAATACCTGTTAAATCTCTTAGATTTTTGTTGTGTTGGTAACCACAGTCACTTAAGGGCTATTCCACATAATTGCTTAGATTATGTGGAAGGGGGATGTTGTGTTTTTTCTAGCAAACCCAGCCCACGGTATACTTGCTTGCATAACTTTGGGGGCAGAAGAGGGGGTTAAGCTGTTGAAGGTTTACTTTTCAGTTTTGCCCCCTTTCTTGCCTGGACCAACAGCAGCTTTGTGGATGGGCTGCCATTCCCATTTATCATGGACTGAGGTCTGTAAGAATATTGATTGCAATGTCTCTTATCTTTACTGTAGAGCAACTGCACTGATACTCATCCCGTGACTTAAGAGGGAGGCAGGGGAAAAACGATGATTAGTGGATACAGGGCTTGTACTTCTGTAGTTAGGAGACAGTTCTTGTCTAGACTGGCTCTTAGTTCTGAGAAGTACTGTTTTAAATAGCTGTTTCTGTAGGCAGCACTGCATGTGACTAGTGCTGCTTTACTAGCCTTAAAATGGCACATTACCTCCTTTTGTCCTAATGGTGTTAATTCATTCTGGGTGGCATGAGAGAGGACATAAAGCATTAATTGGCCAGGTTGGCTGCCAGAGAAGTTCACATTTACAGGTGCCTTAGCAGTGAGTTGGCTGGACTTCTCTCTGAGCATTTTTAATAATAGCCTTGCATCAACTGAATTAATAATAAATTACTAGTTATTTCCTTGTGAAGACTGAAGAAGTAAGTTTCCCACTCTTTCAGACACAAATATTGTATTATTTAGTAGTATATTCTTAGACCTAGTTTTTGTGGTTGCTTTTAAATTTAAATGGTGTAGTATAATCTTAGTGGAAATCTTGGCTTGTGTATTTAACAAGGTAATACCTGTATCTTTTGCTCTTTAGTCTGAGAATACTCTGTCAAAATGCTTAGTAGATGTAGCTAGTACAGTGCTTTTCACATAAATTGTGCCTTTCATAATTTTTTTACTTTAAAATTAAACCAAAATCCACTGCCCCCAATTGATCTGAAAGCAAAGCTTACTTTTCTTGTAACACAAGAAGGTAGCAGCTTGCTGTAGAGGACTTTGAGGAGCGTTTGCAAGTGAAAGGGAGATGTAATAACTTCTGTGCTGGCCTTCCTGTAGAATTACATAGAATAAACTGGGTCCAAACTGTTGTCTCTGCTGCTTGAGGATATCAGAACCTTTGCAGCAGTCCTTGGTAGCTTTGGTCCTTTTTGTGCCAATAGGTGAACTGAAGAATTGAATCTACCTAAGTAATATTCATGGTTACCTGGCAGTGTCTATCTTACATACTCCACCTTGTCCAAAAGTTGAATTTTATCTGACCCTCACAGCTGTTGGATAATAAATGCTTTGTTTTTTAAATACTGCTACTTCCTAAATACTCTGAAATAGGACACAGTAAGTCTGAAAGTCTCATTTGTGACTGAGTTAGCAATTGAGCTGCATCACTTTACAGTTTACTGCAACGTGTGGAGGGAAGGAACAAGAAGAATCTCTCTCACAGCTGTCTCTTTCCTTGCCCATAGAATGTATTGAAGAAGAGAGACCAAGTTCAAGCAGAATATGAAGCAAAACTGGAAGCAGTAGCCTTGAAAAAAGAAGACCGTCCAAAGGTAAGCACTTAAAATACAGCACAGAGATTTCATTTAGGCTTGCACTGAGACTTCCTCCTGAGATCAACAGAGAAACAGAACTTGCTTTGTCTAGGGCTGTCAGTTTCCTTGCAGTATAAGCAATTCTGGCAGAACAGAAGTTTGTCTACAAGTTGGTGTGAAATGAATGCCTAGGTATGAACATACATAACCTGTCTATCAACTTTGGTATTACTGACCTCCCACTGCTCAGGGCAGGGAGGCTCTAGCCTGTGTAACACTTGAATAATAGCCAGCAAGTGGTTGGGAGTGTTTAGTGACGTGGACTGAAGCACTGGTAGAACAGTCCTGGTGATTTAGCAGCACGTCACCTAGCCAAGTTGAAGTCCAAGCCTTGGCAGTGATGAACTGCATTGCAGGACGCTTGTTTTGGCTGTGGTAGACTATGTTTTGCCCTTTTTACTAGGGAACTCTGTGGTTCTGAACAGACACAGCAGCATCACCCGGTGACAGGTTTCGGCTGGGCTTCATGGAGAGGCAAAGCTGTATACTGATGTGGTTATGCTGCCACCTGCTTTCTGCTTGAAGCAATGTGCAAAAGCTGCACCTTAAATCACTGCATTTTCCACCAGCCATGACAGCAGGTTTTGTTCTGTTCCTCTGCTTGTTGTTTGTTGGTTGGGTTTTTTTCCAGTTCCCCATCATCTCTATTTGCTCATGGATGGCTCTCCGTCACTATGATTACTGTACAATAATATTGCAGAAGACTCACATAGTATCTTTAAGAAGCTGAAGAAGGCCATGACCTAGAAATGCAAACTAGTATTTTACTGATCTTGACTGTCACAGACTACAGGCAGTGGTGTCTTGGGTATCTTGTGGTTCTCGACTTTTGCCTGCCTCACTGCAGGCAGGTGTGGCAGGTACTCTTACTTCCTTGGGGTCTATTCCTTCATATAAACAGGTATTCTAACAAGTTGTATGTGGGGTAGAGGGAACTTAATCTAGCATATCCAGCAAGCCAACTGAGAATTTTTTTGGCATTTGACTTGGTAAGGATCTTGTTGCAGTGGAATTGCTGGACTTTTCTGATCTCTTGCTTACTATAAAAGCTTTTGTCTCAGCTCTGAGCAGGGTTATTGTGTAAACCACAGCACTTAAATAGCTGTCTTAGAATATTTGGACAAAATTGGGGGAAAACACCTTTTCAGAGTATAAGCCTATCTTTTGGCAAATCCTTATACCCTTTTTATCTGACATTTAAGGCTTTTTTTCATTTACAAGATGAAGTTGAACAAACCTTACATGTTTGCAGAACACTAGCTTGAGATTTCCAGATCCTTTCCACCCAGGAAGAATATCTTGGTTTGTAAGAGCTAGTAGCTTGGAGCTGTGGCTAGCAGCATGTCTTACATTTGGTGATGTCTTTTGGCTATGGCTTTGTTAAAGCTAAAAGCAGACAGAAGGACTTGAGCTGGGTTATAAGTGAGCAGCATTTGTGTTCAGCATGCTTAGCTCGTTTGACAGGAATTATGTTTAAAAATAACCCTCCCTAAATAAAACTCAAGAACAGAAAAAGAAGCTAAACAAAAAATAAAGGAGAAAAAATGGCTGCTTGTGGATCACAAAATGAGGGCCTGTTATTACTTGTTGATCTCTTCCACTGGAGGGCATTCTGTGACTTGCTGTATAAGTAATCAGTCTGGCTTCACAAAGCTCATTCAGTGTCGTTAGGTCATTCTCCCATTGGGATGATCAGTTTAGAACTCCATGGCCTACAAATGCAGAGCACTTGTAGGGCTGTTGTAAATACCTGTGACCAAATACTGCTCAGAATCCTGAAGTTTACACTGAAAGCCTAGGATGTGAGTGTGGTGTGTTTAAATGGTAATGGAACAGTATTAGTGCAGAGTTGGCAGCTTTTATCTCTCTAACAAGTACAGTGGTGAACCACTGCACTTAAGCCATTTCCAGCCCACAGGGGAGGTGGTTTTCACAAAATCACAGGGGTGGGAAGGGACCTCTAGAGATCATCTGTCCAACCCTCCCTGCTAAAGGAGGGTCACCTAGATCAAGTTGCAGAGAATCATGTCCAGGCAGGGTTTGAATGTTCCCAGAGAAGGAAACTCCACAACTTCTTAGGGCAGCCTGTTCCAGTGATCTGTCACCCTCAAAGGAAGGAATTTTTAAATTCATGTTCAGATGGGACTTTGTGTTCCACTTTGTGTCTGTTGCTCCTTTTTCCTGCTGCTAGACACCACTAAAATGAGTCTGGCCCTGTCATCTTGAACTGGACCCTTGGGTTATTGATGAGATCCTCTCTCAACTTCCTCTTCTCCAGGCTAAAGAGCCCCTGGTCTCTCAGCCTTTCTTCATAAGAGAGATGCTCCAGTCCCCTAATGACCTTTATATCCCTCCACTGGACTGTCTTTGACAGTTCCTTATCTCTTGACTGGGGGAGCCCAGAACTGGCCACACTCTTCTTAATGCACCCCAAGATACCATGGGCTGTCTTGGCCATAAGATCACATCACTGTCATGCTTAACTCATGCAGGACTACAAGGTCCTTCTCTGCAGAGCTGCTTTCCAGCAGGTCAACCCCTAAACTGTACTGGTGTATGCTGTTTTTCCTCCTCAGGTGCTGGACTCTCTGCTTACCCTTGTTGAACTTAATGAGGTTCACCTTTGCCCTGTTCTCTAGCCTGTCCAGGTCTTGCTCGATGACACCACAGCTTTCTGGCTGAGGGTATGCTCTGTCACTTCATCCAGGTCACTGATGAATATGTTGAGTAAGCCTGGATCCACTACTGACCTCTGGGGTTGTAGTCTGGTCGGTTACAACCTTCTGAGCTCTGTTACTGAGGCAGTTCACAGTCCACCTTGCTGTCCACTCACCCACACTTCCTAAGCTTCGCTATGAAGATGTTATGGGACAGTGTCATGCTGACGTCAAGGTAGACAATACCCACTGCTCTCCCCTCCTCTACCCAGCTCATCACACCATCATAGAAGGCTACTGATGAACTCAAAGCCCTTCTTGTTCTTGACATTCCTTGCCAAGCTAATTTAATGAGTGCTATAACCTTCCTTGTTGCATCCTTACATTATCTGACAAAATTCCTGTGTTCCTTCCAAGTGGCCAGTCCCTTTTCCCACATTCTGTAAAGTTCCTTCTTTCATGTGAGTTTTTCTCTAGGCTCCTCACTCATCCATGCAGGTCTTCTGCCTCCTGTGCTTCATTTCCTACTCATAGGGATGCACCAGTCCTGAACTTGGAGAAAGTCATGCCTGAATATTACCTAGCTCTCTTCACCACCATTTCTGTGATATTGTGATCGTGGGGGGGGGGGGGGGGGAAGGATGTAGGTGCAGAACTTCATATTGTGAGGTTACCAGGCTCTTGAATGTCAAATGTCATGCTCAGGTCTTGCTTGCATATGCATCTCAGTTTTAACTGACTTACTGAAACAGCGATGGGCCCTTCCAGAGTGTATTGTTGTTTGAGCTAGTTATAAATTCTAAATAGTATTAGGATTAGTGGTTTGGATTGGGGTTTTTTGAGTTATTCAGGTCTGAGAGAAACCATCAGTAAGAAAGTAGCCATTTCCCCAAAGTCTTGTCATCCTGTCTCAGTTCACAATTTCTAACCGTATTTAGTATCTCCACTAGTAAAAACCAGATAATTTCAGCACTGCTATTTCAATTTATGGCCAGATTTGATGTTTGAAATGTAGCCTCTCTTTTTATTCATCTTGTGCATGATACAAAGTGTTCAAAAGCTGTTAGTGAAGTTAAATTTTTTGTTTTAGCTAGTGAGTTGCAACTTCTGCTCTGGGAAGCTGCACTTTTGTAAGGGAAGCTCCCAAACAGGAGTGGTGCATGTGTAGACACTGCTTTCATGATGCCTGTGGAGACTTGGGAGTTTGTTGCTTTTGTTTCTTAGAACATATGTGATCCATGTACTGATCACGGGATAGGTCTAATCTGATCACCCTGTAGCCTTCAGCCCTCTCAGCCTGGCCTGCATGAGAACTGGTTGCAAGAACAGCTCTTTTTAGTTTGGCTTTTTTTCCCCCCCTCTTCTCTTCATTGTGGTTGGAGATCCTGACAGAAGCAGGAATCTGGTGAGTGCTTGGAAATCAGCTTAATTGGTTTGGGGATCCTGATGTGGTTTTGCTTCCAGACTTCATGACTTTTTCTGCTGATAGCTTAGCCTTTCCCATTAAGACAGACTACATATAAATATGGCATTTTCCCTTAAAGGGGAGTACCTTCTAAGTCTTCAAGTGACTGGTTTGGTAGTTCTCTGAAGTGTATAAGGGAACATTATGCCTGGAATTGCATCAGAGTAGATCCTTTAGCCAGAAGCCTAGTGTTTAGAGAGGGGAAGTGTGTAGCTACTGACCCCTCAAGTAGTGTGTAACTCGAGTTGGGGAGTGGGGTGGATTAGATGACCTCTTGAGGTCTCTTTCAGCCCATAACATTTTGTGATTCTATGTAACTCTTGGCAAAATTTGTTGGAGGACATTATTTTACTATAGTGGCAGTCAGTCTGAACTCCCATCTTAAGTGTTGGGAAAGCACTTTACAAGAGATGCTTGGTTCATAGGAAATGGATATTGAAACTTGATGATAACTTTCAAGACAAGATCTTTTGATTAAAAAGAACTTGTCTTTGAAACTTTCTTTTCTAGATGTGGTCCATTTTAGGAGACAGATATGATGTAAGATGAAAAGAATTTACCTTTTTCCTCACAATTCAGGGATTTTTTTTCCGTTGAAATTAATTTGGAGTGTCTTTAGGGTTCAGATTTTAATCTCTGTCGAGGAATATTTTGAAGAGATTTAACTCAAATGGCCGACATACTTCCAAGTAAAAATAAAAGGGTGCTCAAATCTTCTGACTATGAAGGAGGTGTTTCCTGTGTCTGGAAGAGCTTCTCTGAGTATTAGTTAATGTAATACTTCAGTGATTTGTCCTAATGCACTTCATGGTGAAAAATAAATTGATATGTTTCCTAGATTCATAGAATGGTTTGGGCTGTAAGGATCCTTAAAGATCATCTAGTTCCAACCGCCCTGCTCTGGGCAGGGATACCAGACTGTTAACTTACCTTTTTCTCTATGAGATTTGAGCTAATTCAGCAGTTCACTCTCAGTGACTATTTCAATCTTCATTTCTTTTCCTGCAGGTACCCACAGATGTTGAGAAATGTCAAGACCGAGTAGAGTGTTTCAATGCTGACCTGAAAGCAGATATGGAGAGATGGCAGAACAACAAACGACAAGACTTTAGGCAGCTACTCATGGGGATGGCAGATAAGAACATTCAGTACTATGAGAAGGTATGTGGCCCTGCTGGAACATTGGCAGGAAGAAGAGTAATTCATTTTCCTCTGAGATGGTTATAATTCTTCATGAAATCTTCACACTGTCTTGAAGAAAAGAATCTTAAGACATCTAAATCAGTTTTCTAGTGCTGTGGAAGCTACTCTTTGGCAGCACCTTCATGTAATTTATGGAGCTGCTGGTCATGCTTAAGTGATTTGCATGAGACTAGGAGTCTTTTGTAAGGCAATCCTGTAACAGTATTTCAACCTGGATGCTTGTCCATATTGCATTCTTAAATTGAACAGATTTACTGAGTGGTAGTAGTGGCAATTAAAAGACCAAAACTGCATGTTCTAGTAATCATACCAGCCTACAAAATTTTTTGTTTCTACCTTTTGTTTTTTTGACCCAAGCTACCAGGGTTCATGTACATTCCTGAATCCATGTGTAGATCACACCTGGTAGGCAGACATCACTTTAATCTCTGTCCTCTTGTGCATAATTCTGTCCCTTGTATGCTAGTCCTGGAAATACATAGTCAGGTGCCCCCATCCTTTATCAGCTGGTGCACATGCACCTGAGATTCAGCATCAGGTTTTTCTTTTTAAAGGCATTGACACTTAACTGCATATGTTCCTAATCTAGATTTCCTTTGTGATAGAATGGTGCTACCTAATGCAGCAGCTGATATATTGCTTATACATGGTCACCTGTCCTATCTTCTTGCCTGTTGCTTTTTTCCACATCTGCTTTGCAAACTACTTCATGTGCTAGGTTGTCTCTCCAAGTAATATTAATATGCATGTCCTTTGCTGCATCTGATAGCTGCATGTCAGTCATTCATAACTAGTTGCACTCTGGTCTCTTCTCTCTCTTGAGACTGCCGTGGAGTGGGGTGTTAAAAGATTCCACTGAACATCCAGCAGCATCTCTGCAATTGATAGCTAAATCTGTACCTTTGAGTTTTGCTCTTAGCTTCAGCAAGGAAGCTTTTTGGTAGGGAAACATCTAATCAGGATACAGAACTGGAGATACTCTTTCCGCCTTTAGTACAGTCAGCAGGGATTAAAAGAAAGATGCTTGACGATAGTCACTTTTAAGCATAAGAGCTGGTGATGAGTTTGCCCATTACCAATATTTAATTACGCGTTCTACTGTCTGTGTTTGTCCAATTTGATTTCTGGGTTATACATGGTTGAAAATAATGGCACACAGCACAAAGACTGGAGTAAGTTTGTGTCTGGGGAAATGACTCCAAAGCCTGGAGTGATCTGGAAACCAGACTGCATTCATCTTACTATACCAGACACTACCAGTTCATCATGCAGGAGAGTCAAGTCCCAGGGGTGTACTGGAGTATGCTGTGTCTCTGAATTGCATTCCTTGAATGTATTTCAAATAAACTTGCTAGAGGTGTTCTGCCATTGTGTCCAAATCAGCCCTCTCCCCTAGTCACACCAGAAAAATGTGAATTTCAGCTAGAAACTGTTTGTCTGCCTAGCTGAAAGCTGTGGTATTCTTCAGCTAACTAATCTAACTTGATACTATGGAATTCTAGAATAATCAAACTTGATAGTATGAAATCCTGCATTTTCTGATTTATTTTTGTTTTTTTTTCTCTTAATGGCTTGAGCCAGCTGATGACTTTGGAAAGCTTTGATTTGTTGTCTTTGCTTGAAAACTGCAGCTATTCTTTCTGAACGCTTTATTGCTGTTAGAGGTGGCAGGGTTTTCTCCCCCTTTCTGTAATGATCTGTGAAGACCCAGCTGGCCTTTTTGAACTTGTTTTGTTTGTCTGGAGGAGCTGGTCAGAAGTTACAAGAACTGATGTAAAATCCATTTTCAAATTCTTTTATTTCTTTCTGTAGTGCCTTACGGCGTGGGAGTCAATTATACCACTATTGCAAGACAAGCCAGAGACCAAATAAGAAGTACCTTCATGGACAGTCTAGCACTTCTGTGCCCAGTACCACTAGACATACTGGAACTGTTTGAAGAACTCCTTTTGTCAAGCTAACTGTAATGCCAGCTGCACTTAAGCTGGAACAGATGCTCTGAAAACTCTTTGAATTACTTTTGTTTTTTCCTCTCCTCACTTTCTCTGTTTAAACCTGGGGTATGTTTCATCTTTTTGAGTTATCTTGAATGGTTCCTTCTTTATCCTATGGAGTGATTGGGGGTTTATAGTGAAAGTGCACGGGGATCTTTATAAAACTTACCTCTCTAGTCTGGAAGGAACTGATGAGTTGAACACTAAAAAGATGAAAATAAAACTCTACTGCAAGGTGCCAAATGACATCTTTATTACCATTCTGGTTTGTTTGGAAGAAAAACATATAAATTAAAGTAATTGCTTCCTAACCAATCCTTACCCTGGACAGGGAAAGCCTGGACATGAATATTTTCTGTTTTGCTACTACCTGTGTGCTCCCTATGGATAAAATGGTTTCTGGAGACTTTTCTGTGTGGAGTTGGGCTGGTCCTAGACAGAACATACCAACACCACCTGCAGATAGCCTGCGATGCAAGCATGAACTGTGGTTTTTGTGAGTGTGGCATGCTGTTGGTTCATACTGAGTATCTTTGTTTACCTTGGTGATTATGAAGTAATGTCAGTTGGCTGAAGTGTACTTGTGACTGATTTGGGGATCAAAATCAGCCTAGAGGTGGCAGTGAGTTGAACAGTAGCCTTTCAAGGCAGGCTTGTGGGAATTGTAGAAGTAAGTTTGAGTCTTTCGTGTATCTTATAAACCTAGCTCTGGAAGCTGCATGGTAGAATTCTCTTGGTCCATGCTTTACACTTGTTTTGGTTTGGGTTTGTTGTTGTTTTCTGAACTAGAGCCACTTTGGGCTTGGTCACTTAAGGTGCCTACTGTAGTGAAGACAGAACTGGTTTCTCTCCCTGTGATTTAATATTTTTTTTGGTAGCAGCATCCAAAAGGTATCAAATGCTTGCTAACACCAAGCATCATTGTGTATGAAATTTGCCTTTAACAGATTAATTTGGGGTAGGTGGGTACTCTGTTGGGTACACAGTGGTCACACTTGTCTCTGCTGAACCACGTGGCAAGTCTTTTAAGACAGCTTTTGGTACAGATTTTTCGTAGTAGTTTTTATTGGCCTTTAGAAATGTAACTGCTTCTGCAAGTCTCTTTCTACCCCCCTCCCTTTCTCTTGCAGCCCAACCTCAAATAAATATTTATTTGGTGTTAATACCATTTTGGTATTAATGGCCTTAGGAATGCCACCGTGATTCCCAGGGTGAGTCTTGGTTTAATAGCATGCAGATGGATTATTTTTAGCTATCCTAAGTGAGGGGCTTTGGGGCTAATGTCAGTGTAATACTGGGATTCAGGGGATTAAATAACTCTTGAGTGCTTACTGCTAAACTTCAGTGATTACTTGATTATTTTTTTTTTCAGCAACATTCTTGTGAAGAATCTGAGCACTAAGTCAGTATGTGCAACTTCTGTGTTCTCTTGTGATGATCTACCAGGTACCAGTCTAGTTTGGACTTTATCCCTTCGTAAATGCCAAGTATACCTGAAGCTCCAGTTTGGTGGCTTTATAGCAACTGTCAAGATGAGCTGTTGCAACAATGGTGTAGCAGTCAGGCTTATGAGATGATCTCTGGGTGCAAGAGTCAAGTTTAAGACATTTTAAGAGGTCTTCCTTTTTAATTGAGCCTCCATTGACAACTTTGTAGTACTGAACTATGCTTTTTGGCTTAAACTCACAGTTTGTCAACATGCACTTACTTGGTGTAAATAAGAATTCTTCTGTAAGTTGCTGTTAGGTCCAGAATGACAAACTGCTCTTGTTGTGCAAGGGAAGTGCTTAATGAGGTCATCTTAAAGCAGTAAACAGTTGTTTTGCTCAGTCTTTCCCTTCTAAAATAAGCACTTGTGTACCATTTAGCACTGTGACCTTCATGGTTATGATCTTACTTATATTCCACAATCAGATCCATGTGGTTTTTTGATCTGGTTTTTGTGTAGTAAAAGGAATTTTGTAGCTGACTCTGCAACATCACTTAGAGTGAAGTAAAATGTAATTTGAACTAGTACTTAGACAGTCTTCCCTTCAACTTATCCAAAGAAAGAAGTGAAATATGAATTATAAAGGATGCTGGGGTGTTTTCCTGCAGGTGGATAGGTTTCATTTGATGCCTTGTAACACTGAGGTTCTGTTTCCTCTTAGCTTTATGTCAAACTGAAGTGGGTGTTGGTTCTGGGGAATTTAGCAGTTGCCATCACAGCTATTTGTGGGAAGCATAATGAACAATGAGGAGTACAAAGTGAAGTTCAAATCAGTGTGTGACTGAGGCTGGAGCTGTTGAAGGTCAACTTTATTTTCTTTAATGCCACTGTTTCTGCAGTATGATTTTTGAGGTAGACCTCATGCAGAGCATGTTTCAATTGCAGATAAATCCCTTTCTGGATAAGCTGTTGAAAGCAGGCATTCTTTGCACTTCCCTGTTGCAGTATGTGGCTCTGTAGCACATGCAAGTTGGTTTTGAGAAGTTGGAGCATGTGCTCAGGATGTGGCCACTAAACAGGGTTTCTTATATAATCTAGAACACCAACATCTTCTAAGCTCCTATGAGAGAAGTGAAACTTAACATTCTAGGGATCAGTCCTCTGCAGGGATCACTGCTGTGTAAGAAGGGTGTATAGTGTTGAATCTCTTGGCTCCTATAGGCTATGGAGAATTCACTTTCTAAAAGGCTGTTTTAAATCACCAGATGACTTCAGAAGAGGTGGTGCGGTTGTGGGGAGGATGCTGACTGTGAGGTACAAGGCAGTAGTGCCAAATGAAAGAACTGAAAAACAGCAGAAAACTTCTGTAAGATGTAACTGCTGTTAGGTGGAGCTCAGGATTGCAACTGTTGAGTAAAACTCTGATGTGCTATCCTGTAATTCTTACAGGATAGGAATTACTCCTTTGGGTTGACCAAACCTTTAGTGTGGAAAGTAAAAGGTGTTGGTAAAGGGAAGCAGGAGCTTCATTTTGGAGTAACTTCTGGAGTGTTCAGTTACTTAAGGCTACCTACTACACGTGCACTAAAACGATGTCAAAAAGTAGCTGCACCCTTTCTATGAGCCTATATAACACGTGGGTCTTTCCATGGTCCTTGAATTAGCCCAGTTTTCCTTGTCACCCATAGCCAGACCAAGTTCCCCTTCTCAAAGGATGCATAACTTACTGCTGTCCTGGTTACTTCTGTAATTTCTGGGTCGTTTCTTTCTTCTCTTAACTGGCACCAGCATAATAAAGCAAGCACTGAGATGTTGTCATGCTTGGTGGTGCATTGTTCATATGCATCCTTACCAGGTGCTGACTCATGCAATAATATAGATGTTGAAACATCGTGGCTTTTTCAGGTATTCCTCTAGAAAGAGTTATAGTACTGAAGACATGAACTCTTCTGATGCAAGTTGTGTCAAAAAACTAAGAATTCTTCACTGAAGCCAACCTGGATTTTTGTCACACTGGCACTTGTGCTAAGGATAAAGTAATGGGAGAAGTGGTAGAAGGAAGCATCTGCAAAGCACAAGTGGCAGAGACAGTCCTGTAGAAGTACGGTGAAGTAGCCTGCAGCAGAGGGTCTGTATAGATAATCCATTTCTTCAGGTTTTGGTCCTGCAGATGCCAAGGTACTAAAGAATCCCAACCCACCAGGGACTGTTGAGGGTTTTAACAGGAACCATGCTTTTGTTAAATATTGCTCAACTTAACAGTAGAATTGTGATTAATGTTGCAGACTGTTTAAAATCCTGGTGCTGAAAAAAAACCACTGAGCAAAACTGCAGAGATAAACTTGCTCATTAAATGTTCAGTCATCTTAAATTCTTAAGGTACAATGCTCTTTCCCTTGTTATATTAACTTTTATTACAACAACAAAGATGTAGGGGAAATTTGGCCTTATCTTTAAGGTAGGGGAGTTATTACTGCTGCCAGATTTTATTTAAACTTTACTTTTTTTCTTGGTAAAGTTAACTGGGTATCACAGGAATAACCCTGCCTTCTGGCAGTGTGAGTGTTGCATTTAAAACATATTTTTTTGGGGAATGCTGTTTAAACAGTCTATGGAATATAACAGCAATGCTTAATTCTATGCTTTAGCACTTTGCAGCCTTGCTGAGGTATCTGGCGTGTGCTCTATAATGACCTGGCCTACTTCTATGACTGCATGGCTAAGGCACAATACTTGTGCAGAAAATAATGCCACCGTTATTTAAGTGGCATGGTAAAATGTTAAAGGGCTGTTGCTCTCCTAGACTACTTTGAAGGCCTTGGTAATCTGTGCTTTGAAGGGAAACCAGTTCCTGAACTCTGCTGCTGGGATGTGTACGTGTACCTTCAGATCAAACAGCAGGGTTGGAGCCAGTGCCACATTCCCACTGCACAGGGAGATGAATTGCAGAGAGACAGTCATAGAATAGCAAACAGCCAAAGGCCTTTTGTCTCCAGTATGTGAAAATAAAGCAGCACCATTCTTGTTCTCTTTTCCTCTGTGCCTACATCCCTCTGTCCCTCCTTAAGGTTTGGAGCATTGGGCCATGCAGGTGAAGGCAAGCTAGATGTGAGCGGAGGTGGATATCATTCCCCTCCTTCTTGAAGGTGTCAGTACTGGGGACCAATACAATGCTGGCTTATTGCCAAGACACTTCTGCTTTCAGCCTCTGTAAACCCACTCAATCAGAACTAGAGTAGCTGTTCATACCATTAAGAACCAAAATGAAAGCTGTGAAAAGATTTTGTCTCTGTGTGAATTAAGTAGTAAACAACATAAACATGAAGAGGCGGCTTTTGTTTCCTGCACTTGACCAAATCTGGCAACTGTTCCTTTGTTCAGACTTGCAGGCTAGGAAATGTTCTTGCCTTCTGGTGCTGGCATGTTTCTATACCCTTTCATATATCTCTGTATAAATATACTTTGTGCATTGTTTACTATGGAACTAGTATTGATGGAGGAAAAAAAACTTTGAGGTAAAACTGTTTGCATTTCTCTACTAGTGTGTACATTTTTTTTTTAAATGCACCATTTGTTTACCTCAATTAATTTAATGGAATGGACCAATAAATGTATTAAAAGATTACTTCTTTATGTAGAATACAAAGCTGCTTCTTATTTTTTTTTCCCCAGCCTTCACCATTGAAATGTGTGCATTTCAAACACCTTTTTATCTTACTGCAGAAATACCCTTTTAAAATTTTGTTCCACTGCTGACTTAGAACTAAGTGTCACATGCCTGATGCTGCAGTACATCTGGTACTACTTGAAAGTGAAGCCTGGAGCTGGAGATTTCAAGTGTGTGTTTGTGGGGGGGAGTAGAGGTGCCAGAAACATCTTCTGAATAAGGGGCTGCATAATGCGTAATCAATTCTGCATGCTGCATCCCTGGTTTGAACTGAAGCTGCCTGATTTTTCTCCAGACTATTTCACTTGGGTGAGGGGCTTTTAACTTGCCTTTACTTACTCCAGGAGCTTGGAATCCACTTAATCCTTGCTAATTCAATTAGCGTGCTAGTAGACATAATTTAAGCGTGAGGCACGCTAATATTTGGAATCATGTGTGGGTTTAGCTGATGGCTTCTTATGACTGTTGCTGTGTCATATGAGATTCCTTTTGGCAGGGGTTTCAACACAGCATAAAGCTGGAAGTAACAAGGCAACTGTTGTCGGTCATCAGTGTCACTATACCCCTGTAAAGCCTGCAGGAATAGCATGCTGCACTTACCTACTCTTAACCTGTTACGGTATTGTATCTTGGTGCTGTGGGTTGAAATGCCGGTATCTATTCTTGACTCGGATACCCTCCCATGAGCTCTGTTAAAGCACAGTCCAGGGACAATATCCCAGAAGTCAGTGGCATGAACACCAAGAGTTATTTACTTGTAGGGTTTATTAAAAGTGCCATATTGTTAGTGGTTGTTTGGTGGTGTTTTTTTTTTAACAATGGTATTTCTGTGTTTAGTGGTTTTCTACACAATACTGACCAGCTGGGCTGACACATCTTCTGTAGCCCTTGGAGAGTAGGTGTGGCTTGCTGACAACTGTGCACATGGCTCCTGGACCTTTGCTTCATCATCCAAAGCCACAGACAAGAATGAACTCATGGAAAACTAATCTGCTTTCCCCTTCCACTCCCGATGTGCCTAGAAATACCATTTTTCTTTCTACCCTGTTCTTGTCCTCTGCACTGTTGCTAACTAGTCAAGCAGGAAAGCAGAACACTCTGAATCCTGGTAATGTGCAGGAGCCAACGCTTGTGCTCTGCAAGATGATGCAGAACAATTTTCTTCGTTATGGGTGATCTTGAGTGGTTGAGAGGCTGTGGCATACTGTGAAATGGAAACACAAATGAGATGCTTCCTATGGTGATGATGATGATGATGACTGTGAGTACTAATACTTGGCACACCTTCCACTTCAGTAGCTCAAGCTGATAAAGGCCAGAAGATTCTTTAGGTGGTACATCCTGTGTCACTTGGTCAGAATCTCAAGGGAGCCAGAGGCTGAGTGCTGCTTGATGGCCACAATGCTGTAAAGAGCAATAAAAATGCAGGTAATGAGGGTCAACAGCTGCTGGGTTTATTGTTGTAAGATTATTCCCTCATTCTACTCTTTTTGACATGTCAGGCACCACATTTGTGCAAAGGCTTTGTTCCCTGGGATTATTAGTCCTTAAACTCTGTCAAATATTCCTCCTCACAGCAATTCATGTTACATTAAACACAAAGATTAAAAACATTGGTTACTTCACATGCAAGTTTCATTGTTTGAATCTCCTTGATACTTGCCAGCTCATTTCTGCATGTTTTGTATATATCTTTGTACAGTTTTTAAATTCAGTATTTTAATTTTGCATTTTTTTTTCTTCACATCTGTATTGCACACTTTAGATGTGGAAAACATGAAGGAAATACAACATCCCCTTTTGGACTAAACCTTTCCTATTCCTTACCTTAAAGGGAGGAGACTCAGGCAGCCAACTAGAAAGGACAAAATGAAACAGAAGCCACTGTACCAGTTCAGTGTGTTTTGATAGATCTTGTTGTAGACTGTAGATGTTACTACTCCTGTGGTGACTAAAGACAACTGAAGCAGGACAAACACCTTACCTGTAAAACAAGAACATAGTTTGTTATCAGGAAGAAGAAAACCAGTTCTGGTACCTCCCTGGCAAACCCAGTTGCAACCACTGGCATGGAAGATCAATTGTGATCATTGCTTCACCAGTGACAGATGGCATAACCTTGTCCCAGCTTCTGTTCCTGATCAGAATTGCATTTTCTTTCTTTTAGGTACAGGATTAAAGATTCAACAACAGAAATGTCTGCTTAAACCATCTAGATGTAAATGTAGTTGCTTACAAGAGCAGCAATAAGCTAGCAGTAAGTGCTTCTTTCACTATGAGGTAGAAAAGCAGTCTTGGGCAAACACCTTCAGGACAGGAGAAATTTTGGTCAGGGTTGACTTTTGCTCTAGGCCAGAAAAGTGGTCCATTAGGTTAAAATAATGCCTCAAATGAAGAAGTCTGTGTCACTTGCATGATCTTTAGGGCAGATGGAAGGCAGAAACTGAAACCAAATGGAAGCAGCTTTTTGCTGAAGTAGTGTACCCTTGTGGTTCTGTCATGGTACATGGGAAAAGAAGTAAGCCAGCCCCCCTAGGATGTACAAACTGGGAGCAAGTTCAGGGTTGCCCATGGAGCTTACTCCTCTAACCCCTTCTCCACCCACACAGGTGGCGATTAACACCGACATTATTAATAACATGTTTGGAGGAGGCAGTCATGGGCCTGAGGTCTGAATGCAGGGACAGTGCTGTCTGTCATGTCTAAATCCAGCTCACTGTGGTAAAAATGGTAATCTTCATTACAATTTGAATTGTAAAACAGAAGTGTTTTACTGCTTGCTTTTCTGTTCAAAAATGTATTAGAATTTCTGCTCCCAGTGACCAAAACAGGGCGGATTTTTGTGCAGGGATTATCCTTTGTTAAGTCATGATCTGACAGGAACAAATTGTCAGGTAATAAAGAGCATAACTGAAAAAAAGACTGAAGAAATCCACCGTTACTGAAACTGGAAGTAAAAGAAGCCAAATACAAATGGTGTGAATATCCCTGTGCTTCCTCCTAGCATCTAGAGGAGACCTTATTGAATATCCCTGTGCTTCCTCCTAGCATCTAGAGGAGACCTTATTGAATATCCCTGTGCTTCCTCCTAGCATCTAGAGGAGACCTTATTGAATATCCCTGTGCTTCCTCCTAGCATCTAGAGGAGACCTTATTGCTGTCTGCAACTACCTGAAGGGAGATCGTAGCCAGATGGGAGTTGCTCTCTTCTCCCAGGCAACCTGTGCCAGAACAAGAGGACACAGTCTCAAGCTGCCCCAGGGGAGGTTTAGGCTGGATGTTAGGAAGAAGTTCTTCACAGAAAGAGTTGTTAGCTGTTGGAATGGGCTGCCCAGGGAGGTGGTGGAGTCACTGTCCCTGGAGGTGTTCAAGAAGAAACTGGATGAGACACTCAGTGCCATGGTTTAGTTGATTAGATGGTGTTGGGTGATAGGTTGGACTTGATCTCAAAGGACTATTTCCAAACTGGTTTATTCTATTCCATCTCCTTTCTCTTGGTTTTCCCTCGAATACTGTGGTTTCGAGCAGCACCTCAAATATTTTCTCTGCACTGATACTAACTTTTCAAAGCACAGGCTGAAAGTTTTGTAGGCAGATGTTGATGTAACTGAGGACAACAGCTTGGATGTGACAATCTTGTCTTGCAAGTTTCTCTGCTCCTCCCTTCCCATTTACAATACCAACTCTTCTGGTTTGATTATGCAAAGCACAGATTGCAGCAAAAATTCTCTTTGTACCTTAGGCTGAATGGAAGGAGTTGAGGGGGTTTTTGATCTGTAAGATAACCAAAGTGCTTACCATAGGATGATCCTTCAACATGCTTGGATAACATGGACCTGATTGTTGGTAAGGGGATGAGGGCAAAGAGCATCACTGCCCGAGCTGCAATGCAAGGAAAATGTAGTTACGATCAGTACTTTCACCTTGTCTCACAGAAGTGACTACATGCCTCTGACTTGGGCAGGGCCTTTCCTTCACCTTTTTTTCACCCTTGAGTACCAAGAAGTAGTACAAATCTATGGAAGCAGAGTAGATCTTCACTTCATCAAAGTGGTGGTGAATAAGCTATCTATTGCTCCCACTAGCAGAGGTAGTTTGTCCAAACTAGCCATAGTCTCTTGATCTTAAACAGAAATCCTAACAGAGGAATACAGCATTGTCCTCTGAGATGGTGAGCTCAAGGATTTCATAGAATCACAGAATTGTAGAATGGTTTGGTTTAGAAAGGACCTTAAATATCTAGTTCCAACCTCTCTGCCCAGGTCAGGGACAACATCTATTAGACCAGCCTGGCTTTAAACACCTTCAAGGTTGGAACCCCTACAGCTTCTCTGGGCAGTATGTTCCAGTGCCTTATGATGAAGAATTTTCTCCTAATGCCTAATCTGAATCTATCTACTTTCAGTTTGAGACCATTATCTCTAGTCCTGCCACTGTGTGGCTTTGTAAAATGTGTCTCTCCAGCCGTCATGTAGACCCCTTCAAGAACTTGTGGGCTGCAATAAAGTCTCCTCAGAGTCTCTCTTCTTTGCACTGAATGACCCCAACATAGGAGAGATGCTCTGACCCTCTGATCATCTTCATGGCCCTCCCTCTGCTCTAACATTTTTGTGGCCTTCTTATGTTGGGGGCTCCGGATCTGGATGCAGTATTCCAGGTAGGTGCTCACAAGAGTGGGGGATAGGGGAAGGATAACCTTTCTTAGCTTGCCGGCCATACTGCTTTTGATGCAGCTCACTCTGTGCTTGGCTTTCTGGGCTGCAGTGCACATCATTGGCTCATGTTGATCTGCTTATCAACCAGCAACCCAAATTCCTTCTCCTCAGGCCTGTTTTTTATCTATTCTTCACCCAGCCTGTATTTGTGCTTGGGATTGCCCCTACTGAGGTGCACTACCTTGCATTTAACTTTGTTGTACTTCACAAGGTTGGCATTGAACCACCTTCATGGGGCTCCACTTGCCACTGGTATCTACTTGGACAATAAGCCATTGACTATCACTTTTTGATTGCAATCAATCATCCCACCAATGCCTTTTCCACTGAGTGGTCCACCCATCAAATCCACATCTTTCAATTTAGAGACCAGGATGTTATGGGGGAGAGTGTCAAAAGCTTTGCACAAGTCCAGGTAGACATCAGTTGCTTTCCACTTGTCTATCAAGGCTTACCATGTCATAGAAGCCCAGGTAGGTTTGCCAGGCAGTGTTTGCCCTTGGTGGAGCCATTTTGGCTGCCACCAATCATCTCTTAATTTTTCACGTAGGCTTTGTTTGAATCCCGCCAGCAGGGAGCACACCTGATGCTTCATGACCTTGACAGGAGGAGTACCTTTTGTAATGCTGCAGCTGTTTTCTGTCTTGGTGTTTCTGGCTTGCAGTATTTTAGGCTTTTGTTAGTGTGGAAGCTTTTAGGGAGTCAGAATGAAACTCCTGCTATCAGAACTGACCTCAGTGAGGGCTTGGGCCATGTCTTGCATTTCTAGGTGTTTCTGCAATGCAGGGAGTAAGCACCTTGCACACCCTGTAGCAGCATGTGTTTATAATGTACTTAATATTAACAAACACTTCTAAATTTGTAATATTTTGTTCCCTAGCCTGATTGCCTGAATAAAATAAGAAGCCTCCTAAAAATTTCACACAGCCTTTGGCTGGGTACACAAACAAAATATCCTCCCTCTTTCCCATTAGAATAAGTCTATTTGATCTTCAATTTCTTACTCCCTGCAGGGGCAGGCAGAAAAATCACTGCAGGTCCCTTTTCTTAGATACTTTTCTCACTTTAAGAAGCAAAACCACAAAGCTGTTCAACACATGATGCTATGTTTGTTGAGATGGATGATTTATACCCAGTGCCACAATGGATGCAGTACTTGGGGTTTGTTTTCTGTATTCCTTCAGAGTCAACAACCAGTTTGCCTCACCTTTGTGGTGGGATGCTGCCCCACTTACTGTCCCTTAGTCTTTTAAACACATTGTAAGACATGTACACCACATTATCATGATGTTTTAGTAACTAAAGAAGCTCCAGTGTTTCACTATTAAGATTTCTGTAGGTCATAAATGCCTTAATGGAATAAAAATAGATCACATCTTAAGATATTTGCTTATCAGGAAAGCTTTGACTGTTGTTCTGTTATAGTCTTGAGCCTTACATTGCAAGAAACAAGTGCTTCCTGTTCGTGCAGGGATATGGTCTGACTTGTACGGGTGGCCAGCAGCAATCCTTGCTCCCACACTGTGAGAGCTCTGATCCCCTACTCAGATCTGAGTTATGACTGAGTGATGAATTGCAAGTCAGCCAGCCTTAAACTAAGCCTTGGCAGCAGTCTATACCTCCTCTGAACATTGTAGAGTACAGGGGGAAAGAAGGGAGATGTGTGGAGAAGGAGATGATATTGAAGCCCTCAAGAATTGCTCATGGGATGATCTGCCAGGCTTCTTGATCTGAAACTCTCAGTGAAGTAGAACAAAAGCCCTTCCCTTGATTCCAGAACACCCCTGCCCCTCTCTTGAGGTGCATTTGCTCATGCAAGCAGTCAATCAACTCACCGATGTAGAACAGAAATGTCCACCGCACGAAGGCCATAATGAGAATGCCTGTGCTGAAGGATGCTACTCCAATCATGATCATGCTAATGTCCCTCAGGTATTTGGAGAACACAAATACCCCTAGGAAACTGGTGATGAAGATTGCATATCCAGCAGCATTGCCATAGCCAATCTCCACAGCATTCCAGCTCAGTGGCTCCCTAAGCAAGAAGAGTGGGAGTATGTTCATTGCACCGACCACAGCAAGGTCATAGAGGATTGCTGCCACAAACAGCATGATGATGATGAGTCTAGATGGGGATACTGGAGTGGACTTGATGCTCTCTGAAGGCTGGGAACTCTCTGCTGCTGCTGTTTCTGTGCAGTCTGGTAGCTGACTGCCCGCCTCCTCTGCACTCTTGGCTCTAGCTGGGCAGGCCGCTGCTGGTTTGGGAACTGTCAGGACAAAAATGCTGTAGAGGAGGCAAAAAGCATAGAAAGCAATGCTGCAGCCCACCAGCACAGTGCCCTCTCGATGGTGGTCACTAAAGCCAACAAAAAGGTAGCCAGATGCCATGCTCCCTAGAAAGCCAGCAAGGCCATACACCAGCTCAATAATGATAAGCCGCAGAGACCTTCTCCTCTCTGAGGACCCCAGGGATCCCAGAGCCGTGACCCCTGCCCAGAGCGTGGTGAAACCTCCTGTAAGCCCACTGAAGGCAGCAGCCCCATACATCACCTCAACTGGCCAGTCCAGCAGGATCAGCAGGAGGAGGAGAGATTTGGAGCCCAAGTAGCCGAGAAGAGGGAAGCAGATGGGGATCTTCCGATGTATCCTGTCTCCCAGCTTGGACAAACTGTAGGCTGACACCAGTGGGCTCAGGCCTAGGACTAGGTTGTAGATGATGTAAAAATTAGAGACAGCCTTCTGTTGAGCATCTTCCTGCTCATAGGAGGGAGCAGTACCATTGGTCTGATTGTAGTAGTTCTTCACCACCAGCAGCAGTGCAGTGTCATAGAAGGCACTGGCCACTTGAGACCCTGCAACCACTGGCTCAATCCATGTCCTCATCACTGCCACCCCCAACATTCCTCTGGTGACTGCTTCTTCTTGGGGAGAGCTGGCTACAGGGAGATACACAGGAGGAAACAACTCTTCAGAGGCTCTGTTGTGGAGGCACGCTTTGAGAGGAGCAGCGAAGAAAAGACACCAAAAGCTCTGTTACGCTGCACAGTATCAGAGTTGTGCAAGAGATGATCTGGCTGAGAGGGTATTTGTACCTCACCTTCCTATGTATCAGTATGCATCCCTTCGCTGCTCTGATCCACAGCTCACACTGCAGAGGCTTTTGTACATCTGGAGAACGCCCTTGCACTGCTCACTGCTGCTGCTCTTCTTCCTGGTGTAGTTTCAACACAGGTCAGATGACCCAGGGGAATTTCTCTCCCGGTTTAGGAAGTGAAAATGCCCTCACCAATTACTACAGTTAGGGGTGGTGATTTGGTTTTGTTTGTCTTGGTTTGTTGCCAGTTTGGTTGTGCTTGATGTTTTGGTTTTGTGTTGTTGGATTTTGGTTGGTTGGTTTGTTTGTTAATTTTGGCATCCTTCACATATCAGAGGACTCTCAGAGTGGCTGTGGTGGCAGGAGATGGCTGTGTGCTTTTGTCAGGCAAAATTGCCCTTACTGCCAGCTCATTTTGCTTTCTTCTCCACAAATATGCCTCTTATTATTGGCTCTTCTGCTCTTACCTGCTCCTCTCTGCCCAGCTTCTGTGTTGTGTCCCTTATCTCATTGTTTCAAAAATGCAGACAGGAAATAACACTAAAAAGAAATTGAAGGGGAAAACTCCTAATTTTGTTAACCTGCCACTCTGCCTGCTGCATCCTTCAGCTCTACAATGTGGGACTTTCCAGGAGGAGGAGAGAAGACCAAATTTATCCAAAGGCATTGGTAACTGCTGTACTTCAGTAATCATGCAGCTGATCTGGAGTCTGGGGTGGGTGAGAGCCCATCTCCAGGGAAGCATTTTCTAGTCCTAGGTCCTCAGGGCAATGGCCATGCCTCTCTGCATGTGCTGATGCCACATGCATCTTTGCAGCTGGAAGGTCAGATTTTGGGCTGCTTCCCAAGTGGGTGAAGCAAAGTGACCATCCCAAACAACTCAGGGTCCTATGGGCATGATGAAGAGACTGGCCAGAGGCACAAGAAGCTCTTACAACAGAATAAAGTGTAAGCAGGCTACCAGCTCCAAGGAAGATGCTTGTGGTCCCAGCTGCAGGAAATACTTGGAGGATATTTGGCAGCCTCAAAAATGCTAACTGAAATGATAATGACCTCATTCTGCACTGGTTTAATGAATCACAGCACAAGGAATAACAATCCGATCTAGGAAGATTTATGAAGGTAACTTGCAAATTAGTCACTAACTTATTTAAGAACAATACTAAAGTCTCCATCTGTTGCGCTCTCTGTTGCTTCAGGTGATATTTATTCAATGTCTGCACACTCATGGCTCAAGGGTTTCACTTTTTCATTCTTAGTTCAGTTGTGCAATAACTTTAGGTTATATTATGATTCAAGGGAGAAAAAAAAAAAAGAAAAAGAAAAAAAAAAAAGAAAAAGAAAAAAAGAAAAAGAAAAAAAAAACCCAAGGTCCCCAGAACTAACAGAGAACAGAGTGAGGAACTGTCTGCTGGAATGATTCACTGCTGACAATTTCAGTTGCACCACAGGAGTTTTTTCTTTTTGTCAGGCCAAAATATAATGTGGGTGGTTCCAACACTTGGCTCTCTTTCTGCCCCTCCCTCCCACTCTCTGCCTCCCTCCCTCCCACTCTCTGCCTCCCTCCCTCCCACTCTCTGCCTCCCTCCCTCCCACTCTCTGCCTCCCTCCCTCCCACTCTCTGCCTCCCTCCCTCCCACTCTCTGCCTCCCTGCCTCCCACTCTCTGCCTCCCTGCCTCCCACTCTCTGCCTCCCTGCCTCCCACTCTCTGCCTCCCTGCCTCCCACTCTCTGCCTCCCTGCCTCCCACTCTCTGCCTCCCTGCCTCCCACTCTCCCTGCCTCCCTCCCACTCTCCCTGCCTCCCTCCCACTCTCCCTGCCTCCCTCCCACTCTCCCTGCCTCCCTCCCACTCTCCCTGCCTCCCTCCCACTCTCCCTGCCTCCCTCCCACTCTCCCTGCCTCCCTCCCACTCTCCCTGCCTCCCTCCCCTCTCCCTGCCTCCCTCCCCTCTCCCTGCCTCCCTCCCCCCTCTCCCTGCCTCCCTCCCCCTCCCTGCCTCCCTCCCCCTCTCCCTGCCTCCTCCCCTCCCTGCCCCCCCTCCCTCCCCCTCTCCCTCTGCCTGCCTCCCCCTCTCTCTCTCTGCCTCCCCCCTCTCTCTCTCTCTCTGTCTCTCTCTCTTCAGATCTACAAAATACATCTAGTTTCTTTTATTCTTATTCAGAAGTGGGACAAGTCATTGCAGAGGATGGAAATTCAATGTTGCTGAAAAGCCCCAAAAATCAGCTGGTGACCAGCCTGAGCAACAAACTCAGCCAGAGCAATTGCTATATATTGCTTCACCCAGTGAATGTCTTCTAACAGATATTAGAGGGAAAGAGAAATTAGTTTATTCCAACTCAAGCTGCATTTTGAGACATTAATTATCTGGGAGTGCAGAGGTATCCTAGAGGCACTGTGCTTGAGAGACTGCAGGTCTGTTCAACTGTTAAACAAGGGCTATTTTTCCTCCACACATGCAGGCTGTCTGGTTTATTCATCTGACACTCTTTGACTTTTGGGTGATACCTTGTTATGCTTAATGATAGTCACGTCTAGGTAGCTAATGAAGTGTGCTTAAGTGCCATTAATGATCTCATGAATTACATACATATTTCCATATCCTGAGTGCTCATTCACATTAAATATACTAGTTCTTATGGAGGATATAATTTCATGTCAGTAATTACAAAATAGTGAGTGCTAAAGTAGAGTTTAACCCAGGTTCTAGAATATTTCCCGTGCAAAATACTTCCATACCATATATATTGGATGCTGCAAAGACCTCAAAATTATTATTCTCCAGCATCATCTTCCCCATGAGGCCCAGTTCTTATATTATTGATATTTATAGGCACATTTGCATCCACTTTAAAATACATTTGTGTAGCATAAGTGTGGTGGAGCCTTAAGAATCTTAAGAGAGTTGTCCTTGACATTTAAGAAAAATGCACCTACAGAATCACCGAGAAAAGTCCAAAAGCCAAAATACTTTGTGCAGCCTGCTGTAGAAGGAGCATATTCATTTAGGACCTGTCTCTCTAGACTCATCTTGTCTGGAGGCCCACTGGAGGCAGGTCGACACCATGGTTCACCAGCTTTTGGACATCTGTAGGTCTGGCCAAATAAAGGTGTTTAATGTCTCCCTGTGGTGGTGTTACACATTCCTATGCAGTATTGCTTTTTGCTTCTTTTAGAACATTTATGACAGTTATGTCACTTTTTCTTTCTGAACAGGGTTGCTCTAGGAATTTCAGTATGCTGGGGCAGCCAAGCTTGGCAGATACCAGCATTTTCTGGCAGTTGTGTACAGGGAGATGTGAGGTTATGTCTGGACTCGATGATCTTAAGGCCTTGTCAAACCGGGCACTTCTGTGATTCTATGTGGTCCTCAGCATTAAAGGTCATTCAGCACTCAAAAGATCCTTTTGATGTCCAGGACTGTAAATTCAGCATGGGTACACAAGCCCTCTCCATCTCTCTCACCTAAGCCTGCTGATGTGATCTGTGATTTACAGTCTCTGGCTGGCAAGGCATTTCACCTCCAGAGTGGCAAGCTGCTTCCTCTTTGGTACCTGCAGATCATCCAGACACATGCTGCAACTCTGTGGCAGTGGCTAGGTGGGTAAACATGGACAGGGACTGGGAAGTGCCCAAGTCTGAGCCTGGTCAGAGCTGCAGTCATGTTACAGCACAGAGGAGAGGGACAGTCTGTTGAAAAGACTGAGGAGGAGCAACTGTTTTGGAGATGGCCTGTTTTCCTTCAGAAAATATGTCTTTGTTATAAATGGCCACAGACTGTAATGCTAAGTTGTGCTCTTTCTGCGGTTTCAGAAGTTGGCTTCCTCACTGATTGGTATCTATTCATATGTTGAATCTGTCCTCACAAGGCATGTGGTTCTGCTCACAGAGCTCAGAGAGAGGGAAGGGGAGTGAAGGCTATACAGAAAAACAGGTGCACTGGACATGAGGAGCAACTCCTGGCAGCTGATGCATTGCCACAGGGATGCGGCATCCTGGTCACTGTATCACCAAGGTTGGAAGAGACTCAAAGATCATCAAGTCCAACCTGTCACCACAGACCTCATGACTAAACCATGGCACCAAGTGCCATATCCAATCCCCTCTTGAACACCTCCAGGGATGGTGACTCCACCGCCTCCCTGGACAGCCCATTCCAATGGTGAATGACTCTCTCGGTGAAGAACTTTCTCCTCACCTCCAGCCCAAACCTCCCCTGGCACAGCTTGAGACTGTGTCCCCTTGTTCTGGTACTGGTTGTTAGAGAGAAGAGACCAACCCCTTCCTGGCTACAACCACCTTTCAGGTAGTTGTAGAGGGCAATGAGGTCACCCCTGAGCCTCCTCTTCTCCAGGCTAAACAATCCCAGCTCCCTCAGCCTCTCCTCATAGGGCTTGTGCTCAAGGCCTCTCACCAGCCTTGTTGTGCTTCTCTGGACACGTTTAAGTGTCTTGATATCCTTCTTAAACTGAGGGGCCCAGAACTGGACACAGGACTCAAGGTGTGGCCTAACCAATGCAGAGTACAGGGGCACAATAACTTCCCTGCTCCTGCTGGCCACACTATTCCTAATGCAGGCCAGGATGCCTTTGGCCTTCTTGGCCACCTGGGCAAGAGCAGTTGTCTTGTGGGATCCAGAGCTCCTGAAGATAGATGTTGATGACTGGATATAAAAGGTGGGCCCCAGCAGTCTTGTTCCAGCAGCTCTGGAAAATGACATCCAGGCTGTTTGGGAAACCTTGGTGCTGCTATTAATGTCTGCAGCATGACAGACATGCACCTTGAGGTGTCTCAGACACTGAGACCCCTGGGCTAGCAGTCTAGCATTCAGGAGGCATAGTCCCACTACAGATGTTAAAATCATGTATGGGGACATCTGTTTTTCTTGGCTGCTCCTGGGAGGGAGAGGGAGCCCAGGCCACATTCAGTGCTAATACATAGCTCCTTGTACCCTCATGCCTTGTGACCTCATCTGTTGCCACATCTGAGTGAAGCCCAAGGCAGTGTGCGGGCTGCAAAAAAGCTGGAGAAGAGATTTGCTCCATGGAGCGACCTCATGGGTACTGACAGGAAGCACAGTGAGGAGGTATGGGAGGTCCACCAGCCTTGCCTTAGAAGAAGCTGCTGCTCTCCATTTCCTCAAGAACAACATGGAAGAGCGGTGAGGAGCTCTAAAGTGCAACACTGTCAGAAATCTGTGTTGTCTTGTTTTCACCCCCAAATGCCGTGGTTTTGGTCTATTTTTCTTATTTCAGAATATCCTCCTTACCTGGTTGGAGTTTCCTGTGAACTTCTTCCTTCTGCTAGAAGGGCAGAACATACCATCCTTGACACAGGAATTTTTGCTAAGTTGGCTCCCCCCCCTCGCCCCTTTTTTCTTCTATTGAGGAATTAAGACAATTAATAGTGCTGACAGCTAACTCTATGCCTTAACATTAATCCTCTCCATGTGGTACGTGGTGTCTGCCTGATCAGCTGGACAACAGAACAAATCCTGCTGTAGTTCTTAGATAAGCTCCAAATAATCCTGGTGCTAAATTACATTTTTTGTGTGTGTGTGTGTGCACATCCTGCTTTTCATTAATATGAATACATTTTCAGCATTGTTGTCAGCATATACAGGTTTGGCATGGAAGCTCTGCAATGTTCAAGGGTGTGCAGACAGCAATGGACTTGAGAAATGGGGTGAAACCAATTATTTTAGAGCTACAGAAATGCTTACTGCAGAGGGGGTTGGACTACATGACCTTCAGAGGTCCCTTCCAGCCCAGACCATTCAGTGATACAGCCTGTGTTGTCTAAAGCAAAAGTGGGCAGTCTGGAAAAATTAAATACCAAAACCCATGTTTGTTAAAAATATGTCACTACTCAGTAAACTACAATCAATAGTTTGCAAACACTTGGTTCAAAACCAAAAGCTGCTCTCCTTTCCCCAAGTGCTCCCCAAAGGTATTTAGAGATAATTTTGCAAACACATTTAAATAACAGTAAGTTTGAGGGCACTAAGGGTGAATCGGAGCTCTGCAGATGGAGTAAGTGAGTAAATTTCATCTGGAATTTATAAGACTGGAGAAGAACTGTGTATTAAGTCTGGATGCGAATTAGAGGAAGACTAAACACATGACACATTGGAAAGTCTAGTGTGACAAAGTAAGGGAAGAAAAAGAAATAGTAACCCACCCTTTCTTGTGGAGGAAGGGAAAGAAAGAAAAGAAGAGTAAGGGGAAGAGGGATGGAGGTTTTCCTGGACTGGTAGGACCTTTGCTAGGTAACTCAGCCCTAGCCGGGCCCAATTAGAGGGAATGAGTATCTCCTCATAAGCCTGCAGCTCCACGGAGCTAAGAAAAGCAGTTAGCAGAGACATTAGGACAATGGAGAGAAATGGGACAACTCCACCCCATTTTCCAGGGTCAGAGGGGAATGCGGTCAAAAGCATCACAATCACTTGAAGTTACAAGCTCTAAGACCCTGTGCTTCACGTAAAGCACAGTGCTTTTTGAGGAGGAGAAAGGAAGGTAAAGTATTTCATTGACTCTTAGCTCTTGTGAAAACAACCTTGCCTGGTAACCCAGCTGTCTTTACCTGGCAGATCTCCTTTGTGGCTAAATTTACATTTTGAAGGCAGGTAAAGTGAGTGTTACAGCCATCACTTGCAGTAAGTGCTGAGTGATACCCACCCCAGTCATTCAGAGCAGGCAGATGGTAACCCCTCACTGCCTCTCTCCCTCTTTACTCTGCTGGGCTAGAACCTGACAATAGAAATTAGCAAGAAGGATCAACTATGGGTTTAATCACTTGGTTGTTTATACTATCAAGCCTATTTTATGTACAGTATCACAGTATCACTAGGTTGGAAGAGACCTCAAAGATCATCGAGTCCAACCTGTAACCACAGACCTCATGACTAAACCATGGCACCAAGTGCCACGTCCAATCCCCTCTTGAACACCTCCAGGGACGGTGACTCCACCACCTTCCTGGGCAGCACAGTCCAATGACGAACAACTCTCTCAGTGAAGAACTTTCTCCTCACCTCCAGCTTAAACTTCCCCTGGCACAGCTTGAGACTGTGTCCCCTTGTTCTGGTGCTGGTTGCCTGGGAGACCAACCCCTTCCTGGCTACAACCACCCTTCAGGTAGTTGTAGAGGGCAATGAGGTCCCCCCTGAGCCTTCTCTTCTCCAGGCTAAACAATCCCAGCTCCCTCAGCCTCTCCTCATAGGGCTTGTGCTCAAGGCCTCTCACCAGCCTTGTTGCCCTTCTCTGGACACATTCAAGTGTCTCGATGTTCTTCTTTAAACTGAGGGGCCCAGAACTGGACACAGTACTCAAGGTGTGGCCTAACCAATGCAGAGTACAGGGGCACAATGACTTCCCTGCTCCTGCTGGCCGCACTATTCCTAATGCAGTTTGTTTAAAAAACCTTAAGAAACAGCATACAGAATCCAAAAGCTGCAGATCTTGTGGCACACTTGGTGACATTTATGAGCCTTGCCACCCTCTTTTTCCATGTGGCAGCTCTTTCAGTGGGGTGTGTTTACTGAGCCTTTCCAGCTCAGAAATAAAAAAAACCCAAACATGTGAAACTGGATAACAATCTCTCAAACCCTTTCCTTGATTACAGAGCACCATCTGCTCAGAGCCAGGCATGTCCTCCATGGACTACTCGCAAGCCTCTCAGTGCAGCTGGTGGTGGCTCCTGAACCCAGGCCAAGGTGGTTTGGGGGTACAAGGTTTCATGGCAGTGCTTATTACTGTTTTTCTCACTGCAAACAGTCCCCAGTGCCATCTGAGGATTTTCAGCAACTTGGCCTCGTGAGGCACAGCAGATTACAGGGATAACCTTGTTATTTAACATGTGACACAGCCGCGCCTGGCTAATTATCCACTTGCAACCTGAGGGTGGGGGCACTTGTTTGGAACTGGTAGGGTGGAGAGGTCCCTGTGACAGGAGGGAAAAGTGCCAACATGAGGCCATGGGGGACCATGTCTACACCTGCTTTGCTACGAGGCACTAGTGGGGAAAAATGGCATCAATGGGGTAATCCTCAGACTAGGGAGTAGAGGTTTGCCAGAGTGGGAAATCTGCAGCCACAGTGATGGAGAAGCCATCCATGAAAGCAGCAAGAGCTGTTGAGACTCTGCAATCACATGCAGAGGTGTCACTTCAGCTTAGCACACAGGGAAGATTTACCTGGAGTTACCCTGGCCCACAACTCTGCATCCCACAAGGTGCTCTGGAGAAAGTTTGTGCAGACAAGGACAATACAGGTCTCTCTACATGCTGCTCAGGAGAATTTTACCTACCTCTGCATTTCCTGGTGAGTTCTTCCTAACAGTTTCCTGCTAGCTGCACACAAGCAGCAGGGACACATCTCCCAACCACTTTACCCCCAGCATGCACTTGCACAGCTGAATGCCTGTGATGCTCTTAGAAGGAGGATTGCCAGCTGCCATCACCTCATGAAGGACTGCTAACATCTGATGAGCTTCCCAGTTGTGGAAGAACCTGAGACACTCAGTTTCCTGAAACTTGAGAGGACAGAGCTGAGGGCCATGTCTTCCATCCAGAAGACTTTGCTTTTCTTGCTCTGCTGTAGATGAGATTGATTTGGTGTGGCAGGGTTTGGACCAGCTGCAGAGGTGTGCTTGTGCTTGTCACTGCAACACATGATGAATTTCTACACTATCAGTTTACAAGGGTCAGTAGCTAGACTCGTTAACACCTTCAGGGGTTTTGTGTGGCATGTGACCTCCACCATGTCAGTGGGAGCTGTTACCAGCTGACCAGTCATGTCTAGCCGTCAGCCTTCAGGCACCTGCCAAAAGGACACACAGCTAGGGCAGCCCAAGGCAAAGGGAGCAGATGCCTACAGAGTAAATGAGAGAGTGACCTCCCCAACATTTAAAACCCCAATGATTTAGTACATCTGTACAGGCAGAAAACAAGATATTAGTGAGATTTGAAAACTAAAGCCTTTTTGGGCACTGAAAAACTGTTCTGATCCTTTAGTTATGGGGCATCTTTCTAATAAACACTTTGGAAACATCCTACAAAGCTTAGACAAGCTATATTGATTTATCTTTTAATTTATAAACTAAAAAGAAAAAAAAAGTAATCTATCTGTCAATGAATTATGGAGCTCATGAGCAATTATATCATTCAGCTATTTCCTGACTCCCATCTGCTGAAGACTCACTCAGTAAACAGTGGCCAAGGATTGCTGAGCTGAATCTTGTCCTGCACAGTTCAGAACTGGCTGCAAGAAAGACCCATGCTGTAACTGGCAGAGGGTTTTTGGTTTGGTTTCCACAGAGTTGACATAAATAGGCTTTTCCCATATTGCCTTAATTCCTGATCAAATATTGTCAGGCTGTTTTTCTCAGATGACCTATGAAATAGCTCCCTGGATGAAAAATACCCAACAATAAGATTTTCCTCTATTGGTCTCTATTTGTCCTCTATCCTGTTTTCCACTGTTCATACCACTCTGACCTGCATTAGTTATTCCCCTCTCCCTCTGTTCCGACCAGAAATGTTCATTTTCTTTATACATCAAGTGCCACAATTTGCAATTAACTTTCTTCCAAAGAAACCCTCTCCACCTCATACAGGCTCAGTCTGGCTTCTCTGCAGAACTCCACAGCTGGAGTTGGCTCATCTGTTTTCCTCAATCATAGCTGTCATCATGCCCCTTTTTGCATGAGTATTGTAACCAAGAGAAGCCTTTTGTTTAATTTGCCTTTCCCACAATGCCCTTTCACATCAACCCAACTAACCTACCTGCATCATTATATAGTACATCCATACAAACTCAGTCCATGGACTACCAACTGAATTTAGTGCTGTCTAGCCCTCAAAGAACAAGGTCTTTAGAGGTATTTATGTATTTAAGTGCTTTGGTACATTTTGATCTGGTTCATTTAAGGTTTATCTCATGGGTCTTTTTAACCATCTTCCATGAAGTGCTTTAGTAAAGAAGTGCAAATCCAGTTAAATACCTGTGGCTTGGAACTTGGTCTGATCAAGGGTTTTCTCAGTTCTATGAGGCTCACAAGGTGAGATACTGTGCCTGGAAAAAAAAGCCATGTGCCAGAAGCATTATATGGAAAACAGAAGGGAATAGCAGAAGGCAAGGAAATGGCAGAGAGCAGGAAAGGGTAATATTGTGAAAGTCTGGATCTGTCTTGGGCCAGTGCTGTACCCCAAACCACACTGGCAGAAAAGCAAGCAAGCTTTACCACAGAGTAAGCAAGTGCCCTACTTTAACACCTTCCCTGTTTCATTCCAATTAAGCAGGGCTGAATACTTTCTGCCTCCACACAATGCAGGGGTGACAAAGCTGCCTGGCAAGTAAATTCCCCTTGTGTATCAGGAAACTCCACCTTTCCCCATGGAGATGACGTTTTGCAAATATCTAAGCTCATCCCTCCACTCTAATGACCAGTAATTTGTCTGCAACACTTTTGAAGCCTTGCCTTAGTGCTCTGAAAGCTGCTTCACCAGTCTCATGCCATCATCTGCATGTTTTCAATGTTTTCCTTTCCTTGTTGTCTTTTGATTGCAGCTTGAGGACTTGAGGAGTCCAGGAGAGCTCAGCTTTCCCAGATGATGTAACAGGGGCTTGTTGAGGCCACTTGTACATAAGCATTCTGCCCTACTCTGAGCCACAGCCTCTTGTTCTCAGTGTCATCCCAAGAGGGAGTGCATCTCTCTGCTCTGTCTGCTGCAGTCCAGTGTGAAACCCTCTTGTCTTTTAGGGCTCTTTCCATCCTCCTGCTCTTCCCCCCTGCTCTGCATACCCCTTCTAAGCAAGCAGTGGTCCCCAGAGCAAGAATTCAGTGCAGCATGGCCCCTTGCAAAGTGTCATCTGTGCCCACCTGTAGGCCTGCACAAAGGTGCCTGCTAAGGCAATACAGAGTTTGCAATTGTTCCCAACAAGGACTAGCTAGGGGATCTAAAGCACTCCAGAAGCCAGGGGCACAGCAACTTATTCTGGAGATTCAAACCCAGCTATCCCCTCTGGGAAGCTCTTGAGATATTCAATGGCTCTTTTCCTGATCCTTGCTGATCTCAAGAGGCTTTGATGCTTTAGTGACACAAGGCCCTGAAACTGGTGGCTCGGTCAGCACACCTGTCTGAGTATTGGCTGATTCAAGGGGACATCCTTGGAAATCAAGAGCTTCCCATGGTCAGTGCAATCCACTCTCCAGATGTCACCACTGCCATGCAAATCCCCATGCAGTTTACAGTAACAGAGAATAATGTAATGTAGCTTTTCACACTTATTTTCTTCCTTCATTGATTTTTCTCATCACTGCTACCACACACTAGATTGGAGCAAGGCCTGAAATGTTTTCAGCTCCTGATGGCACACTGCCCCAAACTGGCTGTAGAGAGGACATATGCTGGCATTAAGCAGGGGCTATCACACTGACACATTTAGTGCTTACCATAAAAACTTTCCTCGTGAAGAGTCCATTGATAAAGCAGTGGATTAGGCTGCCAATTAATCACAGCTTAGCCACAGCCAGCAGCGGACACTGAGATCTGCATCCTATTTTGATTTTTTTCTGTTCCTGCTTGTGGCTTTTCATAGAATCATAGAATCAGTCAGGGTTGGAAGGGACCACCAGGATCATCTAGTTCCAACCCCCCTGCCATGGGAAGGAACACCTCATACTAGATTAGGCTGGCCAGAGCCTCATCCAGCCTGGTCTTAAACACCTCCAGGGATGGGACCTCAATCACCTCCCTGGACAACCCATTCCAGGGCTTCACCACTCTCATGGTGAAGAACTTCTTCCTCACGTCCAGATTTTGTTTGCTTGTTCTTTGAGATGAAGTATGTTTTCATCCCTGTGCTATTGCTGATGAGGCAGAACAACCCTGGACTCTTGGTCTTGCACCTTGTGAAACAGTGGGATGCTCACCAGTCTTCAGCCTGGTGAGGATTACAGAGCTGGACCCAGACATTGTTGATAGTTTACTGAGCTGTCCATTCTAGGCCACAGAGTAACTAGAACATAACTGAAAGTTATCTTTAGTGCTAATGTCCATGCTAACGTTTGTAGTTCTCATCCTGCCTACTACCTCTGTCCCTGTTCTCTTACAGCTTGTGGCACTATGATTTTGCTTCCTTAAACAACAAACCGTCTTGTTTTCTTGTTTTTTGTTCTTTTTAAATCTCACTACCGAAAACACTCTAGCAGATGCTCTCCCTCTTTTTAAAGCAGTTCAATCAAATTCACCTTTACTGAGGAGATTCTTTGCATCTCCATTTGTTTTTCCACCTATAACCATTGGAAGTGCAGCATCATAACCTTATATGGGACTGTATCAGAGGTGATGGATAAAATGGCTCTTCTATAGGCCTTAACTAGTTTGTAAAAGTGCTCTAAAGCTTGATGCATGCCATTTTGGCTCTCCAATGGGGTGACATGGACTTTAGATATCCTAAGTATGTGTCATTAAATAAATACCAACAGCTGGTAACAGCCAAAGGCATTGCAAAAATTCCTGAGCTGCTGCCACCCACCAGCATCACTGCCAGTTAGCTTTGCAGTGTCTAAATTTTCCCCTGCAAATGTCCAAGTTCCATTTTTAATTTTCGTAACCCCCAAAAGAGAGGTCTAGAAGGAATTCCCTTTCCAGCAAGTCCAATACCATATCCCTCTTAGGACAGAGCAAGGAAAGACAAAGAAAGACAGAAAGCCTTTCTTGTGTTGAAATGACAAATGACAATGAACCTTTTTTTTCTTCATAGGTAGGGAGGTCAGAAGCGGTGGATACATTTTCAAGCCTGTTTTCTGTCTCATTTTCTGACTTCCAGCAGTATATACTAACTGCAAAGGAAATCCACACATGATTTTCTCCATAGGCATTCTTGCTGATACTGTGTGCACAAGGGAAAGGAGGGCTGCTACAGAAAGCATGGAGTGAACTGACCCTAGCCAACTCCCCATGAGATCATGAGTGTCCTTCACCTCCTCCTGTGGGTTGTGGAGCAGGGTTATAATTAAATGCCTGCCTATTCCTGGCACAGGGAGGGGCAGAAGTTGGCATAAACCTGATCAGTTACCAACAAGTGCCTGCAGCCAGTGTGCAGCTGCCACACAGCTGACAATGCTTCAGCACTTTCCAGCTCTCACAGGCAAGTGTGATGGCAGCTTCCTAGAAGGAATGAGGGAAGGGTCTGTCCTGGCCTAGTTGACCATGGAGTGGGGGGCAAGGGGGTGTCGCAATGGGCAAGTAGCTGTTTGCTATGCCTGGGCATGTCATAAATGGACGAGTGGCTGAAAGTATGTGCTTTGCCATGTTGGACAGCCTGGATCCTGCAGGTGTGAAGGAAGCAAGGTAGCAAAGCTTGTGCAATGCATCATGAGGCAGATCTGTCCTGCACAATCCTTCACACCATATTAGTGGGAAAGAAATACTCAGGGATGCTCTTGTGCCCGCAGCTGACACCACTGAGTGGAGAAAAACAGATGTCTGATGCATCTAGACAAAAAGACAGAAGCAGAGCTAAGTACTGGGGGAAAGACCAACCACCTGCCATAGGAGGTGGGACACAAGCCACTGTCTTCCAGCTGAGTGCTGCTTGCTGGGGTACAGCTTCCTGCAAGAATGTGAAGAAACCAGCAGCTTTATAGAAACACAACACAGGTTTCTGTTTTAATGAGAAAATAATTATATACTTGCATTGTAGGCCTCACAGTCACTATAAAACAGAAGCAGGATAACATTTAAGTGGTTAACATACAGAAAGCCAGATATTGTTGAAACTGATTGATAAGTCATGACAAGGATGCCGCCTTTTGGTTGCCAAACACGTCAATGCTACTGTATTTGCCTTCAGATCTGTCAATATGGAGCAAGTTGAAGCCCAAACTGGCAGCTTTTAAAATGAATTGTTCAGAAAACCTGCGCTGTAACCCCAAACTGCTTATAATCACAAATGCTAATGCTTAACTATTTCTCAATACATTAAAACCAGTTTCATTAAAACCAGTCTTTGCCATGGGAAAGGATCTGAGCATTTCTTCTGTGGAGACAAAGTTAACTCTGCAATAGTGCTCTTTTGTTGCATCTGATATAGTTATATATAGATAGATATGTATTACTGGCGTATACTTTCATAAACACCTAAGCTTGGTAACATGCAAATGAAATAACAGAGGCAAGTAAAACTGCATTGCACTCTTGCTGCCACAGCACTGGTGGTGTGCTGCTGACTACGAGTGCCCATAATTTCTGGAAGAGAAAAACTGCTGGGTGGAAAGTTTGGCTATCCTGGACTGATATATGCAAAGTCTCTTGTTGCAGGAGCTGAAAGCAAATGCTTCTAGCAGAGGATTCCAGCCCAGTCTGTCCCTACCACCACATCAACTTTTTTTTTTGGGGGGAAAGAGTTTCATTTTTCACTTCAAAGACTGAGGGCCAGTTGTGACAGTAGGGGAGGATGTGGCAGAGCACTGACTTATGATAGGTGATCAATGTCACTGGCTTCCAGTGACAGCAAGAGGAAAATGCAAGCCTCCAGGTTCAGGGAGCAAATACCAGGGGAAATTCTGAGGAGCATTGTTTGGTGCAAGAACACCTCCCTGCAAGGACAGGGCCTGTAGTCTTTGCTCAGGAAACCTCTTTCCCCCGATCTCACTTAGCTCTCCCCAGGGGTGGAGGGATCCAGGACTCCTCTTGGTACAGATGTGCAGAGCTCACAGATGCAGCTACTGGATGTATGGTCTCTCTGGAGTGCTGCACTGGTGGCGTTGCTTATGGTAGTGACCCAGTTCACTGTTGACTGCCATGTCTGAACAGCAGGTCCACTTCATTGGGTATGTAAATCCTTCATAAGCATGGTGCCTCCCCATGCACCTGGATTTAGAGAGAGCATCCTTGAGATAAGCTGGCTGCCTGTATCACAGTGAACACTCAGTTCAGCAGGGTTTTCTTCTGTTGAGTAGCATTTAAGGAGACCACTGACAGAACTGAGTTAACAGGTGTACATCATTATTTGCTACAATCCCTGAAAATAAGCCTCAAATGATAGTCTAGCAACCACAGACAGAAATCACGTGCTGGAGGAACTGAGTGTGGGGTAGGGTGGTAATAATTTGGTTGCAAGCTCTGTGTTTAAGAAAAGCACCAGAATTTTGTTCACAGTATCGGTACTCATTCTAAATGAGCCGTTTCAGGACGAAACAGCACAGCATGTCATGAAACCATGGAAAGGCTTAAGGGAGGAACGGTATCCTGGCTGATGATTGTTTTAGAAGATGTCAAAATAATGACAGTTTGCTTATAAAAAAAGACAGAATATTCCCTATAGAAAAAAAAGCTCAGTGTCTTTTTCTCTTTTTTCTTTTTCCTTTCACTTCCCAAAACTGTTGATTTCTAGTCCAGAAATTATGGTTCCCAGTTGTAAAATATTCCTATTGTATTGCTTGTGTGAAAAGAAAAGAGTAAACCCTCAGCCTCTATACTACATACAAATACAAAGCACAAAGAATAAATACCACATTTCTTCTCTTAATTGTCAGCTTACAAAACTGGTCAATACTTTTGCAATTGTGACTCATGCAAATACCATGTTGGGTAAAATTTTAATATCACAAATACTGCATTAACTCAGTGCCTTGTTTTTATATCCCCTTTCAGGAAAAAAAAAAATAAAGGAAAAAAAAAGAAAAGAAAAAAAAAGAAGGAAGTAGCACTCATCCCTACAGCTGATAAACAGCTTTGGAGAAAATAACCAGCACACACGCTGCCATACCCTTTCTGGTATGCCAGCCTCATGCACACGACTGCACACGCACACACGCACGCACACAGAGAGATCCACACTAATCCTTCACTGCCCATCCCAAGCCTAAGCAGGAACTAAAGGCTCTATGGTTTACTTGTAGCACTGAAAACACTGGCGGAACGGCAAGAACAACGTTTTCTTCCCTTGTCTGCTCTTCCTTGCTTACTCCTTCCAACTCAATATGCCCTTTAGCTTTTCTGTTGCCTGGAAACTTGAAGACTTCCACAAAGCACTCCACTTCAAAGGCTTTTTACGCTGTATAAATATAGTTGAAGACGTATTTATCTTTCCTCTTTATTTCATAACTCCTTCTAGGCCAGAGTCTGGCTTAGTTCAATTATTGCCTCATTTAAAAATTATATGTCCTTTATTTGCACTCCCTTTCCCACTACCTTTCTACTTCAAATTATCCATCTTCATTGATTTTACACACATTCCATTCTTTTCCCTCCCCACCATCAAAAAATAGTTGTCATCCACTAAATACAGATTTTCTATTTAGAAACTTTTTTTTTCTTTCTTTCTTTTTTTTTTTTTTTAATGTAAATATACTCCAAGAACCTGGAGCTCAGGTGATATTGTGAGCATATAGGATCCTAAAGCTAAGGTAATCCATTTGGCTTAGCTCTCATCCCCATCTATTCCACTCCTAAAGTGTGGTGGCTCGTGTTTGCAACACAAGGACTGTTTTTAATGAGTCTACTGGATTGTACACTTGCAATTAGTGCCTCCCTGTTTGTTGACTAGTATTTCTTTTCAAACAGATAAATTACTAGAAAGGGGAGCAGAACCCAATCCCCCCCAGAAAAACCACCCCAATCTCAATCCCAACCCTTCAGTCTCTTCAAAGAAGTAGCAACAGAGGGCAATATCAATGTGGCTGGATAGGAGTATGCTGAAGTAACGCCAGTGGTCTTTGTGCAGAGGCTGTGGGAGGCGAAATAACCACAGGAGGATCTGGTGGAAGTTGCTGGGGGGCTTTGAGACCCCCGGGATGAGGCAGGGCTTTCAATTCGATTAGTGGGAAGTACAACAGCGACCCCTGGCTGCAGGTTCCTCCATGTTGAACTCCTGCCATGCGTCTGCAGCCTCTCGGGTCCGTCCCCAGAGGCTCCCACCCCCTACACCCCCCATGTTGCATTATTTCAGAAAGGGGATGGAGGGAAGGAGAAGGGGGTATTTTCTAGGTGGGCATTTTTTTGTTGCTTTAGGATTGCCGGGAGCTGGATTATTTCTGTGTCTATGTGTATCATTGAGTTTGTTGTATATTTAATAAATATTGGACTAAAACACTGCTGCTTTCATAGTGGGGTTTTCTTTTGAGTATTTTTTTTTTCCTTTTTCTTTTCTTCCTTTTTTTTCCCCCCCCCTTTTTCTTCTTCTTCTTTTTTTTTTTTTTTTTTTTCTTCTTTTATTTTTTTTTTGGTTTCAGTGTGTCTGTGTGTCTGGTCACTGCCTTCACGCTGCAGCGTGGTTTATTCGTCCTCCTCCCGGTTGGCATAAATTCCGGCTTCCCAGCGAAGTGCCAGAGCACTCTTTCTGCGGTTCACCCTGGTTGCCTCGAGGACCTGGTCAAGAGAGAAAAGGAAAACACAGCACATCACTCAGCTGCCTGTGGTCCCCTGTGCTGGGATGCCCCCACACTGCACACCCAGGCAGGCAGGGACTAGCTGGGCCAGTCCTTCCTGCAGGGCTCCCACTCATGGAAACTGGAAAGATTCATGCGATGAGGCACTTGCTGATGTGAAGGTGAAGGAGACAGCACACAAGACCAAAGCCACACCAGGGAAGGATAGGAGTGGTAGGAATTGTCTGGCAGCATCCAGGTCACTTCAGGGGAGACCCAGACGCCTCTTACCAGCCCAGCTGCACATTGCCCTATGCCTTTCTGTGGAAGGCAGGGCACAGGATTTTAGTCCTCTTCCCAGAGGTAGCTGCACACCTTCAGTACCAGAAGCCAGCAACCACCCATTAGCTTTGTCTAGAGGCTGCTTTGGGGCTGCATGCACAGCCTGGAAAGCAGTCTACCTCTTATTTCATCAGGTCACACCCACAGGCAGAGCTAGGCAGCTGCCCTGTGTCTTCTCATGGTCTTTGGCTTGCCAATGGGAAAACCTGTGCCCTGTGATCAGTGTGCTCTTGGCGTGAAAAACCACTCTGTGCATATGGAAAAGGAGAACCTGCACAGCCTGTAGGGTCTGGTAAAAGACAGGCCTTGATATCCTTTCCATACACACATATGAAAAAGCACACACACTGTGTATGTATTACACCCATGCATGCACACGCAAATCACAGTAAGAAACAGCTTTAATAGGTGTTTTAGCCGGAAGAAAAAGAAAAAAATTAAAAAATCAGATGAAACCAAAAGATGTAACTGTGATGTGCAGCTGTTGCACTCCTTGGCAAATAATGCATGGCAGTGAGCATTTGAGCCAGCAGTGTGCCCAGGCGGCCAAGAAGGCCAATGGCATCCTGGCCTACATCAAGAATAGTGTGGCCAGCAGGAGCAGGGAAGTCATTGTGCCCCTGTACTCTGCACTGGTTAGGCCACAGTTTGAGTCCTGTGTCCAGTCTTGGGTCTCTCTGTTTAGGAAGGACATTGAGACACTTGAACATGTCCAGAGAAGGGCAAGGCTGGGGAGAGGCCTTGAGCACAAGCCCTATGAGGAGATGCTGAGGGATTGTTTAGCCTGGAGAAGAGGAGGCTCAGGGAAGACCTTATTGCTGTCTACAACTACCTGAAGGATGGTTGTAGCCAGGAGGGGATTGGTCTCTTCTCTCTAACAACCAGCACCAGAACAAGAGGACACAGTCTCAAGCTGTGCCAGGGGAAGTTTAGACTGGAGGTGAGGAGAAAGTTCTTCACAGAGAGAGTCATTCATCATTGGAATGGGCTGCCCAGGGAGGTGGTGGAGTCACCATCGCTGGAGGTGTTCAAGAGGGGATTGGACGTGGCACTTGTTGCCATGTTTTAGTTATGGGGTCTGCGGAGACAAGTTGGACTTGATGACCTTTGAGGTCTCTTCCAACCTTGGTGATTCTGTGATTCTGTGATTTCCCTCTCAGCAGAGTGTGACATGAAAGGGTCTAAAGCCTTCTTACAGAAGCACATGGCAATGTTATTTTCTGACCAACACTGAACAGCAGCTCTATGATCAAACTACAAAGCTGCCAAAAACCCACTGCCTTCAATGTGTTTTAAAACCACTTTCCCAGAGAAGAAAACTTAAATTTGAAACATTTAAAGTCAATTTTAAAAAAGAATTGTATCAGAATCCCCATCAAATATGCAACTGTTCACTGGAACAAAGTCTGCCATCCCTGGTCCCCAAAACTTCCTGCAAGTTGTTCTGCACACCCTGACTGCAGAAGAGCAGCTACTGGCCCTTGGAGAAGGGATGATGCTATTTTACTTTTCTGTGTAGAATGTCAGATGCAGTGAGGACTTAAGGTTTGACTGGCATAAAGCCAAATAATTTAAGACGAAAGAAACTCTTCCTTTGGCTTATGACAAGATGTAGTTGGCAAAGTACACAGGTACTTTGTCCAGGCAATCTAGGGAAATCAGCTCTGACTCGTCACCTACAGGCCTGAAACTACAGGCTCTGCATATGGACATAAGAACACACTTCTGTGTTTATGCTGAGACCAAATCTTCCATTCAAGAGCAGAAGGTAGGGTGGACTTTTGCCACCTTTATTATATCCTTTTATCTCCTAGTTCCTTTTGACTAGGACTGTGAACAAGCCAAAGAACTACATGCAAAAATCCATCCAAGAGAGACAATTTTGAGCTAAAGGTCCAGCTGCTTTCCTGGCACAAACATGGTCCAGGTCAGCTGGAGGATTTTTTTTTATGCAATTTTGCCCAAATCAGGCCCCCACTTTTTGCAGAGCAATGGCCAGAGAGTAGTTTCCATTTTACCCAGCAGAGGGCAAATATGCTCACAAATCTAACAATTCATCCAAAAAAACCAACCCCACCCCTAAAAATTAAACAAAGCAAACAAACCCACACAATTAAAATAACCAAACACAAAACATAAACAAAAAATCAGACAAAAAACTCCCCACCCCCAACCTCTCACCTCCAAACCAAAACCAAACAAAAAAAAAACCCTAACCCCCCCAAAAACCCTCCCACAACCACCCCCAAAACAAAGTCCAAAAGAAAACCCTGACCCCACCCCCGCACCCCCAAATCAGCAAAACATTCCCAGTCATCAGCTTGTAATCAGTGCAGTGGAGCTACTCCTGCTGTAGCTATGAGGACCAGTGGTTTAAACTATGTTCAGCATTTTGAGCGGCTAAAATGCGGGAAGTTAACCTAAACAACAGAGAAGAAGAAAAACTGGGACTGGGCATCAAGGCTTCATCTTATTAGCTTCTTAGAATACAAAAAAGCAGTGGCGCTCCAAGGTTAGCATTGAAAACCAAAACCAAAACCCAAACCCTCCTAACCTTTACATAATTTACAACAGTCAGTCTCTTCCTTGCTGGAAATCACAATGTTGTCATGGTCTCAGGTGATGATTTCCAACAGTTAGGACCCTTAAGCTTTAATGATTTCTGCTTTGGATTGGTCAGCTCCTCTTTGTTTTATAAGATGGCAACAGGATTTCCTGTCCATTTATTCCCCGTCTGCTTGCCTCCTGCTGAAACTGTTGCTGGTTGCTCCAAGGAAGACTGTTTCCAGAGTTACATCAAAGATACCATGAGGGCATTGAATGTGGACTTAGCTGCTCCAGGAAAACAAGTACTGATATCTTGTGTAATATTAACAAACAAAACCTCTAAACAGGAGACCAGATACTAATAACTTAAAGGTCCTTTTGAATAGTTACTCCAGAATTATTCTTCTAATCTACTGGGAAGAGTATTTGACCTAAAATAACCCTCATTTTTACTAGGCTGTGTCAGTTTTACACTTGCCAGAGGAAACAATGGGGTAATTATAGCATGCAACTGGAATGACTGAGCGGAGAATTGGGACTCTTCAATGGAGCATTGAATTAACAACCCAGGAAGCTGCTTGCCTAAAATAGCAAACAATCTCCATTTTAAAATATTCTTGGCATATATCTGGGTCTGTCTGTAGACCCGTCAAGAGCCCAGCACCCAGAGGCTCTTCCCAGAAAGTTAAAGGAAGGAAAATCTTTTGCTTTTGTTGTTGTGGCTGTTCTGGGGATATGTAACATGCTGAATTTTGGCCACGTTACAGAACACCACCTCAATGTTTTGCAAGTGTCCTCCCTGATAATCTCCATGTCAGCTCAGTGGGTGCAGCCAGGGCAACCCAGGCAGGGCCAGGCTTGAGTGCTCAGGATATCCCAAGGCAGCCAAGTCTTAGGAGAAAATGTATATAAAAAATCAGAAATATCATGAAGCAATTGGTTCATTCAAGCTTAGACTGAAGAACTCATCTGCTACACCCTAACAGCAAGGCCAGGTCAGTAAAAAAGCAAAGTTACACAAAATATTATATTCTGGAGGGACAATTTGACTACTAGCTGCAATGGAACAGAAAGAATTTGGGGGAAAGAAGTGGGTTTGAAGGAAAGACCAATGCCCCAAGATATATAAGTATGTCACAGTGCAAAAACTGCTCTTTACCTCTGCAAAAAAATTGCTATGTGGATCTTGTGGTTGTGGCTCTGGGGTCTTGCTAAGAATTGCAGAAGGATTTTTCCTTCCAGATGTAATCTATTTTTGAGGATTTGGAAAACAAACTAAATAAATACAAACAGCTACCACTATCAGGTGTAGAGTTTATTTATCTATCCATCCTAAGATGGAGACTAGCTTGTCCTGACTTTCCCTCCAACAGATATACCAATAATTGCTCTCTTACTGGTAACAAGAGAATAAAAGGCAACATACAGACAGGCTTAGGTCCAAAGCTATCCCTGCCACTGAAAGAAACTGACTTCTATAGACTATGGGCTAATTTTTATCGAACAGCAGCAGCAAAATGGATGTAGAATCATGATTATTTTTCTAGAGTATAATATTTTACTGATTCTTCTCATTTGTACCTGGAAGAACTAAAACCACTAAAATCAAGAGCATGTGAAGGCCTAAATATCAAAAACCTAACAGTATCATGTAGGAGAATCACCGCACAGAACACCTTCATGGAGCACACTGTGCACAAAGAGACAGGCAGCACAAAGGCAGGGAACAGGGGCTGCATACTCCTGCAGATATGAGCATTTCAGCTCAGGAGTGATAAATTAAATTCTTTAATGTAAAACTGGAACTACTGAGGGACAAAGAATGTCTGTTTCTTCAGTATGAAGTAATTTTCTTTACTGTACCTACTTAAAGCTGTTCACTGAATACACTGCATCTACAGTGAGCACAGTGAGGAGCTGGGTATCTGACTTGCCTGAAAAAAAGGGACAGCAACAGTGTTATACTGATGCTGGTCAGTACTAAAACAATCTGTGTGCCCTGTGCCATCAAATCCAGTGTGTTGGTTTTTGGTTTTGTAACACAAGAATTCTCAGCAGTAGCCTTTAACTTTGTGTAAATGTCACCTCACTGTGGTATCTCCTGCAGTGTGGCTGATACTGGGCAGACTCAGATAATGTCCTGCACATTTGAAGATATGTGTAATTGTAAGGACAAAGGCAGAAGGTTTTGAAGGATACAACCAGCCTGTCTATGTGCAGGCACCTGGTTACCTGTGGTCTCTTTGGAACAGCAGATGGACGTGCTTTCAACACAGGCTGCAGAAATTAGGAGCTAATAAAAACCACATCAACCTAACAAAGCAGGCTGTGGTTTGCTGCGCCTCATTCAGCCTCAGCAGTTACTGTGCCTTGCTGGGGGTTTGCTGCTTCCAACAGCAGAACCCCCACGTGTGCTTCCAGCCAGCATGGGCACATCTGGGTCAGCTTCTGTGCTGCTGTCAGGGATAAAAACTCAGCCACCTGCCCACACCAGTGCAGATTATGGAGTACTGTGGTGAGCAGGAGTACTGTGGTGAGCAGGAGGCACTGCTCAGCTGCGGGGCCAGTAGAGAGTCAGGTGACATCATGTCTGGAGTCTTGTTGCTCCTTCTGAAACAAGTATCTGGTTTCAGCTGAAGAAACTCAGTGAGAGCTACACAGTTTCTTCAGTCTGAGGTTTAGCACTGGGGATTAGCCAGGTGGCTTGCTCTCACGTGCATACAGAATCTCTATGCCTTACAACCTTTTTCATCTCTAGCCCCTCTTCCATCTACGCACATTCATTTTCAGATCATTACTCCTTGATCAAGTATCACTTTACAAACCAGACATGTAATGCTTCTCAGAAGGCTGTGCATGTAAAAACTACACCCTAGCTTCTGGCCTCACACCACATTAAATGCTCTGATCACCACTTGCCATTCCTATATCATAACACAGATTATTGTGCAGATTATAGGACAGAAGAAGCCCAACATGTGTTTAAAATCTGGTCTCTGAAAGCACACAGCTTTTATACTGATTAATTTTCTATAAAAAATCAATCATGGGCTTGTATCAGTGAGATAAAACCCACACTTAATTATTTAATGACTAGGAAAAGGCATACATTTGACTTTGATTTACTCTCCAGGACAGAAAATGTTCATATACTAGTTTTGAGGTAGCTGACGTGATCAAATAGGTTACATAATATGGAAATAGGGGAACATCCATGTTTACATAAAAAATGCTGATGCTGGAGAAACAAATGTCAGTCTTTACCACAGTCTGTCTGTGTCTCTTGGAGAAGACCAGATTTACACAGAAAATTACAGGCAGTTGAAATGCCCACATTTTTGAGCACCTTGTTCTGGATAAACACTGGGAAAGTGTAGTTAATATCAGCTCCCTGCTCTTCAAATTGTTGTCTTTGTTGTAGTTCAGTTTTGTAGGGGTAAGGACTGTGCAAGTTACTGTCTTGCTGAAATACCAACTGTCACTGTAAATACCTTCCTTTAGCAGGTGTTGGTTTCTTCTGGTTTAAAACCACAGTTGTGGGACTGTGATCAGTCATCACATCACAACAGACAAGGACAAGGACAGGTGGACAAAATTTACCACACAGTCCATGCATTTGGATCTGACTCTCTTCTTCCATAGAGAAAAGGTTGGTTTGCAGATTTTTTCCAAAATACTAGAAATTTTGATAGTGCTAAATATATTGCATTTGGAGACAAAGGAAAGCCACAGCAGTTTCACTCAGCATCTGAGGATGCTTGGATCTCAGGTTTACCTTTGTCAGCTAAATGATAGCAGGGATTAAGGAGAAGTTCTCATTTCACACCTCAGGAATGCTCCAGTCCTGGGCAACAGCTCCCATCCCTTTAATTACAACCCCTCCCACGTCAGAAATTGCAACTAGAATCCAAGGATTACAAAACTGACCACAAAAATATTTGTTGACAAGAAATACAAGGGAATATCCCACACACATATTTGCACCTCAGTTTTGATATGAAACAGCACTGGCACACAGTATGAAAATGCAAACTGCAGGGACATGCACTTGAAATCATCATGCAAGAGGCAGCAAAAATAAATAAGCAGCTGAAAAGTACCTCAGAAGTAACCTTGCTAGAGAGTAATTTACAGGTGTACTGGTAGAGAGGGAAAAGACCAACATTAGTACATTGAACAAGCATGTTGGAACTAGGAAACAAGAATAAAACACAGAGATTGCAAGAACTGGCACACCCCAGAGTACAAGATTTCAAGCAACCTGGTGTCACAAAAAAAAAAAAAAAAAAGGAAAAAAAAAGAGTAAGTTTGGTGTTTTTTTAATGATGTTGCTTGGCCAGTCTCAGTCTTGTTTACCATCAGTGCTTGATCCGTTTTCTTGCTGCTGCTTTTTTCTCTTTTTTATCACCTGTTGTAAACCTCTACTGTAACACATCCTCTTTGGAAGAAGCTGCCCCCTTGCATGAGCAGTGAAGCGCTTCCATGAGCAGATGTGCTTGATTTGCTCTGTTTCTAAAAGGCAAAACCTGCAAGCTCTGGCCAGAGTGGCCACCTAGTAGCCATGGAAGCCAGACACATAACAGAAGGTAGTGACATTCAAAGCAGAGACAGAGTAGACGTCCCACTGAAACCACCTTCCTGCCTTTTGGTGTGTCTTTACGTAGGAAAAACCTGAAACTCTGTAAGTCAGAACAGCTGGTTTGCTCAGCACATAACAGGGAGTTTCCATAGACATCAAACCTCTCCACAATCCCATGCAGGAAGCCATAGATGCTGCCTTCTAGCCCTGCAGCAGTACTGGCTCTATTCAGCACCCTGACTGCTCCCAGTACCTGAGGAAGACTCCGGTTTCTTTCAGTCACAAAGAGCAATGCTAAGCCACATTCAGCTCTCAGGACTTAATGCTCCAAGTGGCAGATGCTGTTCTGGTTATCAGTTATGCTCCTTCCCCCACTGCATTTCATCCCTATGGGTGTTTAAAATATGCATAGACATGGTGCTAAGGGACGTTGTTTACTACCAAACTTGGTAGAGTTAGATAATGGTTGGACTCAACGAGTTTAAAGGTCTTTTCCTACCAAAACCATTCTATGATTCCTTGATTCTCTCTATTTATAGTCACAGGCACATGATATGCTCTTTTGCTTCATTAGTTAGAGAAATATTTTTCCTGAGACCATGGTCACATGTCCTCTTTTGACAAACCAAAGCTGTTTATTGTTTAAAGACTTATTGCTTAGCCTAGCACGTAGAGTATTAGCTCAAACTAACAGTGGTACAAGTGCAGCACTTCTTACTTGAATTATCTTTCCTCTGTCAATGGTGAGATCTGTTTATAAAAGGAGAGCAGAAAAAGGCAGGAAGGAGAAACAAAACACTTGTGCTGGTCTGAGAAAGCTCTCACTGGTCTCTGCAGGACACTGCCCTCAAATAGCATTTTGGGAAGGCAGCAGCAAGAATGTGAATCTTGTTTGGCTCTATGCAACGGGCTTAGAGAAGAGAAGAATTACAACAGACTGCAATGCTGTGGGGCTGCAGTGTGCTCTGGGGCCCTGGCAAATTCACTGCAGCCTTGACAATTCATTCCAGAAATTGATCTATCTGACAAGTTGTCTGACTGGCACCAATGTTCTGACAGTCCATCTTCAGGTGTTCAGTGCTTAGGCAGCTGCAGCAGCAGCTGGCAGCTGAGCTGGTACCCAGAGCACTCCTCTTTGGTTAGACACTGCCCAGACCTGTGCTCCTGTCAGGACATCAGTTCACTTCAAACTGCAGAAATGACTATGCAGTTGTGGCTGACCTGCTTTCCAGGGGACAAATATACAGCCCTGCGAGCACCTGAGGAGTTGCACACAGGCAACTGAGCAGAGGGAGCTCACTGGAGCAGGTGGAGCCATCCCATTTCACTGGGTGCTTTGGGGAAGGAAAGAAAATCAGGCAGTGGCTCCTTCATAAGACATGCATGGCCTTGAGATACCTCTACCAGAACAGAGCATGCTCCTGTTGAATGGACTGGCTTTCTGTACGGCCAGCAAGAGCCTGATGGAAGAGGAGATATTGCTTTTTAGTGGTTTCAGTACAAAACGAGACCAGAAAGCTTCTGATATGTGCTGGAAAGTAACCTATTTGTGCTTTGATTCACCTGTCCTACTAAGGTTTAGTTAACCAGTAGAAATTTAACAGGACCCCTCCACATTGCAATCCTTCTGATTTTGAGTATCTTATGCTACTGTGCAATATTCAGGAGTAAGGATTAAAACCTGCCAGACTAGTGCAATATTCTCTTTACAAACCTTCACTTACACCTATACACCTTATGAGATTCTACCTTTAATGAATGTTACTAGAAAGCAGCTTCTTTGGAGCATGAGCTCCCTGGTGCTGATATCTCTGGGTGTTCTGATACCTCTGGGAAATACCTGGAGGACGGTGGCTGCTTCAGCAAACACTATGTCCATTTAAGGATTGTTATATTGCACTTAGTTGTCACTACCTTCTGCACTCATTGCCCGCACTAATGATGAATCTGAATAAGAAATACCTTGTACTCTGTTGGAAAACAGAGGGTATAATGGTGGCACCTGAGTTTTAATATTTCATAGCTCTTCTTATTAGTGACTCCAATAAAGAACACCTTATTGAGTTAAACTCTGCTACAATAATGATTGAAAGACAGGCATTCATTTCACAAGCTGAAATTCTGCTTTCTGTTTGTGTGGGAGAAAGACAACAAAACCAGGGGGAAACAGCATGCCATCCATTGAAGGATCCAAGTTAATCTTTGGAGGTATTTCCAATCCAGTTTTGCAAAGGGTGCATTCTGAGGAAGTTATCCACTTGAACTTAATACCTGTTGAATTCACAAAGGTCAAAACCCCACTAAAATAATTCATTGAAGAATCTTGGTGATGTGTGAATTAATAGAGTCTGCCAGTTGCAGACCCTCTTCTCTTACTATTGACTTAATTAGATTAAATTTAATAAGAGTTGCCTCTGATATTTGAAGTCACACTCTTTTCCCCTCCACTGGCCCTCATACTCCCATTTCCCTTCCACTGGTCCCTTACAACGTGTTAAAATCTTTACACACTTGGAAGGTTATCCAAGCAGATTATGGGGAAACAAGTACTTTTGTTGTCTGAATGTTGGTCCTCGTGAGTCATGGTCTCTATCACAGAGCAAAAAGTGGAAAAGAAAATTGCACTTACACTGCTGTCATCCATCCTTTCTCGTCTCTTAGTTTTGTGTGTTTCATAATCCTCCATGAGGGTCTGCATCAAGTTCTTGGGTCGCTGGGCTCCTGCAGGCTCCTCAGATGGCAGGTCAGATTGTGAGACAGGGCCTTCTGTGGTAGGGGATGGAGGAGGTTTGATCTTCTCTATCTTTCCTGCAATGACATGAAAAGGAGAGGCCTTTTCTAAGCTGAAAGGCTCAAAAATTATTTCCAGAAGATAACAGGAATAACATTTTCATCATTTTCTTTGAATGAAGAAAGAGTCTGGAATGAAGTCAGTGACACAATTTGGCAAGTCAGGGTCACAGGTTTTTGAAACATTCTCCCTCTTCCTGAAGTCCACTAAATAAAAACACTAAAAAAATATTAACACCCCCCCTACCCAACAAACTAGAAAAGTTACCAAACTTATCTCATGATTATTGTTTATAGCAGTGTTTATCTCAATTTATCTCATGATTATTGTTTATAGCAGTGTCTGGCTGAATAAACTCTTTTCCCTGCTACAGGACACATTTCAGGGATCTAGAAATGCCTGCAAGATTCTGAAAAAAAGCAGGCCAGAGCAAGGAGACCACTGCAATTTGCTGCAGAAGACCTTGTGGGTGGGCAGACCATGCTCCTCTGAAGCAGACAGCCTGCGTTTCTCATCATCAGGTGCTGATCTGTGGGCAGACATCCACCTCATGTCAGTGGGAAGAATGAGAATGGTGGTGGCAAGTTATGGGCATGGGAATAAGGTTTGGGGATATTCAGCTATGAGAGGAGTAAGCAATGCTGAACCCTTCTTAGAGGGTAGAAGGGCTCTGCAGAGGGACTTCGACCAACTGGACAGATGGTCAAAGTCCAATAAGATGACATTTAACAAGTCCAAGTGCTGGGTGCTGCACTTTGGCCACAACAACCCCATGCAGAGCTACAGGCTGGGGTCAGAGTGGCTGGAGAGCAGCCAAACAGAAAGGGATCTGGGGGAACTGATTGACAGCTGCCTAAACATGAGCCAGCAGTGTGCCCAGGTGGCCAAGAAGGCCAATGGCATCCTGGCCTTCATGAAAAATAGTGTGGCCAGCAGGAGTAGGGAAGTCATTGTGCCCCTGTACTCTGCACTGGTTAGGCCACAACTTGAGTCCTGTGTCCAGCCCTGGGCCCCTCAGTTTAAGAAGGACATTGAGACACTTGAACGTGTCCAGAGAAGGACAATGAGGTTGGGAAGAGGCCTTGAGCACAAGCCCTATGAGGAGAGGCTGAGGGAGCTGGGATTGTTTAGCCTGGAGAAGGCTCATGGGAGACCTTATTGCTGTCTACAACTACCTGAAGGGAGGTTGTAGCCAAGAGGAGGTTGGTCTCTTCTCTCAAGCAACCATCACCAGAACAAGAGGACACAGTCTCAAGCTATGCACGGGGAAGTTTAGGCTGGAGGTGAGGAGAAAGTTCTTCACAGAGAGAGTCATTCACCATTGGAATGGGCTGCCCAGGGAGGTGATGGAGTCACCATCCCTGGAGGTGTTCAAGAGGGGACTGGACGTGGCACTTGGTGCCATGGTCTAGTCATGATGTCTGTGGTGACAGGTTGGACTTGATGATCTTTGAGGTCTCTTCCAACCTTGGTGTTTTTGTGATTCTGTGAAAATGAGGTTCCCTTTTCCATGACATGTGAGTTCTTTGAAATATGGTTAAGTTCAATAGATAGGAAAGGAACCTCCCCTCTCCCTCCCCCCCAAAACCCCACAACACAAAACCACAACAAAACAAACACCTACCCCTCAACTCTTGAAAATAAGGGAAATAATCAGAAGGATTTTGCAGATTTTCATGAAACTTCCTGTAACTAAGACAAATGAATACCCTACCTGCTCCTCCAAAAAATATCATGACAGTGGTAGCCACCAGAGAGCAGCATTGAAACTTCCTGTAAGAATCAGCAGGATTTATTCTTGAAGGAAGAAGTGAAACCTGAGTCAACTCAGCAGGGGTCTTTTACAAGAAATCCCTTGCCGGTCTTGTTTAATTTCTGACCATCATGGAAAAACCCCAGCACCACTAGTTTCTCATTACAGTCTTAGCTTAAGCTGGCCAGTCCATGGATGAGGCTGGTAATTCATCCTCCTTAAATCACCCCACCAGGAACGGGAAGGGGAGGTTCTACTGACCCAGCTACTCTGGGCTGCACAAGCACTAGCTCCAGACACCCAGGAGATACACTGCCAAAGCAGAGGACAACAGCGGGTCCTGAACTGCCCAGTTGCACCCATGTGTGACAGTTTGGACTGCTCAGCAGGGCAGAGTAAGAACAATTGTCACCTTGCCAGTCTAGCAGCTCCAAAAATATGCTGACAATAAAAGGCCTGAAAAAGGGTCAGATATTTTGATGTATTACTTCATTCTCATACTACTTGGACATAGGCGAGTAACATGGGAAGAATCACGATTGTTACAGGTCTACCCAGCTTTTGCTTTTCCCTAGGGACCCAGACACATCACAGGGTGTTCAGACCTATGGACAGGCCTCGTGCCTGAAAAGAGCACCTTCCATTCCACTTCCCAAGGAGAACAATGTAGGCTTTGGGGATCTGAAATTTATGAAGGAGATACTTCCAAGCAGATCCATCCCCCCTGGATGAAAGGGCCATTCATTTCTCTGTTGCAACAGCAGCTCTGCAACTGTTGTGTTCATGCTGAGCAGTGTCACCAGGAATGGTGTCACAGTTCCCCTTTTTCATAAATAGAGAAGCCAAGGCACTAAGGAGATTTGCCCAGAGCAAAACAGTGGCTTAATGGTTTGTATCCACAAGCTTATACAGCCATTTCTCTGTATAGATGATCGAATTCCAGTCTGACTTAAGCTGCTTTTCAGAGAGCAGTGTCTCTTTCAAGTTCCTAAATTTTTTTTGAGCACAGGGAGGCAGGAAGAAGAGAGTGATGCTACCGGTGCTGACAGTGTCAGAAAGGCAAACAACCATCAGTGAAGTTGTGGTTAGATACTGGGGTGTTTGAGGCTTCAGGGTGCTAAGGACAACAACAGAAGAAAACAATCTCTGAACCAGATCTAGAGCTCTCATTCAGTTTGGTGTTTTGGACTGCGTTAGAAATATTGCTAGGTTAACTTTCTTCTGGTAGATTTTTAATCTAGACAAGGCAGCAGAGTCATTCAGCATAAAAGCATCAGGAGACATGACCATAGGCACTTCCTGATTCCACAGTTCCATACCCACCCCTGATGTACAGACACTACTGGTGCCCAACTCTGTGTTGAGTTTCTCTGACTCAGATGGAAACAGTGTCACACTTGCGGTATACCAACTAAAACTGCAGCCTGATGTTCATACTTGCAAGTCAACTGTAGCTAATAGCCGTGTCTTCCACTCCAGGGGAAGGTGGTGCTATTTGGGACACACAGGATCTGCCCCTATGGAGGATGCTCTCTCTTAGCCCCGAGGAGGGTAAGGAAAACGTCAGAGAAGGGGCAGTTGCTGCTGTGTCTGAATCCAGTGGCTGCAAGACATTGCCTGATACCTCTCTGTTAAATCAAAGATATCGAAGAGCTGGGGACAAATCACCTTCCTCCTAACAAAAACCTTTGCACAGCTCTGGGGAGCAAGGGGAGTTGTGACAGTGACTCATTCACTCTGGAGCCTCAATGGTGTCCATTTGCTCCAGGCCAAGCAACGATGCTCAGCTGATTTGCTGCACCATCAACAAAAAGGAGTGATTAAGGGGAGGCCCTGGGACAAAGGCATTAGCCACCACTGAGTAACCTTCAGGTACTAAAGGCCATCACACAGTGTAAACTTTGGTACAAAGAAGATGGATACTAGATGGATACTAGATGGATAAGGAACTGGCTTGATGGCCGCACCCAAAGAGTGGCTGTCAATGGGTCCATGTCCCAGTGGAGGCCAGTGACAAGCGGAGTCCCTCAGGGATCAGTCCTGGGACCTGTCTTGTTCAACATCTTTGTGGGTGACATGGACAGTGGCATTGAGTGCACCCTCAGCAAGTTTGCTGATGACACCAAGCTGTGTGGTGCAGCAGACACACTGGAGGGAAGGGAGGCCATCCAGAGGGACCTTGACAGGCTGGAGAGGTGGGCACAAGCCAACCTCATGAAGTTCAATAAGAGCAAGTGCAGGGTCCTGCATCTGGGTCGAGGCAATCCCGGGCACAAATACAGGCTGGGCAGTGACTGGCTGGAAAGTAGCCCTGAGGAGAGAGACTTGGGGGTGCTGGTGGACAAAAAGCTGAACATGAGCTCCCAATGTGCACTTGCAGCCCGCAAGGCCAATCAGATCCTGGGCTGCATCAGGAGAAGTGTGGCTAGCAGGTCGAGGGAGGTGATCCTCCCCTCTACTCAGCCCTGCTGAGACCCCACCTGGAGTACTGTGTCCAGTTCTGGAGCCCCTATTACAAGAGGGATGTGGAGGTGCTGGAACGTGTCCAGAGAAGGGCCACAAGGATGATCAGAGGGCTGGAGCACCTCTCCTATGAGGACAGACTGAAGGAGTTGGGGCTGTTCAGTCTGCAGAAGAGAAGGCTCCGAGGTGACCTAATTGTGGCCTTCCAGTATCTGAAGGGGGCCTACAGGAAGGCTGGGGAGGGACTGCTCAGGATGTCAGGTAGTGATAGGACTAGGGGGAATGGAATGAAGCTGGAGGTGGGGAGATTCAGGCTAGATGTGAGGAGGAGGTTCTTCACCATGAGAGTGGTGAGACCCTGGAATGGGTTGTCCAGGGAGGTGGTCGAGGCCCCGTCCCTGGGGGTGTTTAAGAGCAGGCTGGATGAGGCTCTGTCCAGCCTGATCTAGTGTGGGGTTTCCCTGCCCATGGCAGGGGGGTTGGAACTAGATGATCCTTGTGGTCCCTTCCAACCCTGAATGAAACTATGAAACTATGAAACTATGAAACTATAAGATGGAAGAAGGGAGCTTCATATAAGCAAGAGCAACTATTTTGCAGATGCTCTTGGCATTCTTTAAGACATCTGCACAACAGAAAAAACGTTTCAAAATCAGTTGTTTCACTCCAGGTGAAAGGTAAGCCTCTTAGGTCTTCTTGAGTACCGGGTAAGCAACATGAACATGCAAACACACAAAAAACCAAACTGCTGGCCAAGCTGTCAGCCCATGGCTTGGATGGGAGCACACTCCGATGGGTTAGGAACTGGCTGGAGGGCCGAGCCCAGAGAGTGGTGGTGAATGGTGCCACATCCAGCTGGCGGCCAGTCACTAGTGGTGTGCCCCAAGGATCAGTGCTGGGCCCTGTGCTCTTTAACATCTTTATTGATGATCTGGATGAGGGCATTGAGTCCATCATCAGTACATTTGCTGACGACACCAAGCTGGGGGCAAGAGTTGATCTGCTGGAGGGTAGAGAGGCTCTGCAGAGGGACCTCGATAGGCTGGACAGCTGGGCAGAGTCCAACGGCATGAGATTTAACATATCCAAGTGCCGGGTTCTGCACATTGGCCACAACAACCCCATGCAGTGCTATAGGCTGGGGTCAGAGTGGCTGGAGAGCAGCCAGGCAGAGAGGGACCTGGGGGTGCTGGTTGATGGTAGGCTGAACATGAGCCTGCAGTGTGCCCAGGCAGCCAAGAGGGCCAATGGCATCCTGGCCTGCATCAGGAACAGTGTGGCCAGCAGGAGCAGGGAGGTCATTCTGACCCTGTACACTGCACTGGTTAGGCCACACCTGGAGTACTGTGTCCAGTTCTGGGCCCCTCAGTTTAGGAAGGAGGTTGACTTGCTGGAACAAGTCCAGAGAAGAGCAACGAAGTTGGTGAGGGGTTTGGAACACAAGCCCTATGAGGAGAGGCTGAGGGAGCTGAGGTTGCTCAGCCTGGAGAAGAGGAGGCTCAGGGGTGACCTCATCACTCTCTACAACTACCTGAAGGGAGGTTGTAGACAGGCGGATGATGGTCTCTTCTCCCAGGCACCCAGTACCAGAACAAGAGGACACAGTCTCAGGCTGCGCCAGGGGAGGTTCAAGTTGGATGTTAGGAAGAAGTTCTATACAGAAAGAGTGATTGCGCTATGGAATGGGCTGCCCGGGGAGGTGGTGGAGTCGCCGTCATTGAAGGTGTTCAGAAGGAGACTTGATGGGGTGCTTGGTGCCATGGGTTAGCTGTTTGGGTGGGTTGGATTGGTTGATGGGTTGGACACGATGATCTTGAAGGTCTCTTCCAACCTGGTTTGGTTTATTCTAATAAAGTTTGTTATTAAAAAAACCAGCTCTCAAGGATCTTCTTTCTTCATACACAGTCACCACCAGGGAAGGGATAACAAGTGATCTGAGTTTGTATGTTGTTAAGGCACTCCTGGAGGTGGTCAGGAGAAAAGGGATGAGCACTCCAGGGGAACAGAATACTTGAAGAGAAAGAATTTTGCTTTTTTTTCATGCTGTTGCTCATGAAGGAGTAAGAGAATAGTATCAAGTGGTTAAGAAGGCCAGTGGCATCCTGGCCTGCATCAGGAATGGTGTGGCCAGCAGGAGCAGGGAAGTCATTGTGCCCCTGTACTCAGCACTAGTTAGGCAATACCTTGAATACTGTGTCTAGTTCTGGGCCCCTTAGTTTAAGAAGGACATGGAGACTCTTGAACATGTCCAGAGAAGGGCAACGAGGCTAGTGAGAGGCCACAAGCACAAGCCCTATGAGCAGAGGCTGAGGGAGCTGGGATTGTTTAGCCTGGAGAAGAGGAGGCTCAGGGGTGACCTTGTAGTTGTCTACAACTACCTGAAGGGAGGTTGTAGCCAGGAGGGGGTTGGTCTCTTCTCCCAGGCAATCAGCACCAGAACAAGAGGACACAGTCTCAAGTTGCACCAGGGGAAGTTTAGGCTGGAGGTGAGGAGAAAGTTCTTCACTGAGAGAGTCGTTCACCATTGGAATGGGCTGCCCAGGGAGGTGGTGGAGTCACCGTCCCTGGAGGTGTTCAAGAGGGGATTGGACATGGCACTTGGTGCCATGGTTTAATAGTCATGAGGTGTTGGGTGACAAGTTGGACTTGATGATCTTTGAGGTCTCTTCCAACCTTACTAATTCTATGATTCTATCTCCCATAAACACAAAGACCTAATTTCTGCTATAGCCCTTCACAAAATTCTCATTTTAAAAAGATGTTCTTGTATAAGTATTACACCTGATCTTTGCATGGACAAATTTTGCAATGGCCACAAATATTAAAAATACCTTCCCACAGCAGTTGCTGCTTCTCCTCCCACTGTACAAAAAGTATCTTCAGGCCATGGTTCAACTTGAGAAGTTTCCTTAGCGTAGCTATTTACTAGTGAAAAATGAGGGTGGAAAATGGTTTTCAGGCTGAAGTGGCACCTCTGACAGCTGTCACTCAGGAGAAGAAAAGACACTCCTGCCTGTTTGGAGGGAAGCTCCCCATGCCTTGACCTGGGACAGCAACTATTCACAAAGGGTCTCTCTTCAACAGAGAAGCTGTCACTGAAACAAGACCCCTCCTGTAATGAGCTTCACACCTCCTTTGATGAAGAGGATTACTCAAGCTAGGCACTAGAGGAAGTCAGACACATGTTTGTCTTAGGCTAAGTGCTCCTAATAAATGGAACATGGGAATTACACCACCAAATGTATGATGGATCCTCTTGTGTCACAAACCCATCATCATGTTCCAATGAACCACCCAACAACCACAGCTGGTCTGTCCCACTGCCTGCACACCATGAAGAAAGCCACTGACTTGCTAGGCAGCTGCCTTGCCAAGCACAGCAGGTGCTGCAGCAAAAGAACACAGGAAATGTTGACATTTCAATTTTGAAATCCACAATGACTTTCCATTTGGACACGTTCAAGCACTCTTTTTGTCTTTCCCGGGCTTCCTCATGAGGGAATCCCAACTTCTTGGGAAAGGAGTTCACATCAGTTCTTCTCTTCACCCTTTCACAAGTACCCTGAAGAAGGTCTTGTCTTCTGTGCACAGAACACACAGTCATTGTTCCACTGAAATGACTCCGAGTCTTGCTCAAGTGATCTGAGAAGGATTAAAAGGCTGTTTCAAAGCATCACAAACATCTTCAAAGGATGCTTGTTAGCAGTACAGAATTTTATTACTAGGAATCAGGTCGACTTGTGCTGGGTGGTTGGCAGACACCAAGTTTAGTTTTACTATCAGTTGCATGAAAATTTTATGTCAGAGTGGTAAAAACAGGCTGTTTTCTAGAGTAATTAGCAGTTAATTCACTCATACACCCACAGGAATTGTGTTAATCTTCCATGCTTCATTCAAATTAGCAGTTCAGGCCTCTGCAGTCCTCTTTGTGTGTGTGTTTTGTGTTTCCATCATCCAGGGTAGGTTCAATACAGTGAAGTGGGGCTGGACTAATAAATAAGTGGGTATCACCAGGAGTCCTAGTAAAGCTACGCTGCCCAGTTCACCAACATACAGCATCCTGATAGGTAGGCCATTGCTAATTAAGTTACTTACTGCATGTCCTCAAAAGAGTGCTGGTGAGTTTACACTTTCTCACCACTTAAGGATTAGGAACTGATTTTTCAAAATTAGACTTGACCCCTCTAATCCCTTTCTGCTGAGGTATCCTGATGTTAAAAGCAGAGTGACATTTCTTTCTTTTAGGAAAGGCAAATTGGTGATGGAACTGCCTCTGTTTCTTCTTTTTGCCATCATTATCACTACTATTACTATAATGATTTTTTTTTTCCCACACAAAAATAGATATTCAGATTACATTATCAGACATGTTCCACAGCATATTCCTTACTGTGCCTATCACAAGGAAGTTTCCCTTTCTCCTCTGTAGATCACCTCACTAACTGGCCTTGTACAATGAAGCTTTGCAGCCAGATGTTGTTGTTTCTGTTGAATCACTTGGGGGTTTTCTGAATTTATACTGAAAAGATGCTGTGCATATTAAAATAAAATGAAGGTTGCCATGGTCTTCAAAGTAATTGTGTGGTATTCCTTCTCTCTGCTTTGAAAGACGCCTGCAAGCCTTACCTGTAGCACAGATGCCTAAAGGAACAGCGAGTATGAGATGAGAGTATGCACCTTGCAATGCTATGGGTACAGAGCTAAATGCTGCTTGCTGACAGCTCTGTTGAACACATCCACTGTTTCTGAAAGCACTACAAGTTAAAGGTTTAAGAACTACTTTGGTATTGCTCTTTGTGGGTTTTTTTTTTGATCAATGACATCCTTACATGTTGCCACAATTCATCTTTTCCTAGAAATTAATTATTTGCCTTGTCACCAGCTGCATATTGAAGTGTCTTGAGTCATTGGCTAATGGAACTCAATTGTCTTTCTTGAACATAGGGCAGCTGGACATTTTAAGGAAACTGCCTGGAATGATTCATTATATAAATATGAGTTTATAATTCTCTCTAGAATGCAATTTACAATGGACAATTTAACATCAAGCACAAAGTAAATGCCTTGTTGCATGGAGAAATAAGGACACGTAGAAGTACACTGTTTTCCCAGATGCTACCTTAAAAGAAGCATTAGGGTCAGCAACGCTTCTAACATCACTTATGAGTGAAAAACAACCATTATCAGCCTCATTTCAAGCATTGGCAACTAAGGATGATGCTGTTTTTGACAACAGACATGAGCAGACCTTTATGCAAGTCCTTCTAGTTAAGGTCTATAGTGCCCTGTCGCTCCTACCTTGTCAAACATTGCTCAAAACACCTCAGTTTATGGAAAAAACTTACTATCAAAAGTGCTATTTTATAGGAGCAACAACCACAGCACTCCACAGAAATTATTAGAATAAACCTTTATTAGAATTAGAATAAACCAAACCAGGTTGGAAGAGACCTTCAAGATCATTGTGTCCAACCCATCAACCAATCCAACCCACCCAAACAGCTAACCCATGGCACCAAGCACCCCATCAAGTCTCCTCCTGAACACCTTCAATGACGGCGACTCCACCACCTCCCCGGGCAACCCATTCCATAGCACAATCACTCTTTCTGTATAGAACTTCTTCCTAACATCCAACTTGAACCTCCCCTGGCGCAGCCTGAGACTGTGTCCTCTTGTTCTGGTACTGGGTGCCTGGGAGAAGAGACCATCATCCGCCTGTCTACAACCTCCCTTCAGGTAGTTGTAGAGAGTGATAAGGTCACCCCTGAGCCTCCTCTTCTCCAGGCTGAGCAACCCCAGCTCCCTCAGTCTTTCCTCATAGGGCTTGTGTTCCAAACCCCTCACCAACTTTGTTGCTGTTCTCTGGACTCGTTCCAGCAAGTCAACCTCCTTCCTAAACTGAGGGGCCCAGAACTGGACACAGGACTCCAGGTGTGGCCTAACCAGTGCAGTATACAGGGGCAGAATGACCTCCCTGCTCCTGCTGGCCACACCGTTCTTGATGCAGGCCAGGATGCCATTGGCCCTCTTGGCTGCCTGGGCACACTGCAGGCTCATGTTCAGCCTACCATCAACCAGCACCCCCAGGTCCCTCTCTGCCTGGCTGCTCTCCAGCCATTCTGACCCCAGCCTGTAGCACTGCATGGGGTTGTTGTGGCCAATGTGCAGAACCCGGCACTTGGATGTGTTAAATCTCATGCCGTTGGATTCTGCCCAGCTGTCCAGCCTGTCGAGGTCCCTCTGCAGAGCCTCTCTACCCTCCAGCAGATCAACTCTTGCCCCCAGCTTGGTGTCGTCAGCAAATGTACTGATGATGGACTCAATGCCCTCATCCAGATCATCAGTAAAGATGTTAAAGAGCACAGGGCCCAGCACTGATCCTTGGGGCACACCACTAGTGACTGGCTGCCAGCTGGATGTGGCACCATTCACCACCACTCTCTGGGTTCGGCCATCCAGCCAGTTCCTAACCCATCGCAGTGTGCTCCCGTCCAAGCCATGGGCTGACAGCTTGGCCAGCAGTTTGCTATGGGGGACGGTGTCAAAGGCCTTGCTGAGGTCCAGGTAGACTACATCCACAGGCCTCCCCACATCCACCAGGCGGGTCACCTGATCATAGAAAGAGATCAGGTTGGTCAGGCAGGACCTGCCCTTCCTAAATCCATGCTGGCTAGGCCTGATCCCTTGGCCATCCTGTATGTGCTGTGTTATTGCACTCAGGATGACCTGTTCCATGATCTTGCCTGGCACTGAGGTCAGGCTGACAGGCCTATAATTCCCTGGCTCATCCAACCGGCCCTTCTTATGGAAGGCCACCACGTTGGCCAGTTTCCAGTCCTCTGGGACCTCGCCAGTGAGCCAGGACTGCTGGAAAATGATGGAGAGTGGCTTGGCCAGGTCGTCTGCCAGCTCTCTCAGCACCCTAGGATGAATCCCATCTGGTCCCATGGACTTGTGGGGATCCAAGCTGCTAAGGAGAGTTCCAACCACCTCCTCATGGAACATAGGGAAACTGTGCAGCTCCCTGGCTCCTTCTGCCAGCTCTGCAGGCCAGCTGTCAGGAAGACATTCTGTCCTTCTAGTAAAAGTTGAGGCAAAGAAGGTGTTAAGTATCTCTGCCTTTTCCTCATCCTTTGTTACAACGTTCCCCTTCGTGTCCACCAAGGAGTGGAGGTTGTCCTTTCCCTTCCTCTTACTATTAATGTATTTATAGAAGGACTTTTTGTTGTCCTTCACAGTAGAGGCCAGTTTAACCTCCAAGTGTGCTTTTGCCTCCCTAATTTTCTTCCTACAACACCTAGCAACATCCTTAAACAGTCCGTGGGTTGCCTCCCCTCTCTTCCATTGGTGATACACCCTCTTTTTTTCCCTCAGCTCCATTAAAAGTTCATGAACCATCCAGGCTGGCCGTCTGCCCCGGCGGCTCATCTTCCGGCACATTGGCACAGCCTGTCCCTGAGCCTTCAACAATTCTTCCTTGAAGTAGGTCCAGCTCTCCTGGACCCCTTTGTTTTTAAGGGCTTTATCCCAAGGAACCCTCTGAATTAGTTCCTTGAGTAACCCAAAGTCTGCCCTCCGGAAGTCCAGAGTGGAGGTCTTGTTGCCGCCCCTCTTGGCTTGACCAAAAACCGAGAATTCAATTATCTCGTGGTCACTGGACCCCAAACACCCTCCGACCACCACATTGCCCACCAGTCCTTCCCTGTTGGTGAAGAGGAGGTCAAGCATAGCCTTGCCCCTGGTAGGCTCTCGCAGCACCTGGGATAAGAAGCTGTCCTCCATGCATTCTAAGAACCTTCTAGAATGTCTCCTCTCTGCTGTGTTGAGATCCCAGCAGATGTCAGGCAGGTTGAAGTCGCCCATGAGAACAAGGTCCGGAGATCTTGAGACAGCCCTAAGCTGCCTATAGAATGCTTCATCAACATCCTCCTCCTGGTTGGGTGGTCTATAACAGACTCCAACCAGGGTGTCTGCCCTGCTGGTCTTCCCTCTAATTCTTATCCACAAGCATTCAACCCGATCGTCCCTAATCTCCATCTCAATGGCATCTAGTGCCTTCCTGATGTACAGGGCCACCCCTCCACCCCTTCTTCCTTGCCTGTCTCTCCTGAAGAGCTTGTAACTGTCAATTGCAGCGCTCCAGTCATGTGAGTCGTCCCACCACGTCTCTGTGATGGCAACTACATCATAATTTTCCTGCTGCATCAAGGCTTCCAGCTCCTCCTGTTTGTACCCATGCTTCGTGCATTAGTGTACATGCACTTCAGCTGGGCTGCTGGTTTCACCTCCAACTCTAGCTTGTCGCCCCCAGACTCTTGTCTGAGAGGACTATTTTCAGCCCCTTCCCCCTTCAAAACTAGTTTAAAGCCTTGTCGATGAGACCTGACAATTCCCTACCCAGGATCTTTTTATCTTTGGGCGACAGTCTGTTCTCATATACAGTGATCTTTCCCCTTCTCTGGGACAGATGTACTCTATCTGTTGCCAGCTGGCCTGGTGCAGTAGAAAGTTTCCCAATATCAAAAAAAACCAAAATTCTTTTGACTGCACCAGCCTCTAAGCCACTTGTTAACTATAGCTGCTGACCTGTTCCTTACTGTATTCCCTCCTGCAGTTAAGGGTATTGATGAAAAAATTATTTGTGCCCCTGACCCCTCAACCAGGTCTCCCAGGGCCCTGAAGTCATCTTTGATAGCCCTGGGAGTTCTGGTTGCAACATCATCATTCCCTAACTGCATAACTAGTAAAGAGTAGTAGCCAGAGGGCTGCACCAGTCTAGGCAGCCTACTGGTAACATCATTAACTTGGGCTCCTGGCAGACAACAGAGTTCCCTATGAGATGGGTCAGGCTGACATATAGGGCCCTCCATTCCCCTCAGAAGGGAATCACCAATAACAATTACCCTCCTCTTTTTTTTGAGGGAACAGGTCCTGATGCCAGCGGAAGGCTGTTTGACCTTAGGCTGCTTTGCCTTAGGCTGTTTAACCTTAGGCTGCTTAGCCTTAGGGAGAACCTCAGATGGTGTGTCCTCCGGCATCAGGACCACCTCACCCTCAATCTCCAGTGCTCCATATCTGTTTTCCAAGAGCAGCGGGGAAGGTGAGGGGAGGCAAGAAGGTTTAACTTTGCGTCTTTTGAGAGGAACCTGCATCCATTCCCCTCTGCTTTTTGAATAACCAGCCTCTGCTGGGGGAGCCTGCAGAGCCTGCTTACTCTGATTCAACTCTTTCCTCTTCTGATTCACCTCTTTCCTCCTTTGGTCCATCTCCTTCCTCCTCTGGTTCATCTCTTTCTTACATTTCCTTACATTTCTAAGGCTAGCAAACTTATCCCTCAGTCTGGCCACCATATTAAGCAGATAGTCAACCTGCTCACACCTTATACAAGAGTTGCCCCCACTACCCTGCGTCTCAAGTGCCAGGCTCCAGCATTCTCTACAGCCAGATACCTGGACAGCTACCTGCTTCTGTTCTACCTCGGTCTGAGTCGACACTGATTTTTTTATCAACATCTGCTATTTTCAACATCTGCTATTTTTTTTTTTTTTGGGGCAAGAAATCAGGTTAAAATAATTCTCTTTGCACAAGAAACAAAACCAAGTAGCAGCTATCTGTGTGCTACATAACACTCCATATTCACTGTCAGACTGGGTAATGGACCAAATCCAGACTTCAGTCAAGTTTGCCATCACTTGGAGTAGAAAAAGATCACCCTGCACAATTTTTGGAGACATTATGGGCTCACATTGACACCAGTGGAATCAAGGGTGGAATTTAAACATTCTGGTTGAAATCTGTGCTTCACAATGATGACTTTAATAAAAGCTTCATGACGACTTTAATAAAAGCTTCCAAGTACTTGCAAAGCACGTGGAGGTCAACACTCATAAAAACCACTACACAGAAATAAGCCTGGCATGTATTTCTGGTTTTTTTTGTATATATTCCTTTTTTTTTTTTTTGATATATTATACTAACAAGGCATGAATGCTTGATTTTAGTTTTTGAGAAGGGGAAGTAGGAGAGAGATGTGCTGTAACTGCTGTGAATGCCACCACAAGGACCTAGAAGCTGATGAGTCGGAGGACGTCTACAGACTCTAGTAAGCTTTTGTGTGTGTGTGTGATGCCTGTTTAATTCAGTAGTGAATGACAGTAGTTGAAATACATGGCAGCCCGCAGCTTTGAAGATCTTTTTACCACACAAAGTTCATTTAGAAGACCAAAGAAATACCTCAAAACAAAAAGCAAAACGCACACAAAATCTGATGAGTCCCCCAAAATCTGTAAATATCCACTACCTTTGCACTTCCTTAGTGATGTACAAGAGAACAGAAAGCCTGTTAAAAAGGCTTTGTATGTTTGTCTTTCAAATAGCCATCCAGCTGCAAAACACACTGCTTGTCCTTCCTTGTGATGGTCCTAAGTTTTAGTGGGTGGTCTGAGCAGCACAGCAATAGACATGTCTCACTACAATATGACAGGGAATGAATTGGGCACAGCGTTTACTAATGACTACCAACAGAGTATGTAAAAGCTACTTCTGCACTACATTTGGGAAAAAAATCAAAATTGTTCACAAGTGTGCTTACAGACAGAAAGCTGAGTTGTCCTATGCTCTCTTCCTACCTGAAGTTTCCAGGCAAAGTCATGGCAGCTCCCTGCCCTTCACAAATTATACATTCATTCAAAAATGACACAAAACCCCTGAACCTGACCTAACCCTCCCACCACTTTTCACCTCCCCTTTGATGCTCTGGGCTCTTACCTGGTGCAGTTTTGTAAGACACAGTTCTGGTGGGCATAGGTGGTGCGCTCTTCATAACTGGGCTTGGTGCTACCTGCAGACCTTGCCGCTGCCTCTTCAGCTCCTCTTCTCGTTCCTGGGCAGCTCTGATCTCTTCTTCTATCATTGACAAAGTCCGCTGCTTCCTCGACCGTAGCTTGAAAGGGCCCACGGTGACTTCAGGCTCCTGCGTGGCAAGGATGGAGGCAGTACTCCTCAGCTCAGCTGCCTCTGAATACTTGCTGAAATAGCTGACTTCATGTCTATTTTCCTCCACAAGGAATGGCTGGCTGGCTGAGTACACAGGTGATTGCTGTGAACTCTTCCCTTCCCTGAGTCCTGAGTCTTCCTCTTTTGAAGTCTTTGGTATAGTATCCTTTTTCTCCTGAACAGGTGAAGACACCTGGGGTGGTTCAAACATTGGGTTCTGCTGCTCCTTGGAGGCTGGAGCTGGCCTGCTGGTGGCTGGCTGCTCTCTGAACAAAATCTCCTTCTCTGAAGCAATTTCTTCTTCCTTGCCATTTGTTTTGTCCACTTGCTCAGCTATGGCTTGTTGGATGGCATTTTGAACCAGTAGGCCAGCATGGTACTCCAGCTGGTCATCAATCAGCATTGAGTCTGCCAAGGCAGAGGAAGGTGAGTCACAGCCTGGGTCACTGAATGACTTGGAGATGCCTTCTCCCCTGCCCTCTGCTGGAGTGTCAGCCTGTGGTGTCTGAGGCAGGGAGAAATCAGCCAGTGAGCTTTCCTGCAGGGCGCTCATGGTTTCATTGGAGGCACCACTGTCGCTGATGTTATCCATGCTGAAGTCATTAGAAAGGGTCTCCAGGACAGTGGTATCCTGAGACCTGACAGACAAGTCATCCAGACCAGAGTCAAGCTCCTCTGGAGGCGAAGAAGCGCTGCCTGACTTTGGGAACTGGTCTAGCATGTTTTGTCCCTCATCCTTCACCACTGTCAAGATTGCTCTCGCACTCATGAATTCTCCCTCCTCTGCCCACAGTTTTGAGGCTTGTCCAGCTCTGGGACTATCACTGCATGGCAACTCTTTCACTGGGTCAGCAGTGGTAGTCTGAGTATTTGTGTCATCTTCTGAGGTGCAGGAGACCTTCTGCGCTTTGACAACAGTAGCATTGTTAGCATCAGGCTGTCCTATCTGCCCACACACTGAAACGGGTCTTGTGACAGAGGACAGTGGCCTGTCCACCTGTGAAGGATTGAGGCTTTTGTAGAAGGGCTTGATGGAGAACATTCTGGGTGTTCCTGACCGCCTCAATGGGGCCTGACCCTGAGATGAACCTGAATGCTCCATCAGCTGGAACTGCTTCCTGGCAGCTGAGAAGTCAATTTGCTCTGTAACAATATCCTCTTTCTTGATATTAACTAGCTCTGTAGGTACAAAGGAGCAGCTGACCTGTCTGGGGGATGTTGGTGTTGCACATTGTTGCTGCTGTCTCTCTTTGCGTTCCTTGTACTTCTTGTGGGATTCTAGATGCTCTTCATCCAGTTGATCCTCCAGAGTCTTCTCCTGGGGAGGGTTCCACCATTTGGCGGCAATGTTGGGGTTTTTCTTGACAGCCTGGCTTTTAATGAGTTCCCTTCTTTCCTTTTCAAGTTCCATCATTTCCTCTGATGGTCTAACTTTGCGGACCCTGTATTTTTCTTTCTCTTCCTCATCTTCAAAGAGCTTTGAGGGCTTTTTGTCTTCATGGAAGGCTCGTAGTTCAAACTTAGCCTCTTTCTTAAGGGTTGTAAGAGTTGTTTCTCCATCTTTAGAGGATCTTCTAGAACTGTTTGAAGAAGTGGGACTTCCTGGCACCTTCAGACTCTCCCTAGTGTCCTCTTTCAGTCCACCCAAGGAATGGCCATTAGATTTTGGGTTTTCATCTGTTTTGCTAGCATCACATGGTTCAACTACCAAAGGTGCTTGCTTGTTGGCTACATTTTCTTCCCTTTCACTGGATACCGAATCATTATTGACATTAACAGATGCTCCTGAGCCATCCATACCAGAGACTGCGCTTGGTTCGGGGGAGGATGTCCCGTTAAAGGTATTATCTGCAGCAGAATCACAACAATTTGCTTCCAGCACCTCATCTAGGTATCTGATTTCTTTAGCAACTTCGCTGTCCAGAGATTCATGCCTGTCCTTAAGTCCATTGTGGCTGGCAGCAGGGGAAAAGAAATGGGTTGGATTGTCTATGGGATGCGGTGAAGCCACTGTGGTGATGCTTTTATGCTCAGAAACCGGAACTTCAATTTCCATCTTCTCTTCCTTTGTAGCAAGCACAGTAGCTGGCTCCAAGAAATTGGCACAGTTTTGGTCTCTGTTTTTTCTCAACCTGATGTCATCCTCAGGGATTCTGGAAGATTTCTAAGATAAAAGAGAAAAAAACTATGATGAAGTCCTAATAAGAAACTTTATTGTTTTGGTTTTTTTTTTTTTTCCCTAGAGTATACACCATCTGGAAAGCAAATCCTAGCACACTTAAACTTGAGATTAAAGCAGCCCCTCAGAGTGTAGGAATGCAAGGCAAATCATTAACACAAAAAATAGGAAGTTATCTAACCATAGGCTGGACAAGGCTTATGGTACAACAACGACAAACTTCCCTTTAAGTATCTCCCATCTGCTTACCATCCTCACTTTGTCATTATTTCACGTCTATTTGCTATATGCACTCTGACAATAGAATACAGAATACATATGTCCTGGTTTGCCACTAAAAATGAGCTCTGGATTTCCAAGTCATTATTGACTCAGTAGTTTAGGATCTTCAGAGGTTTGCATATGCAGGGAACAACATCTATCATTTAAGAAAGCTGCTAAGTTGCTCAAATGTGTCCAGGCAAGGACAACAAAGATGGAGAGGGGTCTGGAGCACAAGCCCTATGAAGAGAGGCTGAGGGGTTGCTTAGCCTTGAGGAGGCTCAGGGGAGACCTTATTGCTCTCTACAGCTACGTGAAAGGAGGTTGTAGACAGGCAAAGGTTGATCTCTTCTCCCAGGCAACCAGTGGCAGAATGAGGGGATGAAGTCTCAAGCTATGCCAGGGAAGGTTTAGGCTGGATGTTAGGAAAAAAATTCTTCACAAAAAAGAGTGATTTGCCATTGGAATGGGCTGCCTGGGGAGCTGGTGGATTCATTGTCCTTGGAAGTGTTTAAAAAAAGACTGAGTGAGGCACTTAGTGCCATGGTTTAGTTGCTAAGATGGTGTTAAGTAATAGGTTGACTTGATGATCTTGGAGGTCTTTTCCAGCCTAGTTAATTCTGTGATTCTGTGTGATTCTGTGATTTTGCTATCTCCTAAAGCTTCTAGAGATGAAAAGTATTATTTGCCCCATTTCACAGAAACAGATGCTAACATGCAGGAAGAATAGGCAATTCATCCCAAATTAGGAAAAAGGACATGGCAAGAGCAGGGAATGTTAATTTCTCAGTGAATCAAGCTGGGTCATCAAACACAGGGTAGAATTACACATGCTGTAAGTGCATGGGATCTTTCTCCAGCCCACACGGAAACCCACACATAACTGGATCTGAGAGACAGGAAGCATTTGCAACTCCCATGGCATGAAGACCACCGCAAGGAATCAGATTCATGGTCTCCTCCCTCCATCTGCTTTGATCTACAATGCAGAAGTACAGGGTTCATATTTGTCCCTGATGCGTAGCCTCTGCTCTCAAGGAAAGAATTGAAAGAGACATTATTTATGTTCAGGTAAAATCTTCACCAGATTTTAGTGGTCACGTGGCCTACTCAATATCCTGTGAAAAAAAGTCTGAAGGAACTTCTGATTAAGAAAGTAATATGTTCATTAATGTCCCCATCATTCTTTACTGCTGGAAGGCAAAAACCAACCAACCAACAAAGTAACATTTTAAAACAGAAACGTGGTATCCAAGGTCTCAAACTCTCTTTCTACATGTGTTTCTATGTGTGAGGCATAGACTTCAGAAGCAAATCAAACCCTGTGAACTCAGAAACCACCCAACAAAGGCACTGTTTATTGCTACTCGCCTCTGCCCTTACTGTCCCTCATCCTGCGTGCTATTCATGGAATCATAGAATCAATGAGGTTGGAAAAGACCTCAAAGATCATCAAGTCCAACCTGTCACGCAAGACCTCATGACTACTAAACCATGGCACCAAGTGCCATGTCCAATCCCTTCTTGAACACCTCCAGGGATGGTGACTCCACCACCTCCCTGGGCAGCTCATTCGAACAGCTAACAACTCTCTCTGTGAAGAACTATCTCTTCACCTCGAGCCTATACTTCCCCGGGTGCAGCTTGAGACTGTCTTCTTGTTCTGGTGCTGACTGCCTGGGAGAAGAGACCAACCCCTTCCTGGCTACAACCTCCCTTCAGGTAGTTGTAGACAGCATTAAGGTCTCCCCTGAGCGTCCTCTTCTCCAGGCTAAACAATCCCAGCTACCTCAGCCTCTCCTTGTAGGGCTTGTGCTCAAGGCCTCTCCCCAGCATCGTTGCCTTTCTCTGGACATGTTCAAGTGTCTCAAGGGGCCCAGAACTGGACACAGTACTCAAGGTGCGGCCTAACCAGTGCTGAGTACAGGGGCACAACGACTTCCCTGTTCCTGCTGTTCACACCATTCTTGATGCAGACCAGGACGCCATTGGCCTTCTTGGCCCCCTGGGCACACTGCTGGCTCGTGTTCAGCCAGCTGTCAATCAGCACTCCCAAGTCCCTTTCTGTTTGGCTGCCCTCCAGCCACTCTGACTCCAGCCTGTAGTACTGCATGGGGTTGTTGTGGCCAAAGTGCAGCACCGGGCACTTGGACTTGCTGAATGCCATCATGTTGGACTCTGCCCATCTGTCCAGCCTGTCAAGATCCCTCTGGAGAGCCCTTCTACCCTCTAACAGATCAACACCCACTACTAGCTTGGTGTCATCTGCAAGTTTACTGATGACTGACTCAAGCAGCAGAAAATGATCAGCTGGGAGCACGCTGTCACTTAGCAGTGACCTGAACAATCACATGGCCTCTGGGTTTACATAGGCAGTAAACCACATTTGTCACACCGTATGGAATTATATTCATCCTGCCAGAAGTGCTCTCTATTTAAAAGCACTTTGAATGACCTTTCCATCTGATTTTGTACTTGTCCACAGCTGAAGACAACACCGACTTCAGCCATTATATATTTTCTTATTAAATGTGCTTAAACATTGGGAAAAGCCTTTAAAATCAACCAACCAAAGTGTTTGTCTATAGATTTTGTTTTATATACTTCACTGGTTCCATGTGTATTTAATTTCTGTTGAATGTAGAAAGTCTCCAACTAAAGTTTCTAGCAATGCTTCACTTAAAGCATATTACATTAATTTCTGAATATGGCCAGTTCCTTCATTAGCCCTATTAAAGATATATTCAAGAAATCAGATTTTCTGCAGACCAATACAGAACAATCAGTATAAAAAGTCCTTACTTTTTCAGAGTGGGCATAACAAGAATAAGAGAATAAACTTTCTTTTAGCTGAAAGGACAAGAATTGCTCTTTATTTGCCCAGGCATGATGGCACAACAGGTACTCAGGTGAGAGAATGAAGACTGCAATACCTTTCTGAGATCTCCTCTACTTTGTTGGGACCAACTTTATTATCAGTACAGGCTGGGGAGGATGTGACAAGAGTGTTGCCCTGTGGAAAAAGACTGGTGGGTAGTGGTGAAAGAAAAGCTGGACATGAGCCAACAATGTGTGCTTACATCCCAGAATATCAATCACATGCTGGGCTGCATCAGAAGTGTAGCCAGCAGACCAATAGAGGTGATTCTGCCACTCTTCTCTGCTCTGGTGACACCTCACCTGGGGTACTGCGTCTAGCTATGGGGCCTTAACACAAGGATATGGACCTGATGGAGAGGGTCCAGAGGGCAGCCACAAAATGATCAGAGGAATGGAGCACCTCTGCTATGATGACAGGCTGGGACAGTTGGAGTTGCTTATCCTGGAGAGAGAAGACTCTGGGGGGACCTTATAGCAGCCTTCCAGTACCTGAAGGGAGCCTATGAGAAAGCTGGGGAGGGATTGTTCCCAAGCACATGTAGCAACAGGACAAGAGGCAATGGTTTTAGAGAAGGGTGGATTTAGTTTGGACATTACAGTTGTTCTTTACTTTCAGCATGGTGGAATACCTAGGAACAGGTTGCCCAGGGCTGTGGTAAATCCTCATCCCTGGAGACATTCAAAGTCAGGCTGTGAGCAACCTGATCCAGTTAGAACAGAACAGAATAGAATTAACCAGGTTGGAAAAGACCTTTGAGATCATTGAGTCCAACCTGTCATCCAACACTATCTAATCAACTAAACCATGGCACCAAGCACTCCATCCAGTCTCTTCCTAAACACCTCCAGCGATGGTGACTCCACCACCTCCCCGGGCAGCACATTCCAATGGCCAATCACTCTTTCTGTGAAGAACTTCTTCCTAACTTCAGTCTAAACCTCCCCTGGTGCAGCTTGAGACTGTGTCTTCTTGTTCTGTTGCTGGCTGCCTGGGAGAAGAGACCAACCCCCACCGGGCTACAACCTCCCTTCAGCTCCCTCAGCCTCTCCACATAGGGCTTGTGCTCCAAACCCCTCACCAGCTTTGTTGCCTTTCTCTGGACATGTTCCAGCAACTCAACATCTTTCCTAAACTGAGGGGCCCAGAACTGGACACAGGACTCGAGGTGTGGCCTAACCAGTGCTGAGTACAGGGGCACAACGACTTCCCTGCTCCTGCTGGCCACACTATTCTTGATGCAGGCCAGGATGCCATTGACCTTCCTGGCCCCTGGGCACACTGCTGGCTCGTGTTCAGCCAGCTGTCAATCAGCACTCCCAAGTCCCTTTCTGTTTGGCTGCCCGCCAGCTACTGTGACCCCAGCCTGTAGCACTGCATGGGGATACCCCTGCTAACTGCAGGGAGATTGGACTGCTCCACAGACCTCGATCACTAAAGCGTGTCTACTTCCACCACTTCTTTAAAGTATGAACCATTTCAGATTATATCATGTTTGGGTATCCAAGCCAGGGAAAAGAACCACAGGCATGGTATTTTACCAGTTTCTTGATGAGTAAGAGCCCACCCTCTGATCATAGCTCACAATTCAGGCATACACATGTAGCTGTCTAATCAGGGCACACATTTACGACAGTATGTAATTCTGAAAGTGCATGTGTCTATGCAATTAGTGTGGCACATGTAATTATGTAGTAAGAGAGATAATTATGCAGTAAAACCTATGAGAAAACATTGCTACTTATGGGAGGGAGCCTCTCCTTGCCAGGGATTAGTAACCAGACACTCCTGTGGGGAGCAGAAGTAAATCTACTGACTTGAAGAATCATACAGAATCAGCCAGGTTGGAAGAGAGCTCCAAGATCAAGCCCAACCCATCACCCAACCCTATCTAATCATCTAGACCATGGCACTAAGTGTCTCATCCAGTCTCTTCTTAAACATCTCCAGGGACCCCCATGGTCAGCCCATTCCAATGGGCAATCACTTTCTGTGAAGAGCTTCTTTCTAAGATCAAGCCTAAACTTCCCCCTGCACAGATTGTTCTGTTGGTGGCTGCCTGGGAGAAGAGACCAACCTCCACCTGCTTACAATCACCCTTCAGGTAGTTGTAGACAGCAATAAGGTCTCCCCTGAGCCTCCCAACCCTCCTCAGAAGGTAACTGAGAAGATCACTAGGATGGAAGAGGCTGACAAAACAGAGCTTGGCATGACAGTTCAGGCCACACAGCCTGTCCAGGGTAATTGGCTGGGTCTGGGAAAATGGCACACACTGGGGTAGTGAGAACATGGATGGGAGAAGATTTGGAGGAGGAAGAAGAGGGCACTGGGATGCACACAACTCCCCTGCCTCAGCTGTTTGGCAGGAGAGGAGCTTGCCAGGGGGCTGCTTTTGCTCCTTGGTGCTAAGTATGTGCCAACAGCTTTGTATTTGCCACCTACAGAGAGGAGACTTTTCAAAGACTGCACCATTTCAAAGGCCTGTAAATGGGGAAAGGGCGGCATTCAGTTCCAGTTCCAGCCATCAATATAGCCTTCACGGTGATTCCTGTACACTGCCCATCCACACCCAGATTTTCCAGAAGTTACTGCTAATTTACACCGCCTCTGAATGCGCATTCATTTAAATCAAGATGCAACTGGGTAGTTAGTGTCATTTCTACAATGCTGCTGCACTTCAGTAAACTGCAGTTATTAGCAGCTTAGAGAATTATTAGCATATTTCCTTCATGCTTGAATTCTTCATCTACAAAAGTGTGTGTGTTTGGGCAATCGGCTCTTTTAGAAGGATAAAAAAAAGTGGGTGTGCTACTAGCAAGACCCAGCATATGCGCTGCCAGTGCCTTCCTTTGTTTGATGCGAATGTAACATGCATAGTACAAGAAGTGGGAGGCAATCTTTCTGAGGCACACTGACATTATTCTGAAGCGATGGGGGGTGAGGTTGGGGGAGGGTGGGAAGGGGAGCAGGGAGAGAGAGGAAAATACTCAACCAAAAAAAAAAAAAATCAAAAATATTGTGGTTTAAAATGTCTCAAACACTGTTTCCTCATGGCAGGCTTTCACCAAGAGCTCCAGCCAAGTTTCAGGACTGTTTTTGATGCTGTTGGTCTGCTGGCATCATTAGCATTGTGTTGACTTTCCTCCCCCCTCCCCCCACCCAGGTTTTATCTTCCTTTGGAGATGTCCTGTACTGCACTTGTTTCTCTTTCCACTGCATAATAGAATAGAATAAACCAGGTTGGAAGAGACCTTCAAGATCATCATGTCCAACCTATCATCCAACCCACCTAATCGACTAAGCCAAGCACCCCATTCAGTCTCCTCTTAAACACCTCCAATGATGGTGACTCCACCACCTCCCCAGGCAGCCTATTCCAATGGGCAGTCACTCTCTCTGTGAAGAATTTCTTCCTAACCTCCAGCCTAAATCGCCCCTGCAGCTTGAGACTGTGTCCTCTTGTTCTGGTGGTGGTTGCCTGGGAGAAGAGACCAACCTCCGTCTGTCCACAACAAGGTCTCCCGTAAGCCTCCTCTTCTCCAGACTAAGCAACCCCAGCTCCCTCAGCCTCTCCTCATAGGGCTTGTGCTCCAAACTCCTCACCAACTTTGTTGCCCTTCTCTGGACACGTTCCAGCGACTCAACATCTTTCCTAAACTGAGGGGCCCAGAACTGGACACAGGACTCAAGGTGTGGCCTAACCAGTGCTGAGTACAGGGGCAGAATAACCTCCCTGACTGAGCTAGTTGCTCCTCTGTTCTTGTATCTAACCTCTGGGCCCACCACACCTCTAGAAATTGTAGTGCAATAATATAACTTACAGTCACATTTGCCTATGGTTGATTGGCCAATCCCCACCTCCTTGTTGATGTCAGTCATCTTCTCTTCACCTACTGTCTTGGCCTGCCTCTCTGATGAGGCAATGAAAAAGAATCAAATGATAGATTTACTGGGGGACTGACTGGCAAACCTTCACGAGAGCATCTGCTTTCATTCAGCTCATCCTTTTGAAGAATGCAGTCACCATCTGCATTGCACATGAAGCCAGACCCAAGCACTGTAAACACAGAGATGTTGCCTGCACCTCTGTGCTCCCAGAAGATCTCTCCCTGTCCAGTGAGGAAACCCCTACCTAACACAAGTAGTGCTCCATGCTTGCACACAACAGCAAGTCCTTCTTTAGAGGTCATGTTCTGTAGAAGAATGGAATGAGACAGAAGTGTGGCAGTTCATATTGAGCAAGAAAAGCAAAAGCAGAGTTGTACAAGGTGCTAGTATCCATCCCTCACAACTCGTGTTCACTTCTACACAATAGGGGTTCAGAAAGGTACCACCATCCCACCTCATCCCACATGAGAATGACAAGGGGATGGGATCCAAAATGGCAATGCTCACTTCATCACAGCCAAGCCAATCAAATCAGCAACAAATGTTCTTTGGTTACCTTCCAAGATGAGAACCAGGAGGTCAACTACCCCAAGAATGTGCATAGTTATGGTGGATACTCCTGCACCCCTCCAGGGAATCCCACAGGCTAAATTACCCTTCTAAAATGACTGTACACTCACACATGCAGCATAGGAAATAAACAGGAAGAGGCAGAGAACTGGATCATGGGGACATGATCTCATAGCAGTTACAGACATATGGTGGGATGGCTTGCATGACTGGAATGCTGTCATGGACAGCTACATACCTTTTAGGAAAAACAGATCAACAAGATGAGGAAGTTGAGCTACTCTTTAAGTGACAGAACAACTGGAATGTATTAAGCTTAGCCTAGAGGGGAATGAAAAATGAGTTGAGAGCTTATGGGTAAGAATTAAGTGGCAGACTAACATAGCTGACACTATTGTGAGTGTTCATCACAGGCCACAATATCAGGAAGAGGTTGATAAGGCTTTCTGCAGGTAGCTAAAAGCTGTCTTCTACGGACAGCCTCTGGGAATTCTTATGGGAGACTTCGACCATCCTGATATTTGCTGGAAAGACACCACAGCAAGGTACAAACAGTCCAGGAGATTCCTGCAGTGACTTTTTGACACAGATGGTGGAGGTGCCAACGAGGAGAGGTGTGCTGCTGGACCTTGTGCTGGACCTTTGCATCTGGCTGCAGATGTGAAGGCTGGGGGCAGTCCTGGCTGCAGTAACCATGACATGGTGGAGTTCTGGATCCTTTGTGGAAGTAGGGCAGCAAGAAGGATTAGAACCCTGGACTTCTGCAGAGCTAACTTTGGCCTCTTCAGAGACCAACTTGAAGGAATCCAAGGTCTCTAGAAGGTAGCAGGGGCCATGAAAGCTGCTTAACATTCAAATACCACTTCCTCCAAACTCAAGGGCAGTGCATCCTTGTGATTAAAAAAATCAAGTACAGGAGGCAGGAGACCTGCATGGATGATCAAGGAGCTTTTGGAAAGACTCAAATGGAAGACAGAAGTTTACAAGATGTGAAAAAAGGGATGGGCCTATGTGGGATGAATACAGGAATACTGTCAGAGCATGTAGGGATGCAACAAGTAAGGCTCTCTTGGAATTAAGCTGATAAGGGATGTCAAAGTCAACAAGAAAGGCTTTCTTAAATCCACCAGTAGCAAAAGGAAGTCTAGGGAAAATGTGGAAAAAATGTGGGCCTGCTGCTGCTGCAGGAGGTGGGCACTCTGGTAACAGAGGTTATGAAGAAGGCAGAAATACTGAATACCACCTTTGCTTTAGTCTTTATCGCTAAGGCTGGCCCTCAGGAAACCCAGATCCCAAAGGTTAAAACAGAAAATCTGGAGAAAAGAAGACTTCCACTTGGTTGAGAAAGATTCAGTTAGACATCAGTTAGGCGAGCTGTACACCCACAAACCCATGGGCTGCAATGGGATACACCCAGAAGTGCTGAGAGAGCTGGCAGATGTTGCTGCTAAGCCACTCTCCATCACATCTGAAAAGTCATGTAGAACAGGGGAGGTGTCTGAGGACTGTAGGAAAGCCAGTATCACTCCAGTCTTCAAAAAGGGCAAGAGGAAGTACCCAGGAAACTATAGGCAAGTCAGCCTCACCTCCATCCCTGGAAAAGTGATAGAACAGCTCTTCCTCAATGTCATGTCTGAGCATGTGGAGGAAAAGAAGGTTAACAGGGTTGGTCAGTGTGGCTTCACCATGGGGAAATCATGCTCAATCAATCTTACAGCCCTCTATGATGGTGTAACTAGCTGGATAGTCACAGAGGGCACATCCCAGGGAGAGCAGCAATGCTGTCTGCCTGGATGTCAGCAAGGTATCTGATGCTGCCTCCCATAACATCCAGGGGGGGATGGTCAGGGAGTGTGGGTTAGACAAGTGGACAGTGAGTTGGATTGAGAACTGGCTGAGTAACAGAGCTCAGAGTATTGTGATCAGTGGCACAGAGTCTAGTTGGGAGGCCTGTAGCTACTGATGTTCCCCGGGGGCCAGTACTGGGTCCATCTTTGTTTATCATATCCAGCAATGCCCTGAGTGAAGGGACAGAGTGTACCCTCAGCAGATTTGCTGATGATAGAAGACTGCGATGAATGGCTGACACACCAGAAGACTGTGCTGCCATTCAGCAAGAAATGGACAGGCTGGAGAGTCGGGCAGAGAAGAACCTCATGAACTTCAACAACGGTGAGAACAGTGTCCTGTATCTGAGGTTTCCAGAACCATGTGTTTTCCTTACAAACTAACAAACAAACCAACAAACCAACACCAAACCAAACAACAACAAAAAAACCCCAAACCCCAACCAACCAACCAACCTCCCCAAAAAATCCCTAACAACAAAAACCCTAACCCTCCCCAAAACCCCAAACCCAACCATCCCAAATCCAACAAAACAAAAAACCTACCCAACCAAAAACTCCCAGCAAAAAATCCCCAAACCAAAGTGTTGTATTCATGCTCCTGTGTGTAAAGGTTCTGTTTTTCAAGACAATATTTGTATATTAACTCCTACAGGTTTTAAAAACTACTTTTGAAAGTGTTATCAACAAAACTTACAATTTTTCATTTAATGGAAATGGATACAATTCAAGTACCAGGAGAGAGAGAAAATAAATAAATAAATCCCCAAATCCAGGCTGCCCAACTTTGTTGAATTTAAGACATCAGGCACATGCTGGCAGTGCCTTGAATAGTTCCATTCATAATCCATTCATATGCACACAAAAGGCAAAACCTTGCCTGTTCCTCTCACAGTGCAGCACACAGCATCACGCATGCACAGATGGAAACCATTTCCAATGACTGAAATGTGTCAGCATTGAGTGTCACAACTGACATTTGCTGCAAGCAGCTCTCTATGATCGTTAGTGACTTGTCTGAGGTAGTCAAACAGTACAATGGACAAATTTCCCTTATGAAAAGCTGGTTTATCTCCTTCTAACCACTTCAGAAATCACAAGAATACAGTCTAAAATTAACACAACTCCATACAACCTCCCCATAAGAAGCAGTGAGAGCTTCTTCTGGTATACAGCTAGTAATAAGGGACATGGGGATATATTCACTGACCAGACAAATGGCTACTTGGGAGAGCCTGCTGTGTGACATTTTATGTGTGGTTTTCTGTAGGTCTTTTTTTCCTTTGGTCTGTTTTAGAGGAGTTGTGATTACATTTGCTTAGAAAGCATGTGAAAGGCTTTACAATATTCTTCGGCTTCCCTTTGCGACATACAATAAAGCTCTTATCAAAGTCCAATCTCCTTTTGCTGCTATAATAAATTAAGGATGGAGAAAAATGGCTCAAAAATTATGAGTAATGATGTATGGTAGAGTTATGTTAATGAGAAGCACATAATGAATGATACTGTGGTTTTCCGAATGTGTCTTTATAAGTGTCCAGTATTTTCTGTGCCTTCAATGGCAAACAGTTAAGTTTTTCCTCAGCAATCCAGAATGCATTTTTGGAATAAACCTTTCTACTTCCAAGGTACGCAAATCTAACTCCAAGGTATGTGAATTGAGAGCAGTTTTCTACAGATATGAAGCTATGGATTCTTTGTGCCAGTTATTTTCTCTCATGCCCTAAAGATCTGGTCTTTCAGTGAAGAATCCAAATGACTGGATTTCAAATATTGCTACAGGGGCAAGAAAAACAGTTATCTTCCTTCTTTAAATTGAATTCTTGTGCAGCTCCTGTGGGAAAAACAACCCTTCCCCAAAAAAACCCACCACAACAGGCTAACTATTTTCTATGAAATATTTCAATTCCTGCAAAGAACTGCAGTTGCACAAAGCACCTGCAGGAATTAAGTGCTTTATACAGAAATTAATATTTATAGACAAAAGACTGTGAAAGAAGAAGGAAAGAAGGAAAGAAGGAAAGAAGGAAAGAAGGAAAGAAGGAAAGAAGGAAAGAAGGAAAGAAGGAAAGAAGGAAAGAAGGAAAGAAAGAAAGAAAGAAAGAAAGAGAAAGAAAGAAAGAAAGAAAGAAAGAAAGAAAGAAAGAAAGAAAGAAAGAAAGAAAAAAACAGCATATCACAGAGGTTATTAGAATACAATGGTTACACAGCTGACACTAGGGAAAGTGATCCAAGGGATGTACACTAGAGTGTGTGGGGCTGGGCAAACTCTTCAGTCCTACAGTAATCAATAAATCTGTAATTTTAGGAAGCAGTGGCTATACTTTCATTCAAAAACTGCAGCATCATTTGGTACTGCCATCTCACCATCCCCCGTTTTCTATCAGCATCCAGGTAAAAGGATGCTTTGAAGAGCTTTGGAATATCATTTCAGACACGTGGTAAGAACTGTGAACTCCTAGTACCCAAGAGATCAGTAAATTGGTGATAATGTGATTTCAGGTACAAGAACCTGCATTCAAAAGACCATTCTCTTGCTCTCTGCACTGCTGGCTCCTTGTAATGTAGGTCAGCCTGAAAGTGCAACTGAATTAGAGCAGTAAATGCATGCATAAGAAGGCATTTCATCCAGAAAAATGTGTTCCTTCTCATCACTCTCATCAGTTCAATGCTCCTTTCATTTCCAAATTGGTTGCTTCACTCAGCTCCCTAGGACAGAATGACCAGGACAGTACACCCCGTGTGAGGGCATGGGAAATAAACCAATGCTGAAGAGAGAGAGCACTAGATTCAAGGTCAGCACAAACATATTAGCATATTAATCAACCACACCACCACAGATGGTTAGTACTTTTTACCTTTGTACACATTTTTTCCTGAGGTTTACTTTGGTGTGGCTTGCCTCTAAAATCTATCTTTGCTGAAACAAGAATTAAATGCTTCCAACAGCTGGGATATTTGTTTTACAGAGACTGTGGTGCCAAGTCACTTAAAATGGTAAACACAATTTCCTGAAGCAGTCTCCAGTGCTACCCAAGGAAGTGCAACAGTTTGCTGGAGGAAATAAAGAACACCACATCCAAACTACACACGAGGAACTTTAAATGATTAGGAATTCATCCACTACCTGACAGGGGATACAAAATACTATATAATCCTTAGGGAACAGGAGAAGAATTTCTTCTTCATAGCTGAAGGTCACAAATGAGCTCCTGTACCATGAACCATTGCATTTGCAGAGTGCAGTGGTAAAGGCTTCGCACAGCACATGCTGGTGGGTCTGAAGTGAGAGCTCCTGGCTCTGTCAGCAGCACTCTCTCACATTTAGCCCTTGTTTTGATGTTAAGTGGAAATGGAGAAATCCCAACTGAATGACAGAAAGGTGTTCAGCTTAACAGTATCTCCAATACAGATACTGAGTTCAACACTAAACAGCTTCTGAATGTACGCACAAAAAATTACTGCCTCACAACATGCTGCAGTTGATATCTGCCCAACACATGTCAAGGATGGAACAATTGCTCTGGTAAAGCATGATCTAATCCCAGGGGGGAGGGGAAAGGACGCCAAACTAAGCCTTGCTTTTAATACTCTCTAACGCATCTAGATAATGTCAGCACAAGGAAAGGGTGACCTTTACGGTCACTTGCATGAAAAAAACAATGAGACAAGGGGATTTCCAAAATTCCTTAGTCTTTTCAGTTGTGCATGAGGGGGGTTCCTCTTCCATCTAAAGAATGGAGCTACAAGGCTCCTCTGTAAATGAAAGATAGAGAAAAATACCAGCATATTAATCATTTCGGTCCAAGAGAAAGGGACCTTCTGACAAAAGAATTTGGGCTAGGCAGGGGCAGGAGGAAGGCAGCAAATGATGACAAAAGACCACACAGTTCACTTGTTCTCACAGCAGATCATAGGGTTGCTAGAAAAGCTAATCTAATTCATTGGAGGAACAGAGGTAAACTTGCCAGAAGCACACAAGTAAGCTTTCTGAGATGTATTAGTATTAAATTAAATTCTTCTGATGATACATATTCTTTCAGTTGCTGATAGAGTTCTGTAGATCTCTCATAAATGGCCTAAATGGTATTTTCTCTAAGCTGGAGCTCTTTCACCACTTGCTTTCAACAGCAGTATTGCAGGAACTGAACACTTTACCTGAAGCAACCACCAACACACCTCTGCAAGCAAAGCCTAAGATACATTATTTTTCACTTTCTTTTTCACTTCTCTGCTCCAGAAATGCCAGCTGCTGGAGATCATACTGCATTTAACTACTTCTTAAAGCCTAATTAATACTTGCTGCACTTCTAATGGGCATGGCTGTTCAGCATCTACTGGAGTTTGACAGGAATGATGTGGCAGAGAGGGCTAAAGGAACAAATTGTGCTGAAGAAGATGAAAAAAGCCTAAACAGCTATTTCTGTTTGAGAAGTGAAGAAGGTTAAGAATTAATATTGATGCTTTGCCTCTATCAGAAGGACTTGTTACCATCCATTAGGTTAAGACCCATCACAGCAAAATCTCCTTATCATAGGTATGTCTAGATAACTGCACATGGTGCAGCGTGTCTCACCTGACGGTCGCCTGCTCTGCCTGGAGCACAAAGAGCAGGGCAATGTTTTTCTTTCACCGCTGGCAGTGAGATTTGGGAGAGTTACAGCACCAGGGCTGAGCCAGCCAGCTGGCTTGAACACCTTATTCTTTGTCTTCCCAGCTTTCCAAGGAAATGAATTTATTTTAAAGCTAGATTCTCCTATAGAACTCTGTATAAAAGTAATGCATGTTGTGGCTATAAAAGGTCCCAGTTTATATTTAGCTTTACCCAAAATGTGGTTTAGGCTGTTGCCTTCCTAGATCGCTGGGACATTATCAAAGGAAAACTGAAAAGACACCAAGAAAGAGGAAATCTAGCCTAATCCTAGCTAACAATCATTGGAATTACAGAAGGAAAAAATACAATGGCGATCAAAGAATAAAACTAAAGTATCTGCCAACATCTGTGTTACACATACAAGTGGGTAACGAAGCCACTTCTAACAAGAGCCCCGCACACCACTTCTCCTGAGTCACACTCTCCAATGTGTCATACACACTCAGAGCCCTCAGTAAGCCACCATGCAAAATGCTTTCATTCCAGCCCCCTTTTTCTAGAAAGGTGTCACGGTGATAACAGCATTTGGGCTCCAAGCTAGAAGTTTCACACAAGAGCCAGAACCTTGTAGTTCTAGTGGACGGCAATTCACAGGGTTCTTCCTCTAAGATCATTTAACTTGTGCCTGCAGAAAAAAAGGAGGCACACCCTCACAAAATGAAAACAATGACTCCAGTTTATCTGACATGATCTGGGAACTTTAACACACCATTACACCAAAAGGCCAGCAAATTAAGTAATGTTTAACAGAAAGAAAGAAAGAAAGAAGTCAGATTGCAGGGTCTACAGAACAGTTTCGCTAGTAAAAAGCTAAATGTGTAGAGTCTTTAAAAAGGAGGATGTTGCTAAATTCTCCACATGCCATTGCTGTCCCCAGGCTATAAATATGACCTACCATGTGAGTCAGGCATTGTGAGCAGTTCACAACTTCATCTAAGCTTTGCTCCTAACACAAACTAAGCATTACAGTCATCTCACTGTCTCCCGCAGGAGAATATTTCATTGAAAGTGAGATTTGGGTAGGATTTTTTTCTAATTCCTTATTTGGGAAAAAAAGGCAGTTGAAAAGTCCCGGGGAATAAGGCATTCCCTTTCAGCACCTACTACTTCCCTTCCCTCCGCCCCTTCTCACCTCCCCTCTTCCAACCAAAGACTCATTATTCCTTCTTTTCCTGCTGAAAAGCCACTGATTAAATGACCTGCAGAACATCTGCACTACATTAGGATATTATTTGATTAAGGCATTCATCACTAGCTCTTTCAGCAAGTGGAGAATTAAGATAATAGTAGGGGGAAATGGTGTTAACTTCACTGGCTATTTCAGCTTAAACTGCTCTGCTTCTGAAGTCCAATTGCTCCAGTCCCCTAGTTGTGGGTTCTCCTCCCCCCGCCTTCTTTTTTCTTTCTTTCTTTCTTTTTTCTTTTTTTTTTAATATTTCCCCTAATTACAGAAAAAAAAATTAAAAAATATAAATAAATGTTGGTTAATCCATTTGATGTTGGCAAGACCACTGAAGCCAAATAAGCTGTTATATTAAAGGTTGCTGACATCTGTATTTCTCAGACAATTCGCTATCTGATAGGAAAGGCTTTCTTTGGAGTTATTCTAAACAGCCATAAAAAGGCCATTAAACCGCCAAGCAGCACCTCACATTTCTGTACAAACAGAGGTCTGGCACATTCCAGGTCAAGTTGCTTTTAGGGGAGAGACTAAGCAGACAAAACCAGCTTAAGTTCTGCAGGAAAGAATATTGTTTATTGTACACAAGCAGTAACTCAGCAAATCCTGATTTGAAGTGACCGCATAACACTTCAGCTACAGAGTCTGTGTACATAAAACCTGATACAGGGTGGTAAGAAAGATCATGTCATCCTGGCTTTCAGATGCTTTATCCTAAAATACCCTCAGGAGCTAAAGAATGTAATATTCTGGTGCATGCCCAGAAGTATCAACCAAGTGTCACAGCGTGCATCAAATGCCATAGAAACCAGGAATGCTGTTGCTACTAAATGTGACTGCTCACAGTATTGCATTTAATTTCCTTCAGTGCTAAGCAACTAAAAGATGAAGACACTCTTAAAGCCTCTTTATCAGCTGAAGTTTGCTTTCCAGTGTCAAGAGGGATAACATATCCACTAGTGGGAAACACACCACTCCAAAAGAACTAAAGAATTCAGCCAAAAGACTTTCCAAGCGCTGCCTGAAGAGTATACACACTGAACGTGGGTGGCTTTCCCAGTTCCCTCATGTGCAGGATATACAAAGTAGTTTTTTTTCTCTCCCTAGAACCACTATCCTCTTGCATTACACCTATGCAGAAAGTTGTAAATCTCAGAAGCTGTGCCTACTGTTTATAATGCATTGAGCAGCCACAGAACGACAAATCCCACAGCCATCCCAGAGGAAAAAAAAAAAAAGGTATTTTTAATACTCCTCCCAAAATTGAATGATAAAGGCTTTAAGGAAGATAGAAATTACAGATCAGAAATCTTAGCTTACCCTTTGTCTTTCTGTTCCCGAAGCAAATCCCAAAATGTCTTTTTCCACAAGAGACTTCACTTTTTTGGGGCTCATTAAGTCAAATTCCTTCCTCAGCTCGTTAAAGGATTGTGATGTCAGAGGCTGAGGGAGGGCTATTTTTTTTTTTTTTTAGAAGAGGCAGCCCACACTCGCAGCCCATTCACACAAAGAAGCTGTTTTAAAAGGAAAATGCCAGCTCACGCTACTCAAAAAGAGCATGACTTCACTTAACCTGTAAAAGAGCCGCCCCTCTAGAGATCCCCTCAAAACCATCACGTTTGCAACAGGCTCGCTCAAAGATCTGTTTTCAAGTTGCACAAGCAAGAGTTTACTGTTTTGGAGTCGGTTGTTGTCTTTTTTCCTTTGAGGGAGAAGGCACAACCCAACACCACAAGGTGGGATTGGCTTTGTACTAGAAAGGAGCAATTACTGGAAGGATTGCTCTGAAAGACACAAGCTCCAAGCAGTAATTAGCATTAAATTTTACCTACTAGGAAACAAAACAAACCAAAAAACCGGGTTGACTTATATTCTTTCCACAGGAGAGGCTTAAAGGTAACTGAAGTGCTTAGGGCACCTTTGCTAACCTTCTGCTTTAGAAGACTCAGGTCAGGGTAGTGGTCTCCAGCCTGTAGGAAATGTGTCAGCCACACGGAAAACAACTGAAGACAGGGAAAAACATAAAAAAAATAAAAATTAGAAGGAAGGGCGACTGGGGAAAAAAGCACAATGTTTTCTACAGCACAGTACTTTTTCATTACTGCTGCCTGTGGGCTACTGACATTTGAGTACCTCTGGATTAGGTTTCCTGGAGGCTTGATAGTTAAAGCTAAAAAACATGAGCTATGCTGACCATGCTGAGTTTGAGTTTAAACAGTCTGAATTTAGTGTCACCTTACATATGTTGCTACAAATGTCGTAGCTTAAGTGTTGGAATAGTGCATTTTACACACCTGAAGAATTATGTAAGATATTCATTTGCTTTCTGACTACTTCTAGAGCATCAGTAAGGAAAAGGTACAGCCATCCTCCACCAGCAATAATGAAAAAGCACAGCAATGCTATTTTTGAAATGGGGACCTTTAAAGGCAGTGGTATCTTGTCTTCATCTGGTGCTAGACCACCTTCCTGAGCCACATTAAATGAGGCAAGTCAAGGCTCTGCAGTTTAAAATGGCTAGGTAACAAGCTCCTTGTCACCTGCATTAGGAATGGTGTACACCTGCATTAGGAATGGTGTGGCCAGCAGGAGCAGGGAAGTCATTGTGCCCCTGTACTCAGCACTGGTTAGGCCACACCTTGAGTCCTGTGTCCAGTTCTGGGCCCCTCAGTTTAAGAAGGACATCGAAACACTTGAACGTGTCCAGAGAAGGGCAATAAGGCTGGGGAGAGGCCTTGAGCACAAGCCCTATGAGGAGAGGCTGAGGGAGCTGGGATTGTTTAGCCTGGAGAAGAGGAGCTCAGGGGTGACCTCATTGCCCTCTACAACTACCTGAAGGGTGGTTGTAGCCAGGAAGGTGTTGGCCTCTTCTCCCAGGCAACCAGCACCAGAACAAGGGGACACAGTCTCAAGCTGCGCCAGGGGAGGTTTGGACTCGAGGTGAGGAGAAAGTTCTTCACCGAGCGAGTCATTCGGCATTGGAACGGGTTGCCCAGGGAGGTGGTTGAGTCATCGACCCTGGAGGCGTTCAAGGGGAGATTGGACGTGGCACTTGGTGCCATGGTCTAGTCGTGGGGTCTGTGTTGATAGGTTGGACTCGATGATCCTCGAGGTCCTTTCCAACCTAAGTGATACCGTGATACTGTGATACCTGTGAATGAATTTCTGAAAACAGAACGTAAATAAGGTTTCCACAGGAAACAAACAATTTACACTTGCCATCCCTGTCCTAAAATAAAACCAAGAGTGGCTTTGGTGAGTCTAAAGTGATAGGAAATACTGTGTGCTTTCACATATTACCTCTCATACTGCTTGGACAAGGGGCAGATACTAAAATACATAGTAATAATTGCTCTCTTATTAGCTTTTTTTATCTTCTTTTTCTTTTCCCTTTGGATCATCCAAGAATGATGCGGATAGAATGATCACTATGATAAGGGATAAATGCCTCATAGAGAAATTATGTCCTGTATTAAACTGTATGGATTTAAATTGCCATTTCTACAGCTCCTTATTCATTAAGTATGAAATTCAACTAATGGTGCTTCACCTGTGGTCACTGAAGGAGCAGAAGGTCACAAAATATTTATCTTATATACTCTCCCTGCCACCAGCCAGCTAAAGCCCTACATGGCCCTCCAGGTCACTGGAGGACAGAGCTGTAACTGGAGCACTCCCAGGTGTGCAGGAGATGGTGCTCAAGACACTTGTTTGCTGCAGACTCAGAGGAGTTACCCATTTGACATGCAAAAGCTCAGTTTTCACTGAAACCCAAAAGAGTTTTACCAGAAACCAGCTCATACCAATTAGACTTGGAAAACAGGAATAACAGCTTTCCTTAACATATTGGCATGTTGCAAGAATGAGCTGGGCTATTGGTAGTAAAGATCTTGTATGCAGTAAAGCAGTGAAACTAAGCAGCCAAGGCTGTGTTAAACCCCCCTTCTGCTAGAGCTGGCCTCAAATGAAAAAACAACCTGCTCTCCACTCAGGAATTTGGACCTACTATTCCCATCAACTTTAACTAAGTGGTTTAGAAGTTTTGTTTGTTTGTGTGTGTTTGGTTTTGCTTGGTTGGCTTTGTTATTTTTCTTAAAGACTTAGGCCCTTCTAACAGAATAAGTTTCTAAAAAAAAAATTTCTAGTACCCTTGGTTGAAGTGAAAAGCTTGAGCAGAAAACTGAAATGGCTGAATGATCAAGGAACAAATAAAAATGCCTGATGTTTATCTCACAATGGCCCAAGAATACTTTAAAATGATTGCTCTTAACTTTGTGAAGTGCAAAGATTCTTGACGTGTCTGCATTTTAAATCACCTCTCCTTCACGACTATAAGCAGTAAGTGCCTGAGACCTGGCCCCCCTACATCATGCCATATTGAAAGGCAGTACCTGTGGAGAGTCTGTGCAAGAATCACAGATCTACTGAACAATCAGCAAGTATTGTCTTCTGGAGACATCTAGGGCAAGATTATAAAAAGGCAGAGTGATGCTGGTCACAGCACCTGAGAAAAAAAGGATCATTTCAAAATGATTTATGTGTTTCAGGCTTCTAATCTTCTAAATTTGCAGCAGGAATGAACATTAAAGCCAAAGATGCTGGATATCGCAGCTTAGTTTTCCAAAAAAACTCCCATGGTGTAGGTAACTCCTGCTTTTGGCTGCAAATATAAGGATCCTCAGATCTGCAGCCCAATTTGTCTCTCAAAAATGGCAGGTCATACACACTTTTAGTGCAGAATTAAACCTATAAGTGGGAAAGACTCTGTCCACAAGACTTCACTCTCCATGCCAGGAGGCTACCCATAGAGGCTTATGAGATACGTGAAGAAGAGCTCAACCAGTGAAAGAAAAAGATGTAGGTGACACCATGTCCTGTGCAAAAGACTGTGACTTTGGGAGACTTCTTTAATTCAGAGCAACTCTCCCCTGTAAATCTTCAAGATATGGACTTAAGCATTAGAAGTGGGGCACATCTATGCTAGTCTACGCTAGTTTCCCTGAGTGCTTCTGGGAGAAGCTATCTCAGATCTCAGTTGAGGGTTGCAACTTGTGGTTATGGTTGAACAAAGCAGGGGACACAATTAACTTTATTTTTTTCTTAATGTGGCAGAAAGAGATATGTAGTGTTATATTTCCTGATGAAGCAGTAACAAAGCTATAGTGGTCAGACAAACGCGAGCCCTTTGAGCAACCCTTTGAGCCCTTTGATGCTTCCCTATCAGCTTGAAGACCTTCCCACAGTGGAAATAACTGCACCACTTTAACCACAGGGTCATGTTACAACCTGTTGCAAAGGGCTAATTCTATTCAAGTGTATGCAAGCTTAAGGTAAACCAAACAAATCCTCTTGTGCATCCCTTTCCTGCTCAGGAAATAAACACCCTGCATGACTTTCTGAGCCTGTCAGAAAAGCACCACTAAATTCAAGATACGCAACGGCAGAATTAAAAACAAATAGCAGAAGTATTCCCTTACCTCTTTCTGTACCAATAGTCTTTTCATGACACACATCTCATTAGAGAAAGTGTTATCTCTCCCTCTGTATCACAGCAGAGTAGCCTGCACATGAAAGAAGGTCATATGGGACCAGAGTCCCCATTTTAGCTTGTTATCTTCAAACTATATTATCTCCACAGATGTCTCTGCCTGCGACTGTGAAACAAAAAGTGGCTGCTGGAAAAGAAACTGGTGCTTCAGCATGCAGCTGCTGAAGTTTACTGAACATTTTAAGGATGTCCCAGTTTTTAATACTTTTTCTACAAATCTACCCTGTGAAGCCTGCAGTGAAATAAATATGATTGGTGAACATCAGAGGACAACGCGTGCAAGGGACCAAAGTAAAATGACAAAGATACAGAAAACATGGTAAGGCTTTTAATGCTACCCCTGCCACTGTTGGGTTTGGTGGGGCTTGTGTTTTAAGTGAATTGCTACATTCTTCAGTCTTCTCTGCAGATAAAACATTTCTGACTTCTCTGTGTGGCCCCACATGGCAGGGAGCACAGACAGGAAGAGGGAAGGCAGTTTTCTGCATAGGTCCCCATCCACCTTTGATGCTGGTCAGGTCATGCCTGCTCACCAGCCAGATTTTAATTTTCACAGAATCACAGAATGGTAGGGGCTCGAAGGGACCTTGAAAGATCATCAAGTCCAACCCTGCTGCCAAAGCAAGATCACCTATATCAGGTCACACAGGAACACATCCAGGGAGGTTTTGAATATCTCTAGAGAGGAAGACTCTACAACCCCCATGGGCAGAGAAGGCTCATAGCAGCCAGGGAAGCCAATGTCACAGAATTCTTTCTTGCAACAAATGCTTCTAAAAAATAAATAGTTTTCTTGGATCTTTCCTCATGTTGAGGTGTCTATTTGATAACCAGAAATTACAAAGAATTTAATCTGGTGAGAAATCTTAACTGCTCTTCCTCCTGCTTTCATGGAAATCACATGCCCTAAACGCAAAGGCCACTGCTATTTATTGTATGAGAACAAATTGGCTCTGCCAGTTTAATTTCCCCTGGTACTGTAATCAGACCTGCTATTCTTATAAAGACAACTGGGATGAGACAGAAATAAAACATGTTTCTGAGGACAGTCTGCATGGACAGCTTGCTCACACCTCAAACCTCTCCCTTCCAGATTAGACTCCCAACCCAATATTTGTATTTCAGACAGCCTGGTCTGCTGCTGTAGCAGCAGGAGAATAATGGTTCAGTATGGATTACCCAAGGATGGCCACTGAAACAGATTTCCAAGGGGAAATTGTCACCTTAGGCATCGATGGGCTCTCACATTTGACTAGTGGTTTGCATTTTCTGTGTGATTCACAGTGGGAAGGTATGGAGAAGTAGCTTGCTGCTGCCTTCTTTCACAGGGAAAGGGACCAATGCTAAGCTCTTGTCACTGCTTGCCGTCACCTTTGTGTCTTCTCATGATGCAGGAAGTCTACATTTTCTTCAGAAAGAAAATGCCTCTGGCTTCTACTTGTAGTGCATGAACAGCTACTTGTGCTGGCACCTCGACTGGGTAACATAAATAGGATTCACATCTGAGAAACATTTAACCCTGGTGAAAACCAAAAGTTTGTGTTCAGCCCAACTCAAAGAATACCTGGAAGCCATCTTGTAATATTGCCTGGATTGAAATTAATTTGCAAGACTAAAAAATGTCTTCTTCCTTCTCATTTCCCATGATGATCAGGTAAGGGTTATTATAAAAGGCATATTCACACTTGTCTGCTCTGAAAACTGGGTCTTGAGGGCATTCTCCATCCAGGGAGAAAGCGGCATGTGGCATGGTTACTATTCCCAGCATGGCAAATGTAAAATACCTTGTCAAAATTACAATGACTGGAGCCATAAATGCCAATCAGCTGATAGTGCAACATTTCATGACAAGATCATAGCTGGAAAAACAAGTGAGAAAGGAGCATCCCACTTAACTTGTTTTCCTCGTATAGCTAATACTCCTTATCTACCCAGCAAAAAAAGAATCAGAAAAGATAAATTACTTATGGTTTTTGCAGTCTATATACAAAGAAAAAGGCTTCCTGTCCCCTCTTGTCTTTTCTCTGCCCTTGCAGTACCTTTCAATAGCACTAGCTTATCTACACACTTTTGTTGTAGGTGCTGCTGTGGGTGAAAACTGCACTCCACAACCTGTGACACTGCCACCCAGAGTGATTCCTGTTGCCACAAAGTAGTCACTTCAGGCAAACTTCTCACCTCTGCTGTTCAGAGGTTTAACAGTCTAAAGCTGGTGTCAGAATCCCTCACTGGAAAGGTATTCAAATAGGTGAGCTTCTTAGTGTTAAGGGTGAGGTAACTCAAGATGGCCTGAGCTGCACTCGCAGGAAGACACTTTGCCCTGCCGCAAGCCACCTTCAGCTGCTTCCTGCTCCCATATATCAGGTGTGAATAGATACCAAGAGGGTAACTGAGCAGTCCTGTATTGACTACTCAATGGGAACAGTCCTGTGCAGGCTCTTCCTTCTCTGTAAATGAAGGATTTGAAGAAGCTTCTTCTGTACTGATATTAAACATTGCTCACGCTTGATATGACCTGTCAGTCTACATGCTAAGGCTGTCTGTCAGGCAAACATAAAAGACATGACAAGTAACCCCACCTCACAACCACCCAAGTTAAAACAAGCCGCTTACTGTGGTAGCAAGGAATGTGTGCACATTTGTTTTGATTTGTTTAGCTAAGGTGGCTGGAAACAAAGATCCTTAGGAATTTTGAAAAAACTAACAGAAAAATGTTTGTTTTAAAACAGAACACAATGTTTAGATAACTCTTCGTCTTCCAAGTTGGACTCATGCCTGTTAATGTCTATTAATTCAGCCTAAATCTGAGCATTTCAACTCCAGTGGCACCTTGAAGAGTTATGTATCCTGCACAGACACAAAGCAGAGAGGATATTTCAGGGTTATGGGAACGAGGATTTCTTCAGTGGAGTCAAACCTTTTCCCACATTTATAGAAAACCTACTGAATTCTGAGGGACCTAGAAGTCTAAAGTCAGATGAAAATCTTTCAGGCTGTCTGCAGTTTACCGCAGTTTACCTGGGGTTTCAGAATAAAGTCAGACATTATCAGCAGAGTCTCAATTATCCTCTGTTGATTATGTTAAATAAAGAAGACTTACAGCAAGTTCCTCTAAGCATAACCCAAGAATGTATGGGGTTGTTGCAGATGCAGCAGTGCCATAGCTTTGAAGACACGGTACTTTAAATATACAGAGATTAGAGAGGATAAATCCCAGCAGTCTAGAAGGAAAAGAACTCTGCTATCTGCTCTCTACCTAAAGGAGACCAGTAAGAAGCACAGGGCAGTTTATCAACATAAACTGAATATTACTAGCATATTGCAAACCAAGAATCATCACTAAAATAAGTCAAACAGCCCCAAGCTTATAAATTATGTCTATTTATCAATTTGTATTTTATGCTACTTTTGCTTTAACTAATCAGCTATCATGTCTTCCAGAATTAATACTGACACAAAATACCTAAATAAACCAAATTTTATTCTATTATATTACTAACTGGGCAGCTCTGTTTATCAAACAACAATAAAATTACTTTATGGGAGGGAAAAGATCATCTAGACTCCTTTTCCCTTATTTCCTCCCTCTCACCCCAACACTGCCCACCCCTCATTTTCACCCAGCATCAGCAGAGCTGGGTGTCCAAAGGGAATCCTTCACAGTGGTGAGATGATGCTGACCAGCCAACTGGCCTTGTGCTCTGTGACAGGCAGCAACTTCTGAGCTAAGCCTCACAATAGTCCAGGATTCAGAGAACAGCCTGGTCTTTGAGAAACAGCCACATAATTCTTAAGAAGCACAGGCAAGCTATTTCTGCTCCAAAACCCCAGGTTAAGTTTATTTCTCTAAAACCTTTCAGAAATCCATAATGTTGTTTCCCTATGACTCCAGAAAGACATGGAAAAGCAAATACAAGTAAGATGCCTGCTGGTCACCACTTAAATCTTATGCATACATCTAACACTAATGCCATCCAGCAAGACTCCAGGAATACAAAGATGAGCACTGTGCTGCTTTTCAAATGATTTGAGGGCATATCAGAAAAAGGTAGTGTATTTTCAACTACAAAAGAAACATGAATTTCCTAGTTGCAGTTATTTCCTAGTATCTAGAAGCAATTAGTTAAAATTTTGCAGTAGTGTTTCACTAATAAGCTTGTGTTGAGACACTGACATTCCTAGTCATCATAAGTTTCTTGTACCATTACTTGGTATAAAATGAATCTTCACTCAGTTGATGGCAGTGTGCAAAAAAAATAATGTAGAAATGATTGCAGTAGTACATCCTACAGCATTAAAATTTAGTTAACTCTTTGATTAATTCATCAATGCAAGCAATGAGTTTCTCTCTAAGCAGGTGGAATTGTGATATAACATGAATAAAGGGGGTACAGGATCCCACTGAATTCCACTGCCTTCTGAAGCACAAGATTAAGTTATAAAACTGAACAGGGAAGAACAGGAATGAGCTTGCTGACAGCAAATGCACTGAAACAAACCCCATGTTCCACTGTAAGCATACTCCTCCTGATGTAATAATATTTTCTTACTAAAAAAATGCCGGGTTGGAAATATTTGAACTGCCTTTCAAGCTTTGGAGAAGGAGGTGAAGGAGAATGCTGAAGGAGTTTTTCCATATTGGGGCAGAAAATCCACACAGGAAGAAATTTCCTTGCAACACAACTTGTCCTAGGACAAGGCAGGCTCTCAGTGCTCACAGAGTAACTAGCTAGGCACTCTGGAAGTCAAGACAAACAGGTCTGCATAAACCTCATCTGAGGAATACCTGAGATAATGAATGTCATGTGCATTTTAAAGGAAAAATCAATTACCAAAAAAAAAAAAGGGGGGAAAAAAAAAGAAAAAAAGGCATAATACCAAAATCTTGTTATAGAGAGGGCTTCAGACACCTTTTATTTCTGTGCTAAATGATGAATTCATGTAATATGTGGGAGAATCTATTTTTTATTGTGTAAGAACATTACAACAATATTTCTTGATGATATGATTTTAAAAAATTATGCTCTTGCAAATTTATTCCTCCTCCTTTAAGAACTGATGGTGAAGAGCTCTTGGTAAATCTCTAGTGTGGAATGCAGAGAGCTTACACTGCTGCTGCCTATACCCTGTTGGATTGTCTTGCAGTATTTGTCAGTTTCTTTTCCCTAGAGGGTCAACACAGACAGTGTGAATTGAGGCCCTAGATACAGAAAATGCAAACTGCTAGGTATTGACAGACCTCAAATCATAATATAAAAATATTGTCCTTTTGTTTGAAACAGTTTACTAACCTGAGAATTACCTGGGACAACTGTTTAGAGTTGATTTTCCTTCCTGCTAAGACTTGCCTACATCTCTTTGAGAAGCCAGAAAGACAGCAGTTGTGAACACACCTGAGCGCATATCATGAACACACAGTGTTCATTCTGAAGGTCTTCCTGTAAAGCTAATCCTCATTATCTCCATTTGTGAGATCTAGCAAATGCAGTTTCAGTGGTCTACCTTGCTAGAAATAACAGATGAAGAGAGGAAAGACGGTGGCTCGCTAGTTGCTGAAGCCTACCCTCCAAATGCCCTGCCATATCTGTGTTGGGCATGGGCACTCTCTAAATTGCTGTAAGCTGCATTTTCAAGCTACATTTATTAATGAAGACATTCACCACTGACAGAAGACTTGCCATCTGTGCTCCAGACCCTGAGACAACAGTCCATGACATGAGACTTCCCACCATTTCTGTCATATAAAAGAAACTTTCAGGCAGTTGTGAGCATCACAGAGGCTCCATGGGGCAGGTCTGGCAGAGACCTTCTTTCTCCATCCCTGCTGAGAAAGAAACAGGAACTTCTGTCTCTTGGAGACTGTAGAAGTATCAGTGATGATTATCCACATAAATACACAGCTACAATTCGTATTCTATGAGGCTTATTAAGACTGTTTTCTCTTCTGTGTGTTGGTGTTTGGTTTTCTTCTAGCTTTCCCTTCAGTACCAAGCTGTTCTTCCATTTCTGGCTTCCTTCATTCACCACCTGTCCACATCTCAGTGTAAGTCATAAAGCCACATTTCTTCCATGCAGCATCTTGTAATACTTCCTTGTAGCATCTTGTAATAATTCCTGTGGTTTGAGCCTGTTTGTCTTGTCTCTGCTGAGGTTCTGTGTATGGGTCCCACTCTGAATGAAGCACTGAAACACAGCTCATCAATTGCCCAGCAGTCTTCCTGCTTGCCATTTTCAAGTGTTCAGTTACACTCTGAGGTAAGTTACCTGCCTCTGAACCAATGTGCTGTCTCACACTGTAGGCAAACACCAGCACTGAGACATTTGGTTTTAATTCTCTCCTCCTACTACAACAATGGCCAAAATAAATCAACCCATAATGATCCCTTGGGCTCAAATCAGCTGATGATCAAACTAGTCTTAAAGAAGTCCAAGAATGCAGGGCTTGGGAAAGCAATTGCAAATGTTGTGCTAGGCTATGTCCACTGCCTACCAACTCTTCTAAGGGTCAGTGAAATGCTCTCTCCAGCAGCCATATGACTGGGAGTTGCAGTGATCACACCTGCATGAAGAAGGAACTCATCTTGTCCTCTTCATGGCAATTTTGTATAGCTAGAGGTAAACAGAGAGGGAGAAGCCCCAGCTGTGGTAACTCAGTGTGGGGCCAGAGCTTCATCTCATGCATATGCCAATAGATGCTATCTCCTGCCAAATTCTAGGTTGGGAAAAAGGCTGCCCAGTTTGCAGTGGCTTCCCAACTTGTACTCATGGATGATTAATCTCAGAATCACCAAGGTTGGAAGAGGCCTCAAAGATCATCAAGTCACAGTTTCCACAGAGGCAGCTGGAGAAACATGGGATAGCAGTGTAATTGCATTATTAAAGGATGCGATCTGAAAAGCATAGGCACAAGAAGAAATCCATAAAGACCATCTGTATTTCTTTTGCTATTTATGGGGATGATGGGTAGACAACTTTGCATATCTCTAGTCCCACCATACAAAGACTTCAAATTACTCCGTAGGTGTGAGCACCCAGGTACTTCACAATGTGCCATGAAATTATCTCCATTTTACAAAATTATCTAAATCAATAGTCTTTACAAGGTCTTTCCTTCTTAGGAGACCAGTCTCCCAGTACATTTTACCAAGAATGTGGTGGTTCAGTCACCCATTATTTTCATTAAGGCAGTCACTAAACTGAGACAACCTAAAACTGGGTAATTACTGAAAAAATAATGAGTATATGCAACATGTCAAATGCCTGACTCATGGCAAGGAACCAAACACATTAATTAGATGTCCAGGTGTTAATGCCCTATGTAGGACACTGCACTGGAGATGCTGTAAAGGCTCTGAGATGTCTCCATTCCATTTTGCTTGGGAGCTGCTGGTGAACTGCTGTGTCAACACATCCTCTCCCTCCAGTGCAGGAAGCTCTTTGCTGCAACAGGGTAAACTGGGCTAAAACATCTTCATGAAGCTGTGACTGGGGAGTAGCTTCAAACTCAGATAGGAAGGGCTGGCTTACCATCCTGTGAATTAATTTTGGAGTATCACCAAGAAAAAGATAGCCACTGAGGGGGGAAACCACAAGACTCGTGTTTTCATTCTTAGCTATTTCTCTATCCACAAACTTAGACAAAATTTCCCCATTTTGAATCCTCTTTCCACCTTCCTGCACTCAGTCACAGGGAGGGCAAGATGGTCATTGGTACAGTATGGTATATGGCTTATTAGAAGCTTCTCATGACAGCCTTCCTCTCTTCACTAGAGGAAAACTAAATGCCCACAATGGCATAAATCTTTCTTAGGGTTTTATATTGATGGTTCTGTAGCTGAATAGCTACATGTGGAAAAGGGGAACAGTGTAACTGTGGAGGACTCCATGGAGACTGGCACTATCTGCCTTCCTAGAGTCACAACTTTGGACCAAGAGTTCACTTACTTCCCAGTACCACTTCCTTGATCCACTGGTTAGTAAACGGGGGTTTAGTTTGCAGGAAAGAGTTAATAACAATATTTCTTTTGCATTATTAACAGAGTACTGGAACTCTAATCACTTTTATGCTGAAAGCCTGAGGTTTCGAGTATGAACTATTTGGTGTTTGCCTAGCTCTGTTTGAAGAGAATACTCTGGTCACAGAGCACATTTGGAACAAACTGTAGCTGCTTACCTTTTCAGGAGCAGCCATAAGGCCAGGGGAAGGGTCTGAGGCAACCACCAGCTGAACCAGCCATGTGTCTGTGACATTCTATACAAAATTCCTTCTGCTTGCTGCAGGCTCCCAAAACATGCTTAAGCACCTGTTTTAACTTTATTGTACCCAGGTGGCTTCTCTGGTTTTGATGCAGGAGATTAGGAAATCAGGATGATGAGGAATACCTCGGGCTGATTTTCACACAACAACAAAAAAGTAGTGCCTTTCTCTTTCCCCCACTCACTCACTAGTTGACATGTTAGTTTTTGTGGTTTCTCCTTCTGACAGACAGACAGACAGGTTAACAAGAACTTGCTTGTTCAAGCAGAGCTTTTTTTAAAGAGGATACACTTTTCATACACTTTGCAACTCAGTGAATGGCAGTAGAGTTGTATGTACACTACAAGCTGAGTATCATTTATCAAAAAAGACACATCCAAAATGAGGCAGGAAGCTAAATTAGTTGTCATAACTAGAAAAACAAATACAACAGCTAATTTCAGAACTCAATTTATATTCTTTATGATTACTTAAGGCTGGCAGTCTTCACCATGTGAGATCTGTGAGCTATAAATAAACTTAGCTTAGAACAAACCAGCATTTTTTACAAGCAGGACTTAATGCATTACAGTTTTCTGGCAGAACAAAAAATAACACCAGACCAAAATCATGTCTCATTTTTAATGAAAAAAAACAAGCCAGCAAAGCAGACATCCAAAAAAGGAAACCTCTAATCTACCAGTGCAAGGATCCAAGCATGTCCCCAACACTTCTCATTCAGTTTAATAAGAGAGCAAACCAGGCCACCAGAAGTTTACAGACTAATGCAATTACAGGGTGGCTCGATAAGCACTGATTTGTCCATTGTCGATGACAGGCAAGATAAAGCTATGATAACAGGTCTACTTTTCCTTTCACAAAGCTGAATATCCACCAATCAATTAATCAGAATGGACTTCTATTTTTTTTTTTTTTTGGTGAAGGGGGTTGATGGCAAGTATATGAATGACTGCCTCTTATAGCTATTTTTAAGATCTATTAACTAACTGATAATTGGATTTACCTATAAATAACAAATGCATTTTCAAGAGAGAGCACTTAACATTTCTTACATCACAGGTGAAACAAAAAAATCCTCTTAGTAGGTCTGGAATAAAAAGACAAGTAAAATTAAACCCATAATCATAGCACCACTTCAAAATCACCATGAACTTTCAACAACTCCGTGAAGCCAAGGACACAAATGTGTCACTAAAAAGTCACTCACAGAAAAAGACAAAAAAAAAAAGAAGCCTCACTCACAGAAAAAGACAAAAAAAAAAGAAGCCAGTCAAAGAAAACCAAATTGTTTCAGTGTTTGCAAGTGGGATGAATGTGGGAAACAGCCTCTCTTCTGGAATGGTGAGTGGCTGCTTGCACATAGACAACAGCAGAGATCTGGACCTCCTCCAGAAGCATTGAAAGCAGAGATCATAGATTTTTTGGAAGCACAAACACTGTAGACCAGGCCCTTAAAACAAAAATGCTGTAGCTCTGGTGATTAAACTCTCTGACTCAGAATCTGACACCTTAAAATGTGATTTCTGGGTTTGATATAACTAGACTTTACAAAAGGAAAAATCAAACGCCTGCTGGAGGATCAATGTGATCAGTAACATAACTTCTAGTTGTTGAGAATCTCAGATTCTGACAGTGCAAAGTGTATTTAATTTTCATCACAACCCTAATAGAAAATTTACCACTACCCCCTAAAAAGTTTGCCAGTGGCTGAATTTAGAACACCTGCACAGCAGTCCAAGGGTGACATTTCTCTGAAAAAAAGGAGATTTATTCACACTGTTAACTAGGAGAGGAATTACCCAAATTGCAGAAGGATAATTCAACTTGACCTAGATGGGACCTAGGCAAAACCTCCAGGTTGTTCTGCAAGTTGATTTTCCTTTCCTCTTGAAATGGTTTTCATAGCATCTCAGTACTCTGCTCAGTGGGTACCATCTTGCTTAGCTACATCACCCAACTCATGTTAGCTGATGGAACTATGAACAGCTCAGCAACTGACCAAGTACCAACCTGGCTAATATGCTTACTGGTGCTTTAGCAAGGACATCTCCTCTCACCAATTAGTGTGGTCTCAAAAAGGATAACGAAAGATCATAGCTTTGTGAAGTGACCAGCTATTACTGCTGAAACACTGCTGAAACCTGCACGTAATTAAAGGTATGTCTTCAAAGTGAAGCTCACCCAGACTCACACTGTCACATTGCATACAGTCACCACCCTGGTTCAGAGACAGAAACTTTGTTCTGGGGCTTCGCAGGGACTAGTAACAGACTGAAGTCCAAGTGACTGCTGGGTTCTCCCCTAAATCTGCCTGTTCTGCAGCAAGGGATGCATGTGACTGCTGATAGTCCTCATCCAACCCAAAGGATGAGGATGCAAGTCTACAATTTCAGCACATTTCAATTTCATAGAGTAAAATGTACATACAGCCAAAGACTACACCAAACCCACAGAGAACCCCAACCAGGACATCTCATCTTTACCATTACATCAGGTAATGTGATTAATGCTCAGAAGGTGGAGGCACAGCCCAGATGTGGTCCTCAATGCACTTGACACTATCCTAGCTTGAACACAGCAGCAATAATCTAGCCACAGCCTCTATCCAGAGTTAAGCAAAAAGGTGGAAATGGAAAGGTGGAAATGGAATGGTAGGGAGCAGTGACAACAGTGAAAGCAGTATGGATGAAAAGTAGAGGCCATCAACATTATTATTTGCAGGCAGAGATTAGTGCTGGCATCACAAGGGTGAGACTTGAACAAAGATACTAAGAAGGTTTATGAGATGGTTAGACATACTATCATTAAAGCTACAAATCACAACATCTCCCAAGCCCACAGGTTACGCAAGGAAAAGCCCATTCACTCAACAACCTTCAGATAAAGCTGAAAGGAAGGAGCACAAGATATTTCTGTTTGCACAGGGAGACATTCAGGGAGACCAAGAGTAAAATAATGTATGCCTTCTAACAGGAAGCTGTTAGCAGTCAGTGTAATTAATTAAGGGAACAATTTAATACAGACTGTGGTGAATGCTCCCTTGCAGGACATGTGGAATCAAAACTGGATGTTTTTCTAAAAGATAAGGGCTAATCCAAACAGAAGTCAATTTAGGGAAAGTCAGTGGTCTGTGACACAATGCCAGTCATAATGTGATCATAGCTGACTCTTTAAACCTTGTAACCCATTAATATTATGAGTCATGAACCCAACAGTACTGTTCCTTCCTCCAATGAAGTGTCTGGTGATATGGAGCCTGAATGTGGGTGGGTAATGATTAATGATGTATTTTACTGTGACTTTGCTCAAGAACATTTTCCCCTGGTGACTGGATTGAACAAGTTATTCTTCCAGGAATTATGATTAAAAACTGACTTCAGCAAAACCTCAAGTTTTTTGTCCTCAAGTCCAGGTAAGCTTTTCCAGCACAAGGATCCCACACAGTGAGGATCTTCTAATTGAGAACTGGAGCCAAGTTTTAATTATTTAGACTTCATACCCAAATAGCTTAAGAATAAATAATGAACACACAATCGGATTCTGTTTTTTATTACTGCCAGAAAAGAGCAGAGCATGCTTAAGCATACAGTTATAACTGTCTCGAGAAAAGGCATGTAAGGAATCTCAGTCACTTATCTGCCAGTGATGAGGCACCAAGGGAATAATAGTGGAAGCACACCCTAGAACTGATGGAAAAAATCAAAGAACCTGAAACAAAGGGAGGAGAAAATGGTGTTAAGTAACTGAAGAAGCAGAAGAAAATTAGTAGTGATCAGTTGAGGAAAAGGAGTGATGGTATTTGATGGTATTACCATGTTCCCTGACCAGTAAACTAGCAGGTGGCCAGCAGAAGTGTCTTAATCTGTTTTGAGCTGACCACCATGTTACACAGTTTTTTATGTCCCTGCCAAGTTCTGTAGAAGTCTGGAGCTCCTGTTTCTTGGCTTCTGTTTTTCTGATTTTCACTGGTATCAGGAAAAATTCATGCATTGGTGCCCAGACTATTTCCTGGATTTTCTCTGATGATACATTGGAAAATTAATAATCAATCTCCAAGACGACCAATGCCGGTATACTGAGGATTATATTTCTCATTGGGCCAATTATGATGATCAGTATCAAAGCAGATACAGTGGAAGAAACAATTAGCAAAGACAGAATGCATTAATGCCTTGAGAGAAGTAAAATTTTTGGTTCTGAAGCGCACAGCTAAAATTGGATTACTAAAATTAGCAGGGAGTATTATTACAACCTGGAAAGTAAGGAAGTATACGAAGAGTCAGGCCTCCCTGCTGTTAGGAGATGCTTCTGTAAATTGGGTAACTGGGGTCCCAGATTTAATAATCTAAACTATCATCTTTTTCTCATTTGCATTTCTTTAATTTTGGAAGATTTATTGGTTTGAGTTGCTGAGTGGCTCAAGGGCAAGCAGATACATACCACAAGACTTCAGCCCAGGACCCTAGCTCTTTCACTCAGTTAATTATCTTTCATTTAAAGTATGCTTGTTTTTACCCTCGCTTTCCAGGTACAGAAATGGAATTAGCAAATAATATTTATGGTTTTCAAGAGAAAATTGAGAATGCCTTCTGCTGAGCCTGTAACCTGAAAACATCACTTCCCACAAGCTTCTTCTTCAATCCATTAAAATTCAATCCATTAAAATGTAATTGTTTCCTCATTGGTCATATGAGAAACAGGGTTGAGAGTGGTTCTATACCTTGGGTAGACCTGGGTCACATGGAGTCAACATGAAAAGGCTAATGACTATGAGAGAAAACAGGAGCTGACAAGACCTGGGAGCACATTTGAAAGGCATCACAGAGCTAAAGTAGTAAGTCAGAAGTTGTTTCAGAGCAGTTTGTAGCACGGTGATTACCAAGAGCAGAGATAAAATGACCCATGTTACTATAATAATGTGCAAAATGCATCTTGCTAGCACTTGATGGTACTAAACAACTCTAATCATACAGCAATAACACTAATTCCATTTGCTCAGACGTCATTCCTAAAGTCCCGGAAAGCCAAGAAATTCTATTTAAAAGCACAAAAAAGTAGCTATATAGTCCTTTTTATTTCCTTCATGCATTCCAAACCCTTAGAGGTCAGTATGACATTGTCCTAAGATTTTCTCAGCAACCATGAAATAAAGCCAGAAGCTTTCCTCTAATTATTTTTAAAGAAAGCTGAAATTCTTCTATGCTACTTCAACTGCATGAACTGAGAGTTTCAGAGGAATTCTAACTATTCCAGCACTCAGAACAGAACCAAAAACCCTGGAAGCTCAGAGAGAAACACTTGTGTGCAAGCTTGCACCCTCCAGCCACGATGGGTGTTCATTGCCCATTCTTCTGTTTACTTTGTTGGACATTGTGGTGTTTTGATAAGACCTTGTATGCTGAGAAAAGAACTGGCAGTACCTGATCCAGATCTATGCAATCAACGAGTCATCTTCTGCTACAGCATAATGGGAAGCATAAGTCAACTCCTCCTAGGAAGTTTTTGTTTTTACTTGTTACCAAGAAAAATTACCAGTCTGAAAACACCACTTCAATTGTGAGACAAGATGATTATTTCCCCCTCTGCAGAGTTATTTATTTGCCTGGGAACACAGGTTCTTGTAAGAGCTGGAGAGTTATGTTAGATAGCACTCTCAAGAGCTTCCTTCCTGAAAAAAGGAAGGAAGTTGTATCAGCTCTGTACCTTGAAGGGAACAAGCCATGAGTTAATTCATCTGAATCACTGAAGGTAAAATGAGAGCAATTTTGGTTAGGTATGAATATTTTCTTGCTTTCAGTGCCAGAGTTAAGGGTGGCAGAGTTAAGGGAACCATAAGCTAGAAGCAGATTACTTCCATGTAATAATAACTTCCGTATTTCTTCCAATCTTGCCCCTTCATTTAAAAGTACTAAAATCTAGAGATGCTACAATAACCAGCTGTATGTAAAATGGAAAAACATCACCCAGCCAAGGAAAACGCACCCTAATGAAATGAAAGGATTGCAGCTACTTTTACCAATAAGACATTTTCTGTTTTACCTGAATCTTACATTTAGAACCATTCAGTGAAAGCATACAGCACTCAACAGTTCAATAAAATCCAGGATGCCAAACCTGACAGAGCAACTGCAGAACTCTTAATGATTTACAGTTTTTCTTTGTTTCTACTAAGGCTTATAATGTCCTTTAGTCAGACACTTGGAAAGGCTGTGCCTCTGCTTCAGGGAATTTATGTTTCTGCAGTTCCTCCTTACTTCCTAAGGGCTATGCACAAATTACAGCTTTCTAAATGAGCAGCATTCATTAAATCAAATTACTAGTAATACTGCACTGTCTGAAAGTGCCCCTAATTAGTCTTAAAACAGTTTTGCCACATACCAAGAGACTAGAGGTGGCCCTGCCTTTTCAATAATCACATCTGTGCTAACTCCAAAGCCCCTAGCAATAATGCTTCTGCAAAACTCCTCCACTTTTGGGATCACTATAAATAGTACCTTCAAACTACTGTCATGTTATTTTCGTACACTCAGCCCTATACCAGTTCAAACCAAGGAGAGCTTTGCTGTTGTCTTCAGCAAGAGGAGGCTGTAAGCCTGAATGTTGACCACATCTTTCATACAAGCCAAAGATGAGGTGGACAGTCTTCCAAGTGTGAAAAGCTAAATGGTGATTTTGGCTGGGCCACAGGCTTACATAAGAGATTAAATACTGCAGCCTTCCTCCAGAAAGGTTTACTCTCATCAGCTGTCTAATTAATAGGATTTAATAAATATTAACATACAAGAGAACCTGTACAGGCACAAGGTAATGTCAAATCTATCCCCAGATTGACTAAATTAGCTCATTGCAATAAAGAAATGTAAACAACTTTCAGGAACAAATATTTACATTAAACTGTATTATTTGCTTCCAACACAAGGAAGCCAGAATTGTAAATGAGGGGCTATGAGCAGCTTCCACATTGCTGCCATATTTGAGGTTTCAAAGTGTCCTAGCACTACCCAGAGAAAGCCTGTGGAATTCATACCTTCTTATCACAGCTGCACATATCACTGCCTAGCTTGATCCCAAACAGTTGTCCATGAACACATGTAACAAATACACAATGCATGGACAGCACACTATGACTTCACAGCCTGGCACATCCATATGAGACATGATTTCATCCATCTCTGCCTAGTTTTGAGAAAGTGATGAAGGAAAAGAATCTGAAGGCATCACTTAATCCAATGAAGTGGCCATCTGCCCGCTGGATTTCAATTAGAACAGAAATTCACATATTTGTAAGGTCCTGCTCTGGCAGGGGTGTTGGACTCAATGATCTTCGGAGGTGCCTTCCAACCCCTAACATCCTGTGATCCTGTTTGAGCTGGTATCACAACCACAAGATTGTACTGCAAGGACAGTAAAGGTATTTAATCTTTTAACCTTTTTGACAGAAAGCAGACAGTTGATTTCATTTGTTGTGAGTGTTCCCTTAGGCACCCCATTTAATTTTTGGCTTCAGCGATACCCTGAATTGAAGCCCAGAGACTGAACTGCAGCCGGTGCTGGCATTCTGCTGTCTGACATCTTAATGCATTTGGATCCAAACCCAAAATTTATTATCATTGCTCTAGCGCTTGAACAGCTCTGCACTGCATACAGTTCAATGAAGAATGCTATGCTTTCATGGATCCCCTGGACACACAGCCAAATTTTCCTTTCATTTGCAGCTTCTGTTAATATACTGGGTGTCTCAGATACGCTGTGATTTATCACTACAGAACTGTCTACATGAAAATGGAACCAGGACAAAACCCACCACCACAAACAACAAACAAATAAACAAAAGCCACCAACACCAAACCCTAAACAAGCAAAACCCCCAAAACAAACAAAAAAAGCCCCCACCAAACCAACCAACTAACCAAACCCAAACACTTCATGGACTTTCTTATTTCCTCCTCCCCCAGTAATGCTTGGTTAAGACATCAGAGGGAAAAAGAAGGGAGAACCTTCTGAAAAAAAACAAAACACCAGGGCTTAGAAATTTGCTCTTTGTGAAAGTCAGTGCCACAAAAATAGCATATTTGTATTTATCCAGAAGTATGCTTTCATACTATAGTAAGACATAGTTAAAAACCTAAAACTTTTTCTGCATATCTACGAGCATCCCAGAAAGCCCATGCCAGAGGGGAACTTTGAACAAATACCAGCACTTTGCAAGTCCTGGTGCCACACTTCCACCTTCATCCCAAAGAAGATTACATAATAACCGATATCTGATCTATACAATCTGTATAGCTTGGATCCCTTAAGATAAAAGGATTAGAAAGGGAATAGTCAAAATGGACTTAGCAACAACAAAGGCAAGCTATCTTGTACAGAAGAACAGCTGTGTATGCAGGATTGACCTTTCCCCCCCCTCCCCAAGTATGAACTTTCTACAGACTGATAAAAAAACAATAGTCAGTGTTCAAAAGTGAGATGCAAGTCTTGTAAGATGTAAAACCCAAATGGTAAAAATAGCATTTTAACCTTGATTTGCCTCTTTTGGAGGGAGTTGGGGGACACAGAAGTCATATTTTTTCAGTCTTTGCAACTTCTGAGGCTTTTGAAAAGTTAAAGGTATTTCTAGTACTTAGTATTTTTTGAAAGAAAAACAATACCAAATATTTCAAGAGTTGTGATAAAATCAGGAGGGTTGAGGAAACGTAATAGGTATTTTTGCATTGCAAATTAACTCTTTCATATTAAATGCCATTAGAGACTAGTAGACTGCTTTCATGGAAAAGAATACTGCAATGTACTGTGAGAGTAAGTGTATAGATAATGACAAGTCATGTTGATTTAAATTTACACTTTTCAGACGTCAATCTTGCCTGCTGTTCTACTGTTGCAGTTCATTGCTGTACTTTCGTGAGTCCTCAAGGCTTGAAGAAAATCCAGTTCAGAAAACAAGTAACAGCTATTAAGCAACTAGAGGACACGGAACGAGAAGATCTGGATTTTACTCTCCTATCTGATGCTGACTTGCTGCATGACTCTGAATAAAATACTTAACTTATCCATGCCTCTACCCTGCCTTAATGTGCATCTCCTAAGACTGTGATGAGGTTTAATTAATTAATGACTATAAACTTTTCAAAAGCCTAGGGACAGAAGGACTATGGAAATGAAAATTATTAATAATATTTTCCTGCATACAGAGGTATTTGACATCCTATTTGACACATATAAATGAAGAGACAAAAACATACACAACACATTTGCACATAACTTCTGACTCTCAAGAAACAGCAATATGGAAACACACAACGAAGGAATAAATGCTACAAATCTCTAGAGGTCCTTCATTTCCTGTGCAGGCAGCTCTGGTACTGCCTCCCCTTTACATCATAGCTTTAAGATTACAAATCATGCTTCTTTAACAATATTATAAAAAGAAATTTTTCTTACCCTCAGCCCCTGCTCCATAGACAAGCAGAGGACCTGCCAGGGTGCTGTGTACCTGAACATGTTTGGCCCCTTCTGTAGACAGACTAAATAGCAAAAGGCACAGGAAGTCTCTCAGGTCTCCTGGATGCTTTTCATCTGAGAGATGCTTAAATTGAAAGAAATCCTCTAGTTGTGCTCTTCAAGGACCCCTCAGGAAGACTCTAAGACGGCCCTACAGCCATTCCACTTGCACTCTGAGGAACTGAATAACTAATTCAATAAGAGGCTTTTTTCTTGGGAAGAGCTTAGCTCAAACTCAATTAGCACAAATAGGATGATAACCTTTGAACCTCCCACTCCTCCTCTCAGAGGAGCTGAGGGTGGAGAAGACGTCAGGGCAGGGTCTCTCCCTCCCCTGCAAATCTCAGGTTTGTTTGTATTTCCGTTGCTGGCATTCAGCTCTGCTTCACAAGTCCAGAAGCAGTTATCATATATCATCTGTAGTTTTGCACTTTTTTCCCCTTTTTTCCCCTTTCTTTTCTTTCTGTTATCTTTTAGCCCAGCTCAAAGGAAATCGGTTTTCCTCCTGTCAAGAGGGATTCCCCTTACCTGTAACCAGTGTCCTGACCTCTACTTGGCAATTTTCATGATTTTGCTGAATAAATTCTCACAGAAACTGCTATATGCACTCTGACAATAGAATACAGAATACAGAACTAACCAGGTTGGAAAAGACCTTCGAGATCATCAAGTCCAACCTGCTACTTAACACCATCTAATCAACTAAACCATGGGACTAAGTGCCTCATCCAGTCTCTTTTTAAACACTTCCAGTGATGGAGACTCCACCACCTCCCTGGGCAGCCCATTTCAATAGCCAATCATTCTTTCTGTGAAGAATTTCTTCCTAACATCCAGCCTAAACCTCCCCTGGCACAGCTTGAGACTGTGTCCTCTCATTCTGTCACAGGTTGCCTGGGAGAAGAAACTGATCCCTATCTGGCTATGACTACCCTTCAGGCAGTTGTAGATGGTAGTAAGGTCTCCCCTGAGTCTCCTGCTCTCCAGGCTAAACAACCCCAGCTCCCTCAGCCTCTCCTCATAGGGCTACCACCCTGAATGAGACTGAAAGTGTTAATCCAAAATACACTGAAGTGAGCTCTCTGAAACATTGGAAATATGACATACTAAAGCCTTGATTGTGGTTAAGTTTTCCTTAATGGATTGTCAGTTTTTCAGTCAGCAAGCAAGACCTAGTCTACAAGAGATAAAACTTCTAAAAAAATTGTTTTCTATGTTTATGTTATTTTGGTGATGAACTGAAATGGTATTTGTGTACCCTACTGCTGCTCACAGAACTGTGAGATGCTGTATGCACACCATGGCTGTGTTTGCTTTCTTTGATGGCAATTGTTTGTACTCACAAATCATCACCAATGGAAATTCAGCCACAATCAAGTAATGAACTAAACCTTCGTTTTGGGCTTTTTCCTTTGGTAGGGGGAGAAGTAATTCTAAATTTATATTAAATCTGACTCAGTGATCCCCAATACTTTATCTCCAGCATTTGTGCTGCTCCAATCCCAACCAAATAAATTGTAGTGATGCAGGAAGAGCTGTGAAAGACTCACCCATGCAGCTGCTTCTATCAGAGAACTGAGGTGCCTGTGTACACTGCTGTTCCACCATCAGCTCACTGCACTGAAAACAGTCACAGTGCAGTTCTCCAAGGTCTGTTACAGCATAAACACCATGAGAAGCACTCTCACACACTCAATGGTTTTATTAAAAAATTATCTGAGAAAATGTATCTCCTTATAAAGATTTTGTCTTTCCTCACAGTGAAGTGATAGGCAGCCATGATGAAACCTAGATAAGTACTAAAGTGCTGATTTCACGAAGTATTTGGCAAAAAACAAGCATGCTCCTGATCCTCAGCTCAGCTAGGATTTTGGTGACAAACAGCCATTCCATACATCCTTTGAACCCTTCCATGGCCAGATGTGAAAATAACTGCCATGGAATGGGAATAAACCTGCCCACAGGCATCTTTGTCTTGTAGCCTTTTAGTATCCTCTTTTGTTTTATTTTGTTTTGTTGTTGTTGTTGTTAAAGGTTCTATGCCTGTGTCTGTATCACAGGGATTTCTGATGGTAAAGGAACATACTGAAATAGAATGGATCAACCTAAGTATTAAGATATGATTCTGCAGACTTAAGATTCTGCAGAACTAAGTCTGTCACAACAACTGAAGCCTAGAAGATCATAAGGAAAATCCTAATGACAGAATGTTTTGGCCTTGTATGAATTATTAAGCAAACTTCTTAGAAAGAATACCGCAGATCTTTGATTTTCCTAGTGGATGATCTGAGTGTTCTTGAAAGCTCAGAAACTGCTAGCCAAAACCACTGTGATGCATCAGCCATATTTAGAATAGTTAACTAACTATGAAGCACAAATTAAAACTTCTTTCACATCTTTTCCATTAAGGAATATCCATGCAGGTAAACAGTTAAAAAGACATAATCCAAACTTTTGTGATCTCACACCCAGGAAAATATAACCTGCTTGTTATCTGAAAAGGTTAGTTTCCTTTTTCCCTTTTCATTTTGGCCTATCTCCCCTCTCTTTTTAAAAATAAGACAAAACCAACCAACCAACCAAAACCAACCAAACCCTAATAATAATAATAATAATAATAATAATAATAATAATAATAATAATACCACAAACCAACACAAAGAAAAATCCCGCCCTCCCCGATTATTGAAGTGGCTTTACCCTGTGGATGATTTTAACTGAGATGACATTGCTGCTGATGTAATGAAATGAATATAAACATTCCCATACCAAGGTCAGACAGTTAATGCAATTGTTGACTTGTCTTCAAGGAGAAACAGTGAACAGATATGCTAAAGGGAAGCCACAGAGTTATGACTGTGCCACCCACGCTGGGGTCTACTGAGACTGACAGTATAGAATGCCCACTGCGCTGAAAGCCCATCCTTTTTCCCTCTTACCAGAAATCATTAACACCAAAGGAGAGCTTTCCCGGACTCAGTCAGAAGTTGAAATATTAGCCCTCATAGCATTTCTCTCCAGCAGGTCGTTAGTTAGTTAGTGTGGAAATCTTGGCAAAGGTAGTCAGGATTTACAGTAGCAATGCAAGATGCGATTGGTCCTCACTGGAGAATGCAAAGCACGTACCAACAAATGCCACACCCACATTATGTGGTTTGTGCTTCTTAAGCAAGGGTCATTCAACTTCCTGTGAGACTCTGACAGCACAGGATTTACCAGTGCTGCCTTTCTACGCCTCCTTTTATTTCCCAATAAATACAAACTGTTTAGATAAGGTTAAGAATTTACTCAAGCTGATGAAGCCTTAAAAGTTGTTTGTCTTCCATTTGTCTATGACTAAAGAAGATGAGACACTGCATTAGAGAGATGAAGCCTCCTGCTGTGAAAAATGCATGTGGCTAAAATACTAGACTGGAATGTGAGATCAAATCCAATCCCAGGCTCTGACGTCTTGGGGAAAAAAAATCACTTAATCTCACAGTGCCTTTTATCAGAAAGGGACTTACAGCATATTTTGCAAGTTGTGTGCAATAAAGTATTCTTATGAGCACATTTGTGAATTAATTTCCTTCTTTGAAGAATGCAAGGAAAATAATCTTTCACATAAAATCAGCATGTGAGAGCACCCTTATTGTATCTTATCTAATTTTGGTATGAAAAGGACCCAAAAGAAAAAGATGGCCAAGATTTTAATTTTCCATCCTATGCCCTGTTAAAATGGTTCAGTTAATCTTCCTGGTCCCTCAGTGTTCCACTGAAATGCCACGTCTCATGCAGCAGAATATATTGCAGATACAGTTTCAGCGGCATGAGGAAGGCCTTCTCTCCCCTTCCTCTGCTCAATGATTCTGGCATTTGACACCAAGATGTTTGAAATTTCCAAAAATGCCTTTGGTTTTGTCCATGCTGTATGCAACGTGCAAATACAACACATCACTACGCTGTTTTTCCCTTATAAAAGGTAGAAAACTGGATTGGTGTCTGTTGTACACAATACAGCCTGGCTGGCACCGGATATTGCAAAGGTTCTATCAGTCCTGGAAATGAGCACTCAAAGTCTTTAAGTAATTGCAGGCTTTGACAACAGCAAAATACATGGTTTGTATTTGGACAGAAGTACTTAGGAGTCCAATACTTCCTAGCTTCAATCTGTAATTACTGAACCTCATGAGCGCAGTACTGCAGCGACTGCAGGACTGAATACAAATGCCCAAGAATACATTGTGGTTAGCTCCTCAGGAAAGAGTGACAAGTATTTCTTGTATTTGTTGCTTTCTAAAATATTAACATTACTAGTTACTACGGTTCTACTGAACCGCTTCTTCCTACAGCAAGAGCCCTCCTACAGGAGCAAAGACATGGGTTTCCATTCCTACCTGCTAGTTGGAAAGGAGCGATCTAAAAATTATACATCAGCCAGTTTCTAAATCTTCTGATTTAAATTTATCACCTTGTTCATCTCACCTCTTCTGTTGCACATGATTTTATTATCCTCATTTTATACGTGACACAAGAGAGGTTAAATTCAAAGTTGTATCTATAACTTGACAAACCATACAAGATCTCAGACAGTTCACCAAAAATATGTGACATTAGCAATATGAGGAGCCTGTCTTTTCTTATCACACATTTTATTTCCATGTACATCCAAAAACATTGATAAAAAACTGCAAAGTTTTATCTGAGGCCTTGATGGAAAGCCTGTGGCTTAACATGGAAGAAAGTCGAATTTTCATGCATGTGAGATGATGATTCAGTGCTGAGGCCAGGGGGTTGGAACTGGGTGATCTTTGAGGTCACTTCCAATCGTGACAATTCTGTGATTGTTTTGGTCAGTCTTGTAAAAGATGCTGCTGCTTTCTACAAAAACCTAACTCCCTTGTTGCCTGGTAAACCTCTGCTGATACAACACTGCTACTACCATTGAATGTCTATCCTCCTCACCAAAAAGCGCCATCTCTGTGACAACACAGTATGTACTGATTGCAACATCAACTGATACTCGGTGCTCCAAGAAATAACACTGGAAGGATTATTCAAGAAGAGGATAGGGAAGAAGTTGCTTAGTAACAAATGCTTTTCTCAGTACTTAGAAAAGTTCATTGTATCAAGAGAAAAAGCATTTATTCTGAAAAATAACATCAAACCCAGGAGAAAAAAAAATGGCTAACTAGATGACTATGATTTGGATTAATGTTGTCTGGAAAGATTAATTCACAAACCCTGCAAAAACTTAAGGAGCACAATTTTCTGCCTTCTGTTTGAAGGGAAAAGCAGTAAGAAAGGGTGTAAGAAAAAGGTAGTCTTTCTAAATGCTCTACAACAAAGCTTTACATGTGTGTGGCTCTTTTGGCTACATTTCTCATCAGGAATGCAGTGGATCATGAAGACTAAGTTCTCACCAACCACTGGAAGCAAACTTTCCCCTGAATACACCATTCTGTGCACTGTATACTACTGATGATGATACAGAGGCATGAATTACTTTCACAACATATGGAAAACTAATCAGCTTGGTGAAGATCTGGAAGAGCTTACTAGTGTATTGCCAAGCTAGTCACCAAAAATGCAGGAAGAAGACATTTTGCAAGCCACAGTGTGGCTCTGGGTTCTCAGCAACTTCCATGTTTAAGGCATGACTCAAAACATGCAGAATTAAATGGGTATCTCAATGTACAGTGCAATGAGCTTTGGACTGGACTCATTCACTGCTACTCACACAGCTCCTCCTAAACAGGAAATCCTGAATTCTCACGCAAATTCTTTTCAAATCAGATCCAACTGCTGCTTGCCCACCTTTTAACCTCTGAAAGACCAATAGCCAAACACTTTTACAAGTGGGAAAGATGACAAAAATCCTGAAACAATCAGTAGAAGAGGAAACTCCCCTAAATTCTTCACTCTAACTAGGGATTTTTAATCTATCTGTCTATCTATCTACCTACCTACCTACACATACAATCTTCCTAACTCAGTACCTCTGAGACACCAATATAAAAAGAACAAGAAAAACACATTCATATCAGAAGGTACTGTGGATGGATGTAAGTTGGCTGCTTTGAAGGATACTGAGTAACTGCTTAACAGTTCCCCTTCTCAGCTTTTCTAAGGTGTCCCTCTCTAGTTAACATGCTAAACTTGTTCCTGGGCTGTCTACACAAGAGATGATACACTAATCATGAAAGTGCAGCCTCTTGTGGTTTGGCAGAAAATATCACAGGCACTTATAGAATGACAGTAGGGATCATGTGTAGCATCACCACAGAAGAACAGCCCTTTCATTCACCCAACAGCATTTATAATGATGCTGGCACTGTGGTTTGACACTAATACAAGGAGAACATGGCAGTGCAAGCCAGGCCCTAAACGAGTTGCTGTAATCCTGCTCACTTCTTCCCTGGCCATGTTGGTTTTAGTTTGCTGTCCTGTGATATGGCTGAAGAGTAATATTGGTAAATAGGGGCGGGGGGAAGAGGGGGAAGTGACTTATATGTGGCTGGACTCAACTGCCAACTGAACAAACAGAAACACTGTTTGTGTACAGTTCAAAACCATGTGCTTTCCATTTGCAGTACCTCAGTCTCCACTGCAAAAGTGCTGCAGGAACTTCGACAAATGCATGCAAAAAGACTTATGCAAGCAGGAAACAAGATCTCCTGTGTCATCTGGTCCCATCACCAGCCACAGCAGGAAAGCATGTCAGCTTATCCTCCAATAAACTGATTCAAGCTCTGACTGAAAAACAGATAGAAACTTTTGTCCCCTCGTTACCATGGAAGTGTTAGTTTGAATCTTAAAGGCTGGCCACTAGTTTCCAGTATGCATCTACTAATGGCTAGATTATGTCTGGTTTGCTCTTTTTCCAGTACTGACCATTAGGTTTAGTAATCTACTGCCCTTCTTGTTTCCTTCTCTGATGCATGTGTAAACTTCTGATATATCCCAGCCTGTATTTTCCCAGACTAAACAAGTAAAGCTCCTTTAATCTCAAGTTGCAGGTCCCTGCTGTTCACAAAGACACCCCTCCTTGAATATACTGCAGTGTTAAGTCACATTTTTGAAGTGTAAAGTGGCCAGAAATGTACATGGTGTTCCAAGTTTGGTCTTACCAGTGGTGTCTATAATGATCTTCATGTGTCCATATCCCTTTTGGAAGTGCCCTGACTGTAAGCAATCATAGCAGGAGAGGAGAGAAATCCTCTTTGTATAGCCATATAAGTAATGACAGCCCTCAGGGGACTTGATGGTACATAAAGAAGGTATTTATACAGAAAGTGGATGGACAAAACCAGCATGTGGCATAGGAGATGCTGGCAGATGGGTGACAGTGCAGGAGACACTCACAGTTGTGCTGCTCTCATCCAACAGGATTACACCAATTACAGGAAGACAACAGCTGCAAGCAGATGGGAACTTCAAATACAGACATTTTCTCCAAAACTAGTAGCAGCAGCAACAGCTGTGCTGGAAAGGCAATCAGTTAGTTCACCACGAAGCCTGCAAAGTATGTCGTCCTTCCTGAACCATATTATATCTCCTCCTCTCAGACAGGCTGACACAATTTCTTACCCTCTATTTTGTCTTCCAGGCTCAACCTACGCTGAGCTAATGAGTGAATGATTAAGCACCAGCCCATGCTACTCTATGCCCTGGATACAATTACCAAAGTTACAGTTCCAAGCTAAAGACTTGCAGCTCATTTTCTTTGCATGAAATGCCATCAGAAAGGAAAACCAAAACTGAGGATGCTCACACAACTGCTTTGTTTACATGGTAGAAAGTTTCAATAACACAGTGGGAAACCCTGGGAGAAAATCTCTTCTCCCTTCCCATCGTTCTCTTTTTGATGCTTGTGCTGGGGCAGCTGACAAAAATCAGCCACAAAATCAGCCACTTCTCAGACCAAAATCAGACACTTCTCAGACCACTCATTTCCAGGGACTGCCCTGCCAAGCTTTATTGCAGAATGCAATAAATAATAAATAACTGTTACAAATATGGATCCAAGCCTCCCTGGATTGAGCACCACCACCACCACTCTACCCCTCCATAAGGTCCAGCCCCTGCCATCTCCTGATGGCAGCCTTCCTCCTAGCACTCCACTCCCTGCTGTGCCCTTGCCTCTCTGCCAACACCTCCTCTTCATGGTCGGGCAGGGCACTGCTGGCACAGAGTCAGGCGTAGGCGAACAGTGCTGACACTATCTGCAGGCTTTCAAAGGCTCTCTGCCCTGTTGATTTCAGGGCTGTGAAGCAGAGAAATCTGTGCTGGCTTTGCAAAGGTTTAACAAAGGTTATTCATGCATGGTCAGGTGGGTCTCAGTACTTGCAGAACACCCATTAGCAGGCTTTTGCTGGGGCTGGGAAGCTGGTTGTGGAGGAAAAATTCTGCTCTAGTCTGATCAGTTGGTCTCCCTCTTCCTGCTAAAATTTCTCATAAAGCCTCCATATGGTTCACAAGATCTTTGGGAATGGAAAGAGGGAAATGAGAAGGATGCAGTCCCAATGGGAATTCCCAGACAGCACCAGCTACATGAAGATATTCCCATTTGCTGTCTGTGTGAAAAAGTTAACAGTACCACAGTATAACTAAGGTTGGAAGAGACCTCGAGGATCATTGAGTCCAATCTAAGTTCACCAGCCATATGGTATGGTTTTATTATGGCTTCTATGCTACTTTTTTTTTTTCCTTTTTATTTTTTAAATTTTCCTAGGGGGATAGGAGTAACACCATACCATACATATTTGTGCCAAATAATGTGTTGGATCATACAATTCATGGGAGAAAAACCTGGCAACGTGAAACATGACCCTGAAATTCATCTGCATTTCCTCTAAGCAGGTAGGTTTTTCATCCACACGCAAAAAGTATAAGATAAATGGTCTCTAACACAACCAGGGTGAGTCAGGGGAGTATAGAAGAGCTCCACTCAACCCAAAATCTTAGAAATATGAAGTGTTTTAGCTTCAAACCTTTCAACTCCTTCATGGATTCTTCCTACCTTATTCTGATCTTTCATTTCACTGTAGAACAATGTCTTTTCTTCTCTAGGTTATAGACACATAGAATGGTTTGGGCTGGCAGAGACCTTAAGGATTATCTAGTTACAACAACCCTGCAAAATGCAGGGTCCTATTCTTCCTGCAGTGAGCTGCCACAGCTAATGGTCTGTGCCCTGTTCAGGTCTTTGCAAGACACCCTCTGTCGCCGAAGGATGCATTTAAGTCCTGTATCCTCAGAACAAGACCACTGAAGAACCACTGGCTGATGAATATCAAGAATCTGTGAATTCAGTTCACAGCAAGGCTGCTTGTAGAAGTACATCTCAAGATGACAAAACCATGGTCTGAACAGTTTGGTTTTCACAGAGGTAAAAATCAGCAGAACAAATAAAAGCCCAGCCATGTCAAATTCTTCCTTCTATCCTTTCAATTAATAAGTATTTCACTTACTTAGCTCTGCCCAAAGTTCACTCCAGGTGTGTCAGATATTCTAGGTAGAGTTTTGATGAATGCTCAGCATTGCCATAGCCTGCCCCACCATTTCTTCTTTTTCTTTCAATACACAAAGTCTTATCCTTTTTAAAATCCTGACAGCTATAACTGCCTCCCACCATGTGCAAAGCAATCAGCTGCCTTAGGGCACACTCTTTTCCTCTAATTCTCCAGTACAATGATTCTTTTCTTCTGCCTTTTAGCCTGATCCCTTTAAAAACTGAGAATTTTTATAACAGGATTTGTACAAATCCTCTCATTTTCTGTTCATTAATTAGTTATAATGAAGCACCCTTTATAGATAAGCTATGAAAAGTTATTGCACTGCCTCTTGAACCCCTAGAGAAATTCTTACACTGAAGGCTTTCTACTAAAGACCGTCCACAACAGCTATGGACGCCTGCTCATACACCTCCTCTCCCATCCACTGACAGACGGTAGCCTCTGTTTAGCACTACTAAGCAGCTTCACCCACTTAGAGTTTTTCCAACAGTATAATCTGAATTTTCTTTATGGCAAATTAAGTTTTTCCCTTTGTGGCATTGATTGTACTTAATGAATGTCTGCCGAGGACAGATGGGGGCCAAGCTATTCAGAATTTTCCCTTATACCAGATGTTGCTGCTGTGGGGCACAATTATGGGACATAATCTTTGTAGGGGGAGAGGAGGGGGCAGAAGACCTAGTAACACACAGATGTCTGTGCACACTTGTGTGAGTACACACAAGTTTGTTTGTCTGCACTGGTGGACAGAGAGATATGTTCCTGCCTCATATGCCCACAAGTGGGTTTCTGGTGTGGCAATATGCACTTGTTAACAATACCTTTACAATGCTTGCAGAAAATTCCACTTTGTGCCTGCTAGGATGGATAAAGGCTGCTATTGCACAAGAGTCTCACTTAAGACATGGAGTGTTTTCAAGAATGAAAGCAGACCGGGCATTAGCAACTGCCTGGAAACCCAGCAGTAGGACTAATTCCCTAACACTTACACTGTGATGCCTTTGCAGCAATGTGTTAAATGCTGCTTTTTTGCCCACACTGAGTAGCCACAGTGCATTAGGGAAAAAAAGTATCTGCTACTGGTATTTAAGCAGTAGCCATATGGTTATTGCACTTATTACACCAGCTCCTCCAACCAGCCAGCTGAGTGTTGTATGGATATTAGGAGTGGCTATTCATTATACAGCCACGAAGGCTTCTTTGGCTCAAGATGCTGAGACCAGCTGTGCCTTCCACAGATGACTGTTATGGCTGAAACAGGATCACTTGAGCACACGTGAAGAGAGGTGCTGATAAATCAGTCTCAAATCCCAGATTCAGGTCAAGAGGCTGCTCCTGTGCATGCAGCAGTTTTGGGCTGAGGTTCGATGTTGTTGCATACCTGTTTTATCACTGCTCCACCTCATTCAAAGTGACAAGCACAACCCAAAAAGAAGAAAGATCTGCTAGATCTGAGCAATTCAGATAGAGACTGATCTTCTCTACCTTTCACAGATAACCACCAACTTTGAGCTAGGATTCAAGCTTCCCAGAACTGGGTGGTGCTGTACGTGGAGAGATAGATACTCTTGTGCTTGGGAAGTAGCTACGCTTCAACTGAAGGTATTTTCTAAAGTGAAAGACTAAACGACTGTTACAGAAGCAATCCATAAGAGTCAAGATTCCTGCAGCTGATCATTCACCTAGCTCTGTAGGTTCATTCAATTATTATTATATATTTTTTTTTTCCATTTACTTTAAAATCTGGTAGCAAATAGGCAGCTAGAATCTCTTTCTCTGTTGGAGTACAATTTGCCTCTGAGCCTCTGCAGCCTCGACTCCAGAAACCAAGTGGATGTCCACGTGTCTCACCTGGAGCTCTTTGACATAAGCATCAGGTTGGACCATTGTCACTTGCATCTGTGTACTAAATGTTCTTAATGCCTAGACCAGTTCAGACAGGTCCCAGACCCATTGCTTGGACTACTTCTTGCTTTATCTGATCAAAGGCTGCTTGTTGCTCAGGAGAGATTACGTGCTTTGGCTGGCTTCGGCTCAGTCTAACTTCTCTGCTCCTTTCTCTTGTCCCTTTTGTACAGGGGGGCAAGGGGGAGGCAGGGAGGGAGAGGCTAGTAGCTTCCCCTGTTCCTTGGCCAGGGGGTCCTGTGCTGTTTATTAATTGTAAATATCTGTAAATATTGTAAATCCTGTGTATTTTGTACATATTCAATTAATTCCATTGTAGAGTGTAGATTTTGCTTGTAAATGCAGCTTCATTTGCTTCTGAGTTGGTCTGTCAAAGTTAATGTTGGGGGGGAACTTCAACCCACTACAAGCATAACAGAGAATGAGGTAAATATGAGGTATGTGATCTGGTATTCAACTGAAAGGTTACAAACAAGAAAGATGTCAGTTCACTGTGTTTTCTTTCCTCTTAATCTTAAATGCAGCACGCTCCTGCCCTCATGCAGAGGAAGTGTGAGATGTGTGCTCCTATTACCGTGGCTGTTGGCAAGGAAAGAGAAACACAAACACTCATCTACCTTGTGTAATTTGCAAACAAAAGTAAAGGACAGGTGAGAGTCAAAGTTGTATTGAAACAGATGCTTTCACTAGCTGGAGCACCTTTGGACATAACCAGCTGCAGTGCTGGCTCCAAGTAGCAGCCCACCTCTTAAAAGATTCTGAAGAAACATTTAAAAGGAAACCCTAGCACTGATTAGCATTGTTTAAGAATGCCATGTTGAGCCAGAAAGGAAGCAGTCATTTTGTTTCTAAGGAGCACCATAAAAAAAATACCATCAAAACAAGATAAACGTTGTAGCCCAAACAATTTTCTCAGCACATAACCCCACCTAGGAATTTCTCTTATGAAATCAGGCTGCCCTGTGTTTCCAGGTCCACCCACTAGGAGCAGCCATGCCTGAAAATCTCACCTCCACTGATGGACCACTTACGTGGATGGCCTTTGTGGAAATAAGTGTGAATTTGTGTGTACTGTAAGGCCTGTACACCAGGCTCTGACACCCAACCCTCACAAACTGAGACCGTGGAAGTGCCCTTGGAAGGAGAAAACCTCTCACTGCACAAGGTATATTTGAAGATTACTCCTTGCACCCCACTACTCCACCCAGATTGTTTCAGAGCACTGGGTGGGAAGAAGGCAGGAACAGCCTGGAGGGAGATGTGCTTAGCCCACCCAAAGGATGTCCTGAAGGCACAGCAACACTTTTGCAGCCTCTCCTGCCCACTCACTGCTGTTCTCTGCCTGGAGGTTACAGGATTACTCATGCTCTGTCTACACTGCTCTCTGCAAGGTATTCTTCATGAAGCAGGTCTTACAGAATCATAGAATTGTTAGGGCTGGAAGGGACCTCGAGGACCATTTAGCTCCAACCCCTCTGCCATGGGCAGGAACACCTCACACTGGAGCAGGTTGTTCAGAGCCACATCCAGCCTTAAAAACCTCCAGGGATGAGGCTTCTACCACCTCCCTGGGCAACCTGTTCCAGTGTCTCACCACTCATGGGTAAGAATTTCTTCCTAACATCCAATCTGAATCTACCCATTTCTATTTTTGTTCCATACCCCCATGTCCTACCATGACCTGACACACTAAAAAGTCCCACACCAGCTTCTGGTAGGTCTTTTTAAGATACTGGAAGGCCACAATTACATCTCCTCGGAGCCTTCTCTTCTCCAGACTGAACAGCCTCAACTCTTTCAGTTTGTCCTTATAGGAGAGGTGCTCCAGCCCTCTGATCATCCTCGTGACCCTTCTCTGGACATGTTCCAGCACGTCCAGGTCCTTCCTGTAACAGCGGCTCCAGAACTGGACACAGTACTCCAGGTGGGAGCTCACCAGAGCAGAGTACAGGGCGAGAATCACCTCCCTTGACCTGCTGGCTATGTTTCTCTTGATGCAGCCCAGGATGTGATAGGCTTTCTGGGATGCAAGCGCAGACTGCTGGCTCATATTGAGCTTCTCATCCACCAGCACCCCCTTTTTTTTTTTATTAGTGATGTTGAATAGACCCTGGGATAAATGCAACCTTTTTTGTTGTTTAACAGATTTCTGGGGAAGTAGATCCACAGAAATTGAGTTGCAATGCAAAAGCATAGGTTACCAACACAAGCCTGTGAACCAGACAGCAAGCAACAAGCAGCAGGGAAACACTCTTGTCTTTAGAGATAGTAAAATTACCTTACTGCCACCATCTTTGCTCTCTGAGATGTTATTTCCCAGCTTTTCATGTTTTTCCAATTGTTTCTCTTTTAATGCAACGGACAAATGCCTTCCTGAAAGACTATCCAACCCCATTTTATGCTGCCAAAAAGGCTCACACAGACATCATGCCCAAACCATTTCTGTGTTTTGCTTTCCCATCTCTACTTTTTCTTTAAACATTTGTGGCTTGGTTCTAATAGTGCTTTTACTCTTGTGTGGCAAAGAAAAGTCAAGGTCAATAGAAAGCTTCTTTGTGCAGTTAATAGAAACACTTTTTTTTCCTTCTTCCCCTATTACAATCAAGCAATGAGGTGTTTGCCTTCAAATGCTGGTGAGAAAGAGCAAGAAATAAGGCACACGAAACAAAATCACCACTTGTTCTTTTCTTGCAGTAGTCCTCCCTGGCTGTCATTGAACTTAGTTCTACTTGGTTAAGGATGGAAATCTTCCTGGGCAGGAAGGCTGCAAGAATTGCTCTTTGAGAGCTTCCTCTTAGATTTACACCCTGCTCCATGGTAGAACAATTTCAGAAGTCTGGGATGCCATGGACATGCTGGGAACATGTTTTCCCTCTTCCCCCAATTACAGATGGAAGCAGTAGACTGAAACTGGAGCAAGCATCACAGGTGCAGAAGAGCCAGAAAGGAACAGACACAGCAACCTCCCATCAGAAATGAAGGCTGATGGTAAGATTGTGGATATACAAGCACAGGAAAAGGGAGTTCACGGCATACAGTTTTGTAACTGCTTGTAGTCTTCACTAAGATATTAAAGAATTCCAGACAGCTGGAGGTAAGCCATTGTGCAATTCAAGTTAAAACCAAACAGAAAGTGGGGAACATATCCCAATGTATGGCTCTTGGCTGACCCTTCTGTATTTGTGGGGGCTATAAATCTTTCTGATAATCTCACTGCAGTTTTCCCTGATAACCATTGGGTCTGAGGAGACAATTGTCTTTGGCCAGAAGGAAAAGAAATGGAGGACAGATGAGCCCAAATACTTACTCCAAAGGATACTAATGAAGAACAACTTATTGTATCTGGCTTTCATACGTGTTAGTGGAAAAAACAAACACAGAAAATACCTTCTTCCTTATAATAGACTCTTGAATTCACCCCTGAAGTGTCAGACTGGTTTGTTAGCACAATTAGATTATACACTGTGTTGCTCTGCAGGTAGAACTACTTGGCATCTTTTCCTCTCATTAAAGGGCATTGTTCACAGTTCAGGATGTCAGCACTTTCATCAAGGCCACCATTTTGTGTTTTCCTGGTTCTTTGTGGATGTGTGAGTGCTGGAAAATGCTCAGAGGAGATTCAACAGTGCTGATACAACTGCTGAGTGGATCCCTGCTGTAAACAGCCTGGGCACTGCCCAAGTTATTCACAGGCAGAGGAGGCCCTCAGCACACAAAGGAAAAGCCTTTAAGGTGCATGCACCGGGCAGAGTTGGTGGCTAAACAGCTGCACACAACTAATGGCAGTCTCTTGTACGGCAGCTCTGTAGTTAAGGATGGCCTTGGGGCATCATGCTACAAAGGGCAGGGTCTTGTGAAATGCTTTACAAGTGGCTCAGCCACCTGTTTAGGAGGGGCAAAAGATACTTGAAATGGTAACTCAAGAGCCATGTAAGGAAAGTCATCCAATTCCTCTTGACACCATTTATCACACAGTTTTTACCTTTTCACAACCGGCTTATCAGGATGAAAGGCTTGGACAGCACTTCATCACACTTGATAATGTCTGTTATCACCGCATGCTGAGCACAACCAGGTTTGTTTGCTGAGACAAAAGGAAAGATATTCCCTTTTACTCTAAAGGACAGTTATCAAAGAAATGTTCACAGGAAAGGAACAGTGGTTAGTTGCAGTGCAATGAAGGTGTAGGACGCTGCTCTGTGTTCACGTGGAGCTGCTGGAGGTGTTGCTATTCCTCTTGGCAGGCAAGGTAAATTGTGAAGGAGCACAGGGTTTTGAAACAACTTTAGCAAGAATGGCTGGGTGCATCTGCTGTGACAGAGACCCATTCGAGGGAGAAACACAGAATACTGTGCCCTACGACTCCCAGCCAAGTCTGCTGAGAAGCAGTTAGTCCATCTCTATTTTTCTCATGCTTTGCTGCTCTGCCAACGAGGACTGTGAATTCCTCCAGTTTCACTGGCTTTTCCTAATTGTTCAGGCAGAGGTCTCTGTGCCAGAGACAGGAGATGCTGTGTGGTATATCTTAGAAGCATGATGTGAGGAATCCTTTGCAAAAGCATCAACATTGACAAATTTTGCCTAATCCATAATCACAATTTATCTCAGTAAACTTGGGAGCAGACTTCTCTGGGAACAAAGCAAAGGCACTGTTGCAATGCTAATTAAGAACCTGTGCCCACCATAGCGGGATATTTTACACAGGATAAACAGGTGAAGGCAATATGAATGTCAGAGCACTTGTGGCCTTCCTAGGGCAGACCCACCTGAATTAAAAACAATAAAAACCCACACAACCAAAACCCAACTGAAAATGAGAGAGGATCTAAGTAGCCTAAAAGTCCTGCCCGAATATCTAGCAGAGTAAACAAGAGAGGATCTAAGTAACAACACAAACTCCCCTTGCCTGCCGGCTTTCAGAAGTCAAGTCCTGGGGGCTGCTGGCTTGTTGGCATTGCAGAGGGACAAGATGTTTACCAGAACAAGAGGACACAGTCTCAAGCTGTGTCATGGGAGGTTTAGGCTGGGTGTTAGGAAGAAGTTCTTCATAGAAAGAGTGGCCATTCGAATGGGATGCCCAGGGAGGTGTTTAGGAAGAGACTGGACGGGGCACTTGGTGCCATAGTTTAGTTGACTACATAGTGTTGGGTGATAGGTTGGACTCAATGATCTCAAAGGGCTTTTCCAACCTGGTCTATTCTATTCTATTCTATTCTATTCTATTCTATTCTATTCTATTCTATTCTATTCTATTCTATTCTATTCTATTCTATTCTATTCTATTCTATTCTATTCTATTCTATTCTATTCTATTCTATTCTATTCTATTCTATCCCATCCCATCCCATCCCATCCCATCCCATCCCATCCCATCCCATCCCATCCCATCCCATCCCATCCTATCTTGAAGGGTGATCTGTGTTAAGTAACAACATGCACACGTGGTTTGCTGTCTAGGTTTGTCCTTCGTCTCCACACAATCTTATGCTAAGCACTGTCGACCGTACTGAATTTTCCCCAACTGGCATGCAGTGTAAAGCAGCTAGTCCTTCCCTTAGTCCACAGGCATGTGACTGACCTGTATAACTGCCTCCAAGGTCAAAAGAAAGTTGAGAAGCATTTTTTAAGTTTTTCTAAGACATATTAATAGGTTAATTTCAACACACAAGGACTGTTCTTAGTGACCAAGTGCTCTACTGTTCACTGATCTCACACTACATTTCACCTTCAGCATCCTCTTTAATTCCTTAAGCTCAGTTAAAAGAGTTTTATGTGCATCTATTACTTTTATAATAGGCACAAAGGTAATTTTTCTTGTGCTTTTAAGGAAAATACATATGCTCCTTTTAAAAAGTATATATTAATGGGGGTAATGTATGAAAATAAAGAGAGGTATTCCTGAAAGATTATGTGAAGTAATGCATGAGACAGAAGATCTTACTTAAAAGACCAACTCTGTGAATACAAATCTGAATTATGATCTTGTTTATATTAAGCTCAGTCATGGATACTTAGTGCATAAGTAATCTAGAAAAAGGCTGTATCTTCTTGAGACAGTTATTGTTTTGAAAACATGTAACAGTATGACTAAAATGAAGTAATTCTGCAGAGAAACACTTATACATATTCCCAGACATGGTTAGGGTCTTCAATCAGCTAAATTAAAAAGCCTAAATGGTGAGGTTCACTGTTTCTCACAAACTTGCCAGTTGTACTAAGGAAGTACTTTCTCATTTGTTCGGTTTTTGTTTGGTTTTGTTTCTCTCTCTTTTTTTTGTCCCCTTCTTCTCTTTGGTCATATCAATATAATTCTTAGATCTAAGAAAACTTAATCTCATTTTCCCCGTCCCACTTTCAGTCCTTATCTTATAAACAAGAAGCAAGTAAGTGAAGTCCAAAAAAGATGGGAGAAAGCTTCTGTCTGTCCTTGAGATGCACTGCTGATCTTTCCTGCCTGCCTAAGTGTTTTCATCCACTCTTGCTGAAGCTGAAGCTGACAGTGGTGAAAATCACTTACTGACTTTTTTCCTGTCTCATTGTATTCCTCCTTGCTCATTTTACAATTTATATCTGCCTTAAACTGTACACTTTGATGGTGGTGTGCCTGATTCAAAGCAAATACCACTTGGAACTGCAAGGGAAGCAAAAATGAGTGTATAAAGCACAGCACCACCTCCCAGTGAATGAGGCGGAAGACAAGAATGGTTTAAATCTTTGTGTCTCAAAAGAACATCCACAAGGACAAAGCTACACTCCTTGGAATGTCTCCCTTGCTTTGAAAGTCCTTTCAACAAGGCACAGGTAATCAAGGAGCCTCGAAACTTCCATGCTTCAGTGCTGGTATGTAAGTAGCTTTTGTAAATGATTTTATTATTCCTTCTGGCACATGTATGTTCAAATCCTTCACCTGAAAAGAGGTGAAATACTTTTAAAATACTTAGATGTTGTGTAACAAAGGGCACATGCCCCTCTCCTGACCAGGAGGAAGCATGGAGCTAAGCTCCAGCTTGTACTAGCTGATGCACAGGTGCTTGTGAGTACCTCCTTACTCTAGGATAATGAGTTAACAGAAGCGTTTGCTCCCTGATTTTCCATTAAATTATTTTGACTGGAAAAGAGCTTTTGTAAATTTGTAAATGAACCACAATCTTGAATCGGAAAAAGGTGTGGTTTGTGCTGAGAACAAAGCCTGGCTGTGATCAGGCTGCCTTGCCTGGAAGTTCTCTGGAGGGGACCAAGCTGCATGAATGGTGGGTTTTTTTTTCATGCTTACATTTAACTTCTTCCAGAGTCAGATACACTACAGGAAAAAACAAACATAACCCAAACCCAAACAAACAAACAAAAAAGCAAAACAAAGATAAGGAAGAAAGATATGGACAATGACAAGAAAGCTAAAGATGCTCATGGAAAGATGCAGTATGTTGTATCCAGCCAACCTTCCACCTCTCCTTTACTTGAGCTCTCTGACAGTGTTGAAAGGATTTTTAAGTTTCTAACATTTCAGGATCTGACTGACAACATCACTCTTGGCTATTTGATTTTCACAAGACATGAGAAGATGAGCCTCCCTAAAAGTGAAACCCTGAATGTTTAACACTGGCATGATCCAGATTGAGAAAACTTTTTGCAGCATGAAGCACTGCTAGCAAGTTGTCCTCCTCCCTGAGCTCTCCAGCATGCCACCATTCCTACTGTCTTTCTAGCCAAAAGAGACCCAGTATAGGGTATCATTCCCAATCTCAAAAAGCACTGTTCCCACTAGTCTCATTTTAGAGGATCAAATATGCTTGATAGAGGTCTCTATGTATATACTGTGATGTCTCTTGCACTACTTATTATCTTACTCCTGGCAGCTCCTTTCATCTCCTCTAGATCTTGTTATAACTGCAACTTCTTTTATGTCACCTCCCACACACTGAACAATCCTCCAATGAAATACAATAGCCAAAACTGTTCCCTTCAACAGCTCCTGGAAATTTCCAATGATTCCTGCCACAATAGCCCCTCATTGTGTCAAAGCAACAGGCAACCAAAAACCTGTTCTGCAATGGCCATTTGAAATGAAGAGGTGCTTCTGCCTGTCCCGTGTGAACCTGTAGCGCTGGTAAACAATATAGTATGATGATAACATGTATTTTCTGATGTCCTGTCTGGGAAGTAGCTGCAAAGTGCCAATGCATCATATAAAAATGCATAATATTGAATGGGCTGCCCGGGGAGGTGGTGGAGTCGCCATCGCTGGAGGTGTTCAGGAGGACACTTGACAGGGTGCTTGGTTGCATGGTTTAGTTAGTTGGGTGGTGTTGGATGATAGGTTGGATGCAATGATCTTGAAGGTCTCTTCCAACCTGGTTTATTCTATTCTATTCTAATACAACCTTTAAGCTCAGCTGGCCCTGAACCCTCCTCACTTACAAGTCCAGAATATTATGCATCACACAAAATGCACTCTGCAATGCAGAGGGAATGTCTATTTGTTCATATAGCAAAGGACATCTAAATTTTGTGATGTGATAGACAGGCTTCCAATTATGTGGCAGGATATGATCCTCTTGTAACCAACATCAAGCTGCCCATCTTAACTTGTTTCACATTATCTCACTGTACTTCCCCCCTGTCACATTTTGGATATGTGTTTGGGCTTGTGGGAGACCACATAAACATCACCTATCACCTAACTCAAAAGATGGAGGGGGCAGACATGCACAGAGAACAGAGGGATGGCATGCATTTTGTTGTATGACTGGTGTGCTTCAGGATGTGTGAAAACTAAAGAATCCATGGTCCCCCTGCACAGAAGGGTGTAAACTATCAAAGCCACACACCCATATGAAGGAGACAAGTTGGCTACACAGCGCCATGAGTGGCTCCAAGGGACATGTCACATCCCACTCTTGCTAGAACCATCTGTGCCTGAGGGGCAATCTCAACCACTCCTCCTGATGCATCAGAAACATTCAAGCTCTCCCTGTCCAATCCACCTGACCTGCCATGAACCTCATCTTTTGCAGGAAGGGTCAGCTGCAGGTTAAGTAGACTATACTAACAACTGCTGTAACTATTGATGGCATTTAGTCAACTCTGAATCTGTAAGAGATTTAAGTGCCGTTTCAAAACTGCTTCACCTCCCTGGAAGCTGGCACCAGCAAAATGCTACTCTTGGTCTGCCAAGAACAGGTGTTGTATTTGTTGAAAACAACTTAAAGGCAAAAGAACCATTAACATTCTTGCACAAAGCCAACAGTTCGCTCCAACAAACTTATAAAACCTTTCTGTAACAAAACAAAACAAAACTAAACTAAACTAAACTAAACTAAACAAAAGTAACTCAGCTCTACAGGCAATTAAGTCCTGCCTAAGAGACATTTCCATTCTTGCATTTTTGAGTGATGCAAGAATAAGAGAACACTGAACAATTTAATGGACTTTACAATTCATAGGTGTAAATCTAGTGTAATAATCAGATCATAACTCCTGAGGGTACACAGATAACAACTCAGAAAACAAGTTTCCTGTGGAAAGTCTGAACTTACCTGCTACAGCAAAGTGCAGTAGGCTTTATATTTAAAGTGGCCTCAATGACAAATTATTCCACTTAAAAATACCATGTTTGTTCCTAAATGGAAATAAAATCATCTGCAAGACTATGCTTTCAGAATGCTTTAAGTTAGAGGAAAATTGTCATGTGCATCAATCAGAACTACTACATTAAAACCTCAGAAATCAAGTGTGTATATATCAGTGATCTCTGTATGGCCACGTTTAGCCCTCCAAAAGCAAGCTGTGCAGCTCTGAAGTATGCTAATAAGAACTGAGGATGCTGTATGCAAAACCAGAACATGACCCAGAATTTGTAAAGGTAATACTATGGAATAAATTCAGTTTTATAATGTTAAACAGATGTGACCAAATGATTAGTGGAAAACCCAAAGGCAAAACATTTTGTCTTGACCTATTTCTGTTCTCAAATGCATTTTGAAAACTCCTTCTGGCTATATCTTTACGTATAAATTTAGAGATCTTAGCCATGTGCCACAGTTCTGGCTCTCCTATTTCAAAGAACAATACAGAATATGCATGACAAAACTTGTGCTCAAAGTACTCCAACAGCAATTCTAAATGGTGCATGATTCTGTATTTTAACAAAACTTTCCCTCTGGACTAGATAAGATATAGGTAATGAGCAGGGATTATCTGGGAGGTCTGTCTCACTGCCTAACACAACAGTAATAGTTTGCTGTTAAATTCTGCTCCATGAGCACACTGAAAATCGCCAGTGCATGTTGACCACTTGTCCTGTGTGACAACTTGCCTTCAGATCCCTGAGGTCCCTTCCAACCCTAACAATTTTATAATTCTATAATTCATGTATCCTTGAATCAGGAGCATGTTGCAATTTTGTCTGTTTGAGAGACACTTGAAGTGGCAGGACAAACTAGTAGCTCACCAGGTTAATCTTGAATTTGTCATGAAAAGTTTGAGATTTGCTTTCTTCAGGGCTGCTCAGTCTGGAGAAGAAAGGCTCTGAAGAGACCTTATTGTGGCCTTCCAGTATCTTAAGGGGGCCTATGAGAAAGCTGGTGAGGGACTTTCTAGTGTGTCTGGTAGTGATAGGACTAGGGGGAATGGAATAAAAATAGAAATGGGTAGATTCAGGTTGGATGTTAGGAAGAAGTTCTTCCCCATGAGGGTGGTGAGACACTGGAACAGGTTGTCCAGGGAGGTGGTAGAAGCCTCATCCGTGGAGGTTTTTAAGGCCAGGCAGGATGCAGCTCTGAACAACCTGCTCTAGTGTGAGGTGTCCCTGCCCATGGCAGGGGGTTTGGAACTGGATGATACTTGAGGTCCCTTGCAACCCTGACAATTCTATGATTCTATGTTTTTTCTCTATTCCAGATTTATAGGTGTGATGCCCACAAGAGCCTCTCCATGTTGTACTGAAGGCCCTTCAGGTACCAAAGGACATACATAGCTCATTTATCTTGGGGCCTTCAGGCATATTAGATACCAAACTTGTCTCTCCTAAACCTGCAGTGCAAAGCCTGTGCATCACTTTCCTTGGGGCATCCTACGGTACAGGAGGCTGTTTAGAGATGGGAACAACCCTGTCGTGTTCCACTCTCTGCAAGCACTGAGAAACATCAACAAGCTCATTTACAGTCATCTTAAAATGAAAAGATTTCCCACCATGGTAAGCAACTTTTCTTGCTCTAGTCAAGTTTCTGCAATTGATGATGTTGGATTAATTACAATAACACATAATTACCACAACCTGCCATGTCGGCCAAATGTATGCTCTTTCTGCTGCAGTATCTCTTCTGTATCTGTGTGTGTTTCTGTAAACTCTAACCAAGCCATTAAGCACAGAAAAGATGGGCTGATAAAAAGCCCCAGAGTAACTCACATGGGATTTCTGTCATGAAATATGCAGTGCTGTGCGAATATCTAAAGACGCTGAGATGAGAGCCTCTATCACTTGATTAGCCAGAACAGGTTAGCAGCTGGGGCTGCAGGAAAAGGAGGCATGACTCAGCAATCACTGGTTCTCTCCCTCCACCAATCCTGTGTTCATTTAAGTTTTCTTAATGCCTGCCTGGCATTTTGGTGAAGAGGGAGGTATAGGGAATTTAGATCAGTAAAACCACTAATAGTACATGGAATACTCACAGTACTGAGAAAGAAAACACCATCTTACCGTTCTTCAAGCCATGAAAGGCACTTAGAAGAGTTTTTAATTTCATTCTTGCTATTAAGTAAAAGTAGGACATGCTTGAAAAAAAAATTAAAAACTTGCTTTTGCACAGTACCTCATGGGTTACATTTTAGTTTTTAAAACCTAAAACTGAACTTTTTGCTTCTTCCCTAAATGAGCTCCTGAAGTTGATGAGGTTCAGATAGACATAATTGATTTTTATATACTTCACCATCAAAGTAAGTCACAAATTATTTGAGACTTGCAAAGACTGAGAGACTGCTCTATGCAAAAAAATCAGATTGTGGATCACCATATTTCTTAATTTTGAGAGAGTCCCTGAAAAAATGAGCATCTGAGATAAATATTTCTAGATTTATTTAATTTATAACTAGTAAAATAAAAATGTCCCAGAAAATAGCAATTTTTGTAAGTCCTAACCTTTCTAAAAAATAAAATAAAATAAAATAAAATAAAATAAAATAAAATAAAATAAAATAAAATAAAAACAAAAGAAAGAAAAAAGATGGCAAGCTGTGCAGGAAGAGAGCAGACTGTTTTGTGTTTGCACAATACGAAACACATTTCTTTGAGTCTAACAAAACCATAATATAATTTCCTCTGACAGGTTTTATCTTGCATTTTCCCATATCTGTAAGCTGATTCTACACCACCCCCCACCCCCACTCCCCTCTTTTATCTAATCAAACAAAATTATTGTTTTCTTTAAGCTTAGAATAGGCCTTCTGGGAATCTGAGCTGAACAATGCAAGAGGTACACAGCACCATAAAGGCACAGAATAACAACAAAATACTCATAGAAATGCAACAGGTGATATTCTGGTCACAGTGGAGTTGATGAGGTATCTGACATCAGGGTGAGGGTTTTATCCAGTGTTCTTGCTGTCTCCATGGCTGTGTAGCAGATCACAGACACAAGAATTGCTAAGCAGGGAAGCTAGGCAGGTTCCTTTGGGTCTGGCTTCACCTGTTTCTTGCCTCTCTTCCTCATGAACTGAAAGTATCTTTAGTTGGAGAAGGAAAAAAAAACCCTCTTGATACAGTATTTTTCATATTAAACCTGCTTTCTAAACACTTAGTCCTGAAGTTCCTACTCTGCACTTCATATAGACATGTGAATCTAGGGGAAAAAAACAAAAGGGTCAGGCTTGGCACAGGTTTGAATTTAGTTTGAGACTGAAAAGCGATCCCTAGCACTTAAATTCTCCCAGATAATGAAGATCATTACCTTTAATTTTATTTTCTTGCCTCATCAACAGCTACAACTACTGTCCTTGCTATATTTAGTTGCCTTTATCTTCTCTCATAAAAGGTGCATCAGGATGGAGAAGGGCCTCTTTCAATCTCAGACATTTTTGGAGCAGGAATGTGCTACCATCATGCCTTGCTGCTAATACTCAAATCTGTTTCTTGCAGCACTTTTAATGGACCAGCATCCTAGTTGGATGAGGACAGTTTGCAGCAAAAGCAGGATCTTCCCTCTGGGATTCATATGCTCTTGCTTTAATTAAAAAGAAATCCCATGAAAACTTGGCACTGCCACAACTGAATCAAATTAATTAAAAATAAAAACAAAAAAAAAGGAAGTTTTCAGGAGGCAACAATAAATATGTACCATAAATCTGTACACTTTTAATAGTATAAGTGGCAACTTACAACTTGGAAGTACTTTCCTCAGGTCTGAGGAAATCCACTGAAGTGGGGTAACAGCGAGTAACACTGTGCCCACTACAGCTACCCCAGGGAAAGGAATGCTGTTTATTTTTAGGTCAGATTCACTCAAAAGTGCACACATGCTAATGATGATCATAAAAATTTTACTTCAGATGCAGAAACTGTTTAAATATTTACTTCATAAAAAAAAAAAAAAAAAAGAGAGAGAGAGAGAGAGAAAGAGAATCAACTCAAAGGCAGACTAAAATTGCTCTACTTACAAATGAAATCACATTTGGGACACCTTTGTTTTAAAGCTTTCAGTAACTGAAGCAGGATGTGCTTTCAATTTCCTACTATTAAGGGATATGGGTTTGACCTACTGTTGTAGATGAACTTTTCATGGGTGTGCAGCTGAACTAGGGGAACGATGGCAGAAGATTAGACACAAATTACGCTTCCACTGGCTCTGCTGATTATTCAGCCCTTTACCTATGGCTGTAAAGCCAAAGACATTGCAGAGTGAGGGAGGACAAAAGCAGAGATGGCCAAGCTCTGTGCAATGGCATGGCTGGTAGTTGCAAGACACTGGGGAACAAAAGTATTGCACTAGCAATAAACCAGCTGTTTTAAAAGAGTATTTGAGGGTCAGGTTGGGGTGTGAAGCACTGCACTTGCTAGGGCAGGGATGTGAGCCATTCAGTTAAAGGGCAGCTATAATTCCTCCCAGGGTTGAGGTGAGATGGAGAACACAGACATGTCCCTGGGGAGGAAGGCTCACTTCCTGCTCAGCCCATCCCACCCCCACAGTGGTCATCAGGGATGTGGGAGAAGGTTCACAGGGTTCCCACTTGGGCACAGCCCAGCATGAGGTCATGATGGGCTTTGAAGAGGCTTTCTCTTGGATCTGAGGCAAACTTGAACTGATGTGAGCGCATTTGCACAGGGCTTTAACCCCTTAGCTACTAGTTCCTTGCTTGATGGTGGCTGAGCTGCAACAACTGCACCCTTGGTGCAGGACAAGATGCCAACATAATTAAGCAATAAATTAGTAAACCAGATGAAAATTCTGTCAGTGGTCCACACTCTGTTGCATTATCAAGCAGATGAATAAACTCCTCCCTAACTTTTGTCATGGAGGAGAGAGGACATTGCAAGGGTGGGACTAACCTCTTCCTCTGCATTACTGGATGTCGATATGTGAAGTGGGAAGATGGTGTTTGCACTGTATCAGAGAGAAACTTCTAGTTGTGGTTTCTGATCTGGCTCCAGGTTTTGTCAGCTCAAATGTTAACTCTTATTCATGTCTCCACATCCCTCTTGAAACTCTTACATACCATGGCCACGACAGCTTCATCTCTCCCTGCTCTGCTCACATAGCCAAAATATTGCCAACCAGTCCTATTTCCAAACTTTGTTGGCCTCTTCCAGCAAGGAATAAGCCACGATGGAGTACTCCAATTGCCAGACACCGCTTCCTGGATGAAGGCCTATGTTCCATTTTAGCTATTTTCATGCTAAGCTACGCTTCCCCTACTTGCTTTTTGTGCTGGCCTGTATCAGGAGCAGTGTGGCCAGCAGGAGCAGGGAGGTCATTCTGCCCCTGTACACTGCACTGGTTAGGCCACACCTTGAGTCCTATGTCCAGTTCTGGGCCCCTCAGTTCAGGAAAGATGTTGACCTGCTGGAATGTATCCAGAGAAGGGCAACAAAGTTGGTGAGGGGTTTGAAGCACAAGGCGTATGAGGAGAGGCTGAGGGAGCTGGGGTTGCTTAGCCTGGAGGAGGCTCAGGGGAGACCTTCTTGCTGTCTACAACTGCCTGAAGGGAGGTTGTAGACAGGCGGATGTTGGTCTCTTCTCCCAGGCAACCAGCACTAGATCAAGAAGACACAGTCTCAAGCTGCACCAGGGGAGGTTCAGACTGGATGTTAGGAATAAAAAGTTCTACACAGAGAGTGATTGCCCATTGGAATGGGCTGCCCAGGGAGGTAGTGGAGTCACCATCATTGGAGGTGTTTAGGAGGAGACTGGATGGGGTGTTTGGTTGCATGGTTTAGTTGATTAGCTGGTGTTGGATGATAGGTTGGATGTGATGATCTTGAAGGTCTCTTCCAACCTGGTCTGGTCTATTCTATTCTGTTCTGTTCTGTTCTGTTCTGTTCTGTTCTGTTCTAGACTTCCCTGCAGGCAGAGCAGATAACTTCCATGGTGAACCTGAGAATGATACTATCTGTAAACAATAAGTACACACAAGGGGATTACCCACACCCCCCACACCCGCCTACCATGCAGTATATATGTGGGGAACTGTGGAAGAAAAAAGCCATGAAGAACCTAATTTTTGACTTGGCTAAATTAGAAGTCATCTTCACATTACCAGAAATCTTAAGGATTGAAACTTTATGACAGTCTCATCTGCAAGTTTGTCTAGCTGTCCTTATCTTCAGTTGGAAATGTTCTTCTCCTTTCTATTCTATTCTATTCTATTCTATTCTATTCTATTCTATTCTATTCTATTCTAGTCTAGTCTAGTCTAGTCTAGTCTAGTCTAGTCTAGTCTAGTCTAGTCTATTCCTCCAAAACCTATGCCAACTACTGTTCCTTGACACACTACTAAAAAATAAGCAAATGCTGGCAATAAGCCTTGGGACCAACCAACTATGGGAAGCAAGTTGCAGACCTCTCACTCTACCTCTCCCAATCCTGTCCTTGCTGCACTCTGAAGCTCCCCACACTTCAGGAAAGCTCCCACCCACTTAGCAAAAAGGGAAATCCTAAAATATGGACTGCCTGGTCCCACCTTCCTCATCATGTCTAGTTCTGCCTACTTTTCCCTAAACATATTTATAGGCAAAACCTGACCATGACACCATAACACATAGCATTTATTATAATCCCTCTTACCTTGATAGCTCTACCACTGAGGTGAAAGAGATTCACATGTGCCTCCTTATGGGGTAAAGAGAATAAACTCCAGAATTCCATAAGTACAGTGTTTTTCCATGTGGATTGTCACTGCTGCAGCAGTATTCATGACAAAATTGGACAGTTATGTTAGAGGTGCTCTTGTCAGTGCCTCCGTGACAGGGCAGCTCATCAGATTTGAGTGGTGGGGCTTGAGGATGGCTGGAGTCACGGCAGCATAACTGAAAGCAAAATTTGACCCACATCGTCTTTATTATGAATGGCAAAGGACCCTGTCTGCTGTGCAAGACTCAGAGAGTGCTTGAAGGGAGAAGAGACGTGGTTGTAAACTTAGAAAAATTTGACACAGCAACCAGAAGGATTCCTATTGGTTCTCAGAGCATCATCCCTGTTTACAGCATGCCAGGGCTCTTTCCTCTCCCACCTTGCATAAAGGCAACATTAGAGAGGGAGAGAGGAAAGCAGTGGGGGTCTATTCATGCTTGCCAGAAAGCACAATCAGAGTTCTTTGAACAGCAAAGAAACTTGTAACATCACTCATCAATGGATTAAGAGACATACATGATCCTTTTTGTAGAGAATGTGGATTATGGACCATCTGTTGATCAGTTTCACCCTGGGTAGCACATGTGAGCATTTCTGATAAGCACAAGGCAGGACAGCATGCTCAGGCTGCATTCCTTGACTGCCTTACTCTCCGCAAAGATACAGCCCATCTGGGGTGTGTGACATTCTCTCCCATTCTGTGAAAATAACTTCTCATTCCTATGAAGTATCCCTTGACTGCTGGAGATGACAAAAGGTCCTTGGGGAAGAAGGTGTGAGCTTCAATCCCCAGGATTAAGATTTGTCACTGTTGGACCTGATGAATGTTCACAGAAGCGTAAGAAATCATGATCTCAGTCAACAAATATTTTCTGCCTCATGCAGATGAAAAACAAACAATTGCAAAGCATGTTTTGAGAAGAGCTGGCTTTTAAGAACTTGCTGCTCTCAAAACTTGACCTAATCAAGAGAGTGTTTCTGTTCTGCTAATACCCTTCTTAGACCTTCTCCTTCCTTCTGTCACCCAGTTGTTCAGGTCTACCTCTACACTGATATTTCAGTGATGTCCTGGTTTTAAGCAGCATGTACAGGTGAGTTAATTCAGACCCAAAGGCCTCAGGCTGATTATCAAAGTCATGCTAATTAGTTGGCTGAACATGGAGTATGTTAGTTTTATAGCAGTACTTAGAAACTTCTATCAACAGAAATGCTGCCATGTGAAGCTGGATGGCGCACATATTAAGAAATCAGTACATAAAAACAAGATAATCCACTGATCAGAAAGACTCAAAGTTAATGGTGACCAGATCAAATCAAGATTTTATTACAAGTGGATTCTGACCAAGATGCTCTTTCCAACTGAACTAGGGAGAATAATTTGAAATTCAAGTGAACATGAACTCTGATCTGATTTCAAGGAGAATTTCCACATGGAAAAAAAGTGAAGAACTGCTGGCAAGTAATAGATGTATTGAGGACTAGTAAGATTCCGAGCTGGAAAATGTATGCGTGGCAATGGTGAAATTTCCAAACCCCAAAGGATTAAATTTAATTGGATTTGAAGGAGCTGATAAAAAGCCTTAAGTTTCAAGGCAAATGAAACTGTATTTGAGTAGAATCTTCCCCATCATTGCATTGTTTCCTTAACCGAGAAAACTGCTGAAGCTGCAACTTATTTAAGAGTCTTTACTGGTTTAAACTTATGTCATTCACCAATGTACCCCTGGGTTTTTCAATCACTTTTGTGCAGTGCTGTCCCACATATTTTCCATTTAGCTTCTGTTGACAGATGTCAACCTTTAAGATTCCCCCCCCCACCCTGCATGCCCCAGTTATACATCGCTAGGGAAATTTAAGAAATTTTCCAGTGAGTTGCCTTAATTGACTAAAAATTAGTAAGGGTCATATGACACAACATTTTGTCCTGGCTTTAGATTACTCCTATAAACTTGATCAGCTTATTTCCTGATCTAGAGCACTGACGGATTGATCAAAAGCAGCACTGGAGTGGCCCTAATCAGGTTTTAGACAAGGCCATCTCTTTCTCTCTCTCTCTCCCCCCATGCCTCTAATTTCAGCTTCTTATCTTAAATCAGTCATGCCATCTGTAGGGGAATGCAATTAAATCCAAATCTACCTGAAATCAACAGAAAACTTTTTACTGGCTTTATTACTCCTGCACAGACTCCAATTCATGACTCTTCCAGAGCAGGACGTACCATGAGCAGAGTTTGTCAGGAAATTCTTTCTTTGGTATGAAACATGCTTTATAGGTCATGTTGAAATGGGTATTATACTAAGGAAGCTGTAACTGCCACTAACCAATTGTTTGTCACACACACCCCTTTCCAATTACATGACTGTTCTGCAGGCCCAGCAAAATGGTGCCACACACACAGACATGCTTTCAAACTGAAATACTTATCTGCACCTCCCCAATTAAAAAAAACCCAGCTGATACTCAACAGCAGGCACACATGTGAAAACAACTGTGTGAAATGAGCTGCATCAACATGGAGACTGCTTTACAAATCTGCTTCATGTGGTCAGCTTTATGAAGATGATGAGCTGATGTGGAAGTCAAATGTTTGGGAAGGAGTCAGACGCCACTCACGTTTTGAGATGGCTGGTCTTTAAGAAGGAAATTAAGGGGTAATTTACTTTGAAATTATGTAACCCTGTACTCTCCTCCTGCAGAATCCCTTGCAGATTGTTTTGTCTCTATCTTCTCTGAGTCTGATTCAGCCTCTGGATCCCTGTGCTTTAGTGCTTTGTCTAAGACAAGTTGTCGGTACATACAAATAAGTTACCCACAATACACTGACTTGAGATTGTATCTAAAAGGCTAATGTTTATTTGTTTTAACTTGCATATGTTCATATTTTTGCAGGATATATATCATGCTCTACACTTTCTGTGCTAAACCAGTACTTTGAACTTAATGTGCCGTATTCCCTTTAAATGCCTCTTCAGCAGATCAAAGCATCTGGTAGAGAACAGACATGCTTTAGGAAATCTGTAAGAACTAAGTACAAGGTCTTGTTAAGTCATTTTTATCCATGTACCTCTAGAGAGGCTACTGCAGATTTGAAAGCTTACCCTACCCACAGATCTACTGAAATGGGATAAAGCTGTGAACTCCCATTTTGCTTCCAATATCCCCGTTATGGTGACTAAGTCATGGTCCAAGCTAACAAATTGAAGAGATTTTGCAGCAGCCCATGCTACCCACTGACATCATTCTTGCACCTTTCATGGCAAGCCATATATCAATAAGCAGGTAGATGACCACTGCCCCATGAGTCAGTGCAGCTATGGCACACCATATTCTCACTACCTCCCCACCCATGTCAGCTGGGGTTGCATGATTCAAGCTAGCAATTAAGAGTACAAAACAATTATTCTTTGTGACATAATCCTTGCCTCAGACCGTGAGAGCTTCCTTTCACTCTGCCTCTGCCTCACTGTTTCCTCCAACCACTTCCCAGGCTTCACCTTGTGACAGTTTCAGGGTGGAGTAATGCAAGTCCAGAACCACCAAAAACATATCACATTTCAAACTATTAATATTTGTTTCACCCACAACTAAGGAATATCCAGTTTTAGCAATGCAAGCCTGGCTAAGCAATAAACCTGATCCCGTCCTCCTGCAGTAGAAAACAAGGCGGCAGCCTTTAAAGGCACCTTCTAACTTTTGTGATTGGCTGATCCTGCAAGGGAGGACATGATTATGACTTCTGAAGTATGTCCATAAACTGTGAGAGTTAACCTAGGAGGATGAAATTAAGAATCTATCCCACACTTTACATCCTTTTCCTCTTCATCCAGGGTTACAGGAGGTAACTTGCTACCTAGATTCAGTCAAAAAAAGACTTGTAGAAACTTCAGCCTGTCAAGCACAGCCATTAGAAAATGGTTTAGGCTCCAATTTTACTTAAACTAGCATGCAAACATACAAGCTGCTTTTGTTCTTTGATGGGAGTTTGCAGGCCTGTGGAGTCTATAGGTAGCAAAGCTGTCTACTGAGCAATGAGCTGTATCTGTTTTCTTTATTCTCTGCCTACTTAAGATTTTGGGACAGAAACTACCTCTTATAATGGGTTTATATAATTATTTAAATCCAATTTCCAATCTTAATTAGGGATGCAATGATGAACTATTAATAATATTCAGAGCAGCATTAATCTATCCCTGTGATTTCATTTGAGTGGTAACAGGAACCAGAGCATCAGGGAAAAAAAATTAAAAGACAACTTGAGTTTTGAGAGGAATATGAGAGAGGTGTCAGGATCTGCATTCCTACAACAGCTTGTGTTTGTGGGAAATCCTGTGGGTACCAAGAAACATAGGAAAAAGCGGGATGGCAAGCCTAATCACAGTTTGATAAAGTAAAATAAATGCACAGGACATCATAGGATTCAGACCCTGCTGCTTAGTGTGTGCTTCAAGGAAAGCAACCTCAACACAAACTGAAAAAAGGCTAGGGTGAAACCCAGGTTTAGGCACCTTGGCTCATAAATACAGAAATGGAATATACTCCACCCCACTACACATTTAAATAGCATTTTCACATTCCCTCATGGCACTCAGGCTGGACCAGGGATCAGCTTCTTGTGCTAGATGTCAGACACCAATAATGCATTCATTGGTTAAGAAGCTTCTAATAGAAAGCTCAAATGCTAAATACGTAACTGCTGCTGCCTGACAAGACCAAGCTGTAGCCGTGCTCCTCTGAAAGAAAGCACAAGCCTGTACTACATGTTCATGGCTTCAGTGTTTTGCCAGAGCAAACTTGGTTATCTGCTGGAATAATTATCAAGCTGCTTCATAAAGAGCACCATAAGAAAAGACTTAATTCTCACTGAAATATAAAATTAAGCAGAGAAATCTGAGTCTTCAGAATGGGATGTGTTTTGCAGAAATAAACTGCTCTGACTATGCTTAAATTGAAACAAACTCCCCACAGAACTAATTTTTTAGCTCTGAATGGAATTCCTGTGGCCTTTAGAGTGACAGCTATATCTTTAAAAGTTTTCACTGAAATCACACCATAATATCCTGAGGAAAACTAAAGGCTTGCTACTTTTTTCCCCTCTCAACAATATCAGTTTACAGCTCAACAACATAAGGGTGGAGGAGGAAATTCCTTTATTCTCACCTTCCCCCCCCCAAAAAAAAAAAAAAAAGTTCCTTTTCAACAAGCTTTAGTACAATGAGTTTGTCATCAATTGTTTGCAGGAAACATCCCACATTTTTTCCTTCTATGCAATGAGCTTTATCCCAGCAGGTTGATTTAATTTTATAAAGGAAAGGGGAAAAAAAAGAAAATTAATAAAAAGAAGCTTTACATGCATGAAAGGCAAAGGAGAGGCAAAAGCCCTGGCCCTGGGAAAACTCAGAAATCCCACTGACCTCAGCAGAAGTGCCCATACAATGCTCCCAGTAGATGCAGTATATAAGCACAAGAGGAGCACAATTTGTATTTAAATGAGAAAAAAAGGCATATATGACTTCACCAAGTAACACTGACAGGAGTAGCAAGATCTTACTCCATTCTGACAGACTGCCAAATTTACCACCACAGGGGAAGAAGAAAATAACAGCACATGGGCAGCAATCCCACTGTAAGTCTGGACTACCAGAGATTCCTAAATATCTTTTTAATTTTGGTTGTTAAAAGGCGCTGTGAATAAACTGTTTGGCTTGCAGCAACACTGAGGAGTGAGATTTTAAGCATAAAAATTAAATCTTTACTCTTAGAAATTTCCTTTAAGAGGTTTTCTCTAGTGAAAAGCTATTTCTGATGTGCTGTTTGATGCTGCTTTGCTTGGTAACTTCCACTGATGGTGGAAAAAGCCAACTGTTGCCATTGCTTGGAAAGCTCTACTCTTTCTCTGAAAAGATAATGAAAATGAAACAACTTACAGCTGTTTCAGAGAAAGTAATGCCCTAGAGAGAAAGGCCTGGATGAATTGTGCTTTTTGGCTGTTTGCATTAGCCCCTGAAGAAGCTTGTGTCCAGCAAGATCTGGAAGCCTTCCTCCCAAAACCCAGAGTACTGCTTCCAATCTACCTTTTGTAAGAAGTAGCAGGACTGGGGGAAGAGACGAGGAGTAAGGTCAAGCTTTCAAGGTCTCTCCCTGGCTTCGTGTTCTGGATGAGTGTTATGCATGCCAGGTACATACATCTGATGTTGAAAACGCAGACACAGGATGCTTCAGCAAAGTAAAAGAATAGCCTGGCAATTGCATTCCAGAAAGGCTTTTGTAATGGTAGACAGTATCTCATGAGAAAAAATGTAATTCAGTCAAGCCCATCTAAGACACAAACAAGATGAATTAATTCTGTGGAGAATCAGACTGAAGGACTGACATGGTGATAAGGGCCAAAATCTTCTATTCTGCCGTACCACTGGATCTGTGTGAACTCTCCAGCAGCTGGGGCAGTTGCTGACATTTGCTGGTGCACAGCTGGTAGCAGAATTTGGTTTAGCTAATAACCTCCCCATGGGTTCTCACACTGCTCCTGTCACATATGAAGTTACTTTTCAAACATACAGCTTATGTGAGCAAGAAACCAGTATCAGCTGAACACCCAAAGCACTTCCCTGAAGAAAATGAATCAACCTTTCTCTCAACCTCACATAAATCAGGCAATGATCAGAGTTGGGAAGGATTTAGAATATATACATATTACTCTTGTTTAGGTCCTTAACACTCAGTGCCAGCAAACACTTCAAGAGAAACTGAAAAAAAAAACTGAAAGAGGAAAAATTTTGAGGTAGCTGCAAGACAAGAAATAGGTGGTTAAAGGTGGAGAGAGGGAACAACTTGCCCTGCAGAACAAGAGACTGGGGACACTGGCGTTCAGGAAGGAAAGTGGAGACAGTGCAAAGGTAATCCAGACTGGAAAATACACTTGTGTGAGAGCTGTTTGCTTCCTCTGAGCACGGACATAAGCCAGTGCTATTGCCTTGGTGAAGCTTACTTCCCCAGCCAGTCCCTTGAGCAAAATCACCTACTTGAGAGGAATTATGTGACCCACCATATCCCTACCGTACAACTCTGCCCTGAAACTCCAAGAACTATTTTTGTTGTTATTGTTGTTGTTGTTACCTGATGAATAGCCAAACCAAAGGATCTCTGGCAATGCTGTCACAGAGTGTAGGAAACACTGAGACAGACTAATAACTATTTCTCTATTCATCTGTGTTTGTTAGCAGAGAGGAAAATCATAAGCTGTTCTCTTGCCAAACCATACCCACTGGCATTACTGAAAGCTTTGGCCATGGGTTTGAATGATTTGGTGTTTTGGAGGAGGGGTAGCTTTTATCAGAGATTTTCACAGAAGGGTTTGAACAGTGTTTGAACCACAAGAACAACAAAAGTTCCAGACAAGTCATTCTTTCAGACTCTTCTGATCTTTACAATACAGTCTAAATCCAAATGTTTTTGTTAGTCTTAACTCTTCAGCCCAGGAAATGTTCTGAAATTTTAAAGATTAAAAAAAAAACCAACAAAACCAACCCAACCCTCCCCCAAAAAAAAAAAAAAAACAACTCCATCAAACAACACAACACAAAAAAACTCAAAACCCCCAAACCAAAATCAAAACCAAACAAACCAACCAAAACCAACCAAAAAACTAGAACAAAAACAGTTAACAAATCAAAATTTGGTTTTCAGTGAACCTGCTCTACAGCTAAATAAGACTTTACTTATTCCTTCTAAGCTGAAGAAGAGACAAATTTGGTTTTAGTGTGTCTATGTGGCTTTTCTTCTGTGGAGAAACTTACATTATCTATAGCAAGCTCCATATCAAGCCCACATAATCCAAGTAAATCTGAAATTATTGAAAAAAAACCCAACAACTTTAAATACTGCTTTGCAGCATGAATCATTACAACTACCTGAAGGGGGGTTGTAGCCAGGAGGGGGTTGGTCTCTTCTCCCAAGCAACCAGCACCAGAACAAGAGGACACAGTCTCAAGCTGTGCCAGGGGAAGTTTAGGCTGGAGGTGAGGAGAAAGTTCTTCACTTGAGAGAGTTATTCATCATTGGAATGTGCTGCCCAGGGAGGTGGTGGAGTCACTATCCCTGGAGGTGTCCAGGAGGGTACTGGACATGGCACTTGGTGCCATGGGTTAGTCGTGAGGTCTGTAGTGACAGGTTGGACTTGATGATCTTTGAGGTCTCTTCCAACCTTGGTGATTCTGTGATTCTGTGTGATTCTGTGATTACTGCTTGCTGTTCTGCAGCTCACTCATGTCCAGCATACAAAATCTCTTTCACCAGCCCAATGCTAACTGTATGGCCCAGCATCTAGTCCCAAACATGAAATGCAGCAGAGCAGTACAGGCCTGTTTCCACACTATCTAGCTATTCAAAATGCTCAAGGTGCTGACAAGGTGGAGTTTGAGAAATTTTGTCAGCATGGCACTCCACAACATGTATCTCCTCTAGTGCTGGAGCCCACCACCATGGTCTTGAGGAATACAGCCATCAAGTCACTACAGAATTCTGATCTAATGCCTAGCGAAGTGAAGTCCTCCTGCATGAAAGTGGGTTGCCATTTCTTCATTAAAAAAATGTATGTATTCTATTTCAAACTCACATTTGTCACATCAAGAACTGCAAGCCCTGCAGTGTCTCATTTTAAATTTCTCCCTCTCTTTTGTGTCTTCCAGGAAAATTTAAGTATTCATTAGATACATCATCTAGAAAGATGATTTAAATGGCATGATGCATTTCCCAAGGCAGTTGCACTCTGACAGATGGCTGATGACAGTGAGAGGTCGGACAAAGCATACATTCAGTCTTAATCTATAAAATACATTGCTGTTACACTCCAACTAAACCCACTCCACACTGTTGTTACACTTCTGATCAACTCACAGGTCCTCACTACCTAAGAACACACCATTAAGGAAGCTGGTAGAGCACATACAGAGGTAATTTGACATCTTGGTGTGCAGATACTCACAGCTCACTCCTTTAGTGTGGACCAGCAGCTACACCTGCACTTGGAAGATACAAACCCTGTAAAAAATGTGAGTAGAGACCTCTGGTCTGACATTTCATGCTTTCTTTGCAGAAGTATAAGGTTCTGCAATGAGTCAAGAATGGAAGAATCCACTCTTTGACTAAACTGAAAGGGGGGGCACAACCTGTCCCTGACACTGCTGTCCTCCAGAGACCATGCACCATAGCACAAGTGCAGTCCATGTGTCAGCAAGAAGGTAAAGGTGGCACATGTTACATTAGTAAAAGTCTTCAATTATCTCAGATTTTCTGCATCTGCAGGTGAACACTTCTGGCTAATGCAACTTGGCCATGGCTTTAAATACCAGCTGGCTCTTAATTTAATGAACACTGCCATAAGCAACGTCCTCTCATTCTCCTCCTTCCACACTCACCACTGTTTTTAATAGAAATTGTGTTGTTGAGGTAGCAAGACTTTTATTCATATTTGTTGGGGTTTTTGACATCTGGGTTGCCTAGCAGTGCCTAACACGACAACAGACACAACTCCTGTAACATCTGCACCTGCATCCCAGTTTTACTCTCCATTTTGCAGAAACATGTCCTACTGTCATAGGAAGAGGAGTCCTTAAAAAACACCATGCAAATGGTCCTCTGCCCCACAGGTCTGTATCCCAGACAGCTGGTGATCAGCTGGCAATATCCTCTTGGGCTGTGTTGGAAAGTCTCTTTTTTGAGAGTTCACACTGCTGAGAACACAGGGTGTAGGCATGATTTCCCTTCAGAAAATTTGCAATAATCCAGTCTTGGAGCACGCAAGAGATCAGTCCTATCATCCTTTTCTGATAAGAGGTTTCCAGCAGGAGATGATTTAATACAAACCCTATCTGGTTCATCAGAGAGAAGTCATGTTCTTTACCCAGGACAGCAGGATACACTGACTTGCCAGAGTCAACAAGAACAGTAGGCAAGACATGCCCCAGAGCTGAACTGGGTTTCCCACATATCCCACAAGAGGCGGCAAAGAACTTAAAAATGTTGCTGTCAACTTATTGCTGCTATGCAGAAGAAAGTCCTGAATAATGGAGAGGCCTGGGGAATGAATGAGAGGCCAAATAGCCTAAAAACATTTTATTCAGAGCAGGAGGCATCTGATGGCATCTGACAAAAAGCCATGAAGAAGAAACCTCCTACAAGAAACAGCAATTCTATCACAGCCTGCTGATGCTGAAAAACTGGTTTATGTACTAGTCAACACCAGTTTGACTCAATTGCTAAACACCTGGGATCCAACCATGACAATAGCCACTGTCACACCTTCACCACCTCCAAGAAATCTGCAAAACCTGTGTGGAACAAACTGACATTCAAAGCTAAACTCTGGGAAGTTCTGCTTTTGTGCTAATAGTTTCACTGAGTGACTACAGGACTCTCTATTAGTAGTTGTTGTCAGATTCCTAGTGACAGCTTCAAATCTAAGGTTTGTCCCTCAAGGCTGATCCTTCTAGAAATCTCAAAATTACCTGAGCTCCCTGTTAGTACTGCTAAATTAATTAGATGGATTTTCAAGAAGTTTGAAGGTTTAAAATATGCCCTGCTTAAAAATGCCAACTAATTAAGAGGTATTTTTAAGTGAGAACTATTCCCTAGAAATCTTTGTCAATATGCATTTTGACCCACTGTGCCATGCCACTTCTTATTAACCATGTTGATAAAAACATTTTACATACCACAATGAGTACAAATGTGGACCCAGAAAGTCAGAGGCAACAAGACAGGGAAGTTGAGAGTGCCCATCAAAAATGCCATTAAAAGGCCTCATTTTCAGAAAGTAAATGGGCACTTCTTCCAGCCTGTGTTGGCTCCTCTTTTAAAGTATTTCAGGTGGAACAACCTGAATTCCAAAAATTCCCCCAGAAGTATGGTTGCTGCTCTGCTTCCTTGGGGCTGCTTTTCCTCAGGAATCCAGAGGAAATTCCAAGTCTCATATGAACTCAAGAATGAAAGGGGAAGAACAAGGTTTCATTGGCAAGAAAATATATGAAGGAAGCTAGTATGTCTCTGACTAAACAATACCAGGAATTGAAACAGAAGAGTGTAAGTGAAAGCATAAACTACAGGCAGTGATGGAAAGCTTCGTGGGCACAACCAGCATTAGATGGATGCAGGTCAGACTCAGGCTTAGAATCATAGAATCATAGAATCATAGAATCAATAAGGTTGGAAAAGACCTCAAAGATCATCAAGTCCAACCTGTCACCACAGACCTCATGGCTACTGAACCATGGCACCATGTGCCACATCCAATCCCCTCTTGAACACCTCCAGGGATGGTGACTCCACCACCTCCCTGGGCAGCCCATTCCAATGATGAACAACTCTCTCAGTGAAGAACTTTCTCCTCACCTCCAGCCTAAACTTCCCCTGGCACAGGTTGAGACTGTGTCCCCTTGTTCTGGTGCTGGTTGCCTGGGAGAAGAGACCAACCCCTTCCTGGCTACAACCTCCCTTCAGGTAGCTGTAGACAGCATTAAGGTCTCCCCTGAGCCTCCTCTTCTCCAGGCTAAACAATCCCAGCTCCCTCAGCCTCTCCTCATAGGGCATACTTGAGGCCTCTCCCCAGCCTCGTTGCCCTTCTCTGGACACATTCAAGAGTCTCAATGTCCTTCTTAAATTGAGGGGCCCAGAACTGGACACAGGACTCAAGGTTTGGCCTAACTAGTGCCGAGTACAGGGGCACAATGATTTCTCTGCTCCTGCTTCTATCAGATTAAACAATAGCATCTAAAGCTAGCACAGGTTCTTCCATACTACTCCTTGTATCTGGACAAATGACTAAAACAATTGGTTTGATTAAACCAATTTCAGTATATCCACTGCTTTCACAAGAGAAAAATACAGACTTGATGATTTTCAGGGTCTTTTTCCAAACTAAATTGTTTTATGAAGATACTGAAAATATGCAGAGAAAGTGAAAAGACCTCAAAGACCCAGACCACAACTTTGTGTGAATTTTTCTTTTTGATGATTGCAACCAGCAGCAGGAGCAAGGAGCAATGAGCAATGAGCAATGAAAGCCTGGATCATTCTCATGGCCCGGTCGAGCTCATCCACACTATGTCAGAACAACATTGCTGGAAACCTGCCCCGGTGTGTTCCTGTTTCAGCCTGAGTCTGTGAACACTTAATACAATACAATGTTGAGACCTTAATGTGTTTGAACTCTTGTGGTTACATTTCCTTCTCACATACCCAGTCCTCCAGCCCTTCCTTCATACTCTGGCTGGTTACAGACCTTCTGTCCTCAGTGAGAAAAATCTATGCCAGTAAAACACATCTTGAAAACACAGGAACATCTAGAATATCAAACCATGATACAAACCAGAACATACCCTTCACCTTCCATGATCTTTGCCTGTTTTTAAATCAGGTTAAGTGACTGTGGGTTTATTGATAGTAGTTCTCATATCAACACATAGGTTCTCAAGAGCATCACCAGCAAAAACCTTTTCTTGCACTCACTCTGGGGGCAGGGTAGCATGGGGAATGGGGAACTCTAAAATTGGAAATAAAATGACCTATTTATGAGGAAAGTTGATAGAACAATATTTAAGGATTTGAGACTGGCTTCACATTGTCTTTCTTACCAAGCTACAGGAGTGCTGTGAGAAATTCCTGAAAGAACAAAGCTAAAAAGACAAAGGCTTTGTTCAATACTTCCTGGCTATACCTCACCTGCTTTAACAAAAATAATCTATTACTCCTCTGGCAAAACTGCAACTTTTATTAATAGATGTATACTGATTTAATTAGTTTCACAGTGGAGTTTGGTGCAGGGTGCTAATAAGGTGTACATTTAATCTGGTTCCTATTTCTGGTCTAATGTCTCCCTGAAGCCTACCCAAGATGAGTTATTGAAAAATAGGGAATTTCTTAAAAGTGAAGTTTTTTCAAACATAGGTGGATCTAGGTTGTGTATTAGCAATCCTATTAGGGAATTATTCTCAACTGGCACTACTAAACTTGCCCCACATTCAAGGAGAGAGAGAAATAGGGCACTCCAATCATCTATACAGATGGAGCTGTATTTTTCCCTGGAGTACTGAGGGGGAAAATGGCTGTTATTAAGCTCAACTCCAACAATGTGGATGCCACTGCCCCAGATAATGAGGCACAAGATGTCCACTTGAATTCTTGGATTTAGTAGATAAAAAATAACAGCTGTGATGTCAAATATCAGGCCCAGGGAAAAACTGTCAGGAAGGAAGCTACATATGCCCTCACATGCAGTTGCATGTGCACACAGGCCCAGTCCACAAAATTGTCACACTTACCATGCTATGCATTGGTGATTGTGATTTTAGTGTTCCAGTTGTTTCGGTTTGCTTTTCTGTTTAAGTCAGCACAATCCTAATGTGTGACCAGTTTAAAGCTGTTTTGCAATTATCAAAGCATGAGATAGTTTTTTTTCTCACTACTTTAGTAAACTGGTACAATTTAGCTGCTAGAAAAGGAGTAAATTACATAAGCCACCTTTTACTAGTAGTACTACACCCACTACATCCTTAAAGAGTTTTCCTGATTCATACATACTTCATAAAAACAGATGTTACACAAAGCAATACAAAACATGTGTAGAAAAAAAAAAAAGATAGTAAAATGTGGGGAATCATTCCTGTTTAAAGGAAGCAGTCAGATGTCAGCAGTTTACAGATAGAAAGTTTTTCCCTTTTTTTACACCAAAGAAATGGGAAATTATGTCCAGAATCACAGAAGACATCAGTGGAATCAACAGATTCTGGGAAAAAAAGTCCAGTGTTCTTTTCCCAGATCATGATTCATCTCTTTAGCCAGTTAGACAAAGCCAAAAAAGAGAATTCTAAAATGCACACAACATGCTTTTGTGATTCAGTAGCACATACCAAAGTTTCGCCAGGTGTTTATGCAGCTCTTTCAGAGTAATAAACCTAACGCTTCCAAAGACATACATACATTTTTAAGTGAATTTGCTGCATTTTAAATGCATTACTGTTTTATTCTCTCTGTGAAATAACACCCAGGGAAAATCCTCGCTTTTGCAGTATACTGTGTGTAAGTGCAGTATTAAGTGTACTTACTTGACTAACACTTGAGTCTTCTTACACCTACGTATTTTACCACATCTCTGAAGGATTACTCTAATGGCATAGTTCTCCTGTCTCCTATAAACTCAGCATCTTACCATTATCAAAGAAAAAGTGAAACTCTGAACTCTCATTAATGATCATCTTAAGTCACAGGATCTCTTTCTGAAATGAAAGACGGCATGCTTTATAGTTGTAATGGATTGCTGAAGATTGCTCATCACCAAAAATAGTCTTGGTAACCTAGAAATTTAATATGAAAAATATATTTTCTTTTTCTTCTTTTTGCCATAATGCCAGACCAACCAAGTATTGTGAAAGCAATTATTTGGGAGATAAGGAATGACAAAAATCTAGATTTCTGTAGTGTATAATTTTGAGCAGTAGCTACAATGGGTTGGTTTGTGTGTTTGTTTTTACAAACTAGGATAAATCTTCCAATAGCAGCTGAAATTAGAGTTTCAACACATTGTGCTTGACCAAAAGTATACAACAGTCCTGAAGATCTTCAGGGAACAAAAAGGAAAAAACAAGAGTTCCATTTTACAGCTGCAAAACTTCAGCACTTGAGACTTGTTTTTCAGGAAGAAGCTAGATATGTTCATGGTGTCCAGACGTTAGTGTGCAATGCATCTCTTTCAAACCTTTGAACACAGCTCAGTACTGATTTACCATGAGAGAGTCGTTAGCCATTGGAATGGGCTGCCCAAGGAGGTGGTGGAGTCACCATCCCTGGAGGTGTTCAAGAGGGGATTGGACGTGGCACTTGGTGCCATGGTTTAGCCATGAGGTCTGTGGTGACAGGTTGGACTTGATGATCTTTGAGGTCTCTTCCGACCTTGGTGATTCTCACTCGATCACAGAAAACAGTACTGGAAGGGCCCTGAGACACCATGTATCCTTGAGGTCAACCACAATGGCTAGGATGACAGATTGCCATTGGGCTATTTTAGAAAACCTTCCCTGTCTGCAATAGATTAGACAACTGACTCTCTGGAAGCACTTTCCATGTTTCTTGGACCACAGAGGTAGAACTTTATATTATCAGTTCAAAACAGACATCTCAAACCATATCCTGGGCTGCATCAGAAGAAGAGTGGCAAGCAGGTTGAGTGAGGCAATTCTGCCCCTCCACTCCATCCTGGTGAGGCCTCACCTCGAGTACTGTGTTCAGATCTGGAGTTCTCAGTACAGAAAGATGTATCTGTAGAAGCAAGTCCAGAGGTGGCCACAAAAGTTATGGAACACATCAGCTATGAAAAAGTCTGAGAGAGTTGGGGTAGTTCAGCCTGGAGAAAAGAAGTCTTTGGGAGACCTTATCATGGCCTTTCAGTACTTCAAGGGAGGCTGTAAGAATGATGCTTAGCATGATCTGTTGGGACATGACAGGGGTAATGATTTTAAACTAAGAGGGTAACATTAGACTAGATAAAAGGAAGAAATATTTTTACATATTGAGTGTTGAAAATACTGGAACAGGTTTCTCAATGAGTTGGTAGATGTCCACCCCTGGAAACACTTAAGGTCAGGCTGGACAACCTGATCTAGTTGAAGATCATAGAATCACAGGATTGTTATGGTTGGAAAAGACATTCAAGATCATGAAGTCCAACCATTACCTAACTCTGCCAGGGCCACTACTACACCATATCCTTGAGAACCACAATTATGTGTCTTTTGAAATTCAGCCACTTTCCTGGGCAGCCTGTTGCAGTCTTTAAGGCTCTCAATAAAGAGGTTTTTCCTAACGTCTAACCTGAACTTCCCCTGCGGTAAGTTGATGCCATGTCCTCTTGTCCTGTAAGTTGTGACTCGTGAAAAGAGACCAACACCCATCTCTCTACAACCTCCTTTCAGGTAGTTGCAGAGAGGTCTCCCCCAGCCTCCTTTTCTTCAGACTAAACAATCCCATCTCACTCAGCTGCACTTCATAAGACTTATTCTCAAGACCCTTTGCTAGCTTTGTTGCCATTCCCTGAGCATATTTCAGTACCTCGATGTCTCCTACTGTGGCACTCAAAACTGAATCTAGTACTCAAGGTATGCCTCAGCAGTGCCAAGCATAAGGGGACAATCACCTCTCTAGTCTTACTGGCCATGATGTTCCTAATGCAGGCCAGGATGCTGTTTGCCGTCTTGGCCACCTGAGCACACCACAGACTCATGTTCCGCCAGCTGTCAGCCAGCATCCTCAGGTCCTTTTCTGTGGAGCAGCTTTCCAGCAGCTCTTCCCCAAGCCTGTAGTGTTGCATGGTGCTGTGGCCCAAGGGCAGGACTCAGCACTTGGCCTTGCTGAAGTCCATATTATTGGCCTCAGCTCATTGATCCAGCCTGCCCCGAACTCTCTGAAGAGCTTTCCTACCCTCCAGCTTATTGCAGGGAGGTTGGGCTAAATGACTAGATGACCTTCATAGGTCCCTTCCAAGCCAAATAATGCTATGATTCTATGATCACTTTTTAAGATCGCTGATATGAAAACCAACTCAAATTGCATTACCTCAGAACAGAGGAAGACTGCCAGGTTTGCTTCCTCATTAAAGACTAAACCCTGACAGAATTATCCTCCAGGTCCCTCACTATCAAGCTACACTGCGAAGGACATTCCTTAGCAGCAGAAGAATCCCAAACCAGAGAGTTCATAGAGTATGGACTTTGCTCAACTGCATTTGTCTTGCCACAAGTAATTAGTATTTATCCTGCACAATGATGAAACAGATGGATGTGGAATACTAATTTAGCAGAGGAATACAACCCAAAAGCCTTACAATTATTTAAGCAGAAATAACTTAAAACTTTGGAGATGAAGAAAAAAATTAGTAACTTTTTGGCATATGGCTCAAAAAGAATGATATAAATTAGAGCGAGAAGTGCATTTTCTGGCCTTTAGTGCTGCTGTTATATTTCACAATTAATTTTATAGAGCTGTACTCTAGTGGTTTACGTCAATTAAAGAGCTTCTCTCTACAAGACAAATGCAGTACTCAGGTAAGTGAGCATCATCACAAATAAACAGACCAACTTTCCCCCCCACCCTCAATCTGATTGTCAGGGCTACCCATATGAGCTTCAATGGGCTGTCTACTGGATGGGAGTAATGGAAAGGACATTTCATCTATGAATGGTGAGTCCAGAATTTAGCTAGAGTATTGTCATTAAATTGAGGCATAAAAACAAATACAAAGAAACAGCGTAGGAATGGAAAGCCAGCAATGAAAAGTTGCATCAATGTAACAGAATTTAAGACGGACTTCAGGCCACTTCAGTGTAGCCTGTTAAGAGAGATAGCCACCAAAGTCAATTTTGGTAGCTTGAGCATCCCTGTTTAGCCCACAACCATGAATGAACTAACTGCTGGTCAGAACTGCCTGAAAAATCACTGCTGCAGCATGCCAGTGAGAGAAAGATCACACTGTGAATGGCAATAATAGGGGCAGTTCTAGATGTTGCATTATGTAGCTCTTCATATCTTGCTAAAAATGCAGTATCAATAGTGCTTGCTAAATCAGCAGGTGGTTCCAGTAGGAAAAGTGAGTTTTGCAGTTCAGACAAGACAAACCAGACATGAATTAACTCATCCCATGATCAAAGTATGCATCAAACTGCTCAGGATTCTGCTGGGTATACTTTTCATGCTGTAAGCCATATGATCCTGCATTCTTCTCTTAGACAAAACTCTAGCTGAAGTCAACAGGCTTTTAGGGTAATTTAAAAGGGCTGGGCAGTTAACAGACACATCTCTTAGTAGAGAAGCTGCACGTCCACAAAGAAGAAAAATAACCACCAGCTGCAGCAAAAGCTACTACTTATCAGTACTATATAAGACATCTATAAATATGGCTTAAATTACTACAGAGCTCACCCAGGACCTGTACTCCTTAGGCAGGTGCTTGAAAACTAACACCAAAACTTAACTTATCAGTTATCTAAAGCCAATATCTGTATGTGACATTTTAAGTGTGTGCAAACTTACTTTGGCAGAGGCTATCAAAGGGCAGCAAATGGACTGGCATTGAGATACAATGAAGATAAACTGAATAAGAACACACTCAGTATTGACTGATCAGAAACAATTACAAGGACACAATTTCCGCTATAACTTCATCCTCTGCTGTGTGTAGGGACATAAAAGCTATGATCTAAAAATATATGAAGTAACTTGTACTTCTCAGGAAAAAGAAGACTTGTACTACCAGAGTTACCAATGTATATACCTTCCTTGGGTTCCTGAGGCCAGTGAGACCAGAAAATGTAATTGTGAAAGTGAAATAAATCCCTGCCAGATAGGCAAAACCTCTGCATAACACTTACACAGCATGAATACAAATTGGCATACCAAAGCTATGAGACAATGCTAGAATCAGGGGATATCATTACAATGTTGAACTGCTAATCACATCTCAAAATAAAACAACACATTTATTTCACTGTTAAAATCACAAGGGGAGGATCGGCTCTATCTCTTCTAACATTAGGCTGGCACTTACTGCCCTAATGTACATCCTCTGGGAGCAGAGAGGTGATTCATCTTCAGATAAAACCCAAACTCCAGTATGACAACCGCTCTTTATGGCTAATGATTGATGTTATCAGGGACTCAAACATTGATACCCACAGTAGCTGCCTGGCTGCCCACCTCAGTAATAATTCCAATAACTTTCTAGGAAGAGACACCAGTGTTTGAGAAGTTTACACTGCAGTGGTCCTAAGCAGAAACCAAATAAAAAGAAATAAAATATCTGAAACTCATGCTTCACTGTTACTGAGGAAGCTAAAAATAGAAAGACTTGGAACAAAGGTACAGGAGATTTTTCGGTTCAAAAAGGGGAGTCCTGGAAAAACTGAGATAGCTATGAAAAAAACATGCTAATTAAAAAATAATTACGTCACGGGTTTCTTGGGATCTTACAAAACCCCCTCCAAGCCGTTCTCCCCTCCCTGCTCCCCCCAGCCCGGTCAGATCTTGTGCACAACAGCTGTACCCAAGAAAGCCTGCAAAGCAGCCCCCGGACCCCCAGATCGCCGCCGAGGAAGAGCCTTCTCTCTACCTGGGGACACCAAGGGGATTCGTGCACAGATCCAGCTCTCTGTACCCCGCACCCCCCGCCCCGTCCAGCACCCCCGGGGACCCGCAGCACTCCCACACTCCCAACTCTTCCTGCCCCTGGGGAATGTGCAAGCGTGAGGATTCCCGCGGGGATGGCGGGCACATCTCGTGAGGTGGGCGAGGGCAAGGGCAGGTTCCCCCCGCCAGCATCCTCTCTTCCGTCCTTGCCTCTTCCCTTCCCCTCCCCGCATTCCCATTCTCCCTTCCCCTCCTCGCCTCCCCCTCCCTGCGTTTCCATCTTCCCTCCTCGCCTTTCCCCTGCCCTTCCTCGCATTTCTACCGACCCCGAGCCACTACCTCTTCTGCTCCGCTTTGTTACCCCCTCCCCATTCCCCGGCGTTTCCACCTTTGCACCCACCGCCCGCAGCCCGCCCAGGGCCAGACAACTTGCCGGAGCCGCAGCCACTGACGCCTCCCCCGCACTCGGAGCCGCGCTCGCACACGGGCACACGGGCACACTGGCACACGGACACACAGCCGAGAGCAGGGCGCACGGACACAGCGCAGCCCCGTGCGCGGAGGTACCTCTCCAAAGCGCGGACGCTCCTCCGGCGCCCAGCGTGCGCCGCCAGCTCCGCGCTCAGCCCCGGCACGTCGAGTCCCCCCTTCCTCCTCCCCCTCCTCCTCCCCTCCTCGCCCGCCCCCTTCGCCGACGCCAGGAAGAGGGGGGCAGAGCCGACGCCCGCGCCGTCCCGCCCCGCCGCGTCCCGTCCCATCCCGTCCCGTCCCGTCCCGTCCCGTCCCGCAGAGGCTCCGCACATCCCCCCCGTGCTCATGGCCCCGCCGCGCTCGGGTTACCCGCCCGGCTGCCAGCCCTCTCCTGTTACGGATGCGGGAGAGGAGCGGGGGAGGGATCCTAGCCCTGGGGGCGGCCGAGCTCCAGCAAGAAGCAAGGCGGCCCCGGGGATGTGCGGAGCGGGAGCCCCCCGCCGCCGGCAGCTCTGGGGATTCCTAAGCCTTGGGTGTCGTGGTGCTTCTGCTGCTGTCTGTTTTTTTGCTTTGGCTTATTTTATTATATTTATGCTTTTTATTTAATTTTTGTTTGTTTGTTTATGTTTTGATTAGTTGTTTGATCGGGTTTTCTGACGTGGTTTGGCGGGGTTTTGGGGGATTTCTTTTGTTTGTTGATTGGGTTTTGTGTGTGTTTCTGTGTGTTGTTTGTCCCCCCTTCTTTCTTCTGTTAACATGTTTTACATAGTGGGTCTGACTTCCATGGACATCTTCAAATGTCCCCTGGAACCACACCAGCTCTGGCAAGAATTATCATCGGCCTGCCACCCCTTTTGTTAAGAACTTCTGCCTTTTACTTTTGGTTTCAATGCAAACTTAGTTATCCTCTCAGCTCCTGTGCTAGAAGTAAGGAACAGCTCCTAAACCTTTCTTTGAGCTGCTCATGGATTTGCAGACCTCCATGGCAATCATTTTGCATCATTCTTTCTCCTGACTGAAAGGCTGTAAACTGCTCATGGAGTCCTTTGTCAATAGGCCATTCTGCACCTCTTATCCTTGATGGCCTCTTGAATATCATCCTGGTCTAATGAAACATATTTGAGACAAAGAAACATGTACTAGTTAAGATGTGGGCAAAAGATGGTCTCACACAGTGGCACAACAGTGTTTTAATTTTTATGAGGAATTTTTGAGCACAGAGCTGATGTTTCTATAAATCTCTGTCATACCCTGGGATTTTTTTTCATGCAATGGCCAGCTCAAAACCCACCATTTTAGGCGATTATTTCTCCATATGTACCATTTTGCATTTACCTACATAGAATTTACATTGCCCAGTCAGCCTTATAATGTCCTTGGGTAGTTAATTCTTCACAATATTCTTCCTCATTAGTGACCCAAGTCACGGATGAACCTGGCTATTTTACTCCCTTTCCAGGTAAGATACAAATATTCTCAGCAACACATATCCCAGCACTGATCATTGGAGAACCCCACTCCATTCAGCATCTGCCTCCGTTGTGAGAATGGGTCACTTATTCCTGTACCTTGCGTTTTATCTTCTAAGCAATTATTGAGCTATCCCAGGGCTTTCCCTCTTGCTGTCACTGCTCAGTCTCCTTAAAAGCTTTTGTCAAGAGCCTTTTAGAAACCCACTCTGAAATGGAAATTAGATCACCCTTATCCACATTTTCATTGACCCTTTCAGAGACCTCCAAGAGGTTTGTTTAAGGCAGGACTTTACAGCAGCAATGTTGACTCTTCTCAGATAGATTGCATTAATCCAGGTGTCCTTTCTTTCTAACCCAATTAACATCTCTGTATTTGCACAGCACAGGCACAAGGTTTCCAAACCTCTAGTTCTCCAGAGTCTGTATTAAAGTTTAGTGTCACATCTGCAGTCCTCCACTCTTCAGGTGCCAATGTTTTAAATGAGAGGTTACATGCTGCTGTTGCTAATTTATCCTCTGGTGAGGCTCAAGGACATAGATGCTCATGCGTGGGCACGTGGTGTGTACCAGAATGCCTGTGATAGTGAAAGAAGCTTGTAATGAAAGCTAATGGTACAAAGACAAAGATGCATACATATCTCATTGCAGAACTATATGCTGGTGCTGCTACTAATATCACTAAGAAATTATCTTTGTAATTAAGTTTATGTGGTCATGGCCCTCTTTGCAAGCATACGTGTCTGAAAGCACAAAGAATATGATAGAGAGAAAACCCCACCAAGGTCTCTGACCCAGGCAACTGTTTGACATTCTCTGTATCTGCAACCATCTGTTTTCTCTCTCATGGTTTGCTGTAAATTGTCTGGATCAAGGATGGCCTTTTTTAATGCACATTTTTTACTTACCACTAGCATATGGCATTGGAAGGAGGAAGGCAGAGAGCAGCTCTGAGCATGGGTGTATTTCATTGCACCATCTAGGAATGTTTGCAGTTCAGTTACCTGCCCCAAGACAGGACTCCTACCCTTTGTTCTTCCAGGATGCAGTACAGCTACACAGGGCATGTGCTACAACTGCAATACTGTTCTATTCAGCCTGTCTGCAGGGAATGAGCAGAAGGCAGAGGGAACTGCAGCTCCAATGTCTAACTGAAACAACTGCACGAACCTGCGTCTCTGCTCACACCTGCCAGCCAGGTATCCAAGCATGTACCCTGCCCCCAGATAGATATGCCATCCAGATGACAATATGGAGCTGCTGAGAAGAGAGGGAGAAAGGGGAATGTGAGGGTTGTATTCCTTTTGGATGTTTTACAGTTCTGACCATGTGGGTTTTTAGAAACTCAACTGCTAGAAACCAAATATGCCAGTGACCACAAGCAAAAGAGGGGGGGGAAATAAATTAGTCTTTTGAGTTGCAGAAAAACTTCAGAAACACTCAGAAAGGTCCCCTCCAGGCCTCAGAATCTAAATTAAAATAAGCATTATCCAATCTCATGCCTTTTGAAGACCTTAAGTTTTGGAGACTGGTAATACTGCACTGTACAGAAAAATCCATTATGTTCATAGCAGACAAAATTGTTACATTACCAAAGGGGGAACTCAGACCTCCTATTCCAGGGTTCCCACCCCTCTGCCCTTTTGTTCCAATTGTTACCTTCTGCTCCTCTCCTGCTTAATGGCCTTATGGAGGATTGGACTGAACCGCATGACTGTAGCACAGGATTTTTGTTCCATTAGATAAAGCAGGATCACAAATCACGCTGATACTCTTTGAATTTTGGTTTTGTTGTTTTGTTTTGTTTCTTGTGACAGAGATGCATTTACCAAGTATTAATTAGGTAGCACATGACTAACATACCACAGAGGAAATCAAATGTACATTTTAATGAGTTTTGCCTATTGCTTCTAATTTGCATTTTCAACAGTTACAACAGCAGAAGAAAATGATGTCCTGAAGTTCCTGTTCAAAGATGTTTTTTGTCAATGCTCTGTAATTTTTTTTTTGAAGCATTACAGAGGTGAGCAGGTAGGGGCAAGATGGAAGATGGAACTGCCAGAGTGTAGGCTTCCCTGACTTTTACTGTGATTTAAAAAAACCTTTATGTAAATAATTGCAAGATTAGTCACTATTGTCCTAAAATTCTGGAGGTAGGAAGAGTATAAAGATCAGGTGCATTAAACCAATACCTGTCAAGAAAATAAGTTACTTTTAACACTGTTTTATGTGGCTTGCAAATTGAAAAGGGATATGTCACTGTCAACGTTACTTCATCTCTCCTCCAATGCACATTGCAAGGCTGGGCTGGACATGTAGGGAAACCCAAAAAAAACCTGGATTCTGAGACTCAAGTGATGTACTTGGGAAAGCTAAAGGAAGGGCAGCCACTTATCTGAAATTCTCTGCAGAACCAAGGGTGTTTTTCTATATGCATAACCTATGGACAAGAGGACTGGTGCCACTGAAGTCAATGGGGACTGCAAATGTTCAACACCTCTGACAACTGGGCCACATGCTTGTGTGAGACATTGTTATTATACAAAAAGCTCTTATTTCTACTCCCCCTTTTTTTTTTCTCTGCCACATAAGCTGACCTAGTTTACAGTCTGCCTCTGTACAGATGTGTCCTCTTCCATGGGCAAAAAGAGGACAGAGCCATTGCCAACAAAGAGAGTGCCTGGAAAGGGGAAGAGATATGGGTCAGTTCAGGGTGGGAGTTGAAGAAGAAAATGAAAGACAAAGATGTTTGGAGGACAGAAGACAGAAATAAGGAGAGAAAGCAGTGAAGCCATATCCATATCTGCTGCTCCTGCCATGTTCAGGAGACAGAGGAGTTACTCAGAGTCTTTGCTTTAGCATTTTGTCACTGTTTTGGAGTCTAGTTTCAGTGAAGTAGATTTTTTTATTGTTATGCAGCAAACTTTCAAATGAAGAATAATTTGATGGGGATACTTCTTCCTATTAGGAAGATTTTTTTTTAGGCTGTTGTTTTACAGCCCAGCATACTATTCTTAGTCTCTGTGAACTCCCAAAGATGCTGAGAGCACTTCAGAATAAAGATAGGAAGAAAAATACTGTGATAATAATGCTGGGTATACCAGGCATTTTTGTAACATTTCTAAAATGAAATGCAGTCCTGAATGATTATGCCTGATCTGGTAGCTTCTACACTGAGTTTCACCAAATATGAAAAATGAGTTTTGCTTGGCATGCAGGTTTTTAATTGTCTTAGATTAGCTGTCAAAGATTCTTGTGATTAGATTTGTTTTCCTCTCCTTGTGGTTCTGTTTTTTTTCTCTGACTGCAGAGTGACATGCAGATGAGCTGGATGAGGGAATGCACTGACTTGCAGTAATGCATATGAGATGAAAATAGGACTTCTGTGTATTCTCTGTGCATTTATAAAACTAATGAATGCAGAGATCCGTCACTCAAATAGAAGAAGAGCTGTGGGAAATTTGGAAGTCGCATTCATAAATGCTTTATATTCAGTTTAGGGATGAAAAGCAAAGTATTATAGAGGCAGGGAGCTGCCAGCAGGGAACTGACTGGAGATCCCAGTTTTATTCCTGGTATTGCTGATAACCTGTGATGTGACTGAAGGCAAGTTACTTTCCTTTAGTTGCCTATATGAGTTGATGAATTTTAGGACAGGGACTGCCTGTTAGGTGTTTGCAGAACACAACAGAATCTCAGCTGTGGTTAGGGAGTTCAAATACTGATGTAGTATGAACTTGCAAATTATTTTCTGAAGTTATTCAGCTGACTAACAAGATCATTTACACACATCTATTATGTCTTGGAAGAGCTTGGCAAGATCTCTATCAGCAGCAGGCTACATGAGTAATCTCATTGATTTAAATGTGTCTCCTTGAGTGAGTAATGTTTTAGTACCAGCTTCATAAACTGTTTTAGTCATCATCAGCTTACAAACTACTTACGTAGCCCTGCCAGCACTTACCACACAGTGCAGTGTATTTTACTGCATGTAATTCTGTCACAGGAGTAATGCCCAATAGTAACTGTTTGTGTAACCTACGCCCACATGAAAAAGTTGCTCTGTTCTGCAGTTGCAAAACAGCCAAGTTTCACTAGCATTGTGTTCTCTGTGGTTCATGGGAACTGTTACTTCCACAAGAAATTCAAAGAAGTATTCATTACCTGTGATGTTGTAAAGAATAAGATTAATTTTTTTTATTGCCACTCAGGGAATACCACTGCAAAACTGACTCATGGTGCTCCCTCCTTCTTGTGAAAAGGCAGTCATTGCAAATATGGAGCTGTGAGGTTTCATGTAAAGCTCTTTATAACCTTTACTCCAGCTAATGTTTTCTGCTTTGATTACTCCTGCCTTATCTTAGTCTCTTTGTACCCTCTTCCACAATAGCCCCTGTTTCTTTCCGCTACTGTGGGCTTTGTGCCTCCACTCAGTCTGTTCATTTTCTAAAGCACAGAAGAAAATCCCATTCAGTAGTATCCTTCTTTTATTCTACAAATCCTTCTTTCGAGTCTGCTTCATCAATAACATCAACATAAGGCAGTCCTGGACAATGCCTTGCTCGTGTCCAGCTTGCCTGATTGAGCCTGAATATCCCCAGGGGCAGGGAGCATATCTCTATATATTTTCTGAATTACTGCATGCATAGGAAGAGCCATATAAATATAGCACAGCATTACATATTCAACATTTATATTAACTGCTAGGGCAAGATAATCACAGACTACAGTTCTTCAACAATTATGTACAGTTGCATATTATTCTTCCAACTAAACAGGCACAGCAAAAAAAAGATTTAAAAAGCAATCATTATTTTAGAAATAAGGAACCTCTGTAACTCTTCTGTATAATTCTTGAATAGTATATTCTCACAAAGAGCGTTTGTTTGTGAGCTAGAGCTTGATCCAAAGACCAGTGCAGGCTCTTCCAATGCATTCAATGAGCTTTGGATTAAGTCCTTGCTGAGGAACAGATGCAGGGTTTTATTCACTACCACTAGAACAATAAAAATGACAAGACAAAGAATAAAGTTTTCTAAAAAGAATAAAGCAGTATTGTTCTGCAGCAGCTTAAATACATTAGGCTCTACAGTTAAAAAGAAAGTCTGTAGAGTCAGTATAATTGTTTGTATAGCCCATTCAGAAAATGTACAGTGCAAAAATGCTAAATATCTACCCATAAACACTTGAACGCTGTATTTCACTGAGTATTCAACTTACAGTATTTGCAAGGACTTGGTTGTAAAGGTAACTACTAATTCTAGTTGTACAAAACAAAAAGTAACACAGAAATAGTTTGTTGAAGGGGGAGAGATGGAATTTTTTTTATATGCTGTGGCTCATAGATGAATCTGAAGTGGTTACCTCAACTAGAAACAGGCTTTTCTTTAGTAAGTTGTTCTCATTCAGCCTAATGATTTCTATGTGGTCACTCGATGCTATCATAATGTAAGCAATACTGAGTGTTGAGGACCAAAGACATTTGCCCTTGCAGAAAAAACTGGGACCAGAGTCACCTCAAGACAGATAATCCAACAAGGCAGATAAGCAGCTGTGGGAGGCACAAGAAACTAGAGTGAAGTAAAAGTGGCAGCAAATAGGAACAGTTATCAGAAACTAAGCTATGTGGCAATATGCGATTTTCAGCAGAGACAAAACATGATCAGAGGTTTTCAAGAGATCTGGTTTGGTCTTGCAAGGAGATCTAACAGGAAAGAGAAAGAGAGAGAGTGAAAGTAACAGATAAAAGAGGATGTTTTTTTGAAACGTGCATGGATTTATGTAGGAAGTAGAAACTGGGAAAGGTAGCTGGATTAGAAGAGGTTGCAGTTATAGCAAAAAAGTCTCTTGAGACAAAGATGTGGAGAAAGAGGTGCATTTTGAGGGAGCTGAGGTAGTAGCATGGTCTAGTGCAAGAAAGTGTAATCAGCTGGAAAGAACATTACACAAAAATTTTTAAACCAAGATAAGAATCAAAAGCTGATAAATAATATTACACAAAACTATCTGCGTAACTATTAAAAACAATACTATTTAAATTTCATATGCTCATATTTACAACTACCTGAAAGGTGGTTGTAGCCAGGAAGGGGTTGGTCTCTTCTCCCAGGCAACCAGCACCAGAACAAGGGGACACAAGCTGCATCAGGGGAGGTTTAGACTCGAGGTGAGGAGAAAGTTCTTCACCGAGCGAGTTGTTTGTCATTGGAATGGGCTGCCCAGGAAGGCGGTGGAGTCACCGTCCCTTCCCTGGAGGCATTCAAGAGGATACTGGACGTGGCACTTGGTGCCATGGTTTAGATACTGTGTCATGAGGTTTGTGTTGATAGGTTGGACTCGATGATCCTCGAGGTCTCTTCCAACCTTAGTTATACTGTGATACTGTGATTTAGGTGTTCCTAACTCTTTCAGCTCACAAGGAGCAGCCTCAGAAACAAATCAGTATTCTTAAATCCTGTATATTTAATTACTGGACAGAGCTAACACAGTGCTAACATCAACTAAATGCAGAATGGCACGTTTGTGACACTTTTTCCTGGAGGGTTGTCACAGGTGTGCACTGACAATTACAGAGAAGAAAAATCCTTCTGTCTTTGCTTTTACTTCTACATGGGGGACCCTATCAGCCTTCAGAGACTGACATCCCTACTACATAGAAGAACAGCAAGACTCACTTGCCACACTCCTAACCTTTCCACCTTTATGTTGCTATAGCCTTAACAAACAGTCCTGCAAATTCTTGATGTGGTCTATTCTTACATGTTTTGCACACTGTAGTACAAATCTTCAGTGTCTGAGCTGTCTTCTCCAGATATTTTACCCAGCCCTCCCTATATCCAAGGCTGTATGCTTGTTCTTTGCAGTGCTATTACAATGGTGTTAAATGCCTCCATCTGGGATGCAGAATTTGCTGCAGGATGGATGGTAACACCAGCAATAATTCAACGAAAAGTCCAAGCCTGCTTGAAGGCCCTCAGAAAGTCAGAGACAAGTGGATAATATACAAAGAAGATATTCTTTTTCTCATGAAAAAAAAAAGTTTTTTTTCCCTCACCAAACGCAATATCACAGTTTCCTAGAGACGTATCTCTTCCTTGAATTATCAAGGGAACAGCCCCAGTGGCTAAACACACGGCCAGCCCGAGGGACTGGCTGTCGCTTCTGCAAGCCAATGTCTTAGTTTCGCTGTGTTTTGCTATCATCAGAAGTGAAATCATGCAAAATGAAACTGTAATGAGAAGCCTGCTAATTAAAAATACACAGTATTCTGTATGCATATTCAGCTCTGCACTATGAAACCAGTGTGTATTTTAGTGTCTACCATGCTGTTGGAGCAGGCAGTCATCTTTGTCTTTGGATATGAAGGCAGGAGGCTATGTTTTACACAGGCACCACAGCTTGACAGTGTGGTTACTTTGCTTTGACAGTTCCCATGCAGAGCAACAGAAATAGAATTACAATACCAGAGGTAAAAGCATAAAGGCTTTGATTGTTCTGAACAACTGATGATCCTCTGTCTTCCCTGACCAACATTGCCTGCCTCAGTCATGGTATGAAGATGTACTTGAGAACAATTAGCAGAGACTGTAATTGGAAATGAACTCTAAGCTGTGTGCTGTGACAAGCGGTTCAGTAACTCAGATGGATCCTCCTCTCCATTACCCATCCCAGTTCCACTGACTTCAGAATTTCTTTGACTTACTTAGGTTCTTTGGTGATAAAAGCTTTCACAAAACCAATGAAAGAGCAAATCAAAGTTCTATATCTTGGATAAAATATTCCTGCAAAATAGCAGCATCGTTTTCACTGCAAGACATTCTTTCAGCTTTCTGCTGGTTCTTTAGGAGTTGTTCACGAAGACAGTCACCCAACCTCCTGTACAGCAGTGCTGCAGAGAAACCCAATGGCATATACATACATCTTCTTCCTTCTTAGCAGTCAGCAGTAATGATGGATGAAAAATAAAGGAAAACAGCTGCAGTATATGGTACTCCCACACACATACACACTCTCCTTTTTGAGCAAAAACTGCAAGAAAGGCTCAGTAATAGAGTACATGGTATTCTGAACCTGCACTCCTAAAAGAGCTGCAGGCATAACAGGATGTGTTTTAAAAGCAACAGTGAAGAAGCAGAATTTTGCTAGTTAGAAAAGAAGGAAGAAAAACAAAAAACCCCTCGAAGATCATTCATAAGCTTTGGCTTGTTCAACAATAAGTCCAGCTTGGCTAGTTCTGAGCACATTACATGGAGCGGCTCCTTGGGAAAAACATGTTTTTTCTTTCTTGTAAGAGAGAGAATTATTTTGCTTCATGACTAGAATGAAATGTAATATCTGTTTATTGATCTGTGTCTTCAGTGGTCATACATGTCATTATGCATTAGATATAAGAGTTTTCTATTCCTTATTTACATTGTTATTAACTTGAAGCATGCAGTCCAAAGCAGCTTGTTGCTTCTTGTTTGTTGAAGAGAGCTTTTCAGATCTGTACTTAGAATAAGTTGCTGAAAATAACAGAGGTATGTGGTTTCTATTCCCCAGTTTCTAGTAACTGAGAATCTACTTTCTCTTGGTATAATGAAAAAATAGATTACAGATTCTTTCAACAGTTAATCTAAAAAAATGATCATTTCCTTGTATAAAAATAACATTGCCCCTTTGACTTTAGTGATAGAAAGAACAACTGCTCTTGGGATTGTTTCTCTTAGCAAATGCAAATCCATGAGTCTAAGCCCTCCACAAATTGATAGCAAGTTATTAAAGAAAATTTGAGTGTTCCATCATTTGCTAAGACAAAATTAATTTCCTTCCATGATGGTAAAAATACTGTCATGGACTTTATTGACTTTACTGTGCTAGCATTTTGCTGATTCTGCTCATCACTGCGTCAGTGGCAGCACTGAGTCAGCCTCCCTCTTACAGAGTTCTACAATTAAACCTCCTCCTTCAGCAGGGGGTCGTTATTAAAAAACCAAGACCTGTTTTATAAAACCAAGGACAAAACAACGCTAAGTCAGATTTTGTTCTGCCTGGTGTTGCACTCCCAAGAACTGGAAGTACTGTGTTATTAAAACAAACTGCATTCTACAGTCATTGAAAAATTTTCCCCCCTTCTTCCTTTAAGTATGACCTTAGCTTAAGGCAGAGAAAGTCCAGGACTGATTAAACTGTAGCTCAGAGCTTTCCCAGCAGTGCTACAGGTCTTGCTTGAGATATATGAGCTGCCACAAAGCAATACTAAACTAAGCAGAGCACTGACAGTAAGCAGTGCAAAATGTCTGGGAATGCCTTTGCAAGTCCATGTCCCAAAACTATTTAAATACCTGATATAACCATAATATGAAAATTACATCTTGACACCTTTGCATTATCAGTTCAAACCTTACTTTTATTGCCTGTGTTGCAAGGCATTTGCCTAAAGAAAGGTGAATTCTCACTGACTAATACTCCTGAGGATGTGTGGATTTGCTGCCAAGGATATGAAATTCTGTACTCTAATGTCTATTCTAAATTATTAGCAACATTTAATCAGATTCAGACTCGTTGTTTATTAGCAGATCTGGGATTTCTTTTTTTCTTGTTTTGTTTTAAACACCAGATTGGGCTGGCCCTCTTTGGGGTTTATTAGCACTTAAAACCAGTGGGAAACTTGAATTCTGAGAAATTTATTTATTTTTTTTTTTTCAATGGCAAATGAAACTAGTAAATATGATTAGAAAATTCTAAGGCAAGGTTTTAAAAACATGTTTGGCATTTACAGTCTTTAGCTGATTATTCACCACAGTCTTTAATATCTTCAAGCTAGCTGATCTTTACTTCTCATACCAAATTTTACTCATAGACTAGAGTAAGATACAAACTTGCTATGTATATGTCGTTAAAAGCCTCTCCAAATGAAAGAGTTAGTGGGCTATATTTAACCACCTGTAATTTAACACAAATCTCCCCTGTGTTTATACAGTAGAAGTCTGAAATCCACTTCATCAGTTTCATTTGAACCATTTTAACAGAGTTGATTACTATTTTGATTTAATGTAAAGGCATTTAAAAGATTAAAGTAAACTTAGGTATTAATATGGGCTATGTATATCTAAGTTTGTATTTTTATTTGTAAATACTGTTAATGACAGAAGTTGTGGAAGAGGCCTTTAATTTTTAACATGGCCTTTTTAGCTGTTAGATGTATGTGCTTCACACTTAGCAGTGTCAGCAGGCCTGAAGATGAATGTGTTAGTTCTGCAGGAATTCACTGCCCATTCACTCCCTTTCTGCTCCCAACATATTAGAGACAAATTCATTTACAGCTCTTAAAAACACAGCTGCACGCAATCCCAACAAGAACGACGAAGAAATATCCACATCATGTCTTTTCCAGAGAAACTGTGTTTCTGTGCACCACCCAACCACATCAGGCTGCCAGACAAAGGCAACACTTTCCAGACACTTGCCCTCAAGCAGATTATCTGCCTGTACATGGATTTCCAGTGGATGACAGGAGGTGGGGTAATGGCAAGAGCAGGGGGGTTCAAGAAGAAAGTGGAAGGGAAGGTGTGCAAGGCACTGAATCATGGTGGGGGTGAGGAAGGATTGAGCATTGGTTTGACACCATCTTACAGTGAGCTGTCAGGATTATTTAACAGGAGCTCTCAAGAGATGAATTTGTTTTGAAGGTTCTCCTAATCTCAGCTGCGGGCCCAGACTTTTAGAAATTTAGGAGGAGACGCTGCAGTAGTCAAGGAAATGTAGTTTACTCCAACAGGATCTGCAGTGCAAACTACTTCCAGCCTGGTGAACTCCTCACAGCTGAAGATGTGACCTATGCCACTGAACACAGGTTGCCATCAAGCATTATGTTGGAGCACAGCACAGGATCCCTGTGCTTCTCACAAGGACGCAGTGGGAGGAGACTTACCCCTGCACCCTCCTCAGCTTCAGGACTTTCATAGAAGAACGGTCCTAGTGGGTTCCTTGGCATCATATCCAATCCTCCTGTGCCTACAAAACCAAAGATATTTTATTGCCCATGGGAGAACAAGCAAGGATAAGAGGTTGCTTTGCTTTGCTTGAATCCATTTCTAACAGCCATGCTCTGTTGCCAGCCTAGTATCCCATCATCAGGAAGAGTACAAAAACAATGACTGAAAGATATCTTTGCCTGCTATGGAGAGGTAGCCACCTCTGGGAGAAAACACAGTGGGTGCTTAGTGGGTTGCCATACCCTGCAGTGACTATGGAAGGACAGATTAATTTTCATCCCCTGCAGTGGCCATCTCTGTCTCTAGGGCGGTGCCCAGTGCTGAGGGAGCTGGCACTGCCCTAGTCCCTGCTAGGTTGAGCTGTAGTCTAACTATGGATACATGGTAGTGCTTACTACACACCTGTATCTTTCTTTCCAACAGTGTTGGCTGGTGGGTTTTCCTGCTTTTTGAGAGATAGTGTCTGTACAACTTACGTGGCAGAATCCTGTAGGTGTTTTTAACTTTTTCCAGCACAGTTTCTTTGGCCCTAACCCCTCCTCTTCCCACATGCTCAGCTATGATATCCATATAGCCCACGGAGTCAACAGGGAGTCCCCAGCAAGGTTTAAAGACTGCATTAAAACCAGTAGAAGTGTAGAATAATGAAATTGCGAGCCATTTTTCTTGTTGAGGTCTCAGCACTCTGGAGAAGTCCACAAATCCAGAAGTCTGATCCTTCCTTTGAATTGTTCTCTGCTAGGGTTCCCCTAGAGCATTTCTGCTTTGGAAGCAGTGCTAAAGAAAATTAACTGAGCTTATTCTGTCTTGATTTCTTTCTTTCTGCAGGTTTCCACCACCACCACTACTCTCCCCCCACCCCGCTCCTCTCCCCCTTTTATTTCCATCTCACTTTGATAGCTTTATTCATTATAATCTCAGGCCAAAATGCCTTTCCTTGTTATATGTCTGCAGAGCTTTAGCACATTGGACCTCTGTCTGTTGATACATGCATGCTCTCCTGCTATTCAGAGATGTAAAACAGAGCTGTGTGCCCTTTTTCAGTGTTTCACTACAGTATCTCTTCATACTCAAGCCTCCATGTGTCTTTTTTGCTGCAGTGTATGTGGAAGTGCGAAGTCTTCACTGTGTTTTCCTTGTATGAGTGCATCTGCTTGCATTAGCAAGTAGTTGTGTAGTAGGAGTGGATCAGAAGATAGCAGCAGTTGGTGCTGGCATCTCTAGATCTATTTTGTAAGTATTTCCAGGATTTCATGTCAGACTAGATTTAGTCTGACTCCCTGGGCACATTGTTACCAGCATTAGAAGGAATAATACTTGATCTGAATATTTGTGCTTCCACCAGAGTTTGAAAAGTACATCCTGTGAGCCTGCAGAAGAGTCTCTGGTTTCCTTTTCTTCAAAAGGACTCATATTGTATGAATTACTCCACATCTGAACCAATGGCAATTGTGGTTGAGTAAAGAGGAATGAGTTCACTAAAATCATTCCACTATTCTTTTTCGAAGCGCTGATGTATATGGAGCCTATGCCTACCAGGAAAGGACAATCCAGTTGCTAGGATGCTAAGTGTAGATATGAATAGTCTAATTTCACACCTCTGCCACAACTAGCACAGCCCTTCTAGTATTGACCTAAGTTGCCCATCTCTAAGTGATGTTCTGCATTGATGTGGTAACTCATGAAGCATTAAGAAGAGATCTCCATGGTAATATGTATACTTAATTAGAAAAAAAACCCCAAACCAAACAAAAAAACAACAAACATGAAAGTCCAAGGCCTAGAAAATAGGAGAAAAAAGATATATTTCCTCCAAAGTCTCACAAACATATAAATATCATAAGCCTGTGAGGAGACTTCACCAGCATACTGTTTGGTGACAGTCTGTGCCTCCTGCAGCATAGACATCTAACTCGATGTGCATGAAGGACATGGCAACTTCATAATCACACTTGGATGTGGAAAAAATCCCAAGCACATTCACATCCATGGACATTTTGTAAAGGTTGCACATAGTACCAGTTCATGCTACCATTAGCACAGCTAAAGTTTTACATCTATCATCATCTGCAGCAGTGATGAAGTAACTCAACCAGAACAGCTGCAGGATGGCTCCATCAGCATTATTGAGGCTCAGTGGCTTTTCATCCATCTCTGTGTATGCTAGCTCCAGTTCTGTGTAGCACTGTGCTGACTTATTTGTTTCCTTTTATTTGCTGTTGATTTCAACTGTGAATAGGGTTTGATGGATGACAGCAGTTTAACAATAAAGAAGATCAGACAATACAACAGGAATAAAGCTGAGCTAACAGTCTCTTTCCTTAAGAGACATATCCATACAAACTTGGGAGAGAAATCAAAGTGCAGATAATAAGAAGAAATTTGGGCTCTCAGCTCACCAACTTCAGCCAAGGGAGAAAGGTACAGAAGGTGTCAAGAAAGTGAAGTGAAAGAGACGGATGGTCACATCCTACTGATGTAGTTGAGAGTGAAAGTGCAGAATATGGATGAAAAATAGAGATACTGATGAAGTATCTGGAAAACTGACGTGCACACCCACTCATCACTCATAACAAAGAGAGGGAACAAGGGGAACTTTAGCAGTTTGTTCTTGAATCACAGTTCTTCATGGTAAGTACTGTGACCACGGGAGAAGCACCTCTAAGATGGTTAGCAGTGACTTGGGGCAGTAGAATCATGACAAAGAGGTTTGCTCCATCCATCTCATTCTGTCAACCCCTTTGGGTTTGTCTTCTACTTCTATAGGTCTAGGATGAAGAAAGGAAACATTAAGGTAAAATTTAGATACTGAAGTATGTGAGCTTTCTACAGGGGCCCACATGTTCCTTAGAAAATGCTTCAGAAATGCAACATTTAGAAACCAGAGGCACAGGTTCTTAGTTGTGCTGTTTGTTTTATCAACAGAATGATCTGTGTTTTCAGCATATAGATGCCATTGCTATGTTTTTAAGCCATTGCAAAACCACTCCAAGACCTGTAACACTCAGCCATTATCACTGGGATAGGTTATATCCATCTGAAACCTGTCAGTGTATGTCCTCTTGCAAAAGAAATTACTGCAGTAAAGGGGCAGGTTGTATCATGAGTTGCTCAGCTGACAAACATCTTTAAGGCAAAGATTTGTCTCCTCAAAGGAAAAGGCAGAGAAAGAACTTACAGACATTCACCAAGAAAAACTCCTGCAGTGACTGAATTGTACTAAATCAAGCCTTCTTCATGTCTCACTCGATGGTCATTTATATCTGCTATGAAAAGTTAGGGCATAGTCAAATATTTGTTTGCATGGCAGCTGGAGCAGTTTAAGATTCATTATCATCTTCCACTGAAACAGTGTTTGTGGGAGCACTTTTAGTCCTTTTCAGAGCCAAGGCAGATTGCACACGTGCAAAAAAAGGACATATTACTGCTCCTGGTTTGGCTTGCTCTGCTTGCTAGAGGGTCCTGCCATCTCAGATCTACCAGCCATTCTGTTGCTCATCAGAGATTGTCCTGCCCTGTTCAGACTGGAAACACTTCGACCAGCTTCAACCACATAAATTCTGGACCATCACTAAACTGGCCCATTTAGTTTTAAACAGGCCCAGGAGGACATTTATTAGAGCAACTATTGACTTGAAGCACAGGGATTTCTGCTGTTTCTCAGCATGCTTTCTTTCAGCTACCTGTGATTTGTCATTAAAAATGGAAGCCAAACCATGTCCTTATGTTGCTCTCTTGGCATTACCCAGCTAAGCCAGTAGACAAATGCCATGTTAAACTATGAAGTTTGCCACCAATTGTTCCTATGAAAAGTAATTCAGAAAAAAATAAAATCCTCAAAGAAGGAGAGAGACAGAAGGAGGAAAAAAGAGTGAGAGCAAGGAGAAAAGGCATTTCAGCAAGAGTGCTGACATGCTTATTTGTTGAACTACTAGATGGCTTGGTGCCTGCATGAAATTCAGACTGGGAGAGATCACATATCAGCATGCAGACAAACATGTAACTTAGGTAGTGGAGAAAATCACTCATCTGTTTTTTTTTGCACTAGTTTCAATATATGCTATGTTTAGTATTGTAGTATTTCAAAGCAATAGCAAGAAAGCTTTCTTAATATTTTAATCATGCTTTGAGTGCTCATCTCTAAGACTTAAGAAAATATTTTACAGTCAGGTTCCACAAAATATTCAATCTCAGAAAAACTATTACAGAGGGTGCTGTAGGTGCCACTTCTCTTGTGATTTGTCTCTCTGATAGCAATCGTTTTAAGAGTGCTAGCTCATTGAATCTTGTTTTTCTGCATTTGATTGCAGTGTCATTTACTGGGGTTATAGAGCTAATGGCACAATTCTCTTTTGGTGATTTGCTTTTCTGTTCTAAAAGTAGGGTTTTGTTTGTTGTGGTTTTGTTTTTCCAGTTTTCACATTGTGATATATTTTGGACTTAAATACAAACCCAGGCAAAACCCTCTCTATAGGACTAGCAGGATGAAAGCAACACTGACATGCCCGGTGAAAGTGGAGCCTTGGCTGGTGTCATTCCTCAGAGGGTGGTGGCTGGATTTGACCATGCCAGAAGCACTGTGTTGCATCTGTACTAAGAATGTTAAGTCTCCAATCTGCTTGTTTTACTTGCAGATGTAGTCTGGCACCATTCTGGGAAACACCTAAAGAGACTTTTGCTGGTGGTAGCAAGTGGAGTAGTTAATGCCCTTGCTGATTGCCCCCACTAAGATGGATTAGCTCTCTTCAGCTCAGTTGGGCTTTCATGAGTGATGCCTGATGCCCAGGCTAGCAATAGTCTGACATAGCTTTTGCATAGCTCAGTTGTATGGGAAGTGAAGGCAGCATGGGACAACAGCTATTTCTTCAGCCATTCACTACAAGTCATGCAACATCACTTTCAAATGTTGTCCCTAGCTTTTTTAATGGGAAATTTCTACACATTAGCACAATTTCTGGGGACCAGTGGTGATGAACAGGTGTTGGATCAGATTGTGCATGCATTTTCTTGCATATTTAACTCTGCAGACAAAACTCTTTCAATAATGAGCTGTAGTATCATGAAGTAGCTGTAAATGTGTTATGAATTTCACCATTTGTGGTGGTGTTTAAAAGACATTTGGATGAGCTGCTTAGGGTCTAACAGTTGTGTACCAGGAAATGTTAGGCTATGGTTGGTCTTTTCCAACCAGGCAATTCCATGATTCTATGATTTCTGCTATGAATCAAGCAAAAAGCCCTCAGAACCATAATCTACATGTGTTTTGCAAGGAAACCCTAAGTATAGACCAGCCCTAAGATTAAAGCTATTCTAAGAGAATGAGATTACAGTGTTGTTTAGAAAATTGTTCTCAGTCTTAGCAATCTTGTTCTCAGTTAACACCTTATGATGAAATAGAGAAACACTGAAGTATTTGGGCACACACACACAAAACCTAACCAAAAATGTCTGCAGGAAAAAAACTAAAATCTGACAAGAACTCAGAGGCATGAAGAAGGGGCAAACTGATTTTGTTTCTGTTACTTGTAATAATTTGCCTTGGAACATATTTTCTTATTCATAAATCTCAGGTAAAAAGTATATATTCTCATCAAAATAGTTGATAGCATTCTAGCTTTGCCTAGAATTAATTTCTGTGTGTGGCAGAAGTGCAGCCAGACAGTGAATTCATAGCAGTATCACGGTATCACAGTATCACCACGGTTGGAAGAGACCTCAAAGATCATCAAGTCCAACCTGTCACCACAGACCTCATGACTAGACCATGGCACCAAGTGCCACGTCCAATCTCCTCTTGAACACCTCCAGGGATGGTGACTCCACTACCTCCCTGGGCAGCCCATTCCAACGATGGACGACTCTCTCTGTGAAGAACTTTCTCCTCTCCTTGTGTCTAAACTTCCCCTGGCGCAGCTTGAGACTGTGTCCTCTTGTTCTGGTGCTGGTTGAGAGTAATAAGGTCTCCCCTGAGCCTCCTCCTCTCCAGGCTAAACAATCCCAGCTCCCCCAGCCTCTCCTCATAGGACTTGTGCTCAAGGCCTCTCCCCAGCCTTGTTGCCCTTCTCTGGACACGTTCAAGTGTCTCGATGTCCTTCTTAAACTGAGGGGCCCAGAACTGGACACAGGACTCAAGGTGTGGCCTAACCAGTGCAGAGTACAGGGGCACAACGACTTCCCTGCTCCTGCTGGCCACACTATTCCTAATGCAGGCCAGGATGCCATTGGCCTTCTTGGCCACCTGGGCACACTGCTGGCTCATGTTCAGCCAGCTGTCAGTCGGCACCCCCAGGTCCCTTTCTGTTTGGCAGTTCTCCAGCCACTCTGACCCCAGCCTATAGCTCTGCATGGGGTTGTTGTGGCCAAAGTGCAGCACCCGGCACTTGGATTTGTTGAATGCCATCCTGTTGGACTCTGTCTATCTGTCCAGTCAGTCAAGGTCCTTCTGCAGAGCTCTTCTGCCCTCAAACAGATCATAGCCTTGCACAAGGGTTTATAAATACCAGAGAACTCCTTGAACAACATAAAGGGAAGCACAAGTTATTCATGTAAATTCTTTTTAATTATGATAGAAAAGAAAGAAAGCGGAAGGTAGCAGAAAGATTACCTGCTTCCAATAGCCATTCTCTACTAGGAGAAAGAAAATCCATCAGTAGCACAAGCAGTGCTGAAAGTGTGTGTCTGTAATGCCATAAGGGAGACAAATAGCTTGTGGTGCTCACCTTGTTGAATTGCTTAGAGGATTTCTTTCCCCTGAGAAATGCATGTGTGTAAATACTGCAAAGATGGACCCCTCTCAGCAGAGATAACAGAGAAACTGCAAGAGCTCTGTCCAATTTCCATACCTGCAAAGTGAGATAGTTTATCTTCTGTCTTCATCACACTAACCTTGCCCACACTACTTTTATGACTCCTGTTACCTGGAGTTAGACCTGCAGATGGGAGTGCTATGTGCATAAGTGGAAGATATGATGGATGCATCTCCAACAGTCAAAAGCTGCATGTATCCAATTAAACCTAATTTCTTCTTCAGCATGCAGGACATTCTCCATTAGTGGATACTGCTGCTGAAATAAATGGTCTTGCCTTTACATTGCACTTGGTAGGGATGGGAGGAAAGCAATCTCCATTTTCCAGTGAACTATGTCTTTACTGGACTCTTCCAGTTATGCTTTTCTGCTCTTCCCTGTGGTGAGCAACCAGTCTGGCTTAATAGGGTAAATCCTTACATGTGTCAGTTTGCATTAATGTGGAGGAAGAGAGACAGTCATATTCTGCTGACATTTAGATGCAGGTAGTAGAGTGCATATAACAAGACCTATCATGGTCAATTTTCCTCTCACACCTCGTGGTCTCCTCCAGGGGGGGCATTTTGGATCTGTTTTTTTTTTGGAGGTCTGACAAAAATGGCAGGCTCACTGAAGGAGCAGTAGAAACATTTGAACTACACACATCAACCCAGTGGATTTAAGAGCATACATGTATAGTTTATTCTGAGAAGCCCCCTTCCATGATGCTAAAAAATGCTGTATTTCAAGACATTAACAGTGAACCCAGAAGTTAAAGATGTGAAACAAGGAAGTTTTACTGCATAAGATCATGAGAAAAGTACTTCTGTTCTTGGTAAGAAAACAGTAAGACCACTGAATACACTGAGAGTGGGCTCAGTGACCTGATTAGATTGAGGCTGTGGAGCGCCAAACTGTGATGAGGCAGACCTATCCCAAACTGTCTGATCTAACAGCTGACCTTCAGTTTGGCTTACTTTTGAGTTAAGATTGTACTGACAGCTGGTTTGAAGAAATGTGCAATTTTCCTATCAGATAAATTTGTATCAGCACTTTATTTTAAAGCTAAATCTGCCAGTTTCACTTGGCAGAAGATGATATTAATGAATGCCTTGTCATTGCCTTGTACTGTGGTAGCAACAGTGCAAATTCTCTACATTCTGCAATGGCAGAGTTAAACCTTGCTGTTCTCTAGACAGGCACACGACAGTTGAAAGATGCAAGCGAACCAGCTGCATCTTGGCATAAGCCAGACACTGTTGCAAAGCTGCTCAATGCAGGAGAGTGGACCATTTCAGGCATGTTCTGTTAACCTGAAGTTCAGACTAGATCTCTGTCATCTGCAAGAAGAGATCCAGAACACTGAACAGGGATAGGAGCTGTATAGTCAAAATCACTGCTTGATAAGAGGTTAATATAACCTGACTTTTTACAAAAGGACATCAGAGGTAGGATCCATGTGTTTAAGAATGAAGACACCTGCCTTCACCTAAACTTAGCTCTGCTGCGTGGTCATCAGTCATTTCAGAAGGAGTACTTATAGAATAAGTTACCTCTCAATTAGAGAAGATGCATCAGCTTCTGGCTTCTGTGGATAAGGCTGGCAATCTTAGAATAATGACATGTAATTAGGAAAAATTACAGTGTTTGCTTTCAAAGTACTATTTGTTTTCCAAAAAAAGCAAACTGCCAGCCAAGCATAATATCCAGATATGGTATATTCTCCTCAGTTATTCACATATCACCTCCCCAGAATTAAAATAGGTAGTGAAATGTTTAATTTACCAGCCACAACATTCAAAAGAGGCAAAACTCCATTGATGTTTTCTTATTCAAGCCATATGCTTGGATAAGTTCAATGAAGCATTGCTTGGCTCTCTTGTAGAGGAAAAGATCAAGTCCTTTGAAAGCAAAAGCTCCAAAGAAAAGAAAATTTCATGATTTTGGACAATATTTTGCACAAAAATGTTTAATATTTAAAGAAAGATCACAGGTTAATGTTCAGTGTCAAATGATGACACATCCGTCACCTTCCAGTAAATATTTAGGGCATTATGAGAAGTATGACAAGCTACATTTCATGAGTACCTTTTGAATTGTGTTTCACACAGAAGATCTAACTGGATATAACCTTGCAGACTGTCTCACACTTCAGGGACTCATGTAAAGACAGCATCCTGAAACATAAACCTCAGATTCTGCCTGGGAGCCCCACCAAATCTCCAGATTAATAAACGTGGTGGGAGACTAAAGAAGTGCTTTACCTTTGCACTTCCTAAATGACCATAGACCAGCCATATCTCCCCAGTGGGGCAGAATCCTAACTTTGTCCACTCTCAGTTCTTCTAAGCCACAACATGCGCTCCTTAAAGCATACCCTGCTAATAAAATGCAAAAGCTCTGACTCTTGTGTCTGTGGTACACTAAACATAGCTCTTAAAGGCTAGAACAAACCACTACTGCGCAATCCAAAGTCAATAAGAAAATGCTCATTGACTTCTGCAGCCTTGTGGAAATTATCAGTTCAGTCCTACTTGTTCTCTCTCAGTTGTTTATTTGTCCCATGATGTGCATTGCATTGCCTAAATTTGAAATTAAATACATTCCTGAGGCAATGAATGTCTTTAAGCACTTGCATTCCACAGTGCTTCAAAGAATAGCTAAGACTTGTGATTCTCCTTTGGTATCTATTCTTGCATTCAAGCTTTTGGAGACTTATGATTTTAGCTTAGGGCATCCTCATTACCTGCTGGGACAGAACTCATGTGCAAGGCAGTCCCATGATGTGATAGGTTTCCCTGTCTGATAAGGCAGTCCATCTGTGCAGGCTGCACCAAAGTTTGAGCTGATGTATGGACAGTGTATGTGACCAGGAATTTTTTTCAGAGCTTGAGCTCTGAGCCTAGCTGGGGACACCCTAAAGCTGTAATAAACAAAACTGATCTCCTTTTAAAATGCAATTTTTGCAGCACATGTGCATCTCCCTTTTCCTGAGCTATTTCTTTGATTCCTTTCACTCCTCCTCAGCATGAACAGTGTCAATTCAGTAAATTGTCTTACTAAGAGAATTTTCTACTCTCTTGAGAAAAAGCAGAGTAGAGCCTGTACCATGGCACAAACAAACATTTTTCACAGCTTTTATCTTGACAATAACCCCGTAACATGAACGGAACAGAGCATGACAAAAGCATAAAATTACATCAGGGCTTCAACTAACTTTTGTATTACCTGCAATTCAAACACTTACTGTTTCTGTGCTAGAGTTATTACTTACTTTTATAAGATTTTAAACTGTAAGATTTTAAAGAGGCAGCCTGTCTTGTGGACAGATTCCAGCTCAGGGAACAAACATAAATTGGGACATTTCAAAAGGTTTAAGAGTAAGCCCCCAAAACATCAGGCTGCTCACTTAAACATTTCCTGTTGAAATCTAGCAAGCTAAGTTTCTTGTGAAATTTCTAGAAATTAGAAATTTATTAGAAAGCCTAACCTGGCATTAATTAATACCATCTTCTGTCAAGCAAAACTGTCAGTTCTAGTTTTGCAGTAAGGTGTTGAGAATGTCTGTATCTTCAGACCTTCTCCTGTATTCCTTCCAGTATGCACAATCACTAGATTAGGGATGTCCTTGGACATAGCTCTGCCTCGTCCTTTTAACACATTTCTAGCTCTGTTCATAACTAGTTTGTTAAAATGGATGCATTTATTTGTCTTTTTTTTTATTTTCTTATTTTTGTTCTGTGTAAAACCATCAGCATCTACATGGTATGTGAACTACTATGGTTAGCAGTAGCAATTCAGAAACCGCTGCGGAGGTTAGATATTAAAACACTGGTAAGTTATGATTTGTTAAACAACTTAGTAATTTTGAATATTTAAGATGTGACTGCAAAGACATTGAATGCTCAGAAATTTAGGCCACCCTAGAAGAGCCTCACATAATATGCAGAAGCAGAGGCAGTCAAAGTAGTCATAACTTTCAGGAATTTTAGCCTCTAGCAATGTTTGTTGCAGAGAAAGGATCAGCAAAATAGGTTCACATTCATTGTAGACACCCTATTTAATAAGGAATTAGGTTAGCTAAGGAAAGACGGATGGCAAGAGCAGACAAGACAGTTTGAGACTCAAGGCCTAATTCAGCTTTGACATAGCTAAGCTGAATGGCCACTGAAGTCAATGAGATGTTCACATTTGAATCAGGGTTGAATTTGCTTCCATGTGTTTAGCAAAAGGGGTGAAGAGTTGAAATCAGGCAGATTTTTTTTTTCTTTAACTTGGAAAACAGTGATGCTCATATGAAATTTTTTGTGTTACCCTGAAGCCTGCGCTTTAATAACTGATAGACTTTATAAGCAGAGATGTTTCCTGCATAATGCAAATACAGTTGAGAGACACTGGGTGGCCTAAGGCTTTGTAAATACATAATGAAAATACACAGAGAGAGACACAAGCAGAGGCTTGTTCAGTGGAATAGGATATGAATCTTAGTTCACTGAATCTGAGCTGTCTGTATTTTTTTGGTTTCTACAAGAGTCACTGCTGGCTGCCCAATTCTTAGAATTATTTTAGGAAGTATATACATTCTTTAAATAAACATTTGTATGTATTTGCTAAATAAACATTTAGACAATGAGTGTTGGACTCTAGCATTTCACTATTTCTGCTTTTCCCTTTTATCTTGGTGCCTTCAGCCATGGGGGAATCTGAGAAACAACTCAGGGAGATTAAAGGGATACCAAATAGTCTTCACTCGCCTTCAACTGGAATTCTGCTCACCTTTTCCTTTTTAACAAATCAATGTTTGTCAAATGGTTCCTGGTTTGTAATTTGTTATTGCTAGGTATGAGGTAATAGGTTGGACTTGATGATCTCTGAGGTCTTTTCCAACCTGGTTGATTCTATGATTCTATGATTTATCTGGGCTATAATATAAACAGGTAGATCTTCTCCTGGTAAAATGGCACATTACTTTGCATTTGCTACTGTGTAATGACATCTCCAGTTACTGTAGTTTAAGACATCTTTCCTTTCCCTGCCTGCCTCTGTCATGGTGCTCCTTCTGAAATTGGTGACTTGGGTAATCCTCCCTAGAAAACTGTGCATTAGTTAAGACCAAGTTAACAGAAAGCAAAGAAAAAGAGAAGACATAACATTTGTGATCTTGTGTTTTCTTTTCCATCCAAAAATACTGCCAGAATGTAGCTTGTACAAGGAACAGTAAAAGATGACTCTTACAAGAAAACAGTCATACTTCTACTATGTAATGCCATGGCATTTTCTTTCCATCCTGGAAGGTAAGATTACCACCCAGGTAATCTTTCTTTGGCTGTGTGCAAAGCACACACTGCAAAACAGCCTGATCTATAAAATAAAGATCTTGCCTCTGCACCTAACAGCTCCCAGTGCCAGAAATGCACACTTACAGGACAGCAGATGCTTTCCTTGCTATGGTTACTAGGTCATTGCTAGGCAGAATTTTAACTGATGGGATGTTATTGTACATACAGGAGGTTTTGGGTCCATAATTACTCCCTCTCTTGACACAAAAGCATCATATGAGTGTACAGGTCTTTAACAGAGCTCCCTGCAGCTAAGAAGCAGTTACCTGCCTGGTAGCTTTTCTGTTCATGATTGTTCTCCATGCAGATAAAAAAGTGCATGCACTGTAACAGTGAAGAATCACATCAGTATCAGAAAATATTTGCTTCTGAGGAACTGGTTGGGCTCCCACATTGTATGCAGCAACTTAATTTTCTTTCACCTCAGTTCCTCATTTTTCATACAAGAATGATGGCACTTCTCTGAGTTAATGGAACACTGTGAAATTTCACTACATCAAAGACTTTGAAGCACTCAGATATGGCAGAGTCTGAGGGTGGGGGAAAATGTTATTAGCACTGCTCTATGCAGGCACTGGGTTGGGGAACTTAAAACTGCCAACATCAGAAGGATGAGTTTTATTTGGTAGAGCTATTAGTTGTTTTTTTCCCACAAACACACCATAACTAGCCTCAGCAGGAGACAGCAGAATTTCAAGCACTAATCCCAGCACAACCCAGACATGATGCCCTAGTATGGTTGTCTCTGGAGACAGGTATCTGCCATCATTATATGCTGTCCTGCCACTCTTTTGGTCTTTCATGGAGGTGAAATGAAGCTATTTTTTTGCTTTCTTAGGAGTTTTTTACTAAAAATCTATATTGTAGGACTACAGGAATTATATTCAGTTCATCTTTCTTCTGATACTAATAAAAATTTTAGAACATCAATTATATTAGTATAAATATTCAGGAGTAATTTGGCTTGCATTTTAAATTATTCTCACTCCTATTTCCACACAATGGTCACAAGGCATTAAGACTTTTGGTGAGAAGCCATCTACCTTAAACTTAAATAATAACTTTGCCCTGTCTAAAAATACACATTAAATATAGCCCATAGCTTCTTTTATACTCTAATTGTACCACTTCCATTCAATTATTCACTTACTGTGTGGAAATAATTAGGAGTATTCCACAAATACTTAGGTTGTGCTTTAGTAAAATCAAATGTGCCAAGTCAATTGTGCAAGGCACATGTGCTGCAATGCAAGATGCTATCACTTTGCTATTAGCTGTATTAAGCTGCTATTAAACTAGTTATGATTCTTGAGGGAGGTCTAACTTTACACTGTCAGCTGCCAAGGCTTGTAAACTCCTGTAACCACCTTGAGTTTATTACTTTATCTGAAAACAAAATTCACAGTCTCCTGGAACCATGCATTGTATCTAGATTGTGGTCACTTTCACAATACTGTTAGTTTTTGATTAAACAGTTTCTGGTAACAATTCTGATGTTTTTGTTTACCCCATAACCTCTCAAGTTCACTTCTACCAGCAGCCCTACTATGTCTAATAGATCACCATCTGATTCCACATCCATCTTGTTAGATGTTAATCTTGTTTAGCTTCAGATCCATATACTTTGCAGCCTGTGTTGCCTTCTACCTTACTGATACATTACTTCACAGCGCTGTACAAAAGACAATCTGGATTCAAACACAAATGAAAAGGGGAACTCTAAAAAAAGAACAACTTGTACTTAACCACATAGTTTTGCTGGTAATAAGAACCAAACCAGATGTGATCCAAACTTTTCTTTGGGCAATGTGCCCCTTCAAAAGCGTTGGAATTTGAGCTTGTTCATCTCAAAGCTGGACGTGTACAGATGTCACTGCAAAAGAGTCACATAGGCTAAAGTCTGTATAAATAAACAAATGCCAAGTAAAGTTTTCTGCATACCTTCACTAGACCATTCCTCATGACAGTGCTGGAAGTTTCTTTTAAAATACATTTTTCATAAACATATGATGTCCAGACTGAACTCTCATACCTCTTTACGAGGGGAGAGGGACACACTGCATCGACTGTATTCATAGATTTATAAATGCTTTTTTACATTGGGAAGCTTTACAGTATATTCAGGACCTTCTAGCAGCAGGATAGACTTTTCTTTTAAATTTAATGTCCCTGCATAAAAGCAGGTATTTGTAATACTAATATACTGATTTATATTTATGGCTTATATAAAGTAGTACATCCTTCCATGTAAATTCTTTAGGATCCTGGCCTGCAAAGATTTATATACACTGATTCATTGTGCACCCTGGTCCTAAGAAATCAGAAACAAGACTCCCATTGATTGCAGTGGAGCCAGGACTCCAGCTGCTGCTTCCAGAGAGGGTAGTACTGCAAAGCTGAAAATTAACCAGATTTTGTCAGATGTAGGGTCTGAGGGCAGATTTTTGAGATGAGAAGTCAGAATTTTTCCACTTTTGCCCTATTCTTGACACATTCTGGAACACTCGTGATATAGTGCCAAAAAAAGAATGTGGCTCCTGTCTCAGTGAGCTTGACATTAGATAAATTTGAGAAACCCCAAGACAAATACTGAGAAAAGGACAGACTGCTGAGAACTAATATTTTTTCCCCAAAAAAAACTCAAGCCTGTATTTGTTGTGTTAGGAGAGGGGGAAGTTGCCTGTGTGTACATGAACACAGACACAGACACACAGAGGCTTACACACAAGTCTTAATTCTGCAAGTCTAAAGCTGTTCATTACTATGAGGTCTGTGGTAAAGCTCAGGCCAGTTCTGAGTCCTGGATAAAGCCAATGCAATCTTTGCAACTGATTGAATACTTCAAGACAAAACTGATGAGGGCTGATCCAGCCACAACAATGATTTTCCACAGAAAGATTATTTTTAAACCTAAATACCAAATGGGAGGGAAGTTCACATCTGGAGACCTGAATGTTATAATTTTTATCCTGGCTGAAGCTGACCTTTTACCTTCAGATCTGGGAATTTGTCTAGATCAAGTTTGGATGTTTTGTGTCTGAAGACAATGACATTGAGGCATTTAATCTTTGTGTACAGGTCTGGTCAATAGTGGGTATGATGTGGACATAATGCTCGGTACAGCACTGCCCTGCACAAATGACACTGGTGGATCCGCATCAAACCACATCTGCTGGCTTACCCATTTTCTCGATAAGCCTTGACCTAGATCCAGCTCTATATCATATGTCTGCCTCTTACCATTGTGCCCAGCCTGTGCTTTGCTTATCCCTGAAATGTGGGATTGGCTTGTCTCATGGCCCATGCTCCTCTCTACTCTGAATTACAGGGAGAGCATGCCTGTGTCTGTGCTGTGGTAGTTCTGACCTAGGGAAGGCTTGCAACAGGCTGCAGTACAAACCAAAAAATGATCCAAAGCAGGCTATCCAATGTGCTTTCCAAGTTTAATTTTGCCAGTTGACTTTTCATATATGACAAATTAGATGATGTCTCTCAGAAATGAAAGACCCTGATTTGTAAATGGCATGAGGTCTCCCTAAGCAAGCTAGAGCCCAGACCCCATGTTCAGCATCAGTGCCATGAAGAATTGCTTTTTGGTCCTCCTGCAATTCATTGTGTTGTTTGATGCTTCTGTGATGCAGACTGTAAAAATTATAAACAAATATTGCCCCTTTTCTCCTCTTGCAGGACTCCCTTGCATTCATAAGTCTGATTTCTACTTGACTGACTTGCTTTCAGCTCAGATGAGGTGAAGGACGCCTGCCATGCCTTGCCCAACCGGGCACTTGTCTGTCTTTATTGACTCTTAGTGTGAGAACCAGGGTTGGAATGTAAGTGTGTTGAACTAAAACAAACAAACAAAAAGTCACTACCTTACAGCCTGCTAGGGCATACTGGAGCCACTTTGCTTCAATAGGGAGGGAATTCTGTTTTCTGACAGTGTCAGGGGCAATTTTCTAACATGTGGTCTTCATATAGGTAATCAACACACAGGCCTTGAATTATCTCACAGTGGTATGGCACTTACACAACATCATGTGTTTACAGGGTCAGAGACTGCCAGCTTGCCTCTACCAAACCACACAGATTATATTCAAGAGATGATCTCTCCTTATGGACAAAATTAACTGAACAGTGGTAGCAACTCTCTTGATAACCCCATCATATTCAGTGTTAACTCATACTGAAACAGGCAGAAGCCACAAGAACTGCTTTACTACCTACTGGAAATAGTTCCTATCAATATAAATGTTGATGTTCACATTGCTGTCATAAGAAGCACAGTGTCCCAATCTAAAGAAAAAATAGGCAGCACTGTTGAAGGAGAGAGCTCAGGTGACTTGAGTAAAAGACGCAGGGATAGGTGGCTCTTAGCAGTGACCACACTGGAAGACTTTCTGGCTTTAAGGCTGTGCTCTCCCTGGAGAATGTCTCTCTGATTGTTTTTCACCTCTAGAGAGGTCTCTGGAGGGCTAAAGGATCTGCAAGACATTTTAAAACTAAGATACCTTTTGCACAAGCATCTTGTATTCTTGCCTCAGCCCTTTCTACTCAATTTATTTTTTCTTACTGTATGCAATAGAAGTGAGAAAGGAAAGGTTTGTTTTGGCATCACACATTACATCTGGCTTGAAGTCCTTTTTGCTAGAGACTGACATTGCCTAGGCTTTTCATGATGCATAGGTGGCACTGGAAGCGTGCTTTGTGTCCAGGAGAGGATGAGCCCAGTAATAGGAATCGCTACCCATCAGTTTGTTTGTTGGGAAGGTTTAGCATCTGTTAAAGGCATGCTAGTCTTCATATGCATGGCAATGGATGTTAAACCAGAGTCTTCCTTTCTGGTGGCGGCACCAACTGGATCAGAGTGCTTACTGTTTCAGAGACATCCACCCAGAGACTGCAGTACAGCAGTACTCCAAGCAGTACTGTGAGAATACGTGTATGGTTGAAGGGAAAGAGGTAGCAGGCAGGAGGGAAGGGAAAACCAAAGAGCTGGCCACAATCATCAGAGAAAGTAGCATCATCCAGTATTGACAACGTACAGCTGTGGGTCTGTCACCCATGGCTAGCCCTTCATTACTACATACACTTGACTTGAAATCATAGTGTCATCCCTCCAGGCTTCAGACAGAAGTGCTGTGCTGGCTGGAGCCATGTAAATTTTCCCCTAGAATCTGCACAGCAAAGTTTCTGTAATAGAAGTGAGCTCTGAGAGAATGAAATCACATTGAATTTCAGTAATAATAATGTTTGACAGAAGTTAAAGAGAATGTTCTGATAATATCAAAGCAGTATCTTAATGTATAGCAAATGAGATATTGGTGGGATGTCATGTTTAATTTTGGCTGTGGTTTGGTGTTTTTTTGTTTGTTGGGGGTTTTTGTTTGTTTGAAAATGCCTCCAGCTGGCATTGAAACTGGCAGTTTTTGAAAAAACACAACAGGTTTGTTTTTAAACTGGTCAGTTAAAAAAGTTTCAGTTTGGGTTCAGCATGGTAGAATTCCCTGTTCTTCTTTTGTTTGTTTATTTTCACCAGCAAATCAAAACAGTGTTAATTATTCTGCTTTAACATTGACAGTGTTCTCAGCCTCCTTCAGATGGAAGATCATGCAACAACAATTTTTGCTTCCTTCCTTTCCTTGCTCAGCACCATGCCAGATGCCTCTGCTCTGTAGGGACTATACATGATTGGCTTCTAAGCCCACTAGCAGTGGAAGGCCAGGGAAGGTATTTCTGCAAAACAAAGGCCTTGGAAGAAAAGCTGTTAGCTACACAGAAATCAAGATTTTCTCCACCACAGGTAAGGACAGATCAGCTAATTTCAAACTTAACTGCATTTCATTATTACCTCGCTTTCTGCTTTCTACTTATTAATGTTCCCAAAAAACAGTGTTTGCTTTTGCAGGATGGCTCATCTGGAGAACTGTTCTGCTCTCCCCAGTTATTTGAGGCTTTATGAAGAAGAGTTTAATGAAAGAGGATGATACAAGTAGATCCATGGAAGTAAAGCTCACTACTCATTAAATTCAAGCACATGACTGGTTCTTTTAGGGCAAAAGCCATGCCTAGTAGACTAGGCTATGTTTTATTTCAACTTTTACATACCTGATCTCTGGAAATAATATTTTTTTTTCATTGGACAACTTTTTCCCTCCTAGTTGAACAACGTGGCTTCCAGCAACCAGCACCAGAACAAGAGGACACAGTCTCAAGCTGTGCCAGGGGAGATTCAGACTGAATGTTAGGAAGAAATTCTACACAGAGAGAGTGATTGCCCATTGGAATGGGCTGCCTGGGAAGGTGGTGGAGTCACCGTCATTGGAGGTGTTTAGAAGGAGACTTGATAGGGTGCTTGGTTGCATGGTTTAGTGGATTAGGTGGTGTTGGATGATGGGTTGGACGTGATGATCTTAAAGGTCTCTTCCAACCTGGTTCAGTTCGGTTCTATTCTATTCTATTCTATTCTATTCTATTCTATTCTATTCTATTCTATTCTATTCTATTCTATTCTATTCTATTCTATTCTATTCTATTCTATTCTATTCTATTCTATTCTATTCTATTCTATTCTATTCTATTCTATTCTATTCTATTCTATATCACCATGACTGGTTCTTTTAGGGCAAGTGTCATGCCTAGTAGACTAGGTTATGTTTTATTCCAACTTTTACACATCTTGTCTCTGGAAATAATCTTGTTTTCATTGGACATTCCCCCCCACCCCCCAGTTGAACAACATGGCTTTCAGCAACCTGTATGACCATAATTCACTAACCAAACCACTTATTGGGGGTGGGGAGTGGAATCAATAAATTATCTTCTTCATAACCTCTTGTGGCCATTAAAAAAAAAATACAATTGTACATAGTTGACAATGGCTGAACAGGTAAGCAAAATTAAGACTGGAACTTCTGGAGAAGTCAAGTGCTTTTACATTGGCTAATAGTGGTTAATAGTGGCTAAAAACTGGAGGAGTCAAGTGCTTACACAGCAGCTAATAGTGGGAGCATACTGGAACCTTGACCTCTGCTTGGCTCTTCTGCTGTAAAGAAGATTTGCTTTTTGAAGTTATGCCATGCCAGCAGAAGAGCCCTTCCTGAAGAAAAGATCTTGCTTATGGGCCAGAGTTTCCTTACAAGAGACAAAACAATTGCTTCTCCAGTGCAGCTGGTGACAAGTAGCACCCTTCTTCAGAGTAAACGGAGTGTGTTTTCTTTGGTATTTGAATAAGACACTGTGCTCCCCTCCCTGATTTTCTCTTTCTGTAACTATTTATAGTCTACAATCTTGCTGATGCCTAAAAAAATGTTACTACATCAGTGAGGGGTTTTCAAACCATTTTAAGTCTATTTCTTTTTAGTGCATTGTGGCAAATGCCTGCTATAACTGACTTCCAACACAGGCACTCTGAGTTCAACAGACTGGTTGTGGGGATAATGTCCTGATCCTGAAAGCAGATGTAGATTGTTTTCCTGGGGGCTTGGTGGTCCTGCTTGCAATATTTGCAGCTGTTAAGCTGTGAAAGTTGTCCTTTGACATCAGACTGGATTTAATCCCTTTTGCTCTATAGATTAAAGTAAGACAGTTCTTGATGCTGGATGGGAGAAAAGACTTGCTTTCCTTTTATTTCCACTTTCAATGACACCTTTTAAATTCTCTGAATTCTGTCTACAGCTTTTCACCTCTGATGTTTTCTTTGCAGGAGTAATGAGTAGAGAAAATAGAAAGTGAAGATAGGAAGGCTACAGCCTACCTGGTAGGTCCTCAGTTTATTTGGGTTTTGAGAATTGTTTGGCACATTGTGAAGGCAGATTGGTAAATCACACAATTAATCACAATATTTCCATCTCTGTAAATTCTAAATCCTGATATATAAAATAAGTTTAGAAAATCAATAGTCTGGTCTCTCAGTAGCTTCACCGTGTGCCGCCTTATAATTTCCTGATTATATTCAACAGTGCTTCAGAATAGTGTCTATAAGTGTCTTAAATACCACAGAAAATGAGACAGAGAGTGTCACAGCTGTGTAGGGCTTGCACATACAGCTAGAGCAAGTATTTTTCAGATTTCATTCTTAGTCAAGAAGCCCAGAAACTACTGTTTTTCTTCTTGTCTCTTAAATTTGTGGCTGTCACTCCCCAAATTGTTTGACTCCATGAGCTGCAGATTCAAAAAAGACCCCAAAGAGCATTAGATTTGCAGCACAAAGTGTAGGAGCGAAAAGGGGAATTACCTGTCTCAAGTTATAGGACTATTCTCTTCCCAGGATGGTGTAAGTAGAAACTATCTCACTTAGTTAACACTTCCAATTTACTAATCCCCTGACAACCTCCAGTTTCTGTAACAAACAAGTTCCAGAGTCAAATAGCATCTGTGGACAATTTCCAGATGTCATCCCTGTTCTCCGTGTCCAACTGCACATGGTATTTAACAGGTAGATGACTTTACCCCATCTCCCTGGTAACTTAGCCATACCTAACAGTATAAGATTGCTTAAGCTGGTCAGTAGAAGGAAGTATTTATTCTGACTCCCCACCAGTTTGTCAATGAACCCCTATTGCTCCAGTGATGAAGATGTGTCAATAACTTAGTGTATCGAGAAGAAACCTCTTACTACATACCAAAACCTAAGCATCATAACAATCTGTTCACAAAATTGTTAGGATTAGGTAATCTAATTTGCTTTAACTTGAGCTATGTAAAATACAATAATGATGACTTTCTGCTGGTACTAAACCTTCTCTTTCATTTTAAGCCATAGGATGCTTACAAACCACAATGCAATGCTGTCTAAAAGTAACTACACGCAGTAAAGGGCAGGACAGCCTTTTTAGCATGGAGTTAGGCTCAGCAGAGCTAATTAGCTCAACCAATTCCCTCCTGTCCCCAAAAGCTGCCATATTGCTGCCAGTGCTGGAGCAGACTCATGTATAGCCAGAGGGAACCTATAGCCAGTGATGCATTACACACTATGGAAATACTGAGAAAGGATGCTGAACTGATTTGTTGGATCTGAGAAACTGACCCATTTTTGCATTTGCCTCCTTTTCTCCCTTTGACTATTCTTCTCCCTTTGTTTTCCCACCTACAAGCAGCAAACATGTTTCTGCTACCTTTTTTACCTCCTAATTCTTGGCAAACCCATCATTCTCAGCAAAAGCCAGATTGTTGTGAATTGCTGGCTTTGATTGCTATACAGCCTACTTTTTTTCTGGTTTGTCAGGGCAGTTACAAGGGTAACCTCTCCAAAAACTGTAACAGCAAGAAAGTATTTTGTGATGCTGTGTACTCAGAGCATGCCCCAAATTCTTGCAGTCTTGTAACAGGCACTAACAGACGCATCCCATGAGGTCCCATGGCCCCATGAGGCAAGGTAGTGCTAATTGTCCTAAATTACAGTCATAAAGCTTGTGAAAAATCTTGGACCTGCAGAGGTATTTCAGTACCTACACCTCCAATCTAAAACAAGGGGATAGTGTCTCTACATACCTTTGTAGATCTGGAGATGAGTGACTTTTTGTGAGGTCATGCCATGCAGAGCAGCAGCAATTGGAAATGATGTTTCCCAGGACCTGGACCAGCACCTTTATTAGTGCTCAGTGAGTCCAGAGGGCTTGCTTACTTATATTGGGAGGAGCTGCTGTGTATGAAAGACAGGAACCAATTCCCTTCTTTCTGAGGCAACTGAGTCACAGGTTTGCAGCAACACAGCTCCTCCCCACCCCTGATTTGGAGTGAGCCATTCTCTCTTACTGCCAGCTGATTATTCCCTTTATTCTTTTTTTGGATTATATGCTGGAAAGTTCACTTCTCCAAGTCTGTTACAGTAAGTGCTTCTTTCCTTGTCTCATCTGAGAATGTAGTTACTGGTAACACTTGTGACAATGAAGCAGGTAGATTTTCTATCACGTGTAAATGTGGGTCACAGTTATAAACTCTGGTGGGGACCAGCCTGTGTTCTCCCATGAGCAGCTGGAGAGGAATCGTGTATGACTGTGCACAGTGCAACAGACATCTGGGCAGACCTTTTGCAGTGGATGGGGAATACAAAGATGTCTTGGGACAGCAAAAGTTGTTATTGATTTCTTGTCTCTATGTTATTGTTCATTCCTACAGTTAGCAGTCTTAGAGGTTTATTGTTGTAACCTCAAAAGTACTGTAGTGAGAAGCAAGAAGTGTTGCTGAGTTGGTATGAGTTTTCAAGCATCAAGGGCAGGTTGCAAAGGCCCTGTGAGAAAATCAAGGGCTGACTGAAAATGAGCTTTTCCACTTCTACCCTGCAAAAAACTACAGAAACACTCTGGGTTGAGCTTTCAGACTGAGCAACTATCTTCCTTTTGTTATCAAAAGGACATAGAACTATTAAGATAAAGACTGAAAATCTGAGAGGGCTGGCGTTGCATATGCTGAATATGCCCTTACTCTGTTAAAGACATTGACCTCCAGGGCACCACTTAAGAAGTATTTCAGGGGAGTGCCACACTATCTCACCAGCTGCTAAGCATTTTCTTTCTACCTACATGCTACAATGGTAGGAAAAAAATATATATTAAAAAAAAAAAACAAAATCACATTTCCCCCCCTAGATTTAAAAAGGAGAAATGCATGAAAGTATTTTGTTTCTGAAAGTTTAGTAACAACAACAACAACAACATCAAAATTGTCTAGTCTGGTCTTGATGTTGTCATGGATGACTCAGTTTTGTGCATTGGAGGAGCTTCCAACTGAAAACCTTCTCATGGCTATATGATTAAATGAGGTGGAATGAAAATAAGAGTATGTCACAGGCCATGGCATGCACCAATAAGTGGAACATGTACCTGTCACATCCAAGTGTCCAAGCACTAAATTAGCCACACACAGTAATACCTTTGTCATTTCATAGTCTTCACATAGACACTGTCGCTAACTCAGAGTCATAATCCTTCATTTTGCCATATTAACACACCTTATGAATTTGATGATAGAAACACACCAGTCTTTCAGATACTCACAGTCTTCCAGGACAGACAAAATTAACTTTTTGTCACTCACATACAAGCAAGAAAAAAAAAGAGCTTGAATCCCTACTTACTGCAAAACTCTGAGAACTAAATTATAAAGCAGCAAAGCAGAGCACATGGCCATTTCCCCTCCTATGGGGTTAAAAAGTACCCTATTTCAGAAGCTCAGATGCATGTGTGTTGTGCATATATTTATCTGTATTGCTACTGGGCGAAAGGAGCAGAGGGAAGGTACTTAGCAGTGGGAAGTTTGTGGTCAGTTTCTTAAATGACTGAGTTTTTTAAATTCCTGAGAACCAGGCTTATGATGCCTGGCTACATTAACTACCCTATTACTGCTATAAGCTTAGGTAAATATAGCATATTTCTTTTTTGCCTACAAGTCAAACTATGGCAAGCTTCTTCCAGTATGAAATATGGAGGACACTATCTGTAATAAGCCCTGGAAAAATAGGGCACACTATTTATTTTGTCGATTCTTAAAATTATGTAGTGATTATTTCTGATGAATTACATAAGCCATATGGAATAACTTGACCTGGGACATGCTGCCTTGCTGACCCAACCAATCCTTTATCTTCTGTAAACACGAAAAGATGCCATGTAATCCTAGAGCCAATGTGCTTGGCAAAGAATCATATGAGAAGGAAAAGAGAAATGAGACAGTTACAGGTAGATTGAGTTAATATGTATTGAAGCATCTAACTAAAATAACATTCAGAACAGCATGGCACAGCAGAGGAGGAATAGGGGAAAAAAACAAACAAAACCCAACCAAAAACCACAACACCACCAAACTGTGAAGTTAGTACTTAATTTGTTTTTTTTTTTTTTTCAGAGAGAGAGGCAGCTCCAGTGTGGCACATCCTTGAGATCACAGAGCATCTTGAAGAGTGGTGGTTAGAGAGAAACAGTAAAAAGACACAGAAGTAGGCGCAGTGAAAAGGCAGATTTATTTACTAGTAGTATTGTACAGAGAAAAAAAAAAAGAGAGAGAAGCCACAGTTACAGCATGGCTGTTGCTGGCAGTGTTCTTGGTTTTTTATTTTATTTTTTTTGTACTCTTTTTTGTTTGTTTGTTTCAATCTGAAGAAAAATAAAACATAACAGTCAAAAAAGTACACTTCAGGTTACAAAGTACAGCAGCTATCCCCAGCAATTCTAATCCAGTGTTAGCACAGCAGTTTTTCCCCCACAAAATGGGATTTTATTTACATTAGCTCACAAAGAAAGTGGGAGACTAAAGCTTAAAAAACATCTCAACCACAACCTACATTCACCATAAAAGCTGCATTTTACACAACATTTTCTTGAACCCCTATAAAGAGTCATTCCTTGTCTATGGAATGAACATAGTCAGGAGGGGCAGGAAAAGTCCAGAAATGTGTTCTTTGCCTTCATCCTGATTTTGGTTTCCTTTGCTGCACTCAGATTCAGTGGCCACTGGAAAAGCAAAGAACTTCCAAATGCATTTATCTCCTGTAAATGCCCCTAAGCAGTACCTACATCCATACATGCAAAACAACAGGAACAAAATTTGAGCCCATCATCAATCAAGCACCTTAACCATGGCTATGGGCTGGTCTTAACATACCCTCAAGGCTACCTCTAACTGGTACAGTGCTTACTTATGTGTTACTCTTAAAGGAAGTGCTTAAGGTTAGCAGAGCTTAAGCATTGCCTCCAGTTGCGACTTCATACATTGCACAACACCTTCTTTATTTTTCTAGTTTACCTCCCTCCGACTAGCACGTTATCTTGGAGGGATACCAGTAACTTCTTGGCAGCTAATTTTACCAGGAATGCCTTTGTATACTGAATCAGTCTGTGGGGAAGTTCATGTTTTCTCCTGGCTCCTATACCCTGCCAGTTGCAACCTGACAATTAGAGGGTGGCTTGTCTTTTGCTTCTGTAAGTGGCTTCTGGATATGGACATTTTATGCACTTGAGCATATGTAGCTCATATAGGCTTGGGGGGTTTAGCACATTCCCATGGGGGTGGGAAGAAAGACAGCAGATTTACCTAAACAGTAAATTTGAGTGAAACCTCCCGTTTGTGCAAACCATGGGATGCCAGCTGAATATCTACTAAGATGAATATCACCAGATGACTATCTAGGGAGAATGCTCCTCTAGAACCAAATCTGAACCTAGGAAACTTAAGGAGGATGTTCAAACACTGTGGATAGGATACTGTAATTTCCTTTTACTTGGGACTCATGTCAACAGGCCTGCGGTGATGCTTTTAACTGCAGTCTCTCTTTTCTTCCCTCTACCATAGAAATGGAAGTAGAGAGAGAAGGACAAAAAAAAAAGAGCGGCTGAGCAATGGTGTCCAGGATGAGAGCAAGAACAGAGAAGACAGGCAGAGTCTGGAGCAGAGGTGTGCAGAGGGAAAAATTTGGAAGAGAAAACTTAACACTGCCTCTTTGGTGTCATGTTTGTGTGCAGGTAAGAAATTTACCCCACCCTCTTCAGACACTGGGCATTTCCTGGAGGGTGTTTCTTTTACTTTTAAACACAGCAAGCAGACCACACTCTAAACCCTTCTCTGCAGAAAAGTGCACCAGTTTTGCAACACCAATAAAAAAATCCATCTAATTAAAGGAATGAGAAGAAACAGTTGAAGTTGCCTTCTTTGTAGCATATCATTTAAAGACCAGACCAAATTTCTCTGTGTGCTTAAATTGAATTTGTCTGAGTCATTTCATTAAACTGAAAAGGGCTGCTTGGATGCTTAATTTTATGCTCATGGCCAAGTCTTTAGGTCTTAGCGACCTACTGAATGCAAGGACTAAATTCAGGTATGAATCACTAACATACCAATGCGAGTTAAAAATGTACAAATATACCCAAACTGGTGGACTCAAGTTACTTAAATAACTCTGATAAAATTAATTGAGGGGTAATATTTTCTTTTTTTTCCAATTTCTGAATTAGATTAATTCTTAAAACAATGACCTAAATCCTCCTTGGAGAAGAATTTGGGAAACAGTTCAAAAAAGCTTTGCAACACAGTAACAGCAAACCTCCTCAAAACAGGAGAAGAGGAGAAGTTTTTGCATACTGGAGGAAGGGTCTCAGATTTTTTTTTCACAAATTTACCCTCAAGAGAAGTGGCCTATTCTTTATATTTTGAAGTAGAATCAACAGAGGAAAATGCCATAGATTTTGCAAGACTCTTTGAACCCATGAGGAAAAAAGGATCAGTTTTATAATATTTTGATTTTAAATACAAGTGGGACATTTTAAAGAATTTCATGCACCCTTGTCACTATTTACAAGCTAAGTTATTGTTATAAGTTTATATTACAAGTTGGATTTATATTCTCTTTGGACCAGATAACAATCCATTTATATTCTAAACTTAATAAATTCAGCCATTTTATACAACTTTTACATACAAATATTACAGTCCACATTTTTGTTGGATATTGTCATAGCCTGTGACTTCTGATTAGCTCAGAAATAAAGTTTATTCTTGCAGCCCAGAAGGCTCATGGAACACAATCTGAGCAAATCCTAATCTTTCTAATAGACATAGATAACTGGTTGAAACAAAGTGGTTTAGCAAAAATAAATACAATGTGTGTCAGTCTGTGGGAAAGTCCTCTATTTTGTTTAAATGAGTTTGTTCTACTCTTTCCAGTGGCACCATCTCTTCTGTTTTGAAATCTAATGCTAGATAAAGTATGACAAAGTGAAAAAAATAACATATAGTTCTCCTATTTAGCCATACCTCTATACTTAAAGTAGGTATCTATTGCCTACTGTGTTGGCTTTCTAGATAAAGACGCTTGTCTAGCTATAGAAAGCATAGGTCCACCTTTTTTTCTGTGAAATAAATCTAGCTAACTAGCTGTGTTCATAGCAGGTATACTGTTTTCTACTCTTCTAATTTTACTCTTTAAAAAGTGTTGTGGTCCTGCTTCCCAGAAAAAAAATTGTGGTTAAATCTACAAAGGTTCCCAAGAAGCTGGGCATTGTCATAAACATATGAAAAAGTTCAAAGGTTCAATGTTATGGGAAAGATGATATTCAGAAACTCAATTCCCATTTAGGGTTTGTATCTTGTTACAAAAATATCTATTCCTTAAAAAAATACAGAAATGTAAAATACTACATTTTCTATTATATCCCCACTTACTTTCCAAGTATGCCTTTTGGATGTCAGACTAAATCAAAAGGTAGAACACCTTTTACTTCTCTAGCAACTCTACATGCTGTCTTTCTGCTCTGATTCATTTGTTGTATCTTTAGAGTTTTAATCATGAAGTATCAGTAGTGAACTTAGGCACAATGGCAGGGTACTAACATAATAGCTGTCAAGGAGGTCCCACTTGCACTTAGACATGGATAACACTGCCAGAGTAGCAAAGCTTACTCAGGACCTGATCCTACCATATGCTAAGCACCATTTTGCTTTGTGTTTTTCTCAGCAGAAGTAGCAATGCTCAGAGTTAGCCTCTTGGATTACACGACCTTAGGCAAACTCAGCAGTGCATAAAATTGGTACAGGTACACAAATAACACTCAAACTATACCCTGTGGTAATTGTTCATGCCCTGATCTTGCAGACACCTACATATAATACTCCTATGAATAGCCCTGTTAACTGAAATAGGTCTACGCACAGCAGAATTAGGTGCATGTGGTGTTGTTTGCAGGGCTGAGGTCTTCTATTGCACTGGTAGAGGTATGCTTCATAGAGAAGGGCTTGTGCACACTTCTCTTGCTGGGGATTGAAAGATAATGTTGTGTTTATACAGCTTTGGAATACAGCCTGCACTTTTTTGGGGGACAAAAAAAAAAAAAAAAAAGAAGAAAAGAAAAATACAAAAAGAAAGAAACCCAGGAGTGCTAAGGCAAACTGTCTAATGGTACATCATACCTACTTTGTCATTCATTTAGTTAACATCACAAAGGCAGACCAGAGGAGTTCTGTAAACATAATACCATACAGTACATCAGCCACAGGAAATTAAAAAAAGAAAACAACCCTGTAATTCTTTTCTTTCTGTATTGATATTCTTGTAGTGGAAAGAGATTGCCTAGCCACTGATCATAATGCTGTGGTTTTTTGATTTGTACTTTTCTTCTGTTAAAAAAAAAAAAACCAAAAACTAAAAAAAAAAAAAAGAAAAAGAAAAAAGGAAGTAGAATGCAGTGGTTTGCAAAAGAAGCAGTCCCTGAATGCAAACAAGGGACAACACGGAAAGTGGGTTCGTAGAAACTTAGAAAATACAAAATATAAAAAAGTTTACCAGGTTGCTTTTTTCCCAGTCTGGGAAAAGGTACACAAGATACACTGAAAAGAGGTTTGGTTTCTTGTTATATTTTTTTTAAATTATTATTATTTTTTTTTCTTCTTACAAAAGTTAAGGCGAGCAGTTTGTTGTGGCAAAAAGCTGTCACTGAAACAGTTTCTGACTCTACTTTGTATCCTCGCATACTGAAACTGAAAATGTATGTGTGATGGATTAAGTGAAACAGACAGGGAGTTTGCTTAAAACAATAAAAAAAAACCCTTCCTGTAATGATCTTACAAAAATCTCTCCCTGACCACGGAGTGGACCTCTTCCTTTGTGCCTGATTGTGCACGGATTTCCACAGGCAGCTTCCTATCTGAGGCTGAGGGGAAAACTGACCTCTTCAAAGCCCAAAGTAGCCCTGGAAAACCAGCTTACATTCATCAGCCTAGGATGATGCATCTGGAGTTCCCTGTATCTTGGCTGCAGTCTAATGGCCAGAAGGGGCAAGCTGATGTTCAGGCATGATTGCTGCCCTTGTGGAGGTGGATGATTGGAGTAAGCATGTTTCAGCCCACGTAGACGCTCTGAATTCAGATTGACTTGTTCCTGTTTCTCATTTTTCCTGACCTCAGATGTGGAACTGTCTTTGACCTGAAAAGACAAACCCTGTGCAGACAAACCTTTAGCTTTTCTGCATCTATTGGGCTCTGTTAACCATGGAGATCATATGAATATACTAAAAACACTGGCCTTCCTAGGCACTCAATGTTAGCTACAATTACTGAGCAGTAGGTATTTGGCAGATCTTAAGTTTAAGGCTTGTGCTCTACTTCTAACCACTAAAGGGCCACTTCTGGACTCTTGCATGCCACCATCTCCCCACCATGCTGTGCCTCGGATGCTCTCTGACATGTGCTGGTTCCAGCCTCAGCAAGCACCTCCCATAGCTGGCTGCTGTGGGAGTCATCCCCAAAATGCTGAGTCTATGCTGAACCAGAAGGTCATCTGACAAGGGAGCACGTGACTGAAGAGATGCGTGGACAGTGTGGATTAGAATAAAGATGACACCCCAAATTTCACAAGCATAAGGCTTTGGAAAAAATGTCCATAGGGCAAAGAAACATCGAGGGAAAAAGATCAAGCTGGGAAGACACTGAGAAGCCAAGGTGGCTGTGAAGGGGGCATCACACCCAGAGAGAAAAGGGTGGTAAGCAATGAGATGACCAGCCAGGCCAGGAGCAGAAGGCTGGAATATTTGCATGAGGTGTTACTGATGAGGTCAACAAGCCCCAGAGTGAGAGAACTATTGCAAAGTACACCTGGCTCCTGTGGCACTCCTGTGGTATACCTGTGGTAGAGGTGAGACAGAAAGGGCTTTAGCCTTCATGTTGCAATGCTCTGGGGTCCTAAATGTGCCTGGAGACAGCTGCACCAGGCCACCCTGTGGTTGAAACCTCAGGTTCTCATTTTCAGAAATACTGAGATTTGTAAATGCTTAGTGTTTCTGGGAGAAAAAGAAAAAATAACACACAATCCAACAACAACAACAAAAGCCAAAACAGAGGTTGCTAGTTTCCAATAAACAGCCACCAGACCTGTTGCTGCAACATGGGGCTCTGTGGCCGTTCCTCTCTTTGATAAAACTTAACCACGTAAGCCTGAGTCAGAAATGATGTGCTGAGCTTCTATAGGTGAGTTTGGTCCTTCTCCCATCCAAAAGCCCCCAGGGGAGGCAGAGGGAGTGTGTAGAAATCTATTCAATCTGGCCACTGCAGCAGATAGGGAGGCCACCTAAATTTCTGCAGGTGTCATATAGATGTGGCTGTCTTTTCCTACTCTCTGCTTGCTTGGTTTGTTTTCTGTCCTCTGGGCAGTGGTGAGAAGCTACACTGACCAACTCTGTAGTGATGGTTGAGTGATCTAACAGAAAATCTACCTTTTGCATTTTTTTTGTCTGTTTGCTTTCAGTGTGCTTCACATTACCAACACTGTGAACAAGTGTCTTTTCTACTGGCACAGAAAGAAAAGAGTACAGAGCGAGAACTTTGTTTAATCGCATGTTCTGAACTAACAATTAATGCAGTAAAAGCACCATCCAACAAAGAACAGAAATATGGGAATCATCTCAGAATGAAAAGAGGCTTTTTGTTGTTTTCTTTCTTTCTTTCTTTTTTCTTTCTTTTTTTTTTTTTCCATTTTTTTCAGTTGCTGTTATTGATTTAAAAGCCTGACAGTTTCAAAGACACATCAATATAATCTTCAGCACTTTTAAATACTATTAGAAAATTTAAATCCTGATTTTTAATCTCACTTCTGTAGCTATAAATCCAGACTAACTCCACTAGGGTGAGTGAAGCTGTACTGAAGCAAAACCAGTGTGAGATGAGAACCAGGCATGTCACCAAGAAAAAGCTGTCTGCCTTTTCATTGTAGTTAGAAGAATCAAAGGATCAAGAAACAGTGAAACACCTACTGATTTTGGATGTCTACTCTTTTTTTGCATTTTCACCTTGAGCTGTTTTTAACAGGCCTGATTTTCAAGACAGCAGATGAAAATAAAGTTACCGGAAACCAGGCCTCTTTGAAGTGTCCCACAACAGAAACGGAAGCATCCAAAACCACCAGCAGTTTTTGAAAGTGTTAGCCTTGTGGCTGTAGGATCATCTCCCAGAACAGCTGCTCTGCCAAAACTCCTGTGGAAGCCCACAGGAGTTTTACCTGGGTAAGCAGGGCAGGATCAGACCCACCACCTGTCACTATTAGGTGCACTGGAGGTACACTCTATGAGAAATTACACTTCCCTATGAATTACAAAGTAAAACTCTGGCCCTGCCAGAAGTAAGAATTTCATCGCTGAATCCAGCAGGAACAGAGAGAGAAGTTCATTTATGTTCTAAGGAAACAGAAAGCAGTATCTCTCATGTACTGGAGTTCTGCAGGAAAACTTCATGTATAAACATTGGCAGAGTTACTGAAAGGCAAGTAATTAGATCAGTGACTCCATTTCAGTTGGTGTGACAGCTGCATCTTTTTCATGTCAAGTTAATTTCTACTGTAATTTGGGGAGATGAAGTACGCATACAATACTGTAATCTGGAAGATTTATATAAGGCAAAATCATCATTCATACATTTTCTAGAAAGAATAATTAAGGTCCACTTTTGGTACCACCAATAAGCAGAAATGGGTGATGGATTTTTTTTCTGACACTGCAAACTGAACTGTAAAGTTACTATAAAACAAAACTATGCAAACTTTTTGAAAGTCTTGACTGAAATGAAAACAGGAAAATTATCTAAGCCTTCCTCCAAGAAATAAAAAATAGGATCTATAAAATAATGTTTAAATGTGATTTTTTTCTTTAAAAGAGAAGCAACATCTTTTAAAGGCTCTCATATCTGGCTAGTGTGAAACTCAGACTCCCATAAAATCCTAGGAATCTGATCAAGCCTGTCAGATACTAAAAAAAAAAAAGAGGAAAGTAAAAAGTGTTTCCATTATATATATAATATATATGTATAAAAATCAAATAAATATGAAAACATTTGTTCCATTTCCATTTATCTCTCAATCTGCAATATTAAGGAAAAAAGAAAAGAAAAAAAAACCAAGAAAAAAAGAAGCAAAACCCTCCACAACACCTCTCCAAACCCCAAATAGTACACCTGATGGGAAAATAACCATGCGTTCCTCTTCCTGAAGAACTAGAAAGCAAAGCAACCCAACTGCAAGGCAATGGAGGCAATCACTTCCAGTTCACAGTATTGCAGTTAGAAGTACAGTGAGGTCTAGGTAAGTGACGGAGCAGGAGCCGCCCGGATCAGGGAAGGAGGAGTTCACATGACAATACAGCATTGACAGCGCTTTTTCTTTTGTGTACCTGGGGCAGCTTCCAAGGGCAGGCTCTCTTCCTTTCCCTCAGGAGAGGAGGGCTCTGTTGTGTCTGACAGTGGTCTACCAGAGACTAGCTCAGCAGCGTTCCCATCCATGGTGGAGACGTCTGTCACTGTCTTCTCCCTCAATGACTTCTCATCATCTTCATCAATCAGGACCAGCTCTGCCTTGATGGTTTCATCATAGCCCAGCACTTTCTTTGTTTCCTCTTCGTCATCGATGTTTTGATAGCCCATAAATATCATGGTTACTGGCTGATCTGTGCTGGCCTCTGGGGCTTCACCAATGCAGGATTTGTCTTGGAGCTGCGGGTTCACAGGACGCCCTTTGCTGGGTTTGTGTATCATTTCCAGCTTTGCCTCTTTGAAGAGCATTTGCTCCTTCATATGGCTAAGGTTTCCATCGGCTACTGCATTTCTGTCTGACACAGTCATTGTTTCATACCCTCCTTTTACACTTGATTGTCCAGCTTTTTGCATAAGTTCATCTACGTCCTTTGAGCTTAATTTATGTACTCCATTTTCTACCACAGTGCCACCAGAGTGAACCTCATAGACTACCTTGGTACCATCATCATAGACTTTGAATCCTCTTTGATGGGCCTCATCTGGGCCAATAGGTGAAGCAGAGACAATCTTGGTCTCTCCTGTCTGTTTGTCTTTCTCCACATTAATTTCCATGGTGCACAAAGCTTGAATGAAAACAAGAGAGGAAGTGCATGTTACAACAAAAAAAGCCAGTGAATGGTTAATTGCCAAACAGACAAAGAAAACTATGGTGCCCCTCTTCCTACCTCCTGCTTCTAAAGGGCCAAGTGTTCTATGTTAGAGGTGGGATACAAGGCTGTGGGCAGAGATAGTTATTACACTAAAGCTTTTTATGCAGGTCAAGGCTTGGCATACCTGCATCAAATGGGACCTAATCTTCCAGCTCATGCTATGGGGAACTGCCTCTGATCAACAAGGAAAGCCAAGAGTGCTTGGTTAGGTGTAATTTAGACAAAGGGAAGTGAAAGCATGCAGGTTTCCCTCAGTCTTTCTATTCTGAACTTGCCTCAAAATTCAGAGAGAAACTCATCTCCTGGAACCTCTCTACTCTCTTTTCCTTCTCTGCCATCAAGCTGGCAGTTGGATGGTAACAAGTTTTTGTCTGCTGAAGATAACAATTAGACTGTTTTATTATCAATGTTTGCTCTTGCTTAACTCTTTCATACGTAGCATTCAAAACATTTTAGAGAGGTGAAGAAACATTGTTTACCCCTGCTCTACAGGTAAGAAAACAAAATCACACAAGAATGAGACAGCTTTTCCCACAGGCACGTGGCAGCACAGGGCTCTCAGCTTCCACACCAAGACATCGACAGTGGCCTCTAACTGCAGGTTAAGAGAACATTTGAATTGGCCAAGAGGTACTCCCTCATTTATTTGAAGTAGGCCCTAAGCACCATCGCTGAAGGTGAAGGAAAAAAAGTAATAATGAGCTGATTTTCAAGGTGTCATGAAACAACAGGTAAAAGCGTGTGTGCAAGGGATGCTGCTTCAGAATACAAAGAAACTTTTCTAGTGGTTACGAAGGACGCAGTAAGCAAGATAAAAATTGTGGAGACCACAGAGCAAGGAATAGACAGGGAGTCTACACCGCTCTAACACCCATTGGAGATAACAGTGGCATCTTACCACACAGCTTTTCAAAGGAAAATGTGCAAAGATCTCACAGATCTTCCAGAAGTGGCCATCTGTTTAAGCATTCCTTGTATGCAGTTGATGACATATTGGCTCCTGGACAGACATCCACAGACACTAAATCACGAATTACCACAGACAGTGACAAATGTTTATGAAACTTAGGGTGACCATTTCCACCAATGAACCTCAATGGTATAATCATGATTTGTTTTACCTGGAGACACCACAAATTGATGTGTTGTTTTTTTTTTTTCCTGACTTATTTTCAATACAGAATATCATTGCCCCAGGAATCAATTTAGCTTGTTATGGTTGAGTTAAAAACATTAGGAATATAAAACATTACTCTGGTTTAATATATTCCCTCAGTCTTATTATTCACATCCTGTAGATTTCTTTTTTTTTTTTTTTTTCTGTGTCTTTAAAGCAAACTATTTCATCAACAACAGGAAGTTTATCATGGTATGTGTCACAATCATCTCTACAGCTCTAAACAAAAAATTAATGTATTTCTAGGTGGGTGCATGCCGGCTCCTGCGAGGTGGTCTCCTCTTCACCCCTGGAGTGCAATCTGAGAGGCAGCCTAACCAAATGGGGGGTTCTGGCTACTTAGGTGCCAAGTGCATCTGCTCAGACCTTGTGTAGCCCTGGCAGGGCTGTTTAGGTCAAGGGCAGTTGCCACACAAACACCTATAGGAAGCCTGAGGAGAGAAGTGCTGATGAGTGAAGGAGCATTGCTATCTCTGAGTGAGGCATTGCTGAAAGTTAGAAGTTGGATCCTTGCCTGGGCTGTTGCAATCTAGAGGAATATCCTTAAGGACTGTGTTTTACCACTGCCTTAGGAAATTTGTGGACTATCTGTGTCCATAGCTGTCATCACCCTGCGCACAGGATGCCCATTTTCACAACATAGTAGGTACACCACTTTTCTGATTCCACTCCGTGTGCTGGTGTTTATGTGCCTGGTCATCCCACAGCAGTCTGAGGAGCCAGGAGGAGGCTGGGGGAGTGTGAGTTGGGCTCTGTTCCAAGGTGTGTGGCAGAAGAAAAGGGGGCAGCTGTCATGGACTGAAACAGAGGAGATTTAGGATGGAAGTAAGGAAAAACACTGTTCATAGAATCATAGAATTGTTTTGGTTGGGAGAGACCTTGAATATCATCAGGTACAGCCTTTAACTTAGCCCTGCACGCCCAGGGCTGGTAACAATTAAGCTCTAGAGCACCTTGCTTTGAGGAACTGTAGCAGACCTCAGACTGAGAGAGCAGCTGGAAATCACTTGCTTTAGACTCCCCCATCCCAGGAGATAGTGAGCAAGTACTCTTCAAATCATGAATACATCTCTGCTCTGAAACCTTTAATCCATTTTACAGAGGCAATAAAGTAAAAAGATAACAGTGCCACTACTAACTCATGGAATTTGCTCCCTTCTAGTTGCAGTTTCTTGAAGTGAGTGGGTTGGCTTGACCCACAGTCCTTGTGTGGCTGGGCTGTCATCATTGCTTGATCTTGCCTAGGCTGCTCAGGCAGACATTGTTCAATAACTTCCAGCATTACAGAGGTAAAAGTAGGTACAGAGGTTTTTGACTGGTAGCCGGGTGACCTGAATCAAAGCTCAACCATGAGGGAGCAACAGCACACCTAGAAAATCATCTCTGATGGGTGGAAATTCTTCATTTGTTCTAAGCACCACACCCTGCAGAGAAGGCACGGGCCAGCTCACTGACTGGGCACCCGCTACCTTCTTGGTGAGAAGCAGCATTCTGAGCTCCTCTGGAGATCATGTAATTCTCCTTTTCTTTAAAAAAGAATTGCAAGTATTGTCTGTGGTATGATTTTTTCAGTGAAGGCTGATGATTTTCCTGTGAAATAGTTGAGTGCCATGTTTGCAACAAGAGTTGCAAAATACATACTTTTATCTATGGTATGGAGTACTGGTCAATTACAACAACTTATTATGAAGACTTTGGGCAACAAGATGTAGTACTGCTTCTAAGATTCTATCCTGCTGGCTGATCTGATCTAGAAAGTTAACAGGTGTGGATCTTGTGTATTTTATGTTTGGCTAATCAGTGTAAGCATTTGCCACTGTCAACATTTTCATTTCTTTTACCATGATTTCAACAGCAGGTATTTTCTTAGGTATTAGCATAATGTGCAGTTTATGACCTTCCTCAGGGATCACATTAAAGCTACTTCTGCGAGTCAGTGAATAAACAGCCACAAGTTTCTTAGAAAGCTGTCAGTGAAATGCATTGCCATGGGAGAAATGAGTAATGGAATCTGACTTATCTGCTTGTGTGCATAATGTTCATACTCTGCAGGAAAATCTAGCAGCCCAGAATGTCAGAGTATCTGGAAAATGAACTAATGTTGATTTCTAAAATGTCTGCATCCAGCCAGGGCTTATTTACTGCCAAATGTGCTCTATTAATAGAATGCAAAACTATTATTACAATAGAGTTGACACTGAGAACAATACTTGAAGATGACTGCCAGTATTCACAAGCACAAGTTTTCTGCACAAGCTTTAATTACAGCGTAACGTGATGCAGTGCTTCATGACAAGTTCCCGCCATGGACATGAAAAGATCTGGCTTCTGCTTGTTGTGTGGATTCAGAGGCTGTTCTTTAAGAAAAACCAAACCATAATTTTAACAGACTTTGAACTTCTTTAAAGATGGATGCTTACAGTCTAGCTGTGAGCACACACACTGGTGCCTTTTCTTCAACGTTTTACACACACACACACAATACTCTTATAAAGGACTACATGAACAAGGCTTCTGAGGCATCCACAGAATGAAAGAAATTACTGTTTTCTTGGTGTTGACAAAATGGCACAAAACATACAGGGAAAAAGCTTGCTTTTAAGACAGATCAGGGTAAGCACTGGTGGAAAGGAAAGTTTTGAAATGGCTTGCAACACAACTTCAGAACAAGAGGACATGTCCTATAGCTGTGTACAGTGTCTTAGCTGTAGGCATTGCTTTACTATGTTTGTTAACCCATTCTTCAAATAAGCCACCTTAGTTTCCCACTCCTTGAGACCTCTCTTGAGCAGCCACCAAAAATTTGGTCTTGAAATAGGAAACACGTTGTTTGGACAGGAAGGATGTTGAAAATAAGAAAAATACATGTCTTTCAACAATCACATTGTTACATTTAAGACACATACTCAATTAGAAAAGTGTTAGAAAATTCTCTGCATGACTCCAAGCACAAAACATGCCATAGTTTTTTTTCACACCTTTTCCCCAAGAGGAATGGCATACAAATAATATAAAACGATATAAATATTTGAAGCACATGTGAGATCTTGTGAGTTCCTGTCTTCCTCATTCTTCTAAATGGGATTTGCATGGGTACAAAGGATGAGAAAAACCCCTTGGCCTAAATACCATGTATTTGTATCAGGAGAGATGGAAAGAATTGAATGTTGCCATGTAAAAAAAAAATAAAGACATGTTTCCTATGATACTTGTTTGTAGTTCAGCTACATTGTTTTGAGAGTACTCACTGTTGCTCAAAAAGCCTTGACTTATTTACAAAATATGAAACAAGGCATTTCCTGGCATTTAAATGATATCAGGACACCAGACCCATTAAGGTAATATAACAAAATAAGTTCATGGCTACTGGACTAGTATTATAATACTTTGCTCCTTGAGACTTACCAGCTACTCTGCTTGCTCCGTCCCACCCAGGAACTGGCTCTGCTGTTCGTGAATAGAGGGTTGGGAGTTCAGGGATCTGGGAGTAAATGTAATTTACTGCATCTGGTGTCAGAGAACAGGAAACAGTTAGATTCGTGCTACCAGCCCCAGTGGTTTCATTGCTTAGACAGCAGAGTGTTGTCAGCCCTGACAATAGTCACTGGAGCTTTGTACTAGATAATTGGATCAAAGCAAACAAAGTGCAAAGTCACTGTCATGTGATTGGTGTTCAATAGACTAGCTGAGGCAGGAGGGAATGGGTCCAGATGACTCAAACCTTATGTCAGTTGAATACATAAAATTATTTGTCAGGAGGTTCTGGATTTATCAAGTCTGTGACCTTTAAAATGGTGTGGAGAGAGGGGGTAGGTAAGGAGCAAACCTAACGTGATATTCAGATTACATGACACTTCAAATAGAGGTATAAAAGTCTAGAAAAGCTAGTGATGACTGAACTGGATGAAAGGCAAACTCTTTTGCACTGGTGGTTTCTGATATTATTGAATGAGCATCTGACTTCTTGTTCTTAATGATAAAATTTAGCTAATCGCAGGATGTTAGAGGTTGGAAGGGACCTCCAGAGATTGAGTCCAACCCCTCTTCCTAAGCAGGATCACCTAGGGCAGGCTGCACAGGAATGCATCTGGGTGGGTTTTGAAACCACTTCCTGTGCTATAGCGTGCACCCATTGTTCCTTGTCCTATCACTGGGCACCAGTGGAAAGCGACTGGCACCTTCTTCTTGATACCCACTCCTTAGATATCTACAGGGATAACTGATAGGGTGCCTTCAGTAGGTACTAAGTGCCTGTCATCTCTTCAGTGCCATCACTAACAAATCCCAAACTAGTAGAAAGCTGTCTTAAAAGACATACTTGCCTTACATTTGAGCTTATGATTGCACAATATAACTAACATATGTTCTTTAGAAGAGACATTGAAGACATTTACAAATATTTACCAGGAGATATTTTGTGGCTGCTTTAATTATAGGTAGCCTCTGTTGTTCTGCTAGAATTCAGTGGCTGAGCTAAAAGTGGAGCTCAGAGGAGCGATGTGCAAAAAAAAAAAAAGAAAAATCACAATTGGAAATGTTTCGAATTTTGTATGGAAATAGTTAAATTTCTGTTCAAAAATAAGATCCTATCTTGTGAGAAACAGAGCACTCTTTTTCCTCCAAGGGTACCTTCTGGTACAATGTATAATTTAGTTTGTCAAGCCCTTGGCATGGCCTGGGTCCCTGTGTCAGGGTAGGAGGCACCTTCCTTGGTACTTCTTGTTGTTACATGCAGGTGAGATAAGAACAATAAAAGTGAACTAGAGAAAAGAGACAGAAAATTAAATGTCCTGGTTTAGGCTGCTTGACTGCTTGTAGTGAAGGGAGATACTTTCATCACACCTCCTGTGAGGTAACACCCATCTCAGAAAAAAACAGCCCTACAGTCCTCAGGCAAAGACATGATGTGCTACTTCTAATCCCAATGCTTGCTACTTTGGCAGGAAAATTTGTCCTGGTATTCATGAAAATATTTTGCCACTTTACCAGCCTGCAGTGGCCACCAGTGTTATTTGGTCCAGGAAGACAGTAATTAAAGTACCCAAGGAGACACTCTATCACTCCATGTACCAAGGCAGATGAGGTACCCTTTCCTCATTCCTTTGTCAGAGGAGGATTACACAGAGGCACAGCACACATTAATTCCAGAAAGCCAAGAAGTTAGTATATAAGTTCAGTTAATAACAGATTAATTGGGAAAAAAAGCCCCAAACAACAAAACCAAACTTGGCCAGGGAAATATTAGTTTGTTTCATACTTGACTGGACAAAGGGAATTTCAATGCAGACTGTTTTCTCAAAGAAAAATAGTTTCTCTAAGAAAAATAGTTGTTTAGGACACAGCTGACTGATCAATGGCCAGCAACAGCTGCTTTCTTTTGCAGGATTTTTTTGCCTCTGATGAGAAATTGGTACAATGTTTGGTGTTCTTGTTCTGGGAAATACGACTAGCAAATGAGAAGGCCTTTAGTGAAAGCTGAAGCAATTTCTCAGAAGGAAGAAGTGAGGACTGTGTTTGTGGTTCAGAATAAGAAGGTACTTTGTGTTCTGGAAATAGCAGAAATTTAGTAATTATTCACCCTGTAGAGTGTACTGCTGGAACAATAATTTCAGTACACATTCATTGAGTGATTTGAGTGACCAACCTACCTGTCCACAAGTGGGTACAATCAATGCAAACTTGTGCTGCTTAGCTAATAGTCCTTACCTATTTTGCAGTCTGTGAGAATAAATAGGTATAGGTACAGTACAGTTCTCATCTCAGGACACTGCAGGAGGCAAAATCCTTTCCAAGTGTTTGTTTTCCCCAAGTGCCTATACAGGGAACTGTGCTGACCATCCTGGCAAGATCAGTTGTACAGCTTGATGGTGAAAATCCTGCTTTGATGCTGTACGTATTTGAGAACCTTAATAAATTGATGGGTTTTTTGCCTCCTGTGTTAGGAGACAATACTTGGGTAAGTGTTAGGTGTTCTTAATACTGACCCAGATTAGAAACTTCTCTGGATGGTACTTAGAATAAAATACTAAAAAATCAGCTTCAGGGCTCCTGAGAATCTCACTTTATTGTCCTGAGAAGGAAATGTCAGGGTAGGGGTGGGATGCTCATGTACTTTTTGCTGAAGCAAAATGTGGTGCTGTGCTGGGTTACACTCATCTTGGGAGGGGGGGGGATGTAAGAACCCAGCCCATAGGAAGACAAAAGAAACTCGATCCAGGTGGGCAGAGAAGGACTTAGTTTCCCCTTCCCAGGAGGAGGGGTCCCCTGGGAGGTGGTCTATTTCACTCCCCCTTCCTGTCCAGCAAGCCTATAAAAAGGGGGACATTTCCTGCTGTTCTCTTCTCCTGCCTTGCCTGCTTGAAAGAATATCAGCTGCTGGTGGTTTTCTGCACAGGCCACGTGGCTGGGCCCGGTTCTCTCTCCAAGCTGCATCCATGCTTTCTAAAGGACTGAATCCACCTACATCCAAGGAAATACAAGGCCACCCAGGCTTGGTTTTGTATATTTTCCTATTTATCCTTATCCCTTACCCTTGTAAACCCTCCCTGTTATTGCTATATATATATATAGTTAAAAAAATTTACTTCTACTTTCAAACCAATTCCAGACTATTTCTGTTGCAGATTCACCTCCTCCTCTTTCCCCTACCCCTTTTTTTCCCCTTTTCTCCTTTTTCTTTCCCTTTTCTTACCAGGGAAAGGGAGGAAGGCAGGGGAGGAGTTCTCAATTTGTTATTATCTGAGCTCTTACCCTCCAGTTAAGGCTGAAACCAGCACAGGTGTCATGTGTCAAAAATGAAGTATATGACTAGAAGAAGCTGGGGCTTGGCAAATTCTGCCAGTTCTTGTCTCCTCCCCCCACCGTACAAAATCATACTCATTTCCATGTATCTCACTGTCAACAAGGTTTGATTTTACTTAGCACCTTTAAAAGGTATAGAAGAGATCAATTTTGCAAGGAGTGGACAAGATGCAAACCAGCATTTCATTCACAGGAGAAGTAACACAGCATAAATGAAAGCATTTCAACTGGATATCTTCATTTCAGTCTTTGATGAGTAATTAATATCTAAGGATGCCATAAAACATGCCCTGTGGCTTTTCATACTACTTACAACAAATTGTGTTTTAGGACTATGGAACTATCCTGTATTATCAGACAGATAAGTGCTTGGGGAAATGTGTGGGGCAAGATAATCCTTCAAGGGTGCTTACACAAACCTAAACCTTCAGAACTGCTCAGAATAGCTCCCACGCAGAGGCTTGTGGCCAAATGCCAGACAAGCTCATTTTCCAGGGACTGGATTATCTTTAGAAAGCCTGACTAACCACTAAAATTAGTGGTAGTACTTCTGCAAATACTGGCTTCCAGGGATTGGATTTTCCACTTGAAAGACCCTCTGAGGGTCCATGGGTCTACATCAGAGGGAACAGAGATTATGACCCTTCCACCAAGTTTGTTAGACCACAAATGGAGGTTTAAGCAGGAAACTTTTCTAAAAGTAGAATAGCCTGACTCTGAGTTACTGAATCATGCTTTAAACTAAAGAACATGGGTTAAAGGGTCCACAGCACCAGAGTGGGTGAGCACTCTTACCAGAGCAGTAAGAAATGCTCCCCAGACCTTTCTAAAAGCAAGAATGCTAGGCATAGCCACTTCACATTCATGTATGTCAATGTATGTAATCTGGGCAACAAGCACCAGGAACTGGAGCCCTGTGCTCAGTCTGAGAAATGTTGCAGGAAACTTGGTTGGAAAACTCCCATACGGGGAAGATCACAATGGATAGCTAAAAACACTTTCAGAAGGATAGGAAGGGAAGAAAAGGAGGTGCAGCTGTACTCTATGCGAAAGAGAAATCTGAATGTATACAGGAGAGGTCTGGAGACCACCTGACATATATTGAAGGAATACCTTTGGATCAAAATTAGAGGGATCATCATCAAGAAGGATCTTATGTTAGGTATCTGTTACTGACCTCCCAGCCGGGATGATGATGCTAACAAGAACTCAATTTGGCTGCTAACATCTCCTGGTTCTTATGTGAGGGCTTAAAATACCCAGGCACAGGCTGGGAAAATAATAAAAAAAAATACAAGCTGCACAAGCTGTCCATCAGGTCCCAGAAACACACTGAGGATTGCTTCCTGCTGTACATGCCAGACATACTGACTAGGAGCAGCACATTGCTAGATTTACTGCTTGTAAGCTGAGAAGACTTAACAACGTAACTACCAGTGATAGCCTTTAATACAGTGGCCAGAACATTGTGGAGCTTAAGATTCTGATAAGCACACTGAAGACCAGTAGCAGAACAAAACTGAAATTTCAGAAGTGCCAACATCAATATGCTCAGAGCCCAGCTGCAAGAGATTCCACTGGAAGCACCCATGGAGTGTGAAGGAGCTTATGAGTGCCAGGAGTTATTCAATGAGTGCCTGTTGAAAGCAACTCTACGAAGGGTAAGGAAGAAGCCTCAACAAAAGAAAACCCTCACTTAACAATGACTTTAAGGTGTCATTAAGAGAAGAAATGAAACATACTACTTATGGAGAGGCAGCCAAATACCCATTAAGGACTACAAGAACCTCACTAGGGCATTCAGGGATGCAGCTGAGAAGGCAAACTCTCATCTGGAACTGAAACTGACCAAAGGTGTCAAGTCCAACAAGAAAAGGTTTTTCAGGTTTATGACCAGTAAGCAAAAGCCCAGAGAAGGTAAAGGTTGATTACTAAATAGGACAGTCACTAGCAATTCTGACAGGGCAGAAAATCTCAACATTAAGCGGCTATGACATTTCATGTGTTGACCGGCCAGTAGTGGAAGAAGGGCTGGTTTGTGGCCTCTTGCAAGGGCTCAATCCACATAAATACATGGGTATGGCTGTAACCTACCTTGCAGTGACAAGAGAAGTGGCTGACACTGTTGCAAAAACTGCTGTCTGTGGTATTTGAAAGTCATGGAGATCAGGGGATGTCCCTGACAACTGAAAGTGGGAAAATACCAAGAAGGGACCAAAAGAAGATGTAGGAAGCTAGAGGCCCATTAGTCTTGCTTCATTCCCTGGCAAGTGATGGAATGAATCCTCCTAGAAACTATGAAGCAGGTGACTGGGAAAAGCCAGCCTACTCATACCAGACTAGCCTGGTCACCTTCTGCAACAAAGTACAACCTTCTGTCCACATGGGAAGAGCAGTGGATGTTGTTTACCTGGACTTCAGCAAAGGTTTTGACACTGTTTCTTGCAGCCTTTTTCTGGACAAACTGGCAAGATAGAGATTGGATAGTGGTCTGCAAGATGGGTAGGAAATTGGCTAACAGGTTGTGCTGAAAGGGTGGTGATCAATGTTTTTTACTCCAATTGTCAGAGGTGTTGTAACTGTGGCAGATACAGACAGGCATTTTCAGCCGTGGTAGCTAAAAGTTACCTAAAGTGCTATAACTAAAAAGCATTTGCTAATGAGTGTTTACAAGACATATTGGAAACACTCTGTGAAGATCTTATTTGAATCCTCTGAGCTCATGCTTGCCTGTTTTGCTGTTGGACTGCACAGCTGATCAAGATCAGAGGAGACAAAGAGCCTCTGAGCAATGAACCTGGAACTACACAATGCAGGCCAGGTTTCTAGTGCCACATTTTTGCCAAATATACACTAATACATACCAAATTCAAACAGAGGTTTGTGTAAAATCTAGATTTACCGTAACTGTGGCTTCTGCATGTTAACTGAAGCAGCGATATGTAGTTTGCATACAGATGGCCAAAGATGCAGAGGATTTATTTACCTCTGAGGTAAATTTCAGCAGTCAAGGGATTTATATCAGATTTTAACATGGCTTTTATTTTACATATACATAGACCCATAAACATACATACACACAGAGTAAGAGCTTTCTCTTTACTCTTTTTTCATGATGTACATGCAGCATAGCTCTACAGAATGTCTGGGGTTTGACTATAGACCTGAGCAGCAACAAATAATGTAATCCTAATGCCATCTCAAGCTTTGTTTAATGGAGAACTTGCCAGTGACAAGATACCAAGGAGCTGGAAGAAGCATGACTGTAGATGACTACAGCCTGCAGCCTCAGCATTTCTGCTCTGCTGTCCCCCACGCAGTGATCTATGAAGGCAAAGTGTATTTGTATCGTGGAAAATGTGGGATTTGTGTTTATTGTGCCTGGATGATTTCAAGCTCAGAAATGCTCATTGACAAACACAGCTGTTTTCTGGGAAGGGTAGGAAGAACACAGACAGTCACTTGATCTACCACTGGAGCTCACCACTTTCCCTTGCAGCCTTTGCCTGAACCCTTTCTAAATGCCCTGTAGTTGTCCTTTCTGCACAATCAAAAGCACTGTCATCATTATATTTATGTCACAAAAACATACACGGAGATATAGTGAGATAAATCCCTTTCTGTACCCTCATATAGTTTAGAATAAAGGAAGGGATGGACACAGAGTAAACTAATGTGAGATTTATGGACTCAGAGCTGCAGTGGCAGCTCCAAAATGTTGATGTCGGTTTGTGTCTTCTTTACACAACCTTTCTGTGCAAGCCAGTGGCTCCTACCATGTTCCTCTGCAGCATGTATTGCAGATGGTGTCAGACAGATGGCTGATCTGCTGCAACAAAACAAGTCCTACATGTTTTTGATGGAAAGGGAAATCTGTGGTACCAAAGGGGTTGCAGCTAGCTATGTACATGTTTTCTTCCTGCTCTAATCAGCTACCTTCAAAGGCTGTTATTAGAGAATAGAAAACAGAGGGCCTCACTACCACAGCCTGCTCAACTTTCACCATGTGAAGATGTACGGTCACACTGTGCTCACAATGGGAAGGATAACAGGACTGCTTGCAGCCTTGGTTGTCCCTAGAGGAGAAGAGTACAGTGCTGCTTAGGGGATGACCCAGGCCCACGCTGGCCCACAAGGACAAGCTGCCAAGAGGAAGAAACAAGATGTATAAAGCAAGTGGTCTGGAAAGGAGCAGATGCCAGTTAACTTATCTATACCATGTGCTCTCTTTCTGCATTTATTCTGGAGGCACTCTTATCTCTGGCAATAATCCTTGCTTCTAGCTCTGTCTGTGAGATAGGAATACACTGAAAGAAGGCAAAACCAGGGGAGCAGTGAGGCTCATCTTGAAACTAGTGAAATACTACATTGCTGCAAGAATATACCTTAGGGGGAACTACTGCTTCATATTCACTAGACGGGTCTTCCTTTAGTTCCCATTTTATCACAACACACGTGAAGAGACAGACTGCACCTCACAGGATTCATAAAAGCACACTTTGGGTGCTATTTCCTGTAGGCACCATTCATTTTTTTTTCCCTTTTGTTTTCCCTTTTTTTCTGTGAAACTTGGCAACAACCAGAGTGCAACTCTGCATAGGTACAGAACATTTGCTACACTGTATCTAGAGTTTTTAATTTCATGTTATTTTGTTGACAGTGGGATTTACTGTAAAGTTTGAATTATATTGCTGTAGAAATAAAAATTCCTGAACTAGACATTTGAGTTAAAAAAGAAAATCTTCTTACCAAATAATACTAATCACCTCGGAAGGACACCTCCAAGTCAGCTCATAAGCTGCAATTTGACATTCCATTGCGTCCCAGTGCTTTAATGTTAGGATATTCCTCCATTATACTCACAGTATAGCTGGGCATGGATTTGTCAGCAGCTCGAGGAACTAATCTTGACCCCTTTCTGGGACCTAAAGGTTCTGGAGAGGCACTACAAGGGTCTTTCTAGCTTCCTGGGAACCAACTGTATGTTTTGCTCACTAAGTTTGTATCTCAGTATTTAGACTGATCACACATAGTGTGACACTGAATTAATAAATTAGGAATTACTGCATCCTCATCCACTCATGTGAGGCTTTCATTCTGTAAGGATCGTTGCACAGACAATATCATTCATCAGTAATCTAATGTTAATAGCTGTTCCTGCATAATAGGAACAGACCTCATTGTATTTAACTGCTTATGAATAGAGCATGAGCATATGAAACAGAGAATATTGACCACAGAGAAGTAGTAAGGAGTCAGCAGTGCTGGGCTACCATGTGGTAAAAGGGGTCAATAACACAGAAGTTGTATGATGTTTGGTTTAAGTCATCCGTGCTGTTCTTTCCCCTTGTGTGCACTTAAGAAAAGAAGGAGCTCTGCCAAAGGAACCCTGTTTCACTACAATGGTGACATTTGTGTTTGCACTGCAGCAATACCAAAGAAAAAGGTAATGGCTTTAGCAATAAATCAGGAACATACAATGAAGGGAAAACCCATTTCTTTTTCCCTACAAACCTTTGCAACAAAGCTAAAGTAATAAATCTTGTTAAACCCAAAGGTATACAATAATGAAAAAGGCACTTACCACCATCCTGGTGTGAGAAACCCTGTGAAGGGAAAAAATAAGATGCTTGGTTAAATCTTTTGTACTTTGAGTATAAATTGCATGAAGTGTTGATTTTTATGCTAGGTTTTATGCTAGGTTTGCAGGGACATGGCTCCTCAAGTTTCAGTGCCATTAGAGGCTGAGGGAGAGGGACATGGTGCAACTAAAAGGAGAGTACTGCTCTTTGCTGCAGGCAGTAGTGCTCAGAAGCAGCATCTGTGGCAAACACCACTACCTCTGGGTGAGGGTAGCTACAGGGAAGTTTGAAATGTCTTTCAGGATCCTGCTGGCATCTTTCAGTGGGACAAAAGCTCCCACTGTTTCCCTGCAGATACGCTATCAAGATACTCTCTAAAATCCCTTTTCACAAAAAGCTCTAGTGGGAAAAGGAAATCCAGAGAACCCAACCAAAATAGATCTAACACCTCTGTATCTTTTCTAGTCCTTTTCATTCTGTTTTGAGCTACCTACTCTGCAGCTGGTCTCAATCTGCCTGTAAGGGCATGAACTATTACTGCTGCTTTCAAACACTGCTAAGAGTCTACCTTGGTTTCAATCTGTGCCCAAATTTCTGTTTGTTTGTTTTTAATTTTTTGTTTGTTTGTATTTTTTTTTAAATACCTTTTGCAACTTGTCAAAGGATTTCTCAGTCTCCTTTAGCTTCTCCAAAATGATTTGTTCTTTGGCAGATATTTGGGATTCCTCACTTTCTAACTTCTGTATTTCTTGTTCCAGCCTGTGGAAGACATACAGACATGTACATACACACAAAAACAAGACATGTAAAAATTATTTCAAATGAGTTGTGGTTTCCCAGATAGTAGTTAGCATCTCAAATGTCATCAGGAACAACTTTCACCTTTGTAATTCGCAGCTGCTTTCCTCGCACATTAAGGGCGCATGAATTATTTGTAAAACGTGTCTAGTTAAAAGAAAAACAGTAATTCTCTCATTATCTGCAAAAGCATGTACAGATTAGCTAACAAATGCACCTCAATATCCCTTCACTGCAATTCCTGTAACATCCCTCAGATATGCACTCTCATTTTAGAAACCACTGTACTCCAGGCAGAGAAGCTGGAAATAGTTGTAACCTGGCAGTCAACAGACTGCACTAGGAGTCTCTCTTGAATCAGTACTTTGCCCACACCCAGCAATAACACTTCAGGATATCTACTTGTTCTTTCTATTGTTACTGCATGATAGTGGGGACCTCAGAGGCTTCGGGTAATAAAATACAAAGACAACTCTGACTTATTTTTCTAGGCACATTCAGCAGTCTTGCTTCTTTTGTTGATCCCTAATGGCACTCACTTCTTCACATGTGATGACTGCAACTTGGGATACATTTGAATCAGGGTTAGATTCTCCATTACTTTCCATTCTCCTTTTATTGACGGACAAGACAAGAATATGATCTCTTTCTGCCTCTCTATATTTATGTATACCATATGTATACTATCATCTTTATTTTTTCACTAATGACCCATATATATATATATATATATATTTATATATATATAAATCTGATACGTGAGCTAAGATCAGCACTTTTGAACAGCGATATTTACCTAAAACTTCCTTTACCTACACAAAGAGATGTAGCTGCTCACAGGCTGTTGAACCATATTTTTTTGAATGTGACAGATCAGCATCACCAAGTGCTTTCCTGACCCAAGGCTGCTTGCTCCTGCCTTTCTGCCATCACTTCTCAAGTGAAGGTTCAGGGCACTGATCCAAGATAAAGGTACACAATCTTGCTTTTTACTAGCCCTGCTCGGCACAGGACTTAATTAATGCTTGTTCGATCACAAGGTGGAAGGCAAGGAGAAGGTGACAGTGAGCAGGGAAAGAAGAGGGAGAAAGGGATTGCTAATTTCAGGAGCTTGACAGCTTGAGTTGCTTGTGAAATTAATGTGTCTAAATATAGATGCAAGGGTCTAACTTAAGGCACCCACCTGGGAAATTTCTCCCCACTTTCTAATTGTGCTAGGATGAAAGATGTGTGGCACTTGCTGATAACGCTTTTCATTAGAGGAAGGCAAAAGTGTCATTGCCTCAAGTTGTTGCAGATGGAAAGAGGCAGAGTCTGCTTTTCTGAATTATGTGAATACTTAATAGTCTCAAATTCATGGTGGTTAGTTGAACTACCATTTTTCTGTCTTAAAGGCAACCCCCTCATTTCCAAGTTGAAATCACTTAATTGCAGTGATTTTAAAATGAACTGTTGTAAAGTACTTCTCCAATCCACTTAGTTTCTTCCAAATTAATGTAAAAAACTTTGAAAATGAAATTAAAAATTCACTCAATTTTATACATTTTACATCTGTGCTCTCTAGGCTTAAAGGTTGAGGTAGTGGTGCTGAGGTACTGAGGTAACAGAAATACTCAAGGGCACACTTCCCATGTGATCTGCTGCATATATGCATCAGTAAACCGTCCCAGCACCACATAAGTCACTGGAAAATTTGGACCTAGACTCTGCCTTTTCACATAGAGGTCAGCAATGAAAAAACTAGAATCACAATGCAAGGATTGTTTTGCATGCTTAATTTTTGATTCTTTCTCTCTCTCTTTTTTCCATTATCAGAATTGCTAAGTGATAAGGAGAACTGCCTGCTTTTTAGTAACAAGATACGACATAGACTTGCAAATTTGGTCTGAAAACCAAAATGTGTGACTATCACATCTGTTTCAAACAGTTTGTTGTACAATGGTTTAAGCAGCAATAAATCCATTCAGAATGCATGTGTACATCTATGTATATACACAAAGTACTTACATTCTTCCTGTGTAAACCTGTTAAATACTGAATAATGTGCTTTTCTTCTAGGCCAGTTTAAAAAGGATGTCCCTTATTTGTCATTTGACACCTGGCAAGGAAGCCTTATATTTCCTTTGTTCCTGGCTTCTTAGCAGCTTTCAGGCTGGCATTTCAAAGGGAGCCACAACAATAATAGCCAGTCAAATAAAAAAAAACCCTGTAAAAATCTGGAGTGCTGTAGGAGAAAAAACTATATAAGAATGAGATCCATCTGAGGCAGAAGTGGTGTAAAACAGACTGTTGGTTTTGCTGCTTATTGGCCCAATCAGTTATTTGATCACTGGAATTTGCTAAACCACTTACAGAAGAAAAGTGGGTCAGGGCATCCGAAGTTGCTTTGGTACAGGCTTTTTTGTTTTGTTTTGTTTCCCCCACAAAAACTCTGTTTCCCCAAATATAGAAACAAACAGGGGAGATTTCCCCACTCAGAAAGCCAAGCCTACTTTGCAGCTAGTCTGTCTGTTCTGCAGTTTTCTGTAATGAACACCTAAGGATGTAAGAGGATTTTTTTCAAGGGAGCTCAGAAGGCCTGGCTGTGAAGCCAGGTGACTCTTCTGCTCATGTTAATGGTTCTATCTTGCTCTTGTTTTGTGCTCCAGCCTGAAGGAGATGAATGTACTTTTTCCAGGTGAAGGATTTCCTCTGTTTTCTGCATTAAGTTCTTAAAATCCATAGACCCAGGCTATCATTTTACTCTTTGCTAAAAGGCAGAGGCTGTTGTGACACAAGGTGCCCTTACCTGTAACTCAGGAAGGACCTTAAGTAGGATCCTGCAGGACACTGAGAGAGTGGTGCAGCCATGCTGCTTTGCAAGAGGACCATACAAGTCCCCAGTGAACAGAGCTATGCCTGAAGAAAATAGCCTCCTCTGTTCAGATAATTAACTCTGGCAGGCACAAGACTTTTAGAGATACCTACATTTCTGTCAGCAGTGTTTTCTTCTTTAGAGTAGGACGGTAACAGCATTAATAAGCAAGGATAACATCTGCAAGCTTGTGGACCAGTTTCTTTAGCCTATACTAGCTCTGCATGATGGGTTCCACCTGAGAAATATTCATGTCATTTCTGCAGTGAATGCAGAAACATAACAGAAGTCCTTCTGAAGCATAAACACTGCAAAAGAACATCCATCAGCACATATGAGTGTTCAGAACTTAAGAGGAAAACAGGAAAGATCTAATCAGAGTAAATACTTGGAGGGAAAAGGTGACGGATGCATATGTAGAGTGGGGGATGGCTCAGCTCTAGACTGATTATTTTGCTCTTGCTTGACTGACACACTAGATCACCCTGAAATTACAGGCACAAAGAAGACATGGGCCTGTATATCAGTAAGTAATGCCAGGTCTCTGAGAGCTGAACAACCTGAGGCACTATAGCTGGTATTAAAAATAGTAGATTCATAAGCAGAGAATGCAACAAGCCCATCTGATGCTTACTGAAAAGAAAATTAAACATGAGCTTGACCATAAGGGTGAACTTGATCTCTGCATGAACTCCATGACAGTCTCAAGGATCTTATTTTGACTACATATCAAAATCAGAAACTAAAGGAGTGCAGTGCCCACCCTTCTGTAAGCACACAGACGTGTCTTTTCCTGCAGTGCAGAAGAGCACTGATGAAAATACTCCACCCTATGGGCTGCTCCTTCCCACTTCTTGGTCACTGTAAAGGTTTTTGGGGCAGCAGGGTACCTATTAGCTCCCCCAGGTTCAGAATAATCTTGGAAAATGAACTTGCAAGGGGAAGAGGAAAGGGTTCTCCTTGCTAGATGTGTAAGTCTTGCCTTTAGGCTCTTCAAACTAGACCAACTGGGAATGGTACCCTCAATGCCAGTTTAGCACCTCAGCCCTCAACATGCTTCCTCAGCTGCCAAGTACCAGCAACCTGATTATAAACCAACAGCCTAAGAAACAGAAGATGAAACCTACATAGAAAGAGTGATTGCCTATTGGACCAGGGAGGTAGTGGAGTCCCCATCACTGGAGGTGTTTAGGAAGAGACTTGATGGGGTGCTTGGTGCCATGGTTTATTTGATAGTGTTGGATGATAGATTGGACTTGATGATCTCAGGTCCCTTCCAACCTGGTTAATTCTATTCTATTCTATTCTATTCTATTCTATTCTATTCTATTCTATTCTATTCTATTCTATTCTATTCTATTCTATTCTATTCTATTCTATTCTATTCTATTCTATTCTACATGCTACAGCTGTGAATGGTGCCCTTTATCTGCTGCAGGGGAGGGGGAAATCACCAACTAATACTTAGTTCAGTTTCCACATTAATTTTCTTTTTGTTTCAAGGCAAACACTGGCAGCTGTGCCAAGCCAACTTGTGGATGTCACTGTGTATTGACACACAGCCACTGCTAATGACAAAAACCTGTTTGACTTCAGGTGTGTTGGAGGATCTGAAATGGGATTCCAGAGCTGAGTAACTCAATGCCTCTTAGTTTAATTCTTTCTGCAGAGCTCATCCTTTTTGAATGGCTTACCCTCAAAGAGAAAAGCTGCCTGTGTACATCTTATGATTTCCAAAAGGCTGTTGTTTACAAAGTGCAGCTGATAATCGAGACCAGCAAACTTAATTAGCATCTTTGAAAAGGCAAAACCTCCATGACTTGAAAGACTGGGAATACACTATCACCAATCAATGCTTGGAAATGAGATTCAGTCATGATGCTGAATGAGTGCTCTGGCAATCTATGCAAATTTTCCTAAATACACAGGAAGAGAAACCATTTCTTTCATCAAGCAAAAGTTGCAGCTCAGTACCAGCTGATGAAGTTGCGAAGAGAGGCAAAGCTGTCTACAATTCCCTTAGCTGTTTGAAGTAAATGTGTATACACAAATGCATAGAAAAAGAGCTAATATTTTGCATCTGATGGGTTTATGGCCAGATTTATCTCTGCCAGGTTGAACAAATCAAGGCTAACAAGCCAAGCACTGGCCACAGAATCTCCTGAGCTAGACATGATGAGGTGTAAACCACAGCAATCATTACCCTGAGGTAGTTAGTAAAACTTTCCTTCTTCCCTGTGCAGAAGACTTAGTGTCAATGTAACAAATGCTTTTGACCCGGAATTGCAGAAGATACATGATTGAGGTCCTTTACTTGCCGAAGTAACATTGTTTGTGTATTACCTTTTTTGTCAGTGGTTTGCCTGATGCAGTGTTAAATGTCCTGATCATGGAGACCTTCGGTGCTGTCTGGGATGATCCTTTCTCCAGCTAGAACTACTTTTGCACGATCAGCTTGCTTCTACCCCCCTGTTTTAGAAGGATGTTGTCTCATTACAGTAGCATCGCCTCGTATCACCCGAACACACAACTTGTGCTTATGGAATTTATAGTCCAGGTTGATTGTGGATTTCTACATGCATGAGCCTTCCAGGGCAAAATTTTCCCAGTCATCTTCAAATGGGAGATGTCTCCAACTTGGGTGAGACTGTAACCTTAAAGATTTTGCAATGCCTCAGGAGAAGACAGATCACTGACCGGAAATGAGTGAACTGTTATGCCTTGGATGCTTGCTCTTACAGTTGAGGAGCATGTGGCTTGACTCTTCTTTGGGAAAAAAAGAGAAATCCCTGGTTTGAATCCAGTCCCCTGGACACTGGTCGAAGAGGTGAAAGAGCAAAGAGTCCACTTATTGTCTCCCAGTTTACTTATTCATGAGAAAGTTTGGATCTGACAGCTCCCATTTGTGCTCCTGACCAGGTTACAGATAGGACCAGGCAGGTCTGACTGAGACCCTTTATTCCCCTGACCAGCTAAGTCACTGTGATAGCTTTACCCACTCTGACAGAGACTGGCTTTTGAATTATCTAGTTTTTAGAGCACTTGTGCTTAAGACAAATGGCACAAATGTCCTAGTTTCTTGGCCCAACCCTATGAGATGAAGATGAGCTGTTCCTGGAGAAGTTGGGTTTTGTTTCTCTTCTTCACCATTGCTATAATTTTCTTCCCTGCCAGCCCAGAGAAATGACAAGCTTCCTGCCTCTGGACTCTCTTGGCCCAGTGTCCAAAACATTAAAGTAAATGAAGTGGGAAGCAAAGTGGATATAAAAGGTTCCACAAAAGTAGGCATGCAGCTCTCTGTATCTGGACACTTTATAGTTTAAGCACAGGGGTGTGCCATCTGTGGTTCATTATTCATTACCCACTGGGATAGCAGGAGAAGGGAGGGGAAGACAAAAGAACCACCTGAGAGAGGACAACTGGAAGGTGAAAACTCAGGGAAGACATCAAAACCCACAAAAACTTGCTTGCTCTCCTATGGATTGAAGTAAACTTGGCAGAACAAGCTTCAGGAGAATTGTCCCTGAAGACATACAAGAGTACAAGGATCAAACACACAGCTTGCTGTCTTGAAACCCTCTCCCCCTCCCATTCTGTGCTTTGCTCCTGTTATTGAGGTCTGTTTCAGTGGACTGCCCAGCCACTCTGAGCACAGGAAATAGGTTCCAGAAACGTCACAATGATTGCAGAGGGACCTGAGGTCAGTGTTGCACAATGTGGTCCAGGCAAAGGAGAGTTACACATGCAGTTTCCCCCAGCACAAAGTCCTGGCAGCACACACACAGAGATTAGAAAAGCAGCACAGGTGTGGCCAGGCCTGTAAAAAACAGTTTGCTGGCACGTTGGACATAAAAATTAATTTAAGTTTAGCAACAGAAGCCAGCAGTTCAGCTGTACAGAGGACTGCGTTATTTATGTTTTGGGAGAGGTCCAAGAAAGAGGGAGAGCAATTGGGGGATGATGGTTGAGTGCACATTCTTCTGTAGTGCAGCAGCACTGGCTGCTGCAGCATTACCCAGAGGTAATGTGGATATATAATCCAAATGAATGTGGGACCTTATTCAGCACCCACACCACCAGCTGCCAAGGAAGGAGGATGTTTTTGTTCAATTCCTATACAGAACAGTGTACTAGAGATACACATTCAGTTACCTAGCAGCATTTACAGGGCAGGTAAGAAGCCTGGAAATGGATGTGAGCTTTATCTGTACCTTGGTTTTGTTTGTTCGTTTGGTTGTTTTTTTTAAGGACAGGAAGTAAAAGCAAATAAATAAGTAAATTACTAGATGTATTCGCCCTGAAGAGATTTCAGCCTCCCATATACAGACTGGGAATACACTTTTCATCCCCTATTTACAATGTCAGCTGAGCGATGAGCTGTGAAGGGTCATCTGGAATTCAGTGCAGAGTGTAAGTCAGGCAAAGATACCCAACAGAAAAGGACTTGGGGGTACTAGTTGACAGCTGGTTACAAGCCAGCAGTGTGCCCAGGTTGCCAAGAAGGCAAACAGCATCCTGCATCAGGAAAAGTGTGGCTGGCAGGAGTAGAGAAGTGATTGTCTCCCTGTACTCAGCACTGTTGAGGCTGCACCTTGAATACTGGGTTCAGTTTGGGCCCTTTGCTACAAGAAGAACATCAATGTGCTAAAGCACATCCAAAGAAGGACAATGAACCTGGTGAAGGATCTGGAGAAGGAAACCTAGCAGGAGCAGCTGAGGGAAATGGATTTTTTGCAGTCTGAAGGAGGCTGAGGGGAAGCCTTATTGCTCTCATGAGAGGAAGCTGTAGTGAGCTGGGTGTCCATCTCTTTTCCCCCAAGTATGAAGTGATAGAAGAAGAGGAAGTGGCTTCAAGTTGTAATGGGGGCAGAATTTTGATGTGATATTAGTAAATATTTTCTCACTGAAAGGGTTGTCAAGCCTGGGAACAGGCTGATGAGGGAAATGTTTGACTCATCATCCTGGGAGGTATTTAAAGGCATGTAGCTGTAGTGCTTAGGAACATGGTTTAATGGTGGACTTGGCAGTGTGAGGTTAATGGTTGAACTAAATGATCTTAAAGGTCTTTTCCAACCTAAGTGATTCTATGATTCTGTGACACTACATTTACACTCCTTGAGTTGCAGAAGAATAGCTACACACATACCCTAACAGCCATCTGCTGCAAATTGGGCCATGTAACTTCCAGGTTAAGTGGCTGTCCACAGCACAAACTTCAGACAGATACCAGCTGTTCATTTTCTGTCCTTCTTAAAAATTATAGCTGTTTCTGAAGAGGACACAGCAGAAATGCAGTGAACTTCTGCAGCTTTGGAGTGCAAGCAGAGCTGCACTGGAAAGTAAAATACATGGGAGGCTGAATTTAAAGGCAGCACCTTTAGCTGGGGCTGGAGTGTGTGTATTGTCTTTTGCCTGGACCTCAGGTCAGTGCATTTTTTTCCTCAACCATTTGCTGTGGCCTCCTGCCCCTGCACTGTGAGACCTGGGAAGGTGCTGGCTGTGCTGCTCTGATCTGCTCTTCCCGGGAAGGTGGATATTGCACATCAAGTCCTACAGAGAGCAGTATTCCTCTTGACCTTGTACCTCTTGACCACTCACAAGCCACTGCAGTGAAAAGCAGGGTCAGAGAAGACAGTGCAAATGGAGCACCTGGAAGAGCTCCAGAACATCAAGATGTCAGCTCTAGTAGTGACCCAGACTGGCAATGCTTGTCTGGTTTTCAGCAGTGTGCACTTGGGCATGAACAGGACAAGTTCAGGCAGCAAGCAAAGTGATTGCTGTAATTTCTGTGGAACACAGGAGCCAAGAGCAGACACTTGATGGTGCTTTAGAAACATGACAGGTTTTCACAACTTGCCCTGAATCCAGATTTTCTCTTGGGAGATGCAGCACCCAACCCTAACTCCTTTGCTCTAATTTTAATTCTTCTTCCAGCATCTGCCATCCATTCTAGTAGGACACAGAAGGTTTCACTTGAACTTATGGAGAAACTTCTTTACTTTGAGGGTGATAGTGGACTGGAACAGGCTGCTGAGAAAGGTTGTGGAGTCTGCATGTCCTGGACTCATTGCTGTGCAGCCTGATCCAGCTATACCTGTGTTAGCAGGGGGTTTGGACTAGATGATCTCCAGAGGTCTTTTCCATTCCATCATTCTATGATTCAACCTTTTGTGAATCAATTCAACCAACTGTGAATCAATTATAGCTATATACTTGAACCACACACTACTGTTGCTGTGAGTTGTTATCAGTTTCAGGATCAGAGGTCTACAGGTTTCCTTTTATTTAAGCTAGCTCTTTAGCTCTGACACATTTTCTGCCAATACAGTGCAGAAGACCAGAAGACAGGGAAACATTCTAAACCAGCCTCATCCATCTCCTCCCCTGCTCTAGCAGCTCCTCCTGCTGCTTGTTGCCTCCTCTCTGACTCCTGTGCTGCCATTCCTTGTGGGTTTTTCTCATTCATCACCCTCCCCTGTGCCTTATGCCTGTCCTTCTGAATCATCCTGGCCATTCCTGCCTCCCTGCAGCCCCCTTGCTCCTCTCAGCCAGTCTCTTATTCATTATTCCTCCAATCACATAACTTCTTTTCCTGTTAAAACATTATCCTTATGTGTACTGTCTCTTCATTGTCCTTTCTCTTTTTACTCCTCTTTCACTTCTGTAAGGCAAGGGCATCCACATTTGACCATGGAACTAAGGTTTACATCTGCTGACTGGCTCTCTTATAATTTTCATTAAAGGTTGCATTTATCAGTAAAGAGGTCTTCAAAACATATAGGATCGTACTTCACGTGGGACAAAGACTCTTTCCAGCATCTAGGGTGAAGCATACATGCAGGTTTAGAACTTCTGTAAATGTTACAGAAAGGGGAAAATCCAAGTATCAACTGTAGCCACGCTTCAAAGGAGAGAGTCCAAGTGTGGTCACACTACAGTGTTGTATACAACCTACTACACATTATTTTATATATATATTAATAAACAAACAAACAAATAAATAAACAACCACAACATATAGTAAGCTATATAGCTGTAATTCCCTAAAATTATCTCACTCACCTTCTGGTACATTTCTGCATATCACAACCACTGGCAAATGATGATAGAGGCTGCACAAATGCTACCATCAATGCTGAGAGATTTCTGACTCTGCTACCAGCAATGAACTTCTTGTTAGTACAATGCAATTTTCAGTCTGCCTATAGCAAAACTTTCACCTAAAAGGTCCTGGGAATAAGTTCATGCATCTACCAGTGTGAAAAATGTAATGGGCTTTGGAGACACTTGGTAGTATTTATTCCCCTATATCTTTCCCTGAGCTGTGTCTACAGCAATTTTGCTCAGAGACGAGAAGAGCCATGAGCCCATGCAGTGTACAGCACTCTTTGGTCTGTGCTGACCTGCAGCTCTGACCACCCAGGACAAAGCAAGGGCAGGGGATATGCATTATGTAGCCCACTCCATGCCATGGCCCAGAAAAGTAATTTTGATAGTGCCATACAAATACCATCAAAGACACTTAATGTTCCAACTTTCTGAGGAAGAAGGAAGTCTGACAGAAACTCTACCATTTCACAGAGAAAGAAACTAATGTAACAAGAAGACTTTCTCTGTAGCCAAACTACCTGCAGCAGACAAAAGTTAAGTGCTGCTGTTTTCTTTTCCCCCTCTGAATCTTTTTCTGAACTACATTTTTCCTTCTCTTGCTCAGCTTGTAGTGACAATTCTTTCCACTTGTTACAGACCAAACATTGTGGTCACTTTGGGGTTATTTTTTGGTTTGGTTTTGGTTTTTTTTTTCCTTTCCAATCTCAAGGATATAAATATTTTTCATGTAAATATTATTCTTCCTGTGATGTACTTATTACTAAGATTGCCTGGAACAGATGCTAATACAAAGTAGTACTGGTTACATTAGTATTTGCTTGCTTCTCTGCAGTGCCACAATGGCTTTTAGCAAACTCAAGATCTTTGTTAAGATAAATAGCAGAGCTGTGGAAAAAACCAAAATCATAGACAATTCTGATTTTCTGGCTGTGCTGATAAGATGCAGAAGTCCTTGACTGCCATCAAGATGTGCACTAAAGCTTCACTGGGACTCAATGAAAGGGTTGTATTTCTTCTGAAGGAATTATGTGAAATGATGCACTGAGCTGCACTGTAATGTCTTTCACTTTACTGTTCACACATGGTGTCTAGCTAAACATCAGCATGAAAAATCACAGTATTATAACTTTACTGTAATGCCCATTCAAGTGAATGAGAAGATCAAGGGATGTTTAAGGGAAGTATATAGTAGTTGTCAATATATATGCCAGATATATTATGGTCCAAGCCTAACCAGAAACACCAAGAATACAACTGAAAATGCTCCAATCTGCATATTTTCCCTAATACATGTGCATGTAGACATGTGCACACTGAATGAGAGACAAGCCTTTTCCTTGTACAAGCTGCCTTCCACCGCCAAAACCATCCATTGGTATTTCTTGTCCTCCTTGAATTCCTGCACAGGTTATTTCCACCCCAGATTCCATGCAAGATTCCTTCCTCTACTGAGGCAGGGCACCGGCTTCATCCAAAGTCAAAACCAGCTTATTCCCTAGTGCTCACAAACAAGGATTTTCAGGTTTCCCCAGATATCCCAAAATAGCTGGGATATTTTGAGTGCTCCCGTGCCATGTGTGACTTCTAGCAGTTCAGGAGCACATGCAAATGACACCTTCATAAGGCAATTTGACCATCCCTGCTGCAGTCATTTATGAAAAAAGCATTGCTGTCAAAAGCAGGAATCGTGGGCCAGAATTGTCTGTTCTATCCCTGTGTTACCCTCCAGTAAATAATTTTGCCTCCATTCCCCCACTTTGGTCCAACATGTTTTGCCCATCCTATATAGTCCAGTCATACATCAGTCCATGCTTATCCCTGGTACATGTTATCTGGTATTACTAATTACAGGTACTGACTGCATGTGAGAGGTTTGTATGATTTTGGTTTGACTTTATTCAGATTTGCTGCTCATGACTGCAAGGATTTTGCAATGGACTTCTGGTGCAACAAAGACATTTGCTTTCTGAAGTGGTAGCTTAAAATGTGCTGTTTCAAGGAGCATGATACTTACAAGCCTGCTTGCTGGCGCAAGTAAGTGCTGCCCAGCATCCAGCACTCTGACCTAAGTTCCCTGACTGATCGAGTGAATGTAGTCTGAGAATAATGCTTAAAATGAAAATGTGCACCAGTGAATTCAGGCTGTTACACTGAAGATGTGAAAACCCTAGTATTATAATTGGTGTGATGACACCTTCCCTGCATCCTGGCTGTCACATGGCTGTTAAAGCGCAACTGCCTTATGACCATAGAAAACTACAGCTTAGAGGGATCCCATCTGCCTCCTTTAGACCTTTTTCATCAAACCTTTCCTTGCCTCTTGTATTGTGCTTTAGTATGAGTGCCAGAAACCCTTGACAAAGGAGTTACATGGGTATGTGCAGCTGACTGTCAGTGTGCCTCAGGCACTGAGTTTTGACAGGTTCCTTTAAAAATTCCCCATATTATGTGCCCCTCCCTCACAAATACACAAATACATTCACCTCTACTGCTTGCCAAGAGCAACTTGGATGGCAGGGCCAGAAAAAGAGCCATGGGGCAGGAAGGGGAACACCCAGTAGGAACTATTACTTGTTTTGTTTGTTTCTTGAGGCAAACAGTTTCTTGAATTTGAGCTTTGAAAATCTGTCCTCTGCTGTCAGCTGCTTACTGGAACCCACAGTCCATTCATCCAAGGTGAAGGCTGATGCAAGGCAAGGAACATGTCCCGTGGGAACAGACAGATTCTCTACTGGGAGAAAGAAGGGATGCACCAAGCTGCTGCCACCCTAAGTCCCAACCCTGCTGCATCTATTTGATCTACCTTTGAGCTTTTATGTTGTGTTCACTTATTTATTTGTGCATGACAGCAGGCATCCCCATGTCCCAGAAAGCACTGGAAAAAGTGCCGCTTCACTGGGGCGAGGTTTTGCCCTGGTGGGATAACTCCAAGGTTATCTGAAATGCTCCTGCCAAGGCAAATCAAGCCAATCAGGAAGCCCCCAGAAACGTGGGCTGTGCTCAGTTTGTTGTTTCCACCCTTAGACATTTCCTGCTATTGTTCTTGTCATTTTCTCTAAGTGTCCATTGGGCTGGTGGGTGGTGCTGCTAGTGCTGGCAAGGGTATTTGGGGAGGCCTCTGGTCCTCTTGGGCACACAGGTCTGTGCTGTTCCTTTCACACACCTCCAGCACAAATTTCCGGCATACAAGCACCGGGAAGGTGGGGCTGTAGTGGTAACTGCATCTCAGTGAGTGAAGCAGTGTCTTTTCCTGCTAGCTGTGCTCAGCTGGGGAAGAATGAAATGCCATACAATGATGACTGATTTCGAGATCAAGAAATTGCTTACCACCCCAGGAGAAGCAAGCAGAAGGTGGGTGGGTGGAAGCAGCATCCTGGGTTTCACTGGGAGATGTAGGGAGCTGAGGAAATATTGACTGTACTCTAGAAATGGACTGGTCTAGTTCTATCTCTGCCACCCAGAGGCTGGTTTCCTCTTGATGTACAGTAGTACAGGAGTTTATCTACAGGGGTCTAATCCTACCACACCATTAGAGGACCAGAGGAGCTATAAATATCCAGGCCATGCAGCAACAATGATGGTATCTCATTTTCTAATTCTCTGAGTTTCATGATTTCATTTTTGTTTCACAGAATCACAGAACTGTCAGAGTTGGAAGGGACCTCAAAGATCATCTGGTTCCAACCCCCCTGGCATGGGGAGGGACACCTCACACTAGATCAGTTTGCCCAGAGCCACATAAAGCCTGACATTAAAAACTTTCAGGGATGGGGCTTCCACTACCTCCCTTGGTAACCTGTTCCAGTGTCTCATCACCCTCATGGGGAAGAACCTCTTCTAACATCCAGCCACTTCCAGTTTTGCTCCATTCCATTCCCCCTAGTCCTACCATTACCTGACATCCTAAAAAGTCCCTCCCCAGCTTTCCTGTAGGCCCCATTAAGACACTGGAAGGCCACAATTAGGTCTCCTCAGAGCCTTCTCTTCTCCAGACTGAATAGCCCCAACTCCCTCAGTCTGTCCTCATAGGAGAGGTGCTCCAGCCCTCTGATCATCCTTGTGACCCTTCTCTGGACACATTCCAGCACCTCCAGATCCTTCCTGTAATAGGGGCTCCAGAACTGGACACAGTACTCCAGGTGGGGTCTCACCAGAGCTGAGTATCACAGTGTCACAGTATAACTAAGGTTGGAAGAGACCTCGAGGATCATCGAGTCCAACCTATCAACACAGATCTCATGATTAGACCATGGCACCAAGTGCCACATCCAATCTCCTCTTGAACACCTCCAGGGACAGTGACTCCACCACCTCCCTGGGCAGCCCATTCCAATGACGAATGACTCACTCAGTGAAGAACTTTCTCCTCACCTCGAGTCTAAAACTCCCCTGGCGCAGCTTGAGACTGTGTCCCCTTGTTCTGGTGCTGGTTGCCTGGGAGAAGAGACCAACCCCTTCCTGGCTACAACCACCTTTCAGGTAGTCGTAGAGGGCAATGAGGTCACCCCTGAGCCTCCTCTTCTCCAGGCTGAACAATCCTGTAGAGGAGGAGAGTAGAGCGGGAGAATCACCTCCCTCGACCTGCTGGCTATGCTTCTCTTGATGCAGCCCAGGATCTGATTGGCTTTCTGGCCTGCAAGTGCACATTGAGAGCTCATGTTGAGCTTCTCATCCACCAGCACCTCCAATTCTTCTTCTTCAGGGCTGCTCTCAAGCCAGTCACTGCCCAGCCTATATCGGTGCTTGGAATTGCCCTAACCCAGATGCAGGACCCTGCACTTGGTCTTGCTGAACCTCATGAGGTTGGCTTGTGCCCACCTCTCCAGCCTGTCATGGTCCGTCTGGATGCTATCCCTTCCCTCCAGTGTGTCTGCTGCACCACACAGCTTGGTGTTGTCAGCAAACCTGTGCTCAATGCAACTGTCCATGTTGCCAACAAAGATGTTAACCAAGACTGGTCCCAGTACTGATCTGATCCCTGAGGGACTCCACTTGTCCCTGGCCACCACTGGGACATGGACCCATTGACAGACACCCTTTGGGTGTGGCCATCAAGCCAGTTCTTTATCCATCTAGTGGTCCACCCATCAAACCCATGTGTCACCAGTTTGGAGACCAGGATGTGGTGTGGGACAGTGTCGAAGGCTTTGCTCAGGTCCAGGTAAATGATGTCAGTTGCTTGAATTTCTTCTATTGATGTTGTGACCTTGTCATAGAAGGCCACCAGGTTTGTCAGGCAGGATTTATCCTTGGTGAAGCCCTGCTGATTGTGCCAAATCACCTCTTCATTATTCTTCTGAGTCAGTAGTGCCTCCAGGAGGATCTGCTCCATGATCTTTCTGGGCACAGTGGTGAGACTGACTGGCCTGGAGTTCCCTGGGTCATTCTTCATTCCCTTTTTGAAAATGGGAGTTATGTTTCCCCTTTTCCAGTCAGTGGGGACTTCCCCAGACTGCCAGGACTTTTGGAATATAATAGAGAGCAATTTAGCAACTTCATCTGCCAGTTCTCTCAGGACCCATGGGTGTATCCCATTGGGTCCCACGGACTTGAACACTTTCAGGTTCTTCAGATGGGCAAGAACTTGATCTTCACTCACCATGGGTAGTTCCTTCTTCCAGTCCCTGCCATTATCTTCCATTATTCTGTGAGTGTGGCTGGAGCCCTTGACAGTGAAGACAGAGGTAAGGAAGTCATTGAGAACCTCAGCCTTCTCCATGTCACTTGTCACCAGCTCACCTGTTTCCTTTCTGAGGGGGCCCACACTCTCCCTAGTCTTCTTTTTACCATTAATATACCTATAGACATTTTTACTGTCCCCCTTGATCTCTCTGGCTAGATTTAATTCTAACTGAGCTTTAGCTTTTCTAACCTGGTCTCTTGCTGCTCAGGCAGCTTCTTTATATGCCCCTATTCCAGCTGTCCTTTCTTCCACTCCTTGTAGAGTTGCTTTTTTCTGACAGCGTGTCCAGGAGCAACTTGCTCATCCAGGCAAGTCTCCTAGCATTCTTTCCTGCTTTCCTCTTTGTGGGTATACTTTGCTCCTGGGTACGGAGAAGGTGATCCTTGAATACTGATCAGCTGTCCTGGGCCCCTCTTCCCTCTAGGGCTTTGTCCCTTGATACTTTGGCCATCAGATCTCTAAAGTAATCAAAGTCTGCGTGCCTAAAATCCCGGGTTGCAAGCTTGGGATACATCCTCCTAGTTTCTTGAGGATCTTATATTTTATTGTGCCATGGTTACGGCAGCCAAGGTTATCCCTGAGCCTCACACTGGTGACCAGCCCTTCCATATTGGTGAGAACAAGGTCCAGCATAGCACCTTTTCTCATTGGTTCCTCTAGCATTTGGAGGTGGAAGTTGTTATCTATACATTCCAGGAACATCCTGGAATGCTGGTACCTAGCTGTATTGTTCCTCCAGCAGATATCAGGGTGGTTGAAATCCCCCCACAAAGACCAGGGCCTGTGAACGTGAAGCCACTTCTATTCGCCTGTGGAGGGCCTCACCTGCTTGGTTCTGCTGGTCGGGAGGCCTGTAGCAGACCCCTACAGTAACATCACCTCCCCTTACTTCCCCTTAATCTTCATCCATATGCTCTTAATCAGCTCATCATCCTTCCCCAGGTGCAGCTCCACTGATTCCAGCTGGTCACTGATATAGAGAGCAACAGCTCCTCTCCTCCTACCCTGCCTGTCCTTCCTAAAGAGCTTGTACCCATCTATCCCTACATTCCAGTCGTGGGAATCATCCCACCAAGTTTCAGTACTAGTCACTATGTCATGAGTGTTCCAGCAGTGCAGTGGCCCTTCATTCGTGCTGTTTGTTGCCCAAGCTGCCTGCATTTGCATAGAGGCACTTCAGCTGGGCTGGCCATGACATCCTCTTGTGCAAATTCCCGTTGACTCCCTTGGGGTGTCCTGGTGCATTGTCCCTGGCTTGCCTCAGAGCAACAAGTTGAGAACTCTTTCTAGCATTCCATCCCTCTGCCTCTGGTGAGCTGCCCCACCAGCTGATCATCAGATGCATCTCACAGGTTTCTACCTGTGGTGGGAAGGACTGTGCTGAGTGATGCACATTCCATACTTCAGCCACAACTGCAAATCACAGTAAACCAGTTCCTAGATGCCCACCACCTGCTCAGGTAATCATGTCCACACCTTTAGTTTTCATCTACAGTGTAACCCAGCTTTCTGTGCAGAAATTGTGAAATTGAATTTGCTCTCAGACAGCATCTGCAGTTCTGCGGAGACATCCCTGGAAGTGTGCTTGGTGCCATGGTTTAGTTGATTAGATAGTGTTAGATGATAGGTTGGACTCGATCTCAAAGGTCTCTTCCAACCTATTCTATTCTATTCTATTCTATTCTATTCTATTCTATTCTATTCTATTCTATTCTATTCTATTCTATTCTATTCTATTCTATTCTAGCTGTACTGGTGAATAGAGCCAGCTACAGAGATCTGTGAATGAAGAAATGAGTGGGAAAAATTCCTCTGAGATTACTCAGGGCTTACTTTTCCAGTTCTTTGCTCCATGTTACATAGCATTAACCACACCTGAGTCATTTCTGACTGATTCCTCATGATGCTGGAGGATGAATGAAAGGGAGGAGAGTGAATTTAGTAACATGACAATGTTTTGGGTTTTTTTTTTGCTTTTTGTTTGTTTGATTGTTTTAATTTCCCAGGAAGGATCATAAATTGCCGTCATTGCCTCATGGAAAGTTGGAATAAGACACTTTTTAAATTGTGGGAAGCTGAAAAGTTTGTCTTGACTTTGCACTGCGTGTTTGTGGTAGGAGACAGCTGATGGCTTCCTGCCTGTATGTGTCTTGGACGGGTGAAATTCTTGACCCGTGGACTCCCCAAGAGCCACAGAGCTTCCAAGGCAGGAAAAAGTGAACATCTGGGTTGATGTGGTTCAGGGTAGCAAAAAGCAGCCAGTAGAGCACCTGCACCCTGGGATGGGTTAGAAAAGGGATTAGTTTCCTTTTTAAGACAAACTTTAAAAACATGACAGGGTCTACATTTTGATGGTTGGGATGTAGCAGAGAGGTGGCATTAAATTTCTGAGGGCAAATATCATGGATGAGAACCTAAAGTGCCCTGGCTGTGTGGTAACTCCTTATTTTCTGATAAATGACTTTGTACTCAGCATTCTTTCTGTGGCAAGCTGGGCAAAGCCAAGTGTAGCCAGATGAGTTCCTGGCTGTAGATTTGGTGAGGGACTGGCTGGTTTGCTTTCTCTGGTATGAGTGAATCCCATGACTATGCAAAATGTGCCCTCCACAGACCTTCTCACCAGGGTGAACACATTCTGTGCCTGGAGCAAGGGTACTGAGGGATGGGCTAGCAAGAGAACCTGGTCTGTCATGTATCTGGAAAGTCTTGCTATGTAACCAGGGAACATAGGCTATAGTTTTGCCTAAATAGTTTATTTTGCCTGGTTTTGAGTCTCATAGTGATCTTAATGCCCAAAAATGGAGTCTTGGAGTAAATTTCACCTGAGTCTTAGCAAACCCATGAACCTTCTTGATTTTACCCATGCGATTAATCCTCTTGTCTCCTCTCTGTGCCTGCTGCATTTTGTATGTTGATATTTGAACAAGCCACACTAGTAAAGTAAGTTATTGTAAGAATGTGCAATGATAAATGTGAGATCATTGTTCATGTTTACAGAACTGACACAACATTTTCACTTTTTTTGTCTAGGATTTCACATGAGACCAAGGGTGAAGGCTTCAGAGATGCTCATAATACTAAGAAGACCATGTCCCACTTCCCAGTTGAATTTATACAGGTGAGCGTGTACACCTTCACAGCATGGGAAGTTAAGAAATTACTGACCATTTTGTAAGTTTGATTGAAAATCCAGCCTTGATAGAGGTTTGATTTTGACTGATAATGGGATGTAGGTACTTCTGAAAGTTTGTCTCCTGCAATACAGTTCTCTGCAAAGGGAAGCAGATGAGGACAAGGATGCTAAATCACCCAGACTTGAGGAGCTGCTGAGGTTTAGTTCATCTAGACTCTACATCACAACTTCTTCAGTAAAGAATTTAAAAATGTGTCATTTTCATAGCTGACACTTCTGAAGGGAGTGAGAGGCCTGATATGCAGACTGAACCCATGTCTTCAGGAAGTCTGCTGCCTCCCAGGGGCCCAGGTTAGCGATGTGAGAACACTCCTTTCCCTAGTGCAGCCCTCAGACTACTATCCATTGCTGATCTTTCAGGTAGGCAGGGAAGAAGTAATGACAAGAAGTCCAAGTGCAATGGAGACAGACTTCAGGGCCTTGGAATGACTGGCTAAGGGATTGGGACCACAAGCAGTGTTCTCCTCTATCCCCCCCATTGGCAGGGAGTGATGAAAGAATAAATAGGAAGAGCCAGAAGATCAATGCCTGGCTCCAAGCCTGGGATCTCCAGCAGAAGCTTGGGCTCTTTAATCATGGGATGATTTACAGGACACCAGGCCTGCTGGCAGTGGATGTGGCAAAAGAATAGATTCTAGCCAAGGTGCTCGCAGAGCTCAATTAAAGAGTTTTAAACCAGACTGGAAGTACAAAACTAGGCTTGCTAGAAATAAGTCTGAGGGTAGCACAGCTGTTTTGAGGAATGATGTTCTAGTGAGGTCTGTCAGTCTGTCCATATCAGTGGAGGTAGGAAATGGAGACCTATGTGACAGTGAAATGCAAGCCTAACTGCTCAAACAGCAACCTGAGGAGCACACCAGTACAGCCAGGTAGGAATTAGGACTTTTCCCAACAAAAAGGTGGCAAGACCTTTAGAGCAACCAAAATGCATCTACGTTAATGCACCAGCACGGGAAACAAACAGGATCTGGAAGCCATTGTGTATCAGGAGAACTATGATACAGTGGCCATCACAGAAACTTGGTGAGATGTCTCACATGACTGGAGTGCTGCAATCAATGGCTACAAACTCTTCAGAAGAGATAAGCTAGGAAGGAGAGGCAATGGCATGTCCTGTATGTCAAGAAATGTTTTGATTATATTGATTTTAATGATGGTGATGACAGGGTTGAGTCTCAAGCTATGCCAGGGGAGATTTAGACTGGATGTTAGGAGAAAGTTCTTCACAGAAAGAGTGATTGACTATTGGAATGGGCTGCCTAGGGAGGTGGTGGAGTCACCATCACTGGAAGTATTTAAGAAGAGACTGGATGAGGCACTTAGTGCCATGGTTTAGTTGATTAGACAGTGTTGGGCGATAGGTTGGACTCGATGATCTCAAAAGTCTTTTCCAACCTGATTAATTCTGTATGTATTCTGTATTATTCTGTATTTATGGGTAAGAAACAGGAGGAAAGCCAACAGAGCCTGGTGGGAGCCTGTTATGGGCCACCCAATCAGGATGAAGAAACTGATAAAATATTCTCTAAGCATCTAGGAGAAGCCTCATGATCACTAGCCCTTGTTCTCATGGGGACATCAACTTCCCTGATGCCTGCTGGAAATTTAACATATCAGAGAGGGAGCAGCCCCAGAGGCTCCTAGAGTGCATGGAAGCTAACTTCCTGACACAGCTGGTGAGAAAGCCAACTAGGGAAGGTGTCCTGCTGGACCGGCTGTTTGTGAATAGAGAAGGACATGGAGGTAAGCAATGGGAGATGTCTCGAGCACAGTGATAATGAAATTGATCAAGTTCTCACTTGTTGGAGAAGTAAAGAATGGGGTCAGAAGACTTGTCATGGACTTCTGACAGGCAGATTTTTGCCCTGTTTCAGAGACTGGGCAACAGAGTCCCTTGGGAGGCAGTCCTGAAGGGCCAAGGAGTCCAGGAAGGATGGACACTGCTCAAGGGGGAAGTCTTAAAGGCACAGGAACAGAGCATGCCCACATGCTGAAAGACAAGTTGGTGGGGAAGAAGGCCAGCCTGGCTGAATAGAGAGCTTTGGATGCAGCTTAGGGAGAAAAGGAGACTCTGTGGTCATTGGAAGAAGGGACAGGGCACTCAGGAGGACTACAATGTTGTCAGGAGGCTATGCAGGGAGAAAATCAGAAGGGCTAAAACCCAACTGGAAAATAATTTGGCTTCATCTGTTAAAGAGAATAGGAAATGCCTCTACTTAGGAAATGCTTAGGAGGACTAAGGAGAATCTCTGCTCTTTGTTGCATGCAGAGGGAGAACAGAGTGCTCAAGGATGAGGAAAAAGTTGAACTACTCAATACCTTCTTTGCCTAGACTTCAGTAGCAAGATGAATTGTTCTCTGGATACTCAGCCCCCTGAGCTAGAACACAGAGATGGGGAGCAGAACTAAACTCCCATAATTCAAGAGTGGGTGATTAGTGACCTGCTGCACCACTTAGACACACACAAATCTACAGGTTTCAATGGCAGACACCCAAGGCTAGTGAGGGAGCTGGTAGTGGTGCTCACCAAGCTACTTTCCATCAGCTGACTGGAGACTGTCAAATGTTATGCCCATCTATGAGACCTGCCAGTCTGACCTTGGTGCTCCCCAGGATTGTTTTGTGGCCAGTTCTCTTTAACATCCTTATCAATCATCTGGATGAAAGCATTCTCTGGATGAGTTCATTCTCTCTAAGTTTGCAGCTGGCAACAAATAGGGTGAGAGTGTTGATCTGCTCAAAACTAGGAAGGCTCTGCTGAAGGACCTGCAGGCTGAGGTCAGCTGAACGAAATTTAACACAGCCACACTCCAGGTGCTACACCTGTGTCACAACAACCCCATGCAGTGCTACAGGCTTGAGGGAGAGTGGCTGAAAAGTTGTCCAGCAGAAAAGGACCAGAAGGTGCTGGTTGACAGCCAGTTGAACAGGAGCCAGCATGTGCCTTGGTGGCCAAGAAGGCCAGTAGCATCCTGGCCTGTATCAGGAACAGTATGGCCAGCAGGAGTAGGGAAGTGATTGTCACCCTGTCCCTGGCACTGGCGAGTCTATACTTTAAATACTGTGTTCAGGTTTGGGCCACAAGAGAGACACTGAGATCCTGGAGTGTGTCCAGATAAGGACAATGAGGCTGGTGAAGGGCCTTGAGAACAAGTCTTATGGGGGGCAGCTTAGGGAACTGCTGCTCAGTCTGGAGAAGGGGAGGCTGAGTGTAGATCTCATTGCTCTCAACAGCTATTTGAAAGGAGGTTGTAGTGAGGTGGGGGTCAGACTCTTTGTATCAAGTGATAGAACACAAGAAAATATCTTAAAATGGTGCCAGAGGAGGTTTAGGTTGGGTATTAAGAAAAGATTCTAAAAGGGTTGTCAGGCATTGGAATAGGCTGCTCAGGGAGGTGGTGGAGTTGCCATCCCTGTAGGTGTTCAAAATTGAATGTGTAAACATGGCACTTTGGAACACGGTTTAATGGCCATGACAGTGTCAGGTTGACAGACTAAATGATCTTAGAGGCCTTTTCCAGCCACAACCACTCTATGATTTCTGTGCCAGTTGATGTATAGTTATGAACACTTTCCCAGCAGTATTGTTTAAAGGGGCTTCATCTATGGATGTTTATGAGTGAAGTGAAAGGGAAAGAGATGACAAAGCAGCATCCACAGACTTGAGTTTAAACAAGAAAGACAGATAGGCATTGTGTACATAGTTCCAGTAGTTTGAACAGATGAACTGATACACTTGGGTGTAAGCATATGTTGCAGTGTCTCTCTGACTCAAGGCTTAATCTGCTGAAGACAGCTCAAAAGTAGGAAAGCTGTCCTAGTGCTTTGGAATGGGCATAGCAAAAATGACATTAAATTAAAAAGACTTTATTTGAAATAAGGCATAGAAACTGAAAACAGCAACAATATTCTGGGATCTAGAACAGCATTGGCTAGATTATGACTACCACTAGATAAGGGCAACTGGAAGTGTATGCTGCTGAGATGACTGGCCAAAGGGCTGGCAGGTTAGTCACCAAGCACCAGATGGGCACCACCAACTCTCTAAGTGCTTTCTCCCTCATTTGTAATTTGCCTTATTTGTGGTTGAGCTCCCTGGCTCTGCCTGCGGTTCTGAGTTCTGCTGTTGGCAGCTCCCTTGGTGTACACCCTGCAGCCAGTGTGCAAGCTCCCTCCAGCATAATAGTCCCTAAAAGAGCTGTGGGTTTGCTGGTCATGCTCTACCCTGACATAATTTGCCTCACTGAAAGTGTGAAATGCTCACAGCATCACTTCTTTCCACTCTACTTTACTTTTTAATGTTTTGTCTTCTCATATTGATGTCAGCTATTGTGATCAGTCACAAAGAGGCATCTTGTGATGTTGGGACCGGACTGCTGATACTTGCCACCTTGTGCTATGTCAACACTGATAAGGAGGAACAACTTAAAGATGCAGCTTTGTGCATAAACCAGCTGTGCCTGTATGTCTCCCTGGCTTGACTCCAGTGATCCAAACCTAAACTGAATTATTTTGTGGCCTTCTGGTCATAGGGCTGCTCTAGACTCTGCTTGTGGTTGTACTGCATGCCTACTGCTATGTTTGGTACTCATGATATCAAGGTCAGGAAGTCCTTCTACAGAAAGTCCTGTGCTTCCTTGTTCCTGCTTTCTTCAATGGCATATCCTCTTTGGGAAGTACCAAAGTCTCGAGGCCAAGAAGTTCTTGAAAATTTAAATTTCTGTGAAACAAGGGAACTCAGGAATGACCCTGTGCTAAGGTCCAAAAACTCTCCATGGGTTGATTTATAAAAGGACATGAACCACGATTAAGTTAGAGAATTGCAAGTTGCTGGATCAAGGCTATTTTTGGATGGTTTGAAGTTTGAATCTAAAAATGACAACATCTATTTGGAAAAGCTGGTCATGCAACAACCACCAATGTGATGGCTCAGCCCAGGAGGTGGCTGCTGTCCCACACAGAGCTTGGTGGGTGCTCTAGTGTTGCAGAGGATGGCTCCTACCTGCAGCACAACTCTCAGCATCTTGTTTTCATAGCATTATTTCATTGTATGACTGAGTCAGATAGGTGCCACCAAGACAGAAAACAAAAACCCTTTCCAAAGGTACCAGACAAACTATATTTCCACTGCTTTCTTGGTGTTAGCAGTCAGATGGGAAAGAAAGCAGAGGGGTGCTGCTGCTTTTAAACAGGTTGATAGTGTTCCAAATGTGAAATGGTCCAACACTCAGAAAAAAAAGAGAGAGAACTAATGAGGAGAGTGGTTTTCTCTGGCAGCACACCAGCAAGAACTGGGAGAGCCATGTTTATGATACAGGTAATTGTGGGTAGATTATTTTCAGCCAGAAACACAAGTCTAGATGTCGTAGCTTGTAACCTGTCAGCTGAAAGCCAGCAGAAGACATGGTGTATCCTGTCTGTGGTCACTCAGTCCTCTGGGAAGGTGGTTAAAGTTGTGCTTTGCCCCACCCTGACAGAGTGCTGGTGGTAGGCTATGGCTCATTACCAGTGCTCATCATGGTAAAGTGATGCACTCTGGGAACTCAGCTGTGAGTTTGAGCCCTTTCCTCTCTCTGTATTTCAAATTCCTAGCCCTGAAATCAATGTTGTAGTAGATATCTGTTCAACAGAAATCTCTCAAAGACTGTGGCCAGGGGACCAAGAAATAATCACACATTTTGCTCACCTTGTGCAGCCCATGGTTAGCCTTTTCTCATTTTCCCTTAACCCTCCCTCATGCACTTCTTTGCTGAGCCTTGGCTTTTCCCATAACAGACTTTGTAGAGTTGCATATCACAGTGTAGGAAATGTTTATTCACCAGAGTGTTTTCCCTAATAAAAATAAAGCAAAACACCTTCATAGGCACATGTTAAACATACCACCATGAACCTAGGGAGCACTGCAGAATGGCCCCAAATGCCAAATTTCACTTGTGCTCCTACACCAGTTTCTATGAATATTATCATGAAGGTCACATACTACCTTCCCTTTCTGCTTCCCATTCCTGCTGCATGCTATGTGACTTGTTTTGGTGATTAGAAAGGATCATCAGATCCAATCCACAGACAGAATGCCACAGGGGATCAGAAACAGGTCTGCCACAGCAGTGGTGAACTAAGGAGAGGGCTCCAGGTCCAGAGGTCCAGTTATTAAAAAAACAGGAAAATAATAGTAAAAAAGTCTCTGACACTCTGAAGGACTGAATTTAGAGAGTAGAACCTCAAGCAACTTCCCTGTGACTTCCCAAGTGACTTCCCTGAGTCACAATGGTCGTCAGTAGTCAGCTAAATGCCTTTTTTTTTCTACACAGCTGCAGTCTGTTCCCCAGGGTTTATGGCCCACAAGGGTTAAAATATTTCCTTCTATCAGCTGAGCAGTGCTTGAGGTTCTACTCCCTAAATTCAATCCTTCAACACTGCATGCATGATGAGGTTTAACAAGATCGGATTGCTGCAGGATAGAGTTTCTCTGCAGTGTACAGGGCCATCTAGTGAGTTTAGGCGTTACAACAGCTCCTCTTTCTCCACTGCACTCTGTCCTGCTTATCCCTAAGGCATTCACACAGTAGCTGCCAACAAGGTACATACACTCTCAATATTTTCCACTGCTGGGAGGGCAGAAAGGATGACAAGAGGAAGGGCATGGCTAATGCCAGGGAGCCTGGTGTGCTGGGTTTCTGTGAGAAGTCAGAAATTCAGCTCCACTGGCCATGTGAGCTGTGCCAAGTTTCTACTGAATCACATTCTCAGCTGCAGAGCTGGTGACAAAGAGAATTGCTCAGCCAGACGATACCACAACTAGGACAATGATAAAACTTTGTAAGGAACAATAAAGTATTGGCTTCTCAACATGAAGTGGTGCTTTGCCTGACAAACACCTGGTGAGGAGCAAGGGAATGGGTTATTAATTTCAAGACCTTAGAGAACAGATGTTTGCATATTGTGTGATGCTGGACTGATGACCCTGGAAGGGAAACTGCTGCAATGCAATGTGTTGGGCACTGCGGCATTGGGGTGGGCTGCCTGGGGAGACTGTTGAGTCACCAACACTGGATGTATCATTTAGATGTGTTGCTTGGGAATGTGGTTTAGGGGTGAACTTTGTAGAGTAGGGTGATCAGTGGGACTTGATGATCTCAAGGGTCTTTTTCAACCTGAAAATGTTTCTGTGATTTCTGTGATTATATTAACAAAATCCTGTCTCTATGGACAAACCAGACTGATTTTCTCAAGATGACCTTGTGACCACCCACATTGCTCATTCACTCTCCTACATTTCCTACAAGGCTGCCAGATTATGAGACCAACAACAAACACCTGGAGATTTTGGTAGCTTTTGGTGTCTTACCAAAGGTCTCTTGAACACACGTGAACCCACAGCTGACTTTCAAAACATCACCCAGTGCCATGCTGTTCTGGTATAAACTATGCTTGGTCAGCCAGAGGTACAGTGCTGGACAGCATGAGCATAGGATGGTACTTGGGCATTTCAGGTGCCAGCATATGACTCCTGCCTCCCCAGGGACCCTTTCCACTTTCAGCATAGACACAAGTGTTTTTAAGCAAGTTTGCTGTCTTCTGTTAGAGGCATCTCAGAAAACTGGAAGGGAAATGCTAGAAGATCCTCATCTAGTGAACATCAATTAATCTTGTTGAATGTGGGAGCCAGGTGACCACACAGTCAACTAATTTGTCTGCCCTCATCAGAATGAGTACATTCACTTCCTCATCTCTTGGACATGTATTTGACCTGCTTGGACATGCCTTGAGGGTGAACTTCTCATGTCTACAACTACCTTAAGGGAGGTTGTAGCCAGGAGGGGGCTTGTCTCTTCTCCCAGGTAATCAGCACCAGAACAAGAGGACACAGTCTCAAACTGCATCAGGGGAAGTTTAGGCTCGAGATGAGGAGAAAGTTCTTCACAGAGAGAGTTGTTAGCTGTTGGAATGTGCTGCCCAGGGAAGTGGTGGAGTCACTGTCCCTGGAGGTGTTCAAGAGGGGCTTGGACATGGCACTTGGTGCCATGGTTTAGTAGTCATGAGGTGTTGGGTGACAGGTTGGACTTGATGACCTTTGAGGTCTTTTCCAACCTTATTGATTCTATGATCCTATGATTCTATGTCCCCCAGTCTGTCTCTGGAAGAGCTGTAAACATGGAGCTTGGTAATTATAATAATGATGAACTGTTTCACATTCTTCTCGATTCTCATTGAAACCTTGACCTGCAAATATTAGGATACCAAATCAGCTTCCAGCACATCATTATTAGTCTCAGTGAATATGAGTGTTCACGTCTGGAAACACTTGCTATTTTGATATGGGTCTGTGTGTGTTTACACAAGCTATGGACAGGAGAAACAAAAGATAATTAGCTTTGTAGCTCTGCAGCCCAGTGAACACAGTATTGTCACTGTTAGTAACAGCTCTCAGGCTTTGTAATAGCTTTTCAAGACCCTTAGGACTTGTCAGGCCCTGTCTATACTCATGCCATTTGTCCTACTTCTGTACACATTTGTATAATTATATGGTGTAGCTATAATTTTCAGATGGCAGTGTCAAGCAGTTTTTTTTGGGTAGAAAGAAATATTTATACCCCTCTGTAGTGATTTGGTGCAGACGAAGATGGGCTTGATGCCAGAGCTGAAGCCTACAACCAAGGACATGCAGCTCTGTGAAAAGAAGTATGGGATGGGATAACACAAGACAGGACACAGGCTGGCCCTGGAGTTCCCATGGCTGTGAGGAAATTTGCAATGGTGAGATAAAGGCATGAAGAACAGTATTATACTCCATATAAATCAGATTTGTATCTGACATATTTTTGTATCTGACAGCTCCATGAAGAAAGATCTATGCATAAAGGGTGTTAGAGAATATATACAAATTGCCTCGAGTGGACTGAAAACTGAGAAGGAAACTATCAATGTCTATATCACATTCCTTTGAGTGAAGAAACCCTCACTGTCAACATTGTATTCGTCCTAATGAGGAGCATAACAGTTCTAGTGTTCTGGAGACTTTTTATGTAACATGACTGATCTGTTGTTAGAATGGTAGGATTTAAATAACCTTAACAATAAATTCTTAGCTTTGAATAAAAGTGTGCTTATTTGTCACCATAAGAAGATTTTGGATGCAACTTCACTACATTGTAGATGGAATGTGTTTTAAGCACTGGATTGTCTTGGTTATTGGTTTTGGTCCTCAGGAAGACTTTGAAGAGCATCTTCAGAAGAGTCTGTTTTTGAGAGCTAATTTCTCTACAGCTAATTTAAGGAAGTAATTTTCTAGGCCTCAGATTTAAATGTCTTATAAAAAGTTCCCACATGCTGTAATGATACATTGACTTCTGTGAATTTAGTGTGACTGAAAGTGACAGCAAACATTGTTTTGCAGCCTATATGACAAATATCATACCTCACTGAATTTTTGACTGTTTGGGTTTCTAGGTCTAGAATGCTAAACTTCAAGATTAGGAAATAGATGCTGGACAGTGAGAGTGGTTAGACTGAAAAGAAACTGGAAAGTTTTACAGGAATCAAAAGTCATGGCAATCTGGTGAAGTCCCCACAGACTGGAAAAGGGGAAACATTGCCCCCATCTTCAAAAAGGGTAAGAAGGAGGAACCAGGGAACTACAGGCCAGTCAGTCTCACCTCTGTGCCTGGAAAGATCATGGAGCAGATCCTCCTGGAGTCACTACTCGCTCAGAAGAATAGTGAAGAGGTAATTGGGAACAGCCAGCATGGCTTTGCCAAGGGCAAATCCTGCCTGACCAACCTGGTGGCCTTCTATGAGCAGGTGACAACATTAATAGATGAGGGGCGAGCAACTGATGTCATTTACCTGGACCTGAACAAAGCCTTCGACACTGTCCCACACCACATCCTGGTCTCCAAACTGGTGACACATGGGTTTGATGGGTGGACCACTAGATGGATAAGGAACTGGCTTGATGGCCGCACCCAAAGAGTGGCTGTCAATGGCTCCATGTCCCAGTGGTGGCCAGTGACAAGCAGAGTCCCTCAGGGATCAGTCCTGGGACCTGTCTTGTTCAACATCTTTGTGGGTGACATGGACAGTGGCATTGAGTGCACCCTCAGCAAGTTTGCTGATGACACCAAGCTGTGTGGTGCAGCAGACACGCTGGAGGGAAGGGAGGCCATCCAGAGGGACCTTGACAGGCTGGAGAGGTGGGCACAAGCCAACCTCATGAAGTTCAATAAGAGCAAGTGCAGGGTCCTGCATCTGGGTCGAGGCAATCCCAGGCACAAATCCAGGCTGGGCAGTGACTGGCTGGAAACCAACCCTGAGGAGAGAGACTTGGGGGTGCTGGTGGACAAAAAGCTCAACATGAGCTCTCAATGTGCACTTGCAGCCCACAAGGCCAATCAGATCCTGGGCTGCATCAGGAGAAGTGTGGCCAGCAGGTCAAGGGAGGTGATCCTCCCCCTCTGCTCAGCCCTGGTGAGACCCCACCTGGAGTACTGTGTCCAGTTCTGGAGCCCCTATTACAAGAGGGATGTGGAGGTGCTGGAAGGTGTCCAGAGAAGGGCCATGAGGATGATCAGAGGGCTGGAGCACCTCTCCTGTGAGGACAGACTGAAGGAGTTGGGGCTGTTCAGTCTGGAGAAGAGAAGGCTCCGAGGTGACCTAATTGTGGCCTTCCAGTATCTGAAGGGGCCCTACAAGAAGGCTGGGGGAGGACTTCTCAGGATCTCAGGTAGTGATAGGACTAGGGGGAATGGAATGAAGCTGGAGGTGGGGAGATTCAGGCTGGATGTGAGGAGGAGGTTCTTCACCATGAGAGTGGTGAGACCCTGGAATGGGTTGTCCAGGGAGGTGGTTGAGGCCCCGTCCCTGGAGGTGTTTAAGACCAGGCTGGATGAGGCTCTGGCCAGGCTGATCTAGTGTGGGGTGTCCCTGCCCATGGCAGGGGGGTTGGAACCAGATGATCCTTGTGTTCCCTTCCAACCCTGAATGATACTATGATACTGTGAATCTGGTAAGTGTTGCATAAATAATGAAAGCTTTTAAGAAGAAAGACAAAACAGAGTTTTTACTATAGTTCACTTAAAGACACCTATTTATTCTTTTTTAGAAGTTGTGTTTAAGAAATGCTGCCCTGCACTTTTCTCTCTTAAATCTCTCTTAAATCACCATAATTTTGCCATGAAATTAGGTATTATGAAAGAGCAAAGTGTTAAAATATAACATTTTGGGGTGTGGTTAGTAGGTCAAGAGAGGTTCTCCTCCCTCTGTGTTCTTCCCTGATGAGGCCGCATCTGAAATACTGTGCCTAGTTCTGGGCTCTTAAGAAGGACAGGGAAGTGTTTGAAAGAATCCAGCAGAGCCACAAAGATGAGTAAGGGAATGGAACAGCTCACGTATTAGGAGAAACTGAGGGAGCTGGGGGCTCTTTAATTTGGAGAAGAGAAGACTAAGGGGTGACCCCATTAATGTTTATAAATATGTAAAGGGTGAGTGCCAAGAGGTTGGAAACCGAGGCATAGGAAGTTCCATGGAAACATGAGGAAAATTTTTTTCACTGTGAGGGTGATGGAACACTGGCACAGGCTGCCCAAGGGGGTTGTGGAGTCTCCCTCTCTGGAGATACTCAAAATGTGCCTGGATGTGTTCCTGTGTGATCTGGTATAGGTGATCCTGCTCTGGCATTCTGTGAGTCTGTGGAAAAAAAAAACCCACCTCCTTACTTTTCTGTTCACTGACTTCACCATATGATTTTGATGTATCTCACATAGCACTTTTTTTCATACTTATGGAAAACAACTGCTTGGCTTGAATCACAATTCTCATTTCCTGCTCCTTATAGTGTCCTCAGTCGAGAAGGGATGTTACACATATGTGAGACTTTCAGATATGCCAACTCATAGAAAAAGGCTGTGCCGTTCTTTTAAAGAACATCAGAATGATATTTCCAGAACCTGAAGCAACTACTAAGGCATGAGACCACAAATTTCTTACAGAGCTTTTCCTCATTTATATAACTACTGCTTTATCCTTATAATTACAATATGTTGGGTTTTTTTTTTTTATGTGAAAGCAGCTATCTATTATTGCATGTTAATAGAAAACATCTTCTGTAACACTGCTATGAAATACTCACTCTTTGGATTATTTCAGAGGAGGATGGGTGCATTTTGTTTCAAGATTACAGATTAAAAACCTTGATACAACAGTTGTGTTATTGGCAGGAAAATAAAATCCAAATTTGTTGTCAAAATTATTTTATTGTTCCACAGGGTTTTTTTTTCCAAGAAGGTTTTACTGCTTAAAATCTTTCCGATGGTCTGTCAGTTCTTTAAGCAGAAAAAAGTTCCTTTAGTAGTTGGAATGTCCATTTCTGAATGTAACTGGGAGACGGTAGCACAAGTCGCCCAAGGGACATCAAAACTTGGTAGCAGATTTTAGGAATGCAGACCTCTCTGGCATTGCTGCTGTAATTATATGAAAATTTACTTTTTATTCTAGGTAGCCCTGGTTTTTTAATATTCTTCTCCCTAGTAATCATTGTAAGACAAATAAATGCAGGCCACCTTGTTATCATACCAGAAACAAAGAAGGCATAAAACTCTGTCTGTGAGACCATATACCTGCACTATTGGACAAATAACTTCTGGCATCAATCCATCTAAAGCTTTGCCCTGCAGTTCATACATACATCAGCCATTGCCTTGCAAAGAAGATTTTCTCCTCTAAAATGTGACAAAAAAGGAAATCCATGGTTTAATTTTCCATTTGGTTACATTCAGTGAACTTCTTGCCCTGAAGCATCCTTTTGTGGATACTCCGGAAACATGAAAATAGAAATTGCTTGCTAAAGAAATGTCATCTTCTCTAATTTTAGTGAGATGCCAGCTGCTGTTGTGTATCACCAAATTAAAAAGAAGACTGCAAGCCACCATCCTCACTATGCTGTGCACATGAATATATATGACAAGGCCAGCAGAGCCCTCTTTACTGCCCTGCTAGTGGGACATTCTCATGGTTTCTGCCAGTTACAAACTCTAAAGCAAGCAACATTCCCACTGACCAAGGCATCAGGACAAGCACACCTGGATTGACTTCTCTTGCCTTTCACTTAGAAAATGCAGTGAAAAATGGTGATTTTCTTAATATGTTGTACTTCCACTTCTTGCCTATATCCCTTTCATTTCAAAAGACAGATCACATATTGGGAACTTACGGCAAAGAGAAGCTACAAATAGCTGTCATCAAAACTCATCACACACTCCAAAATATGAACCTTCCAGCTGTCCAGGTAGAGAGCTGGACTATGAGCTGGCAGTCTGTCTTAAGCCTCTTGTAGTTACAATCAGCAAAGAGTCAATTCCCAGGCTGCAGGGAGACCAGAGCAGTGGAAATGATGTAGTGCAGGCAGAAAGCTCACATTAAAACCTCAGACAGTAAGAAGAACGCTATAATGGTGATGTTAAACTCTAGCCTACTGCAGGGCTGCTGCATAGTGGGGTCATGGGGAATCCTCAAAGGATGGAAAGAAATGTTTATTAATGACAATTTAAAGTGATATGTTAAATACCACAATTTTCCAGAGGCCTGCCAAAATGAGATCTGATGTCTTTCTTGTTTGCTGTTATTTTGGTCCTTGATTTCCACTAGAATTTTATCTTGAATTTAGTCACAGTATTTTAAATAGAAAAATAGTGCTGTGTCATTCTGAGTAGCTTTTGGAAGACATAACAATTCAGTCAATTTTATTTGTGGATTCTTCATGTTGAACTTGGTGTGTAATGTTCTTCTCCCAGGCAACCAGTGACAGAACAAGAGGACACAGTCTCAAGCTGTGCCAGGGGAAGTTTAGGCTTGAGGTGAGGAAAAGCTTCTTCACAGAAAGAGTAATTGGCCACTGGAATGTGCCGCCCAGGGAGGTGGTGGAGTCACCGTCCCTGGAGGTGTTCAAAAAAGGTTGGATGTGGCACCTGGCAGCATGATTTATTTGTCATGAGGTGTTAGATATTAGGTAGTAGGTTGGACTTGATGATCTCTGAGGTCTTTTCCAGCCTAGTTGACTCTGTGGTTCACAATTTTGATCAAGAAACACATTTGAAACACGTTTCATCCATGCTGAAACCTGTGTTGATGCTTTGTTCTGACCTGGGGCCAGGTGAAGCAAAGCCAGGCTGGTGTGCTCTTTGCCTGCAGACAGACAGGATATGGCAGCAGGGCACTCTCCCTCAGGTCTGGATCAGCAGCAGTTTTTGCTGAGCCTGGATGCTCTCTGCATCGCTGCAGTGTGTTCCCACGCCACACTGACCGAGAGGTGACCTGTGTGTCCCACATCCAAAAATAGATGAAATGTACAGCCTCCTTCCAGTTTTAGCTAAGGATGTGAGGTACATGAAAATACTTCTCTGTGGTAAACCAGAGTCTTCCCAGGTCACTTTCTGATGGTTGCAGACAGTGGCTGACCCTCTGGGGTGGGATTCTAACATTAATTCAGGAAAACTGAGTTATAGAGGCCCCAGTATTTCAGTTACCTATTTGTATTTTATGTATTTTGGGCATTTCTGGCAGGACCTAGTCTTCTAGTAGTTTAAAAAAACATTAATCTAAAAAAGGTACATAAAAAACCACATACTTCATGACATCATGATTACTTTTCCATGGGGAAAAATACATACAGGATCAGGCTGCTGCTGGCCCTTTCCACATGTCCTTGGGAGGGGATGTAGTGAGAAAAGCATCCTTTCCATACAGGAAAAGCTCTAGGATTTTGCTCTTCTCCAAATAAGCAGCTAATGAGGAGTGAAGTGTTTCAACAGAAGAAGTTGCTGTGCAGAAACAAACATGTAATGGGGAGGCAGGCAGTTGTACTCTAAGGAAAGGTGACCTGATAACGCGTAGGTCACAGGAGTTTCTAGAGATGCCAGACACCATCCTACTATGGTAATCATGCAACACCTCTCATGGAAATCTCAGTCCTGGTTTGCCCGTTAGCTTGCAGACTGCAGAATGTATCTGCCTGGCAGTCATGTAAAGCAATCTCTGTCTCTATTTGGGACGCCACACATTCTAACAGAGCTTCATCACAGGCTTAGCATGAAGCATGTCAGGAGAGCTATTCTGTGTACAGGATTTGCTTTTTGGGACAAGACAGAGCAGGGAACAGAAGTCCTTACTGAAGACAAGCCTGACTATGACTTCTGTTCTGGAGGAAAGAAGTCTTGTTGATGCTTGAGTAATTGCTGAGTGGTCCTGCTCTGACAACAAATGCTATTGCAGCACAAAGTCATGAATGACAAACCGTTGCTTTGGAACCTGGAAGGAAGCTTAGAAAGACACTAAAAGAAAGAAGAGGCAGAAGGCAGAGGGGCAAAAAGGAGTGGAGAATACATCTCCTCATCCTGCAAGGTGAGGTCAGTCACAGCTAGATCATTGCTAAAAGGAGAGGGAAGAGACTAGCTAAGAAGCACCATGGTCCCTGACCAGAGGGACTAGCAGGACTGGCAGAAGCAGGCAGAGGCTAAGCTCTCTTGCTGGCTCCAGCATTGAGCCCTCCTGGGTCCCTTTCTGTGTCCCCTTCCTGCCCTCCACACCCCCCCACCAACACCCCCCCCACCCCCCCGGAACAAGTCACAGGGGCAGGACTGCCCGGCCCTGCACATGTAGAGTTCCAAGAACACCAGGCTCAGTTTCCAGCTGGGTGGCTGCTGTGACAGCTCCAAAGCAGGATGAAGGAAGGGAACTGTGATTTGCTTGTGAGAAGGTTAGCAATATCACAGAGGTTATGGAAGCAGCTTAATAAATTTGTTGTTGCCTTGGATGTTTAGCTTGCTCTAGGAATAGCAGAGACTGGAAAACACTCTCGGCATTTCTTAGCAGAAACTGGAAGATGTGAAATGAAGATACAACAAAGTACCTAAGGGAAGTGCTACACTCACAAAACCCATTTGTATGGAACAACTAGTAGGTGAGAAAATGTATCTGTTTAAATCTCCTCACAGATACAATGTGATAAATAGCAATTACACAGCATTAGTACACAGTATTAAGCAGTTGTGCTGTTTCAGTCTGGAAACTGATTTATATCTGCCCTAGCACAGATTATTTTTCTGCCTTTGTTTGGAAGTATACACCATTTTGACATTGGTGGGGTTAAACAACAGTAGAAAATGATGGCATATTGTGGATGATTTCCCTAACATGTGTTTTTCCTTTGGAAAACAATGACTTAATTAAATGTAAAAAGTTTACAGGAATTTATCCATTCCATGATAACTTTACTGCTTCAATATTTTGCTTCCATGAAGCAGAAACATCTGCTTCTTACATTACCATTTGAGCAGATAAAAGTGTTGAAGTGGCAATTTAGATAATGTTTCAGTCTTATCCTAACAATTTTTTTCCAGGAGGTCAAACAAATAATATTAATTCCTTTCTCATAACATTTTGGATAAGCTTATTTTTCACCTGTATTTGAGACAAGGTGAAATTTTAAAGTCTTGGAATTTTATGTAAGATGGAAATTTTAATTGTTGACCCATATGAGTCATCACTTTAAGCTACAATTTAATTTACAGCTTCAGATTTTCAGTATCCTGCTCTCTAGAATCCAGAGTATGACATTAATGCCTTCTGTTCCTCTTCACAGATCTCTATTCCAACACTAATGACAAAGGATAAAAATCCACAATCTGTTTCAAACCAATGAAACAATGCAAAATAAGTTGGAGAACAAAACTGGAACTCTGAATGCAAACCAGCAGATTTATTTATGTCTTTTTACAAGAACTCTGAAACAAGTGACTCCCATACAGAAATATTTTGCCAGCTGCTGAGTGGAGGGGGAATGAAAAGAAGACTCCACCATGATTTCAAGCAGCTGTACTGGGAGCTGGCAGGCTGGTTTGCACTGCTAGTCTAAGCAGTTCTGTGCCTGGCAGAGGCTATTCCCAGATATTTAATAGAAATGCACCAAAAATTCAGAGTTCACTTTTACAGAGGAAAGTTTCTTCCTTACCTGTAATGGAAGAAGTTGGCTTCGTCCTACACTGTAAGAGCCAACATCCTCTCCTAAAAGTTAATTTATTATGTAAAGCCCTGGAGATCCTTTCCTGAATTTTGCAAAATACATCACTGATGAATCAACAAGTGCAGCAGCTGATAATGTACAACTTTGGGTTCCTCTGTCCACACATTTTTAATTTCCTACTTTGGATTTCACAGGCTGCCATTTGCTCTCATAAAAAGCTGTTCTTTCTCTTACTTCTCTGTTCCATTTCCATATACTTTTAGCACTTCTCTTCTCCAAGAGAATTATAGGAACATAGAAGATGGTGTAGATGTTCCCCTTACTTCAAGTATCTCAACAAAACACTGTAAAGCCCCTTCATAAAGTCATCTAGATGACCTTTTATATAAAGATCTGGTCTTCTGACATTTTAATCCAACTTCTCTTGTCTTTGGAAGGTATTTATAGCTATTTCCCAAGTAGTGGCAGACATTATCATATCCCTGTTCACCTTTCTTTTCCTTAGTTTTCTCTTGCAGGTTGTGAAGGCAGCAGTTTGGGAGGGGGCTGGATGCAAATGCTGAGCCACAGTGGCTTGAGAGAAGGGGTCTGGCAGGTCCTTGATGGCAGCCTGTGTTGGCTGAACTAACACTGCTCCTATTGACTTTGCCTCTGATCTTGTCTCAGAGACCTATAACGATGGAAACTGCACAGCCTTCCCAATGCTCACTGTCCTGATTGTTGGAAGGATTTCCCTAATGAATTTCCATTGCCAACACTTAATCTCAAAAGCTGTCTTTTCTACTGTGAACACAAAGAACACATTATTCCTTTCCATTGCAAGAGCTGATGAAATACTTGAAGTCCTAATCTTTGCATTAGTCTGAGCCATCTTTCCTTGTAGACTACATATCCAACCACCTCCATTTTCTCCTGATTTTTTGGCAGTACTTCCAGTGCCACACTCCAACTACACATTAATTCATCTTAGGCCTTACTAATGATAAGCAAAGGAGGTTTCTTTTATTTCTCAATACCTACATACTAATGTGTCTTTATAGCACAAAATCCTTGGCTCACGTCCAGCTTCTTATTCACTCTAACTCCCACACTCTTGCAAGAACTCAGCTGACAGCCACAGCTCACTCTGTCTGCACAGTTGGTTATGCCTCCCTAAACGTAAAATGTTGCACTTGTCTTCAGTTGTGTTTTTAAGGCTGTCCCTGATTTGTAATCATCATACTGTTCCTCATTGTGTTGCCCTAAGTTTGTTATTGTATTCAAGTTTTATGAATAGATCCTCTGCTCCTATAGCTTCTCATCACCTAAGGTGTTAAAGAGAAGGCTAACCAGTCTCAGATCCAGTATAAAGTCTATCTAAACTTTTTCCTTTTGACTGAGTATTTTCTTGCCTGTTTTGTATCTGCCTGATAAAAGTTTTGGCTAAACCATACTTCTACTACTTGATATAAATATCATTTTCTCCTTACTGACAAAATAATTGGCATCGTCAGATGATCAGGAGCCATAAGGTCTGTCAAGGAAGCTTGTGTGCCTTAACAAGCCTTATTTGATAAATTCAAGTTGTTTATAATTCACTGTGTACTGTTCTAGACAATGGCAAGTACTTCTTTAATGACTGAAGTTTCATTAATATTCCCTAACACCTCTTTTCCTTACCCCCCTGGTAAAGTATGACATTTTTCTCTTCCTATGAACTGTCCTTTTCAAGATCTCAAAGAGAAAAGGTTCTGAGGCTGTTTCAAAGTTTCATTTGTTTGAGCACTCTTCAGATTGTTTTTTTCCAGTTCTGCTCTGAATATGCACCTTGCATAGCTGCATTTGCCACCTAATTGCAACACACCTTTCCAGAAAAGACTGAAGCTCAGAAGAAAAGCCTCTTACCTCAGTGCCATCTATTGTCTTTCCTCTCCGTGGAAAAGGAGATCAACATTTTCCTTTGCTTTCTCACTACTAGTAATGCTACCACAGAGTCACTTCCTGTTACATTACAGCATACAGTATGCCTCTGGTTTTTTTGTCTTTTATCCTCACATGTTTTTGTAGCTCTTCTCAAGTTATACTTAGCGAGCTGAACTATTTTCCATTTTCTGTGAAATTTCTGCTTTGCTAAAAGCCAAGAAAAAGTCAGTGACTTAGTACAATGAGTCTCTCACTACACCTCTTACCATTCCTCTGGGCCAGTTTGTGCTTTTATGGTCATTCATCCTGTAAAACTCTCCTACTGATCAAAACTTCTGTCTTGAGTTTAATGAAATCTGCCTACCCTTAATCCATTCTTTTTACTTAACTTCTCCACTTCTAGGTCAAAGACTTTGTAATTTCATAATCATCCTAGAGGCTCACTAACTTTTAAGGGGTCTTGTCATGGGCAAGACTGTGGCACAGTTTGAGAACTTCCTCTTTTTACGTAATTAGCCATAAAGCTAATGTTCCAAAGTTCATGCTCAAAAGATTTGCTCCCCTGTGCAAGGTAAGGTTAAGATGATTATTTTATATATATATGTACAGAACCAAGGTTTTTTTTAATTATTTGCTTCTCCTTCTTCTACTGGACCTGTCAGAAGATTTCACTAATTAAAAGAATTTGAGAATAGTGAGTGAGTCTCAGAATCTTTTCAAGTATCATTATGGTTTCTTGGAAGCTTTTGGTTAGGAGAAAATTAAAATGCAAAAGCTATTCTTTGCTCAGTCAAGCTATGCCTTCTTTTTAGATAAGCAAACAGTGAAGCTACAAGAATGCTAATCAATTTGGAACACAAAGAACAAAGATCTTCCCTTTCTTCTGCAAAGCTACCCTCCCACTTAATTAAAAAATAGTCTCCCTTGGAGGATAGCAAAAAAAGCGAAAGTAAAGGGGAGCAGAAATAGTAGAAGTCAGAGAAGAAAACTGTGCTGAAACAGAAGGTATAGTTTTGACATTTCCTGATTCCTTCTGGAATTAAATAATCACTCCTGTACCAACTGTGAACCATTGTTTCCTGGATGAGTAAGGTTGATCTGTGCAGTCCAGCCCTTTCCAGCGATGTTCACCCAGGCTGGGCAATGCCTGAAACCTGTCACGGTCCCTGCCCAGTGAGCACAGCTGATGTATATTGTCAGGTTGCAAGAGTTTGCAATATTGCTGAGTAAAACTAATGGGCTTCAGTTTACAAACCTCCCCCTTTGGGATCACTGGGACAAAATGAGGCAAAAAGGCTGTGTTAAAGCCTGGGAAAGCTTGTACTCCCCAGCACCCACTCTGCCGGACAAAGCAAGGGCATCTCTGCACACCACTTAAAGAAGTAGGACAGGAAAGGACAGGGAGGCCTGTATTACAGGTGCAGAGGGGCAATGGGGTGTGGAGGGAAAAGGAAGGGCTTCTCTGTAAAGGCATGCCACATTGCTCTTCAGAGGTAAAAGGGGTTTTGGCACTGAAAGGAGTGTGGGAGCCCAAATGTTACCTAAGGACCTAGCTACATACCTTGAAAGCTGCCTTTAAGGAATGTGAGAGGAATGTGAGAGGATGTGAGAGGAAAGAAATCTGCAAGAGCCAGCTGTTTCCAACCAGCCCTTTGAATAGTAATGTTGAAGAAGCTATCAAACTCTTAAAACTAAACCAAATTAAACAGAAAATAGAGGCTTGAGGGGATGGGAAAAGGTGGATATGATCAGCAATTAGGTGTGAAAAGGTTGTGGGAGCTGTTAAAGACTGGGCAACTTTAATAGCTCTGAGAGCTTTAAATTCTTACAATTCACTCTACTAACAAAAAAAACCCTAAATCCACCCAACTCCAGCAAAAAGAGATTATCTCTTTTTTATCTACCCTTGCTCGCATGTGTCCTGGTTGATGGGGAGAGAAGAGTGACAATGAGTATTTCATCTCCTAATGAATATCTGGTCCATTCTCTTCAGCCTGGCCCTGAAAAGCAGAACTGCAGCTAACAGCTATGGAATATCTACTTATGCATACATACATGCATACATACATAAAAAAGCAGCAGTGGAAGCTGCTGGGGCAGTTTTTGTGAATTTGAAGGTGATACTTTATCACTTCACCTTGATTCTCCTTGGGAAGCTTGCTTCTTTGCCTGCCACAGCTTCTCAGTTCTTTATTATCCGTAAATTTTCATTCATCAAAAACCAAACTCTTGCCGAGAAAAGCAGGAGAAAATGGAATTTTCAAGCTCCTCACTATGCAAACCCTTTCAGCATAGTCTCATAAAAAAACATGACTCAGCATCCTGGGGGCAAACAGACACATTAACACATTATTACACTCTTGGCTATTTTTCAGATAGCATTCCTCTCATGACAGACACAAAACACTATTATTTGTCTTGAACATACTTCCCTGTGAAGGAAAAAATTCCCTCAAATAATTACATAAGATTGGACCATGTCCAAAATAGATGTGTCAGATAAAAATAATAATTTCTTCTGAAACACACAGCTCTACAGATTGTTCTCAGTACACAGAACAGCATGAACATTTCAGTAATAATTCATAAACCAGGAATTTTAGGTAAAACCAACATGTTCCACATCCTATTTCACTGCCTAGCTACTATCAGAAAAAAATTCCCAAAATATAGATTAATCTAACACATATTTGTGTAAGTGTTAATTTGTCCTAAATAAACTGTGGGCACAACTGATATACTACTAATACTACAAATTCTGAGAACTTCTTTACAGAATTTTTGTGACAATCAGTAAAAATTGTTATGTATTACAAAGAATACTTGAACAAAAAAAGCTCAGATCCCCACAGTACATTTCTTCATTTGTATTTAGAAAAAGGAGTAAAAAGTCCACTCATGACCCTTTCTTCAGCTTTCTTCATACATAAATATTCAGCAGTTCAGCCAGAGATTACTAAACAAAACCTACTTCTTTCCTGATCAAATGTCAGCTATCACTATTTCCTCCTTTTATTGCACTGAACCCTTTTCAGTTCATCAGCATGAAAAGCAAAGACTAATGAAGAGAAAGTCACCTTTCAGAAATGCTGGGTCATTGCATCACATTTTTCAAATGCCTTCTCCTTTGGGAGATGGAGTGGCTCAGCAGAGGCTGCTAGGATGGAAAAATATCAGTATATTCCTCATCTTATTCAAGATGCCAGTATGATCTTTGCAGTTTGTACTGCTGTACTGTTAAGACAGGCCACTTAATGAAGATATGAAATGATTAAATACCACTGCCCTTAATGAGAAAAAAGACATTTCCAGGATGCATAATTTTTCAGCCACCCCCTACAGGCACTAGGGATAACAAAATAAGTACTGGAAATACAGAAGTAATATCAGACACACTGCTTTGCTTCAGGCATTTCATTTCACATCAGTTTATCTACGAGGATAATGTTGATCTGGTCTTCCAAAAGAAAAGCTGCATTATCTTGTTTGCAAATGAGGTAGATCTTGAACAGCTTTACTGAAGAAAACAAGTTTGTGATTTACTTGGGAAAACCCAACAATGCAAACCTGGTGGCCAAGGGAGGTCTGGTGGTGCTTTCCAGGGCAGCTGAAGCACAGATGCCTGTAACAACACCTGAAAGACCCATCAAGGACCAAAGAGCCACTTGTTCATTAGAAATCTCCATTTGTCACACATTGTATTTAAGAAGGTGTTTTCACTATTCAAGAACCATACTGTTCCCCTGTGCACACTCAAGAGGGAGAAAGTGGTGTGTAGAAACCTACAGTGCAGGCAAAGCCATTGTTTGGTCCTGGGATCCCTGTCAGACCTGGGTACCATGAGCCAAGTCATTAAGATGAAGTTCTCATGCATGTTGCTTATTGCTTGCAGACATCAAAGCATTCCTCAGTTATCATATTCCCAGTCCTAAGAGAGGGGAAAGTTGAGGCATGGATAAAGGGAAGGTCACTTTGGAGTTTAAATTTAGTCATTATATTATTTTTTTTTTCCCTGCTACACCAATCAGGGTTTTTTTTTGGCTTTCAGGTGATATTTTAAGCCTATCTTTTCTGCTAGGAAAACTGATGAAAGACAGAGCAAGATCTCTTTTGTGTATGTGCAATTTTGAATAACTCCTACATGGTGGACGTTGCCCTGATCTGTTGGGATTTTCTGTTTTCAGTTCATGCTCTGTGAATTATAAATGAAAGCATTTAACAAACTACTGGTAACACTGCAGTGCTGCTTTGTTACACCTAAGGTTTTGCATTGCCTTAGTTGGTATCGTTTTGACTCTACAATCCCTGATAACTGAAGTTTTCTGGGTAGCAATTATGCACAACCAATATTAAGCAAAAAAAAACAGCTAATTAAGGAAAAAGCAAGTTCTAAAAACCCTGCTGTGAAGCAGAGTTGCTTTCAATCCAACCTTCCAGAAAATTTATACTGTTTTCAGAAACTGTTGGACTCGTAACTGACACTTAATAATATGTGAACATGGAATACTATCTCTGATACCATCAACAGGAAAACAGGATGATTTTTCTGTGACATAGCTTCAGAATGATTGATGATTTTCATTAGTCAAGTTGATGTTAAACAGCAAAGAGCAGAGAATTGCAACACTTTTTGTGTTTTGGTTTGGTTTTGGTTTTGTCTTTTGAGTGGCTGCTCCTGAAATTACTTGTCTAAAAGATGACAGAAAGGAGTGTTGGCCACCGTTGCTTCCCTGGAAGACTACTTAGTGTCACACATATGGTACAAGAAGATACAAGTGATTTAGTGGATACTTACAGCCGTTGGCAGGTGGTAATATCTTTTGGGTCACAGTTAAGTGAAAGTGCAGTTATTGCACATAAAGAAAACACATCTGAGGATCACCATGTTCTTGGCATGGTGGCATCCTGCAGTTGCCTCATGCTGGACCCTGCTCATGGACACCATAGGTCTCCCCAAAATGTGAACTCAATGGAATAAGGGCTCAAATGCATAAGACATTCTGCGTGCATGTTTTGGGATATAAATACAGTACACGTGCAAAACCTGTGGCAGTTCCATTCTTATCTCCTGCTACAACCTACGAGTCAGAATGCTGGCTGTTATGACATTTCACCCCCCCACTCCCCCGTTTATTTATTGCCTTAGCTGAAAATCCTATGGCATCAAAACTGGAATGCCAGTGTAACAGACCTGAACCATCTTCCCCTGGGTCATGGGTGATATCTTAAACTCCTGGGATTAACCTGTGAACAGTGGTCATGATTGTACTGCAGGACCTGATCAATGGTTGCCCCTGTACAATCCATGCGGAATGGCATTTGGAAAGTGAACTAGGTTCTCTGGTTTGACAGCATGGATGCTGCCAGCAAAATGAAGCTTATAAGCCCATCTCTACTAACGACATACTGCAGCTGCAGCTGCCTGAAACATCTTTCTAAATTTAGGAGCCTTCTGCCTTTCTGAGCCTGCTCCAGGTCTGCCAAGTCACAAAGCTCAGAGATCATCAGTCAAGTCAGAAAACCCTTAGATCTTTTTGCCTTTACTCACTACTTGCATTTTCCCCTTCTGTTCTTTTATTTTTCTTCAGCTGAAAGTCTCAATAACCCTTACTTGGATTCTTATAACTTTCTCTTTGTCTCATAGACATAGAGAAAAACATCTCACTGCACAGCAGGCTGCCAGCCCATTTCCTGACTGTATGTGGATTCTTGTGAAAAAACAAGCACTGTCCTGATTACTAAATACCCTTACATGTAAAGAGTGGGAGGGAGGCCAAACAAGGCTAATACATGAAAACTGTGTATGCAATGTTCTAAATACTTAAACAAACCCCAGTATGCATAAAACTAAAACTGAATAGAAAACCTTCCATATCGGGACAACAGCGCTCCAAGACCTTAATCAAAAGTTGTTTTCTCTGGTAATTTCCTTGACTAGATTGTTGCATAGTCCCTCACACATACTCTTACCCATTACCAGTATCCCATGTTTACTGGGAATATATGTTTTATTCACATTTTTTTTTGCGTTTAATATTCTCTAGGCAAGCTCAGATTTCCTAAAGATGAAATGCCTTTAAACAAATCCAGCTGTAACTCCATCATTTCAGGCATTTTCCCTGGGCTGCCATCAAAGATGACAGGATCTGTGCTGGAATTGCCTTCTCTCTCTGGTATCTGTTTCCACAGAACTTGTGTTTCTTTTTGTGTTAAAGATCTATATTATGATTTGATTCCAGCAGTTGTTTACAGACTTGAATTATTTACATGACAAATCACTCAAACTTCAAGAACTTAGGCTCTACTCCATGTTTTTGCTCCCCACTTCTTTTCCAGTGATTGCTTTCTTCACTGGCTTACGCAATAAGGACATTGCAGCAAAGAATATAGGTCACTGTGCACAGCATCCAGGGGGTGATTGTCCCCACCTGGAAATCCAGCGGGGAACCCAGGATTCCTAGATCACTGCATACAGAGAGTGACAGCAGGAGAAAAATAAACCACAAAAATCAACATTTCACCTGTTTGCATGGAAAGCCATGGAATATATTTGCCATTCTCAGTAACCCTGTCCAAAAGCACTGTGGATTTAGTGGGCTGCAGATTTTTTTCTTCTTCACACAAATGACTAAGAGAAGCTCTTACAGACATAAATAAAACAAGCCCAGAAGCTAGTGTGCAAGGATAAGAAAAATACCAGCACATTAAAGAGATGAAGAGTCATTTGGGAACTGGATTCTGACAGCTGAATTAAAAAATAAAACACCCCCAAGAATTATCAACAAAAGCTACCCATTTAATTATGCAGCTGTGTCACTCCATCTGCCTGAGGCATCTCAAACTGTCTCCGGCACCACCAGAAGTATGATCTCAGCATAGAATCATAGAATCAATAAGGTTAGAAAAGACCTCAAAGATCAAGACCAACCTGTCACCCAAGACCTCATGACTACTAAACCATGGCACCAAGCATGGAGGGATGTGTCCTACACACCTAGAGCTTGCATTGTTTGAGCACCGATATGGATGAGGCTGCAGCAACCTCAAGCTAGCCAGCTGATTGGCTAGAGAGACCATGCTGCAGCTTATGCCTGTCCTGCACTACCTACCTGTAGATGTGTGGAAACTACCACAACTATTGAGGCTGAAGCCAGCTCCCTGATTTTGATGTAACCCTGCTGCTGAGTAAAAGTATGCACCAGTTTCAGTGCTATGCAACACAGTACTAAGATACTTGGTCTAGTTTACATGTCACTAGCAGCCATGGGAGTGGGCAGTCACCCACCTGCATATTTACACAGCTGCTCCATTTTGCCTGTCTTCTGCTTCTTAGTGACCTTATTGCTGTCTACAACTACCTGAAGGGAGGTTGCAGACAGGTGGGGATTGGTCTCTTCTCCCAGGCAACCATCAACAGAACAAGAGGACACAGTCTCAAGCTGTGCCAGGGGAAGTTTAGGCTGGATGTTAAGAAGAAGTTCTTCATAGAAAGAGTGATTGGCCACTGGAATGGGCTGCCCAGGGAGGTGGTGGAGTCACCATCACTGGAGGTGTTTAGGAAGAGACTGGATGGGGTGCTTGGTGGCATGGTTTAGTTGATCAGATAGTGTTGGATGATAGGTTGGACTTGATGATCTCAAAGGTCTCTTCCAACCTGGCTAGTTCTAACTCTAAATTCTAATTCTAAAGCATGTATTTCCCGTCCTAACTTGCACTCACCACCCAAATATTATGCTGTATTCACATTTTTAAATTATGTTGCTTTTATACTTAAGAGTGTGACAACCAAGAACCATACTTATAGGGTTATTAGGCAAGACCAATTGTGGTATGAATCACTTTTTTTTTTCAGTGAAAGGCTGCTCTTTTCTGATTTCTGTAGAAGCACAGAACATTTCTCTTAATAATCATCTCTTTCTTATCTGTATTGATACTGCAAAGTAACAGAAGAACATGAAGAGTTCTGAGGAATGAAAAATTTGCTCAGGCTATCTGAGCAGCTTCATACGGTGAGAAGCAATTCCTCTAGCAAAGAGCTCAGCTCATATTATGCTAAAAGTGTGGGAAAGATAATCACACAAATGAACACTCAAATACAACATGTGGAAGAATTGTGAAAGTACCTTGCTCCAAGTCACACAAGGAATTGGTAGTTGACGCAAGAGTTTAACCCAAGGGTAATTCTGGGCTTCATCCTGTCATAGTTTCTCCCCTTGAGACAATTCCCAGTGTGACCGTTTGAGGCTGTCCCTTTAAGGAAGGGGACATTGGGGCTTTTTTTTCCCTTTCAACTTTCTTCCCTTTATTTACAGGGGGCGGAGAAGGCCCGGCCTTTCCCCCAACCCTATGACACCCAGGGACACACTGCACCACTTACACTGCCTAGAGGAACACAGGATGCAAAGATCTTGTCCCTGTGTCTCTTGCCAGCTACTGACTGCAGACCATCCTGCAGATGTACTGTGTTTGCCTGGAGGGCAGATTATTTTTAAACACATTTTATTTTGGTATGTTTTCCAGAAGAGAGGTGGTTACAGTAATCTCTCTGCCTGCAGAGCTCATTCCATTTAGTGTCTTTTTGATGGTAAAAAATGAATCCACAAAGGGAAGCTTCGCTTGTGTAGCTGAATTAGTAAAAATGTTGTAGTTCAGAGTAGACATAATTTAACAATCTTTCACATGAGGGAGTAAATTTATTTTCCTGGGTATGAGACAGCATGACCATGGTATTGTTCTGTCAGATCTTCTAGACCACTTACACTCTACAACATGTTTTCGCAGCTGTTTGCAATTTCTATCTCACCATTGACCCATTTATTGAGATTCAGCTTCATCTATTTTCAGAGCATCTTTTCCCTCAGCAGGTGCTTTGTTTCTGAACTTGTCTTTTTAGGATGGTGGTACCATACTGGGGTGAATTTGTCCTGATGCAGACTGACAGCTACAGAGAAAAGAGAGCAGATCCCTGTTCAAGCCTCAGCAGCGTCATGTCATTGACTCTCAGGTTGTACCAAGCCCTTGTCCACAGATTCTTTTACATGGGTAGTATCCATCTGGACTTTGCAGCACATGCCTCTTTGTCACTGTCTCCTAGCTAGGATTCCTTTGCACCAAGTAGCCTGCATCAGCTGAAGGGCTTCTAAGGACAAGTAGGGGTACTGTGCAAGTCTGACTCAAATGTCTTGTAAATTGGAATTTTCCTTCTCCTCAAATATTCTTTGCAAGTCATTTATGACATTTTAATGCTATAAACCACTCCAGCTGCTTAACCTTAGTTACCAAACTGTGCAACAGTAGTCCTAATTGCAGCTTTGGCTGTCAGTTACATAGGCATGGGTGGTAAAGATCTGCCTTATCTGGCCTTTGGTGCTGTTGGTTCTGTTAAATATATTGCTTTTTTCCTTCCCGCCCCCCCCCCCCCCCCTTACTTGGCAGCACTGTTGACATCCCTGCTGAATCTTTTTTCACCTGTGGCTTCAGTAACAGATGACAGCAGATGCCACGCCAGCCGATAGTTTTAACCAATGTGTATCCACTGCTTTACTTTACTATTCCCTATCTCTCCCCCATCTGTTTTGCTGTCCCTCTACACATCTGTCATACCAAGTGAGTTTTCTAGTTTGAGTTCTTATCACAATCTGGATGGGACCTGATTCTCCAGTGTCTTACTCTAGAGAGTCATGTATCACTTAATCCTACAAAGCCTATATTTGTATGTCCCTATGTATGTCTCTGAGCATATTTTACATTTGTAGCATGCTGAGCTGAGTTCTCTGAATGTCCTTCTGTGTTGATTTGACCATGCAATTCATGTACAGTACTCCTGGATTTTTACAAGCATTTTTCCATCATACTGTGGTTGCCCATTACTGTTCATTTGCTTTTCTATAGTAAGACTATGATAACTGTGCCAACAGAGAGTTCTCAGCTTTGTTTTAGAATAGAATTAGCCAGGTTGGAAGAGACCTTTGAGATCATCACGTCCAACCTATCACCCAACATTATCCAATCAACTAAACCATGGCACCAAGTGCCTCATCCAGACTCTTCCTAAATACCTCCAGTGATGGTGACTCCACCACCTCCCTGGGCAGCCCATTCCAATGGCAAATCACTCTTTCTCTGAAGAACTTTTTCCTAACATCCAGCCTAAATCTCCCCATGCACAGCTTGAGACTGTGTCCTCTTGTTTTGCCACTGGTTGCCTGGAAGAAGAGACGACCAACCTCCACCTGGCTACAACCTCCCTTCAGGTAGTTGTAGACAGCAACAAGGTCTCCTCTAAGGCTCCTCCTTCTCCAGGCTTTTATTTCTTCTACCAAAACTTACCAATAAAATCTGTCACAGCTGCCCCTTCCTTATCAGTCAGGGTTCCCGACTGCATAGCCTGCCTTTCTTCACCTTCTGCTGACCACCGCTGGAATTTGCATTATTTGCTATCTTTGAATTAACTTACTGCAGCAGTTTGAAGACCCTCCAGGAGAGCCGACGTGCTTTTCAGACTGCAGATTTCTTAAGAAAGAGGCTAAGACTTACAGTGCCCACTGGGTGGCTCCAGACACTGCACCTTGCTCCTCCTCTAATTCTGCCTACTCAGTGCTGGCCCAGCTCTGCAGAGGTGTGTGTTAAGTGGTGACTACTAGCAAGTGTGACTGAGCAGGGCCTGGGGTAACAAATACATGATGCATCAGCTACACAACTGATGGTCATTAATGACGATTTGCATCTCAGCAGTGCCCAGAGGCCCACTGGAGAGTACCTGCGCAGGAAGTAACATTTAAGGCTTAAATTACACCCATTGAACTTGAGGCACTTAACTGAGGCACCTACACTGAAGGGAGAGTTGTGGACTTACACAAGCTGTACAGATGATGCTCTTTCCTTACTAACTGCATATGGGACTAAAGGAGAGATGATGTTCTATATGTAGGTGGCTTATTTATACTCCTGCAGCTATACAGTATGAACCTGAACCTTTGGGAGAAGGGAGCAATGAGGACCAGAACCACAGCAGTACCTTCTCTGGCTCTGTGAGCATGGGCATGTGAGCAAGTGTGTACGGTACATGTTCTGGCATTACCAGACAAAGCACATAACGAGAGGTTTGGAAGAAAGTCCTCTGATTTAAGGTGAAGACAGAGTAAATAATCACTGTAAAGCACCAACAAAATAAAATCAGCCCAGACTGCTGCCTGACTCTATGCCTTCTACTCATAAATATCCTCCAGATTTATCACTTCTTTGAAAATTCTGCATGTCACCTCCACACAAATATGTATTTTTGATGAATTTCATTGTATCTCCCCACAAAGAAGTGTGGAGAAGACCAACTGTGTGGAAGGAGCTGTTTCACCAGGACTGACCTAACTAGTAAGTTTGCAGATGACACCAAGTTGGGGGCAGGTGTGGGTCTATTAGAGGGTAGGAGGGCTCTGAAGAGGGACCTTAACAGGCTGGACAGAGGGGCAGAGTCCAACACGATGGCATTTAACAAGTCCAAGTGCCAGGTGCTGTACTTTGGCCACAACAACCCCATGCAGTGCTATAGACTGGGATCAGAGTGGCTGGAGAACAGGCAGGCAGAAAGGGACCTGGGGGTACTGGTTGGCAGCAGCGGAACGTGAGCCAGCAGTGTGCCCAGGTGGCCAAGAAGGCCAAGAGCATCCTGGTCTGAATCAGGAATAGTTTGGCCAGCAGGAACAGATTGTGCCCCTGTACTCAGCACTGGTTAGGCCACACCTTGAGTCCTGTGTCCAGTTCTGGGCCCCTCAGTTTAAGAAGGACATTGAGACGCTTGAACGTGTCCAGAGAAGGGCAACGAGGCTGGGGAGAGGCTTCAAGCACAAGCCCTATGAGGAGAGGCTGAAGGAGCTGGGGTTGTTTAGCCTGGAGAAGAGGAGGCTCAGGGGAGACCTTATTGATCTCTACAACTACCTGAAAGGAGGTTGTAGCCAGGTGGCAGTTGGTCTCTTCTGTCAGGCAACCAGTGGCAGAACAAGAGGACACAGTCTCAAGTTGTGCCAGGGGAGGTTTAGACTCGAGGTGAGGAGAAAGTTCTTCACAGAAAGAGTGACTGGCCATTGAAATGTGCTACCCAGGGAGGTGTTAAAGAAAGGATTGGACATGGCACATGAAGCCATGGTTCAGTTGTCAGGAGGTGTTAGATATTAGTCAGGAGGTGTTAGATATTAGGTAATAGGTTGGACTTGATGATCTCTGAGGTCTTTTCCAACCCGGTTGATTCTATGATTCTATGATCTATGGTACAGCCAGTGAGCATGAAAAGCCAACTAACTCCAGAAAAGAAAGCACAACAAAGAAAGAAATGGAGACTAGTCCTCTATGTTTTACTCCAGGAAACAATCACATTTGGCCTAAGATTAATTCAGATAAAAGGAAGTCAACATTCCTACTCTTCATGCTGTACCACAGTTTACTGCCTCAGAGAACTCCCTGTCAGTTCTACCAGGCTTATAAGAAGCGTGAAGATCTTAGATGGCTTTGCATACAGGGGAACCATGGTGATTCAACATGTATAAATAGATGCTTTATGAAGAGAATTCCAAATCTTGCAAACAGCATTGCATGGAAACTCATCTGAATTTATTGGCTTTGAATTTTTAAAGCCAAGGAGGCTCTGAAGTTTAACCCTTGATAGTCTATCCCTGGTTCTCATCTGGTATGGAAACAGAAACCCAGCCTTGCACAGAATGTCCATTTTGGTGAAAGGCTACAGTGATTGATATTGCATTTTCCTTCCTGCTCTTTTCACAAGGGGCTGTAGCATGTGATCTACTGTACTAAATCTTTGAATCCATTTAGAAAGTGATGCTACTTCATAATGTGTTAGCTTGCCTAAAAATAGAGGTGTCCATGAAAACTTGCTTCTGTCCAGGGATAAATATGCATCCCTTCTTTCTTGAGGAATATGTCTCTTAATCTATAGCATACTGACATGGCTGAAGTGTCAGAAGCACTTGAGGTGGAAATTCCTTGACACGTAGAGACAGGACTTTGGAATTTCTTCAATATCCTGTCCCCAAATTAGGCAAGTAAGTGCCTTTATCAAGGTCTATATCTGGTGCACATATTTGGGGAGAGCAGACACAGTTATAGTGGAAAGAGTCTGTTCTCACATTGAACAGTTATGCATTTTGCCCACTTTATAAAATTCATAGCATTGCCTAGGAGTTGTGGAAGATCCTGAGGCATTTAGACAACTGCTAAAACCCTGGCACGGCATTCCGGCTTTTTAAGTATGGGTCAAGTTTCAGAACTGAGTTAGTAAGCTGTGTTACTATTTTTAAATGGGCTGGGGCTTTCTGTTTGTTTGGGGTTTTGTTTGTTTTTAAAGTGCTACATTTGAATATATTATCTTGCATGCAAAAACCCAGCAACTCTTAACTCATTGCACTTCTGAAATCGTCCTGCAGGTCTTTATGGATTCTTTAATCACATCACAGAGTGGGTTCCTTTTGAAATCTGAGATTTCCTGTTGTTGAGGCTTTTTGCCTGGTTTTGCTTTGGTCTCTGTTTTCCTAAGAAATGCATCACATATGAATTGCACCCCAGCAAAAGCTTTATGGGAGGTGAAAGATGTGTTGTTTTGGGAACTGCAGTCCCCAGGGGTTGCCAAAACTGAAATCTGTGGATCTTCAGTAGATGAGATCAGATATTGATCAATCTTAGCTGAGCTTGGGGACAAACAGCAGCTTCTTTTCAGAAAGCTTTGTCTTCCCTCATAAGAGTGTGGAGACATTGCCTGGCTATGAGGAGAGTTTTTTGGTATTTCACTTTTAGACAGGTCATGTGAGCAGCATGCAGAGGCAGATTGAGGTATTTACAGTTTCATCTAGCATTCTAGGTAAAACCCAAAAATCAAGAATAAACAGTATTCCTCATTATTTTCTCCAGCTGCCATCAATGTTGCAAAACGTTCATGCTTATGTGGGCAATACACTTGGAAGGCACATTGGTCTCTGCATTAGCATATGGCTCAGCAACCATTCATACCTCTGGAGGATAAGATTGAAGTGCATGAGACCTTGCAAAGAAGAGGTTTATGGCATCTCTGGCCCTGGCTTGCACTATCTACTGTAGGGGTGGTCTGAGCAGCTGGTTCTGACATCAGATGATTGTTCTTTTGAAGGAGTGCACTCACATCTGTCTTAAGTGCTCTCTTTCCCACTGTCATGAAAAGACTATTAGTGACAGTCCCAAGAGGGACTGAATCATAGCCAGAGTTCACAGTCTGAGGCATACTAAGTTTTTATCCTCGGGAGAAGATGCAGGAAATAAACCTTGGCATCAGAAAGAAATTAAAGAAAGAAGATTGGGAGAAAAGGCTAAAGGTGCAACAGATATGACAAGCTCAGCTGAACCACAAGCTTCATATGTTGGACTATACAATGAGAAAGAAATTTAGTATAGACCCCATCTAACATCAGTGATATAGAATAGAATAGAATAGAATAAACCAGGTTGGAAGAGACCTTCAAGATCATCACGTCCAACCTATCACCCAACACCACCCAATCAACTAACCCATGTAACCAAGCACCCTGTCAAGTCTCCTCCTGAACACCTCCAGTGACGGCGACTCCACCACCTCCCCGGGCAGCCCATTCCAATGGGCAATCACTCTCTCTGTGTAAAACTTCCTCCTGACCTCCAGCCTGAACTTCCCCTGGCGCAGCCTGAGACTGTGTCCTCTTGTTCTGGTGCTGGCTGCCTGCGAGAAGAGACCAACCTCTGCCTGTCTACAACCCCCCTTCAGGTAGTTGTAGAGAGCAATAAGGCCACCCCTGAGTCTCCTCCCCTCCAGGCTAAGCAGCCCCAGCTCCCTCAGTCTCTCCTCATAGGGCTTGTGTTCCAAGCCCCTCACTAACTTCGTTGCCCTTCTCTGGACTCGTTCCAGCAAGTCAACATCCTTCCTAAACTGAGGGGCCCAGAACTGGACACAGTACTCGAGGTGTGGCCTAACCAGTGCAGTGTACAGGGTCAGAATGACCTCCCTGCTCCTGCTGGCCACACCGTTCTTGATGCAGGCCAGGATGCCATTGGCCCTCTTGGCTGCCTGGGCACACTGCAGGCTCATGTTCAGCCTACCATCAACCAGCACCCCCAGGTCCCTCTCTGCCTGGCTGCTCTCCAGCCACTCTGACCCCAGCCTGTAGCACTGCATGGGGTTGTTGTGGCCAATGTGCAGAACCTGGCACTTGGATGTGTTAAATTTCATGCCGTTGGACTCTGCCCATCTGTGCAGCCTGTCGAGGTCTCTCTGCAAAGCCTCTCTACCCTCTAGCAGATCAACTCCTGAAGCACTCACAGTCTATTTATATGATAGTTTATTAGGAAGATTTTATTCTCTGCATATCAAATTAGCGGGGTGATTTTTTTTTCTTTCAGGGCCTAGCCCATTCTTCCTGACAATACTGTCATCCAGGCATTTGCCTGGAAAGATTAAATTGCAGTACTGGAAGAAGCGGACAACTCTACCAGCTTTGGAGGAGGTTTACTCCATTTTTGATCTTCTCCTACCTAGATTAGGACTTCTGTCTAATACCTAGCAAGAAGACACAAGTTGAGCACAGTAGGACAACAGATAGCCTGAAGCAACCAAGACATCCTTTGCTTGAGAGAGGTGGTGCCATCTCTCTTCCTCCCCTTCAACACTGATCATCTCTCTTGTGTAAGCTTATATTTAGGATTTCTTTTTGGTCCACCAGCTTAAGTGTTTTTTTTTTGCATAGAAGCTGTGCTTGCACTACAGTCCCTCTCACAGGTATCTTTTAGTTCAACATGTCTGTAAGATACTTTCCAAGGTTTTGTGAGTATAGAAAGACAGTAGCACACTGAGACAGGAGCTGCTCTGAGGGAGTGAGGGTTTGCATATATTTATCACCTGCCCACAGCAGCGAGACAACAAACAGTAAAGACATGCTTGTCCCAGGAAAGAGCTCATGACCCATGAATCAATACACAAATCTTTCCCTGTCACAGTTAACATTGGAGCTCTGTCTCCATGCTGGCCCACCATGGAAAAGTCTTTTCCTAAAGGTGACACATCTGTAGCTACCATCAACATGCAAGAGGGTGAAGTACTCCACAACCCCAAAGGCCTTTTGCATATATTAAGAGCAGAATGTGCTGACAGGTAAGCAGCCCTGACTGAAGATCACTGTCTTGCATTGCTTCACCCCCAAGAGCTGTCACACTGCCAGCATGCCATAACTGTCTCTTGTATATACTTTTTGCAGATTCAGCATCCACTACTTCAAGCTGTCTGCCTGGTCCACATGACCAAAAAAGGCTACCCTGATAGAGCAAGATTTTGTCTGTCACAGGATCACAGGATGCTAAGGGTGGAAAGGACCTCCAGAGATTATCAAGTCCAAACCCCCTGCCAGAGCAGGACCATAGAGTCTAGTTCAGGTCACAAAGGAACACATCCAGATGAGTCTTGAAAGTTTCCATAGAAGGAGACTCCAAAATCTCTCTCGGCATCCTATTCCAGTGCTCTGTGACCCTTACAGTAAAGAAGTTCTTCCTCATACTGAGGTGGAACCTCCTGTGTTGTCCTTGCAGATGATGGGCGCCCCCTCAACCAACGTGAACAGATGTGGTGTTGGTTATCAAAGGGACATGCCACAATCCTGAGTATTTAGTATGTGGGTATCTTTGCTCCAGGGGCAGAAGAAGTCCAGTCCTGGTATCTCATGCCAGTGTCTATCATCAAGTAGGGAGACATGTTGTCACAGAGCGTTTCATGTTGGCATGCTACATGAAAGTGCCAGAGCAATGAAAACTCTTTACCCTTTATAGTAAACACAGGCTGCCAGCATGTACTACAATGTAATCTAGTAAACCAAAGTTAGTTTAGGAGACTTACAAATGCTTCAAAGGAACAGCAGGCTTTGGGTGGGCTGCTCTGCTTAGTGAATGTTGTCTGTTAATACCTAGATGTTGAATGCCAACTTTCCATTCACTGCTGCAAAATAACAGACCATCATGTGGTAAAAATAACCATGGAAGGCATGCAACACATTCCAGCACTTGTTTCCCCTGCAACCCATTATCAGAAACATGTCTGTGGAAGTTCATTGGGCATCTGAAGAGCAGCTGAGAGGACTGCAATTTTCCAGCCTGGAGAAAAGGAGACTGAGAGGAGACCTTCTGGCTCTCCACAACTCCCTGAAAGTAGGCTGGAGCCAGGTGGGGGTTGTTCTCTTCTGCCAAGGAACAAGTGACAGGACAAGAGGAAATCGCCTCAGGTTGCACCAGGAGAAGTTTTGTTTGGCTGTTAGAAGAAACTTTACATTAAAAGGGTTCTCAAACAGGGCAACAGACTCCCAAAGGAGGTGGTTGAACCCCTATCCCAGAGGTGCTTAAAAGCTGCACAGATGTGATGCTGAGGGACAAAGTTTAGCACCAGACTTGCTAGAGTTAGGTGATTGTTTGACTTGATGATAGAATAGAATAGAATAGAATAGAATAGAATAGAATAGAATAGAATAGACCAGGTTGGAAGACACCTTCAAGATCATCACGTCCAACCTATCATCCAGCACCACCCAATCAACTAACCCATGCAACCAAGCACCCTGTCAAGTCTCCTCCTGAACACCTTCAATGATGGCAATTCCACCACCTCCCCGGGCAGTCCATTCCAATGGGCAATCACTCTCTCTGTGTAAAACTTCCTCCTGACCTCCAGCCTGAACTTCCCCTGGTGCAGCCTGAGACTGTGTCCCCTTGTTCTGGTGCTGGCTGCCTGGGAGAAGAGACCAACCTCTGCCTGTCTACAACCCCCCTTCAGGTAGTTGTAGAGAGCAATAAGGTCACCCCTGAGTCTCCTCTTCTCCAGACTAAGCAGCCCCAGCTCCCTCAGCCTCTCCTCATAGGGCTTGAGTTCCAAGCTCCTCACCAACTTTGTTGCCCTTCTCTGGACATGCTCCAGCAAGTCAACATCCTTCCTAAACTGAGGTGCCCAGAACTGGACACAGTACTTGAGGTGTGACCTAACCAGTGCAGTGTACAGCGGCAAAATCTATGTACCAATGCAGTCCCAAACAGTACGTTTCAGGTCTGTGATTCAGAGAATAAGTTAAGATAAGATAAATGCTTCTTTATTAATTTTTTTACTCCTTTGGTATAATTTCCCTCAAATCTATGGCAGCTGCAGAAAACAGATCAATTTATCACTGCCTCACAATAGGAAAGAAACTCTGAAATTGCTGCTTTCCTCTAACAATGACATCTCTAGAGAGCATGAAAAAATAGACTAGCTTTCAAGCTTCTCTGGGTCTAATAGGACAGTTTATTCTGAGATATCCTAAATCCATGACTGGCTCTGCCTTTGGTACAATTGTACCACCAGCCTTGCAGCTGGGTTTCCAGTTTTTAATAGTACAACAACATCTTTCCATCCTTCCCACTGACAGATTTCCATCTCACTAAAGACTCAATGAATGTTGAATAAGAGGTTTTATCTTTTTGTTAAGTCCACTAGACCAACCATTTAAAAAAAAGAGAAAAAAGGAAAAGGAAAGGAAAGGAAAGGAAAGGAAAGGAAAGGAAAGGAAAGGAAAGGAAAGGAAAGGAAAGGAAAGGAAAGGAAAGGAAAGGAAAGGAAAGGAAAGGAAAGGAAAGGAAAGGAAAGGAAAGGAAAGGAAAGGAAAGGAAAGGAAAGGAAAGGAAAGGAAAGGAAAGGAAAGGAAAGGAAAGGAAAGGAAAGGAAAGGAAAGGAAAGGAAAGGAAAGGAAAGGAAAGGAAAGGAAAGGAAAGGAAAGGAAAGGAAAGGAAAGGAAAGGAAAGGAAAGGAAAGGAAAGGAAAGGAAAGGAAAGGAAAGGAAAGGAAAGGAAAGGAAAGGAAAGGAAAGGAAAGGAAAGGAAAGGAAAGGAAAGGAAAGGAAAGGAAAGGAAAGGAAAGGAAAGGAAAGGAAAGGAAAGGAAAGGAAAGGAAAGGAAAGGAAAGGAAAGGAAAGGAAAGGAAAGGAAAGGAAAGGAAAGGAAAGGAAAGGAAAGGAAAGGAAAGGAAAGGAAAGGAAAGGAAAGGAAAGGAAAGGAAAGGAAAGGAAAAGGAAGGGAAGGGAAGGGAAGGGAAGGGAAGGGAAGGGAAGGAAGGGAAGGGAAGGGAAGGGAAGGAAGGGAAGGGAAGGGAAGGGAAGGGAAGGGAAGGGAAGGGAAGGGAAGGGAAGGGAAGGGAAGGAAGGGGGAAGGGAAGGGAAGGGAAGGGAAGGGAAGGGAAGGGAAGGGAAGAGAAGAGAAGAGAAGAGAAGAGAAGAGAAGAGAAGAGAAGAGAAGAGAAGAGAAGAGAAGAGAAGAGAAGAGAAGAGAAGAGAAGAGAAGAGAAGAGAAGAGAAGAGAAATGCAGCACCCAATACCAGGTTTTTACCCTACTCTCAGGTTAGGTATGCAGGAATACCAAGAGTCCAGGACCAAAGTTCCTTCAAGATTGCTTATTCTTCTATTTCCACTTTGCATTCCTGGATTTAAAGACCATTTCTAGTGTCCATATGTTTCAAAATCTCTAAGCATATTAAACAAATTCCAACTATCTAATCTACATTCTCTCTGTAATCCACGTTATATCATTCATATGCCTGCATCTTGACTTAATCTTGCACTCCTTGGTGCATCTCATACTTCTGTGTGCTCTTGTTAGTAATTATCAGCAAAATGATAGTATTTAATTATTTATACTTTATTCTTTGTTCTCCTTTATTTCTGGTCAGAGTGGCTGGAGAGTGGCCAGGCAGAAAGAAACCTGGGGGTACTGGTTAGCAGGCTGAGCATGAGCCAGCAGTGTGCCCAGGTGGCCAAGAAGGCCAATGGCTTCCTGGCCTGTATCAGGAACAGTGTGACCAGCAGGAGCAGGGAGGGCATTCTACCCTTGTACTCAGCACTGGTTAGGCCACACTTTGAGTACTGTGTCCAGTTCTTGGGCCCTCAGTTTAGGAAAGAAGTTAAGTTGCTGGAATGTGTTCAGAGAAGGGCAACAAAACTGGTGAGCGGTTTAGAGCACAAGCCCTATGAGGAGAGGCTGAGGGAGCTGGTATTGCTTAGCCTGGAGAAGAGGAGGCTCAGAAGAGAACTTATTGCTCTCTACAACTACCTGAAGGGAGGTTGTAGCCAGGCAGAGGTTGGTCTCTTCTCCCAGGCAACCAGCACCAGAACAAGAGGACACAGTCTCAAGCTGCACCAGGGGAGGTGTAGACTGGATGTTAGGAAGAAGTTCTTCACAGAGAGAGTCATTCGCCATTGGAATGGGCTGCCTGGGGAGGTGGTGGAGTCACCATCACTGGAAGTGTTTAAGGAGAGACTGGATGAGGCACTTGTTGCCATAGTTTAGTCGATTAGATAGTGTTGGATGATAGGTTGAACGTGATGATCTCAAAGGTCTTTCCAACCTGGTCTATTCTATTCTATTGTATTCTATTCTATTTTTTGTATTCCAATTGCTTGACATGAAGTATATAGAAATTCTGACTAGTAAAGGCATCCTTCTTCCAAATGCTTTTGCAGATCAGTGCGCTCATTAAATCGTTACACTCACTCATGTCTAAGTTTGCTCCTAGCATGTATCCTTGCAAGGTAAAAGCTGGAATATGTGATTTCTTGTATCATGCTAACATGGAAGTCTTATAAGTAATCAGTAGTCTGTACACTCATGAATTTTTGCTGCCCCAGATGAAATTAAATGGTTATACTAACTTAAGAATAAACACTACAAGCATGTGTACATCTTGCAAAACATCTGATTTTAGCATGAAAGTCACTGAAAATTTGATTAGAAAAAGCAATTATCAGGTGAAGAATTCAAGACCACCTGCAAACTCATAGCTAGCCCTGCTGTTCCTCTAAGGTAGATACTTGCCTCTTCTGGACCACATAGATCTATACAACCACACATTCACATTTACGAACATTAGCCTGGTCTCAAACACTGTCTCCTTTAGTCTTCTGTTGAGAGCATCCCAGTTCACTCAGCTTGTCAGATCTGCAAACAAAGATGGATATTCCTCTGGTGTTTTTGTAGTAAATGCAGAGGTGTGAGAAAGGGGCACTTTAGCATGAGGAGAAGAAACAGTGGGCTCTGCAGCCACAATGGGATTCTCTGCGGCAACGGAGAGACAATAACATACCGGTGGGGGCATAGGTGCTGGCTGCTAACAGTGGTTGGGCACTGGCCTTCATGAATAAGCTTCACTCTGTTCCTAGAGCATATCTCAAAGACTTTGCCTATTTTCCAGTAAAGAAAAACCCAACATGTGACAAGATTGTCATAGATGTTCTGATACTGCAGCTGCTCTGTGCTTCCACACACAACATAGTGTGAACCTAATGAACTTGCAAGAACCAAGGCAGAGTGGTCACATACAGTCCCCTGGCATCAACTCAATGGCTGGTCCTTCAGTGGTTTTCTATCCTGCTGCTGAACCAGATCAGTCTGTCCTCCATCACCCTTTTTGAGTGGCTTTGGACTCTTTCACAGCGGTGCCACTGGATGGTCCCTAGTGCATTTCCAAAGAACCAACAGGCACACATGAACATATGAATGGTCTCCCTGTAATCCTCCTGTCTGATTCTCTCCTGGGAATGTAGAGGGGCAATGTGGCGCACAGGAAGCAAGAAAGTCCTTTCAGGATGATCCCATTCTACTTCACGCCTCTACAAAATGTGCTTGACATCTTTCTTCCTCTTACCTCTTCTACAGCCCTATAACTTAATTTCTCAGTCGGCCTTGATGGGCTCTGGATGTGTTATACTGCCATGGATGTAAACTGTAATTAGACTAATGAAATATCTATGGTCTTATGTCTACAGTCTGGGTGTAATATTTTTCTCATTTAAATTAAAATACTTTTTTTACTGTCTTTGGAGTTCCCTTAGAAAGATAACAGGGCAGTTCAGCACACTGGCAAAGCTGTCAAACTCAGGAGACAGCAGCTGAACAGATTTTGACAGATAGGTGATTACAGCAGAACAGAGCTCCATTACTTCCAAATATTCAAAGATTTTGTTTCGTGGATGTAGTTCAGGAAGAAGAAAACCCAAACCATGGGGTCAAAGGTTTTACACTAATTAAGCAAAGAAGGCTTCCTTGCCTTCAGCAGTGGTAACCATGTAGCTGAAACTGAGCTGGTATGTTTTGCTGAATGGTGTCAGAGAATTTAGCACCTTGCAGCACTCAGCACTAGATGAGATATGTATTACAGAACATACTTGTGAAGTTCAATCCTTAGATTCTTTCCATCTACTGCATTAATTTATGGAGCAAACTACTAAGTAATGCATGAAATCTGAAATCACAGATGTAGAGAAGAATACACATTCTCAGGTCAGTTTTAATTAAAAAGAACCACAAGGCAGAAACCAGTAGTTTGACATGCTTACAGTCATGTTGGTTAATTTGCCAGAAGCCATTTAGTGTCATCCAACCTTAGAGTAAGTCTGCTTGTATATATCCTTCAAGAAACATTTTCAGTGATTTCTCCAAGAAATTTCTCAAGAAACCTGGCGTAAGGCAAATTGAGTTCACCAGATGCAAGGACTCAGCTCTTGGACTGTTGTTGGGTTTTGTTTGTTTGTTTGTTTGTTCTGTCACTTATATGTCTCAGCTGAAACCTTTGTAAAAGTTGTGGTGCCAAATTTGACCAACACTGCCAAGTTTTTGCCAGCTGATAAAACTCTAAATTTACATAGTTGAAATGGCAAAAGCAGCAGCTCTGAAATCTGTCCTGTGAGGGATAACAGTATTTTCCTTATGAACTTTAGAGCCTGCTGTTTGTGGCAAAACAAAGGGGAAAAAAATGGGGTGGGTGGGACAAAATTATCAATTCAGGAACACAGTGCAATAGGAAACTGATAAAAGGAAAGTTATGCTGAGGTGGAACCCCCTGTGCTGCAGCTTACATCCATTACTCCTCATCCTATCACAGGGAGCAAGTGAGAAGAGCCTGTCCCCTCCCTCCTGACACCCAGCCCTCAGATACTTATAAAATCCTCTCTAAGTCTTCTCCTCTCCAGACTAAAATGCCCCAGGTCCCTCAGCCTCTCCTCATAAGGCAGTGCTCCAGTCCCCTAATAACAGTGCAACAGGAAACTGATAAAAAGAAATAATTCTAATGCCCAAACTTTGCTTCTGAAAGTAGTAGATATTTGGTCTGCTGGTGGATCTGCTGTTGCATTTGGACAAGTCATTTGCACCAGTGAAATGTGAGTGCCATAGAGTGCCATCCTTCTTTGAACTCCTTTTGGCTGTAGGAGGTGTAAAGCAATGGAGAATCTCTCAAGTGTTATCACGTCATACATGTGCATCTGAAGCAGGAAGCCAGCCCTCTTTAGCTGCCTTGTAACAGAAATCCGTCAAAATCCATTAAACACAAAGATATAAGCTTGGGTCTACCTTGCGAACCATGGATATCCAACAGTCAAATTCTAGGCATGCTGGGCTACATATGCACCTGCCTTTTACATTCTTCCTTGGGAAGCTGCTATCAGCTGCTGCCAGAGTTGGGGTCCTGGTTGAGGAAGGTCTCTAGCCTTACTGGGAGTGACTACTCTTAAGCAAAGAGAATGGAAACTGTCCCTACCTGTGTATGTTTTCTTCCAGCTTTTTCACCTTCAGTTCATCCTCTTCTGACTGTCTCTTTCTGGCTTCTTCCTCTTCTGCAGAGCCAGCAGGAATTCCCTGTAGCAGCCATTTTTCCCGAAGAGCTTTTGACTGTAAGGTAAAAAACCCCAAACCTTAGGAATAGACTAAACAAAAATTATGTGAAGATTGAGAAGGAGATACCTCTCCTTCTGGATATTTGGTTGTCCCCACTGAATTTCTAATTACTGCCTCAGACAGGTGATTTCAGGTAACTCATCAGTGGTTTATCCAGATGTCAGGTCTTTCAGATTTAGAGGTGTCAGTTCTATACTATACACTTTACTTACCAACTATGCCTTAATGTGAACTATGTGAACTTACTTTTAGTTCCTAATAAAAACAAGAGTTCAAACCATGCAAATTTTCCAGTCCCACAAGAAATTAAATCTTTGAACAAAAGTGTGTATCTCTTGGGAACGATAAGGCAAATGCTGGAAGGACTAAAATCACAAGCTTATTAAAGCTTCAAAACCAAAAGAACAGTGTGCTCTAAATGTAATGTGTTTCATGAAGGATAAAATCAGTCTGCGATTAAATTAACCAAAGATGTTATTTTTTATTTATACCACAGATGTGTCTCCATACATTTACAGACAGACACACAGATAACTATGCATTCACACAAGCACACACATCACCTCTTAGCCAGACAAAAATTAAACAAATGAACAGAAGCCTTACAGAAACCTTGGCTATTTCAGGACACAGCCGCAGTGTGCCAGGAAGCAGCAACAGCCTACACCCTGTAGAATTATTCCTGGGAGTTCTGCTCGCCTTCTGCTACACCTCAAAAACAGGGCTACAACCTCACATCTGGCCACTGCCTAATCCAGATGCAGCTCACTCAGGAGAGCTCCCCAGCAGAGACACACTGGTAGCAAGCAATCCCTTATGTAAACCTGTCTGTCTTCCTTGGCCCAAATCCCACCAGAAAGATGTGGCAGATCAATTGGAAAACGAACAAACACCCATCCAAAGGAAGATTGACAGCCCAAAACCACTTCTTTGCCCTTTGACAAGAAGGAAATTGATCTGGTGGTAACAACAGTCAGCCAAGAGGTTTTCCAAAACTAGCCTCTTGGACTGATCAGAAAAGAGGTGCCTTGGTTTTTAATTTGTGAAGTCATTGGCCATGACAGTTCAAGGAACCAGCTGTGAAAGCATGCATCACCCCAGCAAACAGAAGCCAAAAAAGAAATTATCAGTTCAAAGAAAATGGATTTCACAGGCTGCCCAAACATGTAGTATCAGTCTTTTCAATACCATGTTTGCCACTGGAATGAAACTTGATTTGTGCAAACTAAATATAAAGGAAACACATTTACCATCAAGAGAAGGCTTCAAACCCAGCCCAAAATAGCGGTATTTTTGACGTGACAGACAAGGCTTACTTATTAGTTTTTGAGTATATATATATATATATATATATACACATAGTATCTATGCACAAACTATTCTTGTCACTCCATGGCAAATTTGACATCAGGCAATTAGATTTTAATAAGACAGCACATGGAGAGCAACATAAAATACACAAGCTAGTTGGATTTTATAAATGACTCCACCTTTCACTGACTTTAACTGTGCTGTGCACCAGAGCCCTTCTAGCAGGTTTTAAGTGATTCCTACATGAACTAGGACTTCTGCACGACAGAAAAGGATTCATGCTTTATACCATGAAGTCATGTTCAGCAGTCACACTCACTGAGGATGGACCTGTACTTCACCCAGCTGAACTCGGTGTCTGCAGTTCTAGCCACAATGTCTGCAGTTTGCTGCTCCTTTTGCTGTCACAACCATCTACTAGTCCTTCCTATTCCATTTTATGGGCTGGTAGTGAGATTTCCCTGTGGGACCTTTGCTTTCCTGTTCAGCCCAGCTGAATACTGATCAGGAGTTTCACCAGCTTGTTCAGGCTCAATGTGCTATTGAAATGTCCCCTCAGCAGAAGACTCCCATGTCATCACACACATCAAGAAACAAAGTGTGACAGTCAAAGATGAATTTATAGATCCTGAGGCACCAAGCATTTAACAGCCTATGCTTTGGCATTTAAGAGATCTCAGCACAAGTGAGTGGGTACCTGCTGGGCTACATCCAGTGCAATGCACTGTGAAGGCTGCTTGCTCTTTAGAAAATTGCTGTCTTTTCTTTAAAAAGAAATGCAGCCAGTTGCATGTGCAACTGCGTTGCTACATGTGTCATATTCAGCTGTCATCTTGAATCTGAAATCCTGAATGATAACTGAGCTGGAAAACAACTCCCAAGTTTCTAAAGACCAAACTTCAAAGATGACTCCAGTTTTAAACCTGGTTTAGATATGGGCCTTCAGCAGTTGTAGTAAAGTGCTTGGTAAAGTGCTGCTTGGACAGCACTGAAGACATTCAGTTAATAGTCACACCTCATTTGCTACAGGAGGAGAGAAAAAAAGCCAGGCTTTCTTCAGGGTGCTTCTACAGATTCTCAGTCCCTTCAATACAACTGCTATACACCACAAAGAAGAACTTTTGTGCAGCTTTTATTTTGCTCTTTGTTTATGTAAAATAACTTGAGCTACAAAATCACGTGATTTCTCTCTCCCAGAAGACTCTTTTTTTCTTTTTTATTTTTTTTCTTTTATTTTTTTTCCTTTTTTTTTTTTCTTTCTTTAAATCTATTAATAACATGAATTTGAAACTGGAAAGCATCAATGGGATTTTTTAAAAAGATGTATTTAGAGACAAGAATGCTCTGATCTACTAAAAATCCTCCCTCTTGGGTGAAATGTCAGCATATTTTATCTAAAACAGGAAAGCCAGTAGCTTTGATGTTTCAGTCTGTCTTTTTTAAGATGAAAATTAAGGCATTCATTAAATACTACACTGAGGAATCCAGACAAGAAGACTCTGAGAAAGGGAAACATTTATAAGAAGCGTTTCTTAAAATTCAGAGTCTATTTGCCAAGACATTGAGGTTACATATATTTACACACCCACTGAATTTATAATAGGCAAGCAGGCAGGCAGATGCCAAAGGACCACATGCAGCCATCTTGCTATTCAAGAAACATTTTCTTCTCCTGACAGAAAACTGGTATAGTGCACAGGCAATGAGCAGGGAAGAATGACTCTTTCACCTGCTTTGAACAAACTTTTCCCAGAGCATTTTCTTCAGGAAGTTAGAGGGAATGCTTTGGCACACATAATGAGACCAAGGGTGGGTAGAGTGTGTTAGGGAGGTGGTAGTAGAGCTGCTCTGCATCGTTTGGCACAGCTCCTGAGTAAGAGACAGTCCAGTGAGGCAGCCAGCATCAAGGCAGATGCAAAACAGAGCCAGATGTGGCTTGGGAAAAAAACAACAGTCAGTTCACTGCCACCTGTCCTCCACAGGTATGAAATTTGGGTTGCATATGCTTCTTGAAAAAAATATTGCAAAATTTTATCCCAGGAAGAATAGGAGGTGTTTCTCAAATATTCTAAAAGGAGAATGCTTCTATGAGGATGGAGACCAAACCCAACTAGCTGTACGAGTTATTCCTGCTTAACAATGTTGTGCCTTTGCTTTACTTAACAGTCTGGGATTAAAATGGCCACAACCTAGTATTTCAGCATTGCTCCTCCTTCTTTGTCTGCTGTGAATTTTAACTCACTGCTGCATCTTGCAGCTTCTTTATGCACCAAAGTTTTGCTATATGATTAGACACTGTCAAATACAGACTGGCCAGATACAGTTGTATGAATACAGATATTTGCACAGCTCATTCCAACACTGGAATGTGAATGTGCTGTACTTTCAGAAGGCTCCTCTTCAGTGGTACAAAACCAGCTATGCTATGTACAGTTTGGTGTAAGTGTTCCTTCATTTACTGCCAGAGTACAATTTCTTCAGGGCTAAATCCTTCAGCAAAAATTAGCCATTAAAAAGGCTCTCTGTTACTGAAGTGGAAAGGGCACTAGGCTTGTGACACTCTAGGTCACCACTGTTCTCAGGTGATTTGGTTTCTCTGCACACAAATGAGATTACAGAGATAACTGGCAGATTCATGTCTGTTTTGTTCAAGCATTGGAAATCAGAATGACTTCTGAACCATGAAAACAGAACAAAACAAAACCAAACCACAACAAACCCAAAACCAAACCAGGTTGTGACTCTGTGGACAGATAGTGGTGAGGACAGAAACAAGTGAACAGATGTTGGACAGGCCAGGAAGAAATCGTGCCAACTGTTTGAATGCAGTAGACACAGTGATGGCCATAAATGTGGTGCACAGCTCTTTTATGTGATGTTTATTTCAGTTTAATTCTTCAGGACAGTAAAGCCTGGGACTTTAAGATGTTTACTTTCCTAGCAAGGAAATAATGCATAGTTTTTTAAATCCACGTAGAAGAATTAATGGTGTACTGAAAAGATCTTTACTTTCAGTGCTGCTTTCTGCTTTAATGTGGCATCAACTGTGTATCAAGGGACATTTTATTTTAACATAATTTTCATATATCATGATCACAGGATCACAGAGATTGGAGAGGACCCAAAGAGATCATCAAGTCCAAACCTCCTGCCAGAGCAGGACCATACAATCCAGCTCAGGTCACAGAGGAATGCATCCAGATGGGCCTTGAAAGTCTCCAGAGAAGGAGACTCCACAATCTCTCTGGGCAGCCTGTTCCAGTGTTCTGGGACCCTTATATTAAAGAAGTTCCCCCTTATGTTGAGGTGGAACCTCCTGTGCTGCAGCTTACATCCATTACTCCTTGTCCTATCACAGGGAGAAAGTGAGAAGAGCCTGTCCCCTCCCTCCTGACACCCAGACCTCAGATATTTATAAAATCCCCTCTAAGTCTTCTCTTCTCCAGACTAAAATGCCTCAGGTCCCTCAGCTTCTCCTCATAAGGCAGTGCTCCAGTCCACTAATCATCCTAACAGCCCTCTACTGGACCGTCTCCAGCAGATGCTTGTCCCTCTTAAACTGGGGAGACCAAAACTGAATGCAGTACTCAAGATGAGGTCTCACCAGGGCAGGTAGAGAGGGAGAAGAACCTCCTTTGATCTGCTGAACACACTCTTCTTAATACACCCCAGGATCCCATTGGCCTTCTTGGCCACCAGGGCACAATGCTATCCCATGGATAACTTGTTATCTACCAGGACTCCTGGGTCCCTCTCTACAGGGCTGCCCTCCAGCAGATGACCTCCCAGCCTGTGCTGGTGAAATTTATTATTCCTCCCCAGATGCAGGAGTCTGCACTTGTCCTTGTTGAACCTCATTTAGTTCACCTGTGCCCAGCTTTCCAGCCTGTCCAAGTCTCATTGGATGGCTGCACAGCCTTCAGCTGTATCAGCGAATCCTCCCGGTTTGGTGGTGTCATCAGGAAACTTGCTGAGCAGACACTCTATTCCCTCATCAATGTCACTGATGAAGATGTTGAACAGTACTGAACCCAGTACTGATCCCTGGGGGACTCCACTCCAGCTCTCCAGCTGGACCTGGCACTATTGATCACCATTGCATTATGCCCATTGCATGCCACCTGTGAACATCATGCTTGTGAAAGGTAAAATTCTACCTATTGGGTCTTGCTGATTTCAGACCTACTTCCATAAACATCACTCATAAGGAGGAACAAAATTTCAGTTCCACATGAAATCTGTCAGTGTCTGTACTTAAGGCCTAGACACATTTGCCAGCCCTGGACTCTTTATGACAATATAAAAGCTAGTTCTTGCTGTGCTGCCACCTTTTGAGGCAGTTTCTTCGAGGAGGTTTTTTTGAGTTTTCTTTTGCATTTACAAGTGGTAAATCAGTACTGTTTCTTCCCCTGGTTACTCTTATTTTCAAGGAAGCTGATAATTCTGAGGAGAAAGAATGGTGAAAAGTTGACCCAAGAACAATAAAACCAGTAAAATGTATCTGCTGTATAGAAAGACTACTGAATGTGGTCTACTGAGGGTAATGATACTCTTCTGGGTCAATAATGATCCCTGATGTAATTCTACTGAAACCAGTAGTGCTACATCAAAGGCACTTTTACTGAAATCTTTGCCAAATTGAAACTTTACCAGAAGTCCTTGAGTTCTTGAGGCTTTAAAACCAACAGACAGTAACAATTTAGAGCTGGAATATTTATTATTATGAAATTACATTCTGTCCTGAAGAGGAGGGGAATACAGGAGATTGTCTCCTCTTATTTTCAAATCTGCATGTAACCAGCTCATGCCCTACTAAAAGAGTGCAATATACGTCTTCCTTCACCTGACAGTGTGAGAGTCAGATATTACCTTAAAACACCCCCATAAGGGTGTCAGAATAATTGGCTGCATTTCAGATTTGCTCTTTGCATTTCAGAAAGCCCCTTTGGTACAAAAAGGATGAGTTTTCCAGGAAGATCTGGAACTCTGGTGGCTTCATCAAGCCCAGCTTTGCTCTCCAGCAGCTACTTGGAAGCCTCTACACAGGAACTGCCACTTTGTCAGCCAGCAGTCCAGCTAAAAGACAGAGGGCTTCTTGGTGGAGCAGACCCAAGGAACAGGAGTGCAAGAATGACCTTCACTAAAACTCCTCTGGGATTCCTCACTTTTACTGCAGCCACTCTCAACACTCTATGAGTTGCTTGCCATACTTTTAGTCAGCTTTTTTCTGCCATCCAGCTGGCCCTAACCCAGATAATGCAGGTTACCCAGTGAGTCTGGGTCTGACCTGCTGGCATGCAGCACAATTGCCAGCATTAGCAAGGAGGTTACTGGGGCATGTACCGAGATTATAGAAAGACTTGTGCCTTTGCCAGCACGCCTTCCCTTGCCTTCCAAACACCAGGGGAAAAAAACAGTTTGCACTGCTGTTAAGTGAGCAGGCATGTTAGTGTTAGATGCCCTTAGCCATACACAAATAAATAAACAAATGCAGAGGAGGGTTGTAGACATAAGCAGTATGACAGGCAAGTCCATCTCGAGACAAGCGGCTCTTCAAAATGTATAGTGCTTATTTTCCAGAAGGTGAAGAAAAAGGCTGACTCTTTGCCTCGACTGATGAAATTTTCCTATGTACAGGATTTCAGTGTGAGAGTCCACCTGCAAAGTGGAGAAGAGGTGAGTTCTCAGAAAACACAAGAGATTTTACTCTGCTCTGCTGAAACATGGATGCACCCTTTTAAGGCATGAGTGGCCATGGAACAGAACAAGCAGCCATTTACAATTTACTGTTATGATCTGGTTTTGCACATCAGCAGAAGTTTTCGTTGCCTTTCCAGTCATCTAAGACACATTTTCTAGCCTAAGAAGCATGTCTGCATGATACACAGATATGACTTAAGCACTGCCCAGATTAGGGAATTAAGTCATGCTGAAAAACTTGCAGCTCGATTGTAGTCTTGACTTAATCACAATGTGATTGCTAACATAAGTGTAATTCAACAACAAAAGAATGTTAGCTGGTGGAGCTTAGCCAGCACAAGATCAAATACCATGTTTATAGAACAGATTAAATATTATCCCACAGAGCTTCAAGTTTGTTGTTGTTCAAGAAGTGAACAAAAGATTTCTTAGAAATGTTTTGAGGAAGAGATGTCTTATTTTTTTTTTTCCTTAAGAAGCAAATACTTAGACCAAGAGTTGCAAACATTTGACATCACTCAGTTTGTGTGTATTCATCACATAAAATATTAAAATACATTAAGTGACTTTTTTTCTAGCATACTAAGACCTGTCCAATGTACTTGACAACCTTTCGTAACCAGGCATCAGATACTGATGGCTTAACCTCTTCCAAAGTTTCTTCTCAGCCACTCAAGTACAGGCCACTGCACTGCCTGTTTTCTTTATGCATAAAATCCTTACTACAGTGGACTTTCAAGCTCAGGATCACTAGTCTTTAGGTCTTGTTTCTGAGGTGCTCAAAAGTTTTCTGGAATCTCCAAGGAAGTCTGCTCATCCAAGGGACCAGTGTCATCCGAGTTGTCAAGGAGACCCTTCCCCCTTCAGCTCCTGGAGTGGCAGAGGTTTGCTACAGCACCAGTGAGCCACTGGGCTGGGGGTGCTCATGGGGAGGTGAGTAAATAAAGTAAGTAAATAAAAATAAATGATGGTCACTATGATGTTAAGCACCACCTGGAATCATGGTAGCCAAAAGAGATAATCTTTCCCCCTTGTTTGTCTGATGTAGCTGGTACACTTACCACACATTCACCTCCCTTAAATATTTCAGTCAGTGCTCTTTCTCAAGGCACATGCTCAGCACATCAACAGAGCACACTGTGTGGTTTGACTGCAGAAGTGGATGAGGGATCACTGACAAAGTACTGGAACAGGCTCCCCAAAGAGGTTGGGGAATCTCCTTCTCTGGAGACTTTCAAGTCCCACATGGATGTGTTCCTGTGCAACCCGAGCTAGATTCTATGGTCCTGCTCTGGCAGGGGGGTTGGAATTGATGATCTCTGGAGGTCCCTTTCAACCCCTAACATCCTGTGATCCTATGATTTGTATTTGCTTAGGAAGGTCTAGATCTCAGATGGATGTTTCCATGGTAAGGCAACAGGATATGAGAGCACAGTTGCAGCATAAGTCATATACTACTGGAGCTGCAGATGCATGGGGAAGGGTTATCTCTGGCAAGCCACCTAAGAGATGGGTATGATGAGAGCTGTAGGTCCTCATGAAGGTCTCATGCTTTGTTTAAAAAAATTCCAGGAATGGAAATTGCAGCTGCAGATAGAGGCCCAATTAGGAATGTTTTTTTAAGGAAAAAAGCACCAATTATTTTATGTCCCCAGCATAAGCTTCCTGTCCATTAGCAAGATCACAAGTGTAAATATTGTGTGTGCATTGCTTTTAAATTGTTTAGGTCCTGTATTTTGTTTAACATTGCAAACTAAATAGACAGTCATTTCTAGACAAAGATGATGAAGAAGAGAAACAAAGTCCAGGCTCCTTCAGATGCAAGGAAAGCCACCACAGCAAGAGACCTTGTCAAGACTCTATGAAAGAATACATAAAATTTATGTGTCTCTCACTCCATTTATCAGCCACAAAGCACTAGTATGTGCAGACCAGTTGCACAGATGGGAATCATAGGTATGACTTGATACAGGGGAGGCATTTCTAGTGTTCATTAAAGACGCGAGAGGACATTGAGGCAAGAAACCAAGATGGCAAACATTGGCTCTTTTCTACATAGGTATTCCAATAGATCCAGTTTACCAGAAAGTTCTGCTTCAAGTAACAGGTGAAAACAATCATGTTGATACCTAAGCTGAAGTGCTGGGGTACTTTTTTTTCAGTATCGCACCTTAGAAACTCTAAGATTTCAGAATTCTTCATGGCAGGATGCTGCTGCTGGTTCTGTCCAATTATTTGGCATTTCACTTCTGGTGAGATTAAGCACCACAGTGACAATAAACAACTGCCACAAGCTGCTACAAGGGCAAGGGGATGGATGAGGGGACTGGGCTGCTCTAGCAGGTGCAACACTAATAATTTTTTATCTATGTTTAGTGTATCCTTGGCTTCTATTTATCTCATGTACACACATCAGTCAAAGGAGGCAAAGAGGAAAGCTATTTTTCAGAGATAATCCATTGTTTTTTGATCCTCAAAGTTCTTATATTCATTGGTTTTTAAAAGTTGGATTCAGTTCATGTGAATCCATTTTTGAGCATGTGTCAGGCCATTATTGAGGGCTCAGGTTGAAGTGAGCTGTAAACATCCTTGAGACACTTTGACACAGTCTATCTAAATCAAAATCTGATGGAGTTGCAATGACCTACTCAAAGGACCTTGTTACTGGTGAAAACATGAATGACAGTTTTGATGTGTTTCAAGGAAGCCCTACCTGTATGGGGAGACTTATTTTCATAGACATCCCAGGATAACTGCCCTAGCTCAAAATACAACTCACACAACAATACCTTTTTTACTGAACAAAAGTGTTTTCACAGAAGGATTACACCAGGACAGCTACAGTAGATTCTGTAATTCGCCTATGAGGCAACGACATGCAAGCAGATAAGAAACATAAGATAAAGGACTTTCATATCTTGGGGTAGTCAGTTTGTGTAGTTGGCCTGGAGAAACTGTTGTGTTGTGGCTAAAAGATTTTATTTGTGGATAGATATTTTGTTTTCTTATTACTTAAAAAGAAAACATGAGAGGATTTTTAAAAAAACACCCTCCTTTCCCACTGCTACCTCCCAGTAAGGATAGCTGAAGATTTCTTATGCTGCAGATGTGGAGACTGTGCATGACATCATCAAACACCTTTTTTCTGTCCTTGACAGAGTTCCCATTCAGTTTATGGGTTAGTTTGTCTGAAAATCATAAAGAATTCAACATAAAGGAATAATAAGATTCCTTTATTTGCAAAAGTTACCTCTGTTTTTCCACACTCTTGCATATATATATACACACGCATATATATACACACATATATATATACACACATATATATTTATATATATATATACACATATATATATATGGATAGGTCTATTTATAGTCTCTGACACCAGTTATTTTAAGACTAGAATAAATTGAAGATAGCAATATAACTGGAATAATAAAACTAAAACTCATTTATAGACAAGATACTTTCATCTAGAAGTATACCCTAACAAAATCTCTATAGGATAAAAAGGCTTCCCTTTTCTTTAGAGTAAAGACGTAATTATCTTACAAATTGTTTATGAACTGTAGTCTTTAAGAAGCAAATGTTAACAGAAATAGGTCCCTAATATTTATATCACTCCAGAAATAGCTGTGGTAAATGGATTTATTGCAATGGTAAGTAACAGCAGAAAAGTAACTTTTCACTCAATTAGGAGGTTTTGTGCTGTTTATTTTAAAACCAGCCACCACCAAACAGAGCTCCAGTAAATAACTGTAGAAATTCAGTTCAACTAACTACAGAGGCAGTCAGATCTTGGAAGAAACACTTCTATCATGGAAGAAACACTTCTACCCTCAAATTTATTTGAAATAGTAAACATTCCCATTAGAACAGGCCCGCCCAACTGCTGCTTAGCTGAACAAATTCTTCAAAGCAGCTGTTCCTTGTAGGTTTCATCTCCAGTGAAACTAATCAGCCAAAATCAATTAATGTCTTCCTCAAGAAACCACATTAAGGTCATGGATACTGCATACAGTGTGTTTATGTAAGGTGAGTTTTCCACACTTATCTGATTTTAAACTACAGAAGCTGGTAACACTTCCAGTTCCCATGGTTGTGGCATGCCCTGTTTATAGGCACACGGCCAATGAACTGCTAAAGCATGAAGTTTAAACTCCAACTACTGGAGAAAACCACAATATGTCTTATGCTGCACGAAAGAAGAAGGACTACTTCAGTATTATGGTTTAAGGCAGGTGGGAGGTGCCTTTTATTAGAGTAAACCAGTATGTTCAGTCTCAAAAATTAAGGGTGGGAGAGAGCTTCAGAGCACCTTCATATCTTTTCCAACACCAAGGGACTTTCCATCTGATTGTAACATAGACAAACATACTTCTTCCTTTCCATGGAGAGTCCCAACAGCCCTAAAGTATGTTGTGCATGCTCGGTGCTCACTAACATTCCTACTTTCCAGTGACTCACCGAAGCGATAAGACTTTCACTGTTGTCAAGGAGAAAAATCAGTTTTCAGAGCCTACACTACTCTAGACTCTCTCCTACTCCAGACCTTCACATTTGGAGTGCTGAATTTGATTAACTCAGGAACTCACAGAAACCATTAAGAGCTGAGCCATGTTTTAGTCCTGGAGTCCTCACACAGAAAGCCATTGGCCTCATGCTCAGGAGTTTTTGAAGACATGTTGTCAGATGTGTTTGGTGCTGACAGTTACTTTATTGCATTTTCTGGGCTGTTCTGCATTACACAATGTGGAGTTCCCTTATTTCCAGCCAGGTAACGAGGGGAAAATGAATGTACTGGTAGCAGAGTTTTAGTAATTTTGCCAGAGGTCTAATTGGCATCAGCAAATTGAAAACTGTAGGCAATCCAGCACAAAGATTTGCAATAAATTATTTCTATTAGATATTTTGCCTATGTGAACAAAATTGTCTGAAATTAACAGAACCCCTGTGGCTTACAGAACCTTTATTAGGTAGCAAAACATGCTATTTTACACAGCACATTTTAAAAAACAAAATTACTCTGCCATCACACAAAAATGAAGCAAACCCATTGAATCCCTGCATGAACATCTTGGGGTGAGCTCAAACTGTTACGCTTGTGGGATCAACCCAACTACTGCAGATGCAGGATTAACCCAGAGTTTCTCCACAACAGACTTCAATGAACACTAATATCAGCAACCCCACAGAATTTTTAGTAAATATATAGGCTTCCTAGGCAATCCTTGTCTTTATGACCCAGAGATACATCTTGCACAGAATTCATTGAAATTCACATAATTCAGGAAACGAGCCATGTTCTTCCTAGCACTTCCAAAGGAAAATGGATGTGCTTATTTTGCGTTCTGTGAGACAGTCAGGGTGTCCACATCAGACTGGGGGACTATATTCACAACAGACTTGGAGCCTTTGGCTTGTGGAGGCTCAGAGCAACCAGAGTGAGGTGAGGGTGAGCCTTGGGGAGGTGGAGGGAGGATACACAACTTTTCAAATGAACAAAGCATCCTGGCAGGCCAAATACCTGCCCGGTATTTTGATCAGCACCCCACTAAGCAACCAGAACACTGAGCAAAGCATGAAAAGAAAACACAGTTCCCTTGGTCTGTCTCCACAGGGAGAGGGAAATACTGTTAGCCAGTGCCTGTAGGTTTTGAGGGTTTGGTGGTTTTTTTTTTTCCCTGTTTGTTTGTGTGGTTTTGGTTTGATTTATCTTTTAAGGTGGGGATCTCCCTCTCTTTAAGGAGGCCCTAACAGCAATGAGCAATGTAAAAGAGACTTCTGCTATAACCTCATCGAGGATTCCCAGCAGACAGATTTTGGTGGTGCAGTGAGGTGGTTCAGGCAGCTCCTGGAGTAGCAGTCACCGTGACCACTTCAGTAAAAGCCACACACTTCTCCTTTAATGACAAGGAATACCACTGAACAGAGATCTAGAGAAGCTCCTATCATATCTTGATGATGATCCTTGCACACAGCATTACAGACCTTAATTCTGGCTGTGCTTTTAGATGAGAAAGCTGTCATTTTACATTTCTGAGCCTCGATCCTGCATGATTACAGCTCTTGCTCCAGCCTATAAGCTAAATAATAAAGGGAAATAATTAATTTTAATGTGTGTCACTCAAGAAATTTGTGCAGCAAGAGTGAACCTCTGCTACTGGCAGTCAGCATAGCAGGACTGAAATCAGTGCCAGTTTACACCAGCTGAAGGGCTGACCCCATGGCACTACCTTGAGAGGTTTTACTTTTCCCTATATATGATGACAAAATTCAGTTTGGCAACAGCTGTATCAGAATATCAGAATTGCCAGAACTGGCTTTCCAAACAGATCTGCTTAAACAATTTCATGAAAAATCATAATTCAGTTAGCTTGGAAACAGTTAACATTATAAAGGAACTCCTCAGCTTTCCAGCAGAGGGAAAAAAAAAAAAGAAAAAAAAAGAAAAAGCAGACATCATGAAAGCACTGGAGAGGAATCTCACTGCCCTGCTGCATCAACCTATGGGTCGTCAGGAGAAAGTCTCCCTCCCCTATAGTCAAAGGCAGCCTGAAGAAATGGCAGTTCCTGTTGCCCCATAGAAATGAGGGCACATCATTGACTGGTAACACCAACGACAATGTGTGACATTCACAGGTTTATCGTGAAACTGATGGAGCATTTGTGTAGGCTGCAATCAATTACTTGGGCTTAACTGCATCATGGTTACCAGAAAATGAGGAATAGTTCACAGCATATGATGGCAGGAGCTTGTAGAGGCAGAAGGATTCTCTCTGTAGCACAACTTGAAGTCTGGTCTTCAGGTGCACGTGTGGGCAGAGAAGATACTCTGTGTACCATTTCCCTGCACAGGTGCACTCCCCCTCCCCCCCACATACTACTGCACAAAACCTAAATAATCTTATTTTCAAGGACATAGCTCAGCCCACTTGCTGCAAGGATAAGGTGTCCAGTCCTGATCATCCTTCACTGCAATTCCTCGGGCCCTAACCTGTCTCATGCAACGAGACCTGACCCACCGATGCACACCGGTTACAAAAAGATCATGTGTATGTTTTCTTCGTTTTGCTAGGCACAAATGTAAAGATGAACTCTGCTACTGACAGGAAGGATAAATGGTAGAAATAGCCAGGATGGCTTTCAAATGTTGCTATCTGCAGCTATCACAGTCTGCAACAGGGACTGGGGCTGTTCAGCTCCCTGCTTAATATCAAGGCGCCTTTCTATGCAGACATGCACATATGCATCAACACCCTCTCTGCATGTACATACATGCCCATGTTATTATGCCACGTATGCCTAATCACTTCATCCTACAATTAAAGCTTTGCACACACACATGCTAACTAAGAATCCCCTCTGCAACATGCACACGCACACACACACACACACACAACCTAATGACAGACACCAGCAAAATCCAACACAGCTCTGCATGCAGAAGGTGCTCACTGAAGCAATGCAGTGCACACCCAATCCACAGCGATTGGTGTCTTATCATTATGTATAATAAATAACAGCGCTTAATAATAACAGCACTGCCGTGCTGCCTGCACTCACACCCTTCTGACTCCATGCTCCTCAGTCGTTTCAGCAACATGGTCCTGTGCATGAAACAGAGAATGAAAAGCAGGCAGGACATGATCACTGCAAGAGATAGGCTCCGGCAGTGAAAGCTGCTTCATGTCGGAGCAGGCTCTTCCCAGCTTTCAGATATGTGATCTGCATGTCTAATAATGAACAGATTTAGTCAATATATCATTTCTGGCATCAATCCCTTACCTTGAAATGCTGCAGCTGAAGTATCTGGTCCTCAAGCTGCTGTCTCTTCCCTTCTATTTCTGTCTGCCTTTTCCTTTTCTCCTTGGAAAAATAATTTGTGAGAGAGAGAGACAGAGAGAGAGAGAGATCTCGTCAGAGAAACGGAGGCTTTACGGGTAGCAGATTCGTAAAAGCATGTAAGCAGTCAAATGCATCTGTACAGATGTCACCAGTCCCATTTCACCTGCTCCTCTGCCTGCTGGTATGCAAACAGCAGCGTCCTGGGAAGATGCCAGCCCCAGACTACCCGGTTGCTTGCCAGCAGGAGAAATTCTCCTTGCTCTCTCCCGGCAGCCAGAGCAGCAACAGAGTGCAGAATCCCAGAGGAGGGGAGAAAACAGGCATAACAGCTGAGAGAGAAGTTAAAGGGACAAAGATGTGCTTTTGCATTTGAGATGGTGGGCCAAAAACACAAATTACATTGTGCAACTGTGTGACAGTAAGGTGACATGAAGCAGTGAGTGCCATCACAGAAGAGAGGAGTGAGGTTGTAGACTCTGCTTTTCTGTGACAAGGTTGAGATTAGGGTTTCCCCAGCGCTTCATGGGGAGAAGGTGTTTCGGCCAGATTGCACAGGATTTACCTGCAAAGCAAATGAGATGGATAACTCTCATCTGGCTTTGTTTAAAACTCAGGCCACCAGCACACATTAGCAGCTGAACCTTACCAGCTCCCAGATGCCGGGTGGACAGAATGGCATGAAGCACAGCACAGTCATTTCCACAATTGGGGGTTTTCATGGTCACATTCATGAATATGGCCACTCATCAGTGCCCAGGCTGCTCCCTTCAGCAGGTAGCAGACTCTCTCAGGTGTTCCAAGAGGAGACCAAGCTGTTTTTCTCCCCTCTAACACCTTCCTTTTATGAAGGATCAACCATTTGCCTTTCATCAGTCTTATGCACCTTGCAAGGGGCTTTTCTGCTCACCCCTCTCCAGCCTGGATCAGGTTCCCTCTCCTGGAGGCCTTTTCTCAGTTTAGATTTTGCAGCCAAGACAGAAATACTGAGTAGCAAATGGTGGCAGTCAAATAAGCACACTGGCCTCAGTTTTTACTGGAACAACAAGTTTTATTTCCTACCTGTGAAAGCACGTTTTAGTTATTTGAATATTTCAGTAGTTGAAAGGTTGGGCTTGAAAATATTTGGGAATTCCTTAGGTCCTCAAAGTAGTTTTTCTGTCTCACATCCAAGTGCCTAGGTTTATATTGGATGTCAACCAGAGTATTGTGAGTGAAAACACTACATTTACAACAAAGACCAGGAAATTTCCTTCCTTCCTTCCTTCCTTCCTTCCTTCCTTCCTTCCTTCCTTCCTTCCTTCCTTCCTTCCTTCCTTCCTTCCTTCCTTCCTTCCTTCCTTCCTTCCTTCCTTCCTTCCTTCCTTCCTTCCTTCCTTCCTTCCTTCCTTCCTTCCTTCCTTCCTTCCTTCCTTCCTTCCTTCCTTCCTTCCTTCCTTCCTTCCTTCCTTTTTTTTTTTTTTTTAATGCCAAGCTCACTCAAAACAAAGCAAAAGTTGGAACTAGAAAACTGTATGGATATTAGAACAGGAATGGGAGGGCTGGAGTAATGAATCCATAAGAGGCAAAATAGCCAAATGACGCATATGACAAGCTGCACTATATAAATATGTATACTGTATATACACTGTGCAGAGTATCTGTAGTACACTGCACCCTTTTATATGCTGATTGCTTGTGTATACCTGCATCTAAACACACATACACACAGAGGCACACTTCCCACCCTCTGAAGTATGCAAGAATATTATTTCTGAAAGAAAATCTTCTGCTTCTTCTGAAAGAAAATCTTCTCTTTTGGGTTTCTGGATAACTAAAATGTCACAAACGGTGCCTGTCTTCAACTGAAAACTTGAAATCTCAGTGCACAGGGAAGATCATTTGCATTTGTGCACAGATGAGGATACAAAATGTATGCATGCACCTTTGAAAATTCTTCCTTATATTAAATCAAGTCTGTGGATCATTCCTTCTATCACTCCTCCAATCCCTACCTCGCCTTTATATGTTTGGATGGCTCAGGGATTAAAAACAAACAAATAACACCCAAAACAAAACATTGTTCAGGGATCTCTATTGCCATTTTATTCTTTCTGCAATATTAATAGGGTACTTTGGAGACTGAAAAACTGAACTTGTTCTTTGCTATTCCCTCAAACAGCTAATCAGACATGGAGCAGAATAAAGTAGTTCTAAAAGCCATTCCAGTTAATGGCCTAATATTCTCAGAATAAGGATAATTCTGCCCTTTTTGTGCCAACCTGGCCAGATGACAGCATGTTTAGATTTCACATATGTAGGCATTAACAGCTCACATCTGACACTCTGTAGGCCAGCAAAAGGCACCTACATCTTCACAGTTAACTGACCTACATTTGTATGTGTGTATATAAATACATACGTTTTGGTCTATATTTATGTATTCTATACTTCACAAAAACCTTCTTGCTGAAATGCATGATGGAGATTATCACAGTACCTCCTCTGGCTGGTTGTGTCATGCTGTATTATGGATGTGACAAGACAGTCTTATAAAACATAGATGGAAACGTCTTTTCTTTTTGAGAAAGGGAAAGCACTTAAGAGTAATTTCCCTGTAGGCAGCAACACAGCAGGCACTAAAATACGTGAACTACTTACTAACTGGTGGGCTTCTGTGGAGTAAATGGGAATATTGCTCATGTTTCCATTTCACTGCCTTTCAGTCAGCCGGACTGCATGCTTTTACCCTCTGATTTTGTACCACAGTTATGGCTAAGGAGTATGAAAGCAAAAGTTATTGGGTTTTTGTTTGGTTGGGTTTTGTTGGGGTGTGTGTTTTTTTCTTTTCTGCCTTCTTTTTCTTTTTTTTCCTCTCTGTGGATTGCATGAATTGCAGCATATTGTTTCACCTGTGGGTCACTAGATCACATTCCAACCAGCATTCTGACAGTTGCTGAAGGTTGTGATTATACACATTCTTTGTTTATGTGGGCGTTTTATGAAAAAATGTGGTAGAAGACTGGACTGGCTGACAAAAGTCCCATCAAAATCAACATGTCAAGGACTTTAGACAGTCAGCAGATGTAACCAACCCCTACTTAAGCAGGCTCTTGATTCAAGACTTTACTGAAAACACTGGCATGTAAAGTACATGCTTACACACAAGCATTTGTTATGGAACTTTTCTATGTTTGATCCAGTAAATGCTCCTCATTACTCTTCTCACCTACTTAAAGAATCACAGAATTGTCAGGACTGGAAGGGACCTCAAAGGCCATCTAGTACCAACCAGGGACTCTTCACACTAGATGAGGTTGCTCAGAGCCACATCCAGCCTGGCTTTATAAATACCCAGGAATGGGTCTCCCACCACCTCCCTGGGCAACCTATTCCAGTGTCTCACCACCCTCTCACCACCCTTATGGTGAAGAAATTCTTTCTAATGTCTAATCTAAATCTACTCTCCTCCAATTTGGATCCATTCCCCCTAGTCCTATCACTACCCAACATCCTAAAAAGTCCCTCCCCACCTTTCTTATAGGCCCCTTCAGATACTGGAAGGCCACAATAGGGTCTCCTCAGAGCCTTCTCTTCTCCAAACTGAACAACCCCAACTCTCTGAGTCTGTCCTCATAGGAGAGGTGCTCCAGCCCTCTGATCATCCTCAAGGCCCTTCTCTGTACAAGTTCCATCATGCCAATATCTTTCCTGTAACAGGAACTCCAGAACTGGATGCAGTACTCCATGTCGGGTCTCACCAGAGTGGAGAAGAGGGGGACAATAATCACCTCTTTCAATCTGCTGGCCACACTTCTCTTGATGCAGCCCAGGATACGTTTGGTTTTCTGGGCTGCAAGATATCTTTTATTCCAAAACATGCTGGTTACATTATGAATTTTCTCAGGGTCTTGGCACCAAGTATATGAAGTGCTCACTACCTACAAACAGGTGCACTCTAGACAGCTTCACTTAAATGCATGTTCTTTTTGCTTTTGTACAATACAGGGAGTAATCCATCACAGCTTCAGCTAGCAGTTACAGCTAATTGTCTCCATGAAGAAACCCCCCAGAGGATCTCTGATCTCTTCCCATCGGCAAAGATGCATGGAGCTCAAGCCATAGGGGGAAGGCAGGAGTGAGGAGGATGCTTCAGTATGTACAGGATGTCCGGATTTTGGACAGTTCCTGCACCTTTTGAGGGGTGTAGTGAAAACTGACATCTGGGATGTCAAACTCACACACAGCTCCTTGAAGCTATTCTGTAGACATCAAATTTTTTTTTTTTTTTTTTTTTTTTACAGGATTATAGAAATCAGGTTTCAGAGAGGTGGAGAAAACAGGCACTGAATCCAGTTTTAACCTGAATTTGGTAGTTTTAAAGGAAAACTCTACCTGAGGTGTGCTCATTTTATAATACAGATAATCATCATGGATGATTACACTTCCAAAATGGTAGGGGAGTACCATTTCTAAAGTATATCCAGGACACTCTGAATATTTAGAATATTCATGAGTAAGATTTAAACCTTCCCTTCAAAGCTACTAGGAAAATGGGAAAGTGGAAGTACTTGATTTTTTTTTAACTCAGAGACCCAGATGATGGGAAAAGAATATAGGTTAAATGGCAAGGCTACTCACACCCTGATATCTGTTCAACGAAAAACTAAATTTGTACTCAGCCATTCACATGTGGATGTGCAACATGGAAATCACAATTTCATTTCCTTTTCCAAGAAGCTTGATTTGGAAAAGAAGCAGTTTCTACCTAGTGCTGAAGGTGTCCAGTGGCACTTTCATATTGTTGAAAAATAAATATATCAGATATTTGGTAAGATCTCATCCACTTGGAAGAGAGAAGCGTTGTAAGGAGTGGGGGCATGGAGACAGCTGGTGAGCATCTACTGCTTACTCTGTCTTCTGATGTAGGAAAAAAAATGAGCATCAAGTGAAATCAAATGGGGCAGATTTGAAGCCAAGGTGATAGTCTGTTGCTGAAATCCCTGCCTCAGGATGCTGTGGGTGTAGAAGGTGATGGGGGTCCCAGGGGAGACTGGGGACAACCACAGAGGAGGAATGCTGTCAGGGTTGCTACTGACTGAAATTATAGGTAGTTAAAGAAGCCCCTGCACTACAGATGGTTTTGAGTGTGTTAGCTAAATTTTACTGTATGCTTGTCCTTCCTTCATGCTCATGCTGCCATCACTGATTTTCCACTGATCAAAGAAGAGGTGCAGGGCTTTTGTCTGAATCATGTCTTACATTTGATAAAAACATCTTATAGTTCAGTATCAGACTTGTCAAACTGTCCCAATCAAAAAAAAACTCAAACAACCACAAACCAATGCCACCAACAAAAAACCTAGAGTCCAAAGCAACCATAGCACCTTGAAGAAAAGAAGTTATACCTCAATGCTTCTCTGTGACACTGCAGTCACAGAAGACTTTGCTTTGCCACTACAAAATAATTTTAATCTTTGCTTAAAAATCTGCGTACCTACTGTGGGGAGAGATACAGAGAGCTCACAGAGCCATAACCATCTGTGGACAAACATCCACCTCTAAAGCTATTCTATTCTATTCTATTCTATTCTATTCTATTCTATTCTATTCTATTCTATTCTATTCTATTCTATTCTATTCTATTCTATTCTATTCTATTGTCCTTGGGGCTGTAATACCTTGGTAATGTAGTTACCTATTCTCCTCTTGCACTGAGACACGGAGCTGATTTCTTTAGTTCAAAGAGAGCTCAGACATGTACAGAAAACACTCAACAGAGCAGCACAGAAAGTAAATGCTACTTGATGACCTAACTGGGAAATACATTACCAAATCTGATGATGGGCCAAGACTTATGGCACAAGTACCCAGGAGAACACAGTGAGAAATCCAAAAAAGTCCCTAACTCCACAATAGACTCAGCCGGGTTCTTGTGATCCCCAAGGAGAAAGGGAGGAGCTATCAACAACAGTTTTAGTGGAGGGGTTTCCTACTGGCTTCATCCTGCACACCATGCAATTGTCCAGTTTGCCTCAGAGGAGCGAGTGGAAGAGGGTGAGCTTCTGCCTGTCATGCCAATGCAAAACAAACACACCCAAAATGGCACAGATGCAAGAAAATTACAGGCTGCTTCAAAGCAAGGGAAACAGTTTCAAAGAATTGCCTTCAAAGAATCCTGTGAATTTCTTCAGCCAGACATTATTTTCTCCACTTAGCACAGCTGGCAGATATTACTCCCTGTTTATTTAAAGCTCACAGATTTTTAGGGCAGCAAGCACAGAAAAAAACAAGGAAAAGAGCTGCTGACACCTCATTTTTCTGTTGCCAGTTCAGGGATATCTAGAACTCTGGGGGGGAAAGTAGCATCTGGGTTCTGCTAACAATTTCAACATTCTATGAGCATAATCCCAAAAAATCATTTCCCATAGAAAATGAAACATTCACTAGGGTGGTAGTTTAAATGGCAGTCTTCGCTGTGGGTGACTTCATGTCACTCAGCAGTGAAGCAAACCTGTAAGTTTGCAGACACCACCAAACTGGGGGCAGGTGTTGATCTGTTAGAGGGTAGAAGGGCTCTGCAGAGGGACCTTGACAGGCTGGACAGATGGGCAGAGTCCAACGGTATGAGATTTAACACATCCAAGTGCTGGGTTATACACATTGGCCACAACAACCCCATGCAGTGCCACAGGCTGGGGTCAGAGTGGCTGGAGAGTGGCCAGGCAAAGGGACCTGGGGGTACTGGTTGATAGCAGGCTGAACATGAGCCAGCAGTGTGCCCAGGTGGCCAAGAGGCCAATGGCTTCCTGACCTGTGTCAGGAACAGTGTGGCCAGCAGGAACAGGCAAGTCATTCTGCCCTTGTACTCAGCACTGATTAGGCCACACCTTGAGTACTGTGTCCAGTTCTGGGCCTCTCAGTTTAGGAAAGATGTTGACTTGCTGGAATGTGTCCAGAGAAGGGCAACAAAGCTGGTGAGGGGTTTAGAGCACAAGCCCTATGAGGAGAGGCTGAGGGAGCTGGTGTTGCTTAGCCTGGACAAGAGGAGGCTCAGGGGAGACCTTCTTGCTGTCTACAACTACCTGAAGGGAGGTTGTAGCCAGGACAGGGTTGTTCTCTCCTCCCAGGCAACCAGCACCAGAACAAGAGGACACAGTCTCAAGCTACACCAGGGGAAGCTTAGGCTGGATGTTAGGAAGAAATTCTTCATAGAGAGAGTGATTGCCAATTGGAATGGGCTGCCCAGGGAGGTGGTGGAGTCACTGTCATTGGAGGTGTTTAGGAGGAGACTTGATGGGGTGCTTGGTGCCATGGTTTAGTTGATCAGATAGTGTTGGATGATAGGTTGGGCTCGATGATCTTGTAGATCTCTTCCAACCTGGTCTATTATTCTATTCTATTCTATTCTATTCTATTCTATTCTATTCTAGTCTAGTCTAGTCTAGTCTAGTCTAGTCTAGTCTAGTCTAGTCTAGTCTATTCTATTCTATTCTATATCAATCTCCTCTTTGGCAGTTCAGCACTAATAAAAATCTTAAGAAAGACAGAAGGCTAATTTTGGCCTTTTTTCTTTCTTTATTTCTTTTTTTTTTTTTTCCCAATTGCCCCCACCCTCTCCATTCCTGTCTGGTTGTTTCTATTATATTATTTTTCTGTTGTGTGTGAAAAATGGGAAACTCTCCCAGCAGCAATCAGCTTTACTAGTTGCAACAATGCAGACCAGTACTGCAAAATGCAGTTCTAGAGGTTTTCTGCTATGTATTGTAAGAGTATACAACAGAAATCATGGTACCAGAAAATGCAGGAAGTAGAGATGCAGTTACAGCAGAATAAACACACCTTGAAGGTCAATGCCAGGTTGCCTGCTCCCTTTGGATCATTAATGCTCACTTTTATTACTTGCTGCCTGTTCAAGAAGGTGGAGCCCATCATCCTGCCAAGTGTATCAAACTAGATCACCATATGCACTGGCATGACTGTACTTGGTGAAAATCTTGTATGGGTAGCCACACAGCCTGCAAGCTGGAGGCTTGTCCATTCTCCTGTTTCAAGCACTGGGATGTAAGTTCTGTTTTAGATTATGGGAAATGACTTCTTCTGCAGCTCCTCTCCTGCCCTGCTCCCAGCAGAAGCAGAGTCTGTGCTTGTCCACTTCTGAGATGCATTTTTCTTTTCAGTTGCACCATCTACAACACATAAATGCAAGCTATTGGTCTTGCTCAGGCATTTTCCTGCAAGACCTCTCTGTGCCAGTTCCTTGAAACTGATGGCCACCTGACTAAGCTTTATTTGACTTAAAATGTGAGCCAGGGACAATTTCCCTCCATCTGTATACTGCAATCCAGCTTCTGAGGTCCTAAGTGCCTAGAAGCTTGGTGGCTCACCTTACTAGGCCCTCTCCATACTTGAAAGAAGCAAACTGTGTAACTTCCATATATCCATATATCCATATATGACAATTCTGAAGCTGTTTCCACCCCTCCAAGTACCAAGCAGATGGGTTCTTTAGGAACAGTAAGAGGAATTTCCAATTGCACAGGTGCCTGAGTGGAACAGGTAAAACCCACCTGAAAAATAAGGGCTGGGTTTGGCTCCCTTCCTCTTACTTATTCTTTTCATGGTTGTATGCACAGCAGGAAGGAAAGGAGAGATTGGAGAAAAGGTGAAGTTAATGATCAGGTATGCCCTTCACCTGCTCTCTTGTGAAACTGGTTTAGAACTGGAGATTGCTGCCACAAGGGTTGTTTCCCATTAAACAGAAATCTTTCCACAGCATTCAAAGTGTCCTGGCATGCTGGTTTTGGATAAACAGGCAGACCCTGGCAAAGAAGTAAGTAGAAGAGCCTGAACAATATGGAAATGCTTCATTTCTCATATATTGGACAGGCTTCTAGTAAGGGGAAGGCAGAGTCATTTTCAGAGAGCTGAATCCTCAGGATGGAGGAAAATGCCCTCAGGCCAGAAACAGACTGGCTTTCATTGCAGCCTTGCTTTCTGTTTCTCCAGTAACAAGTGTCAGAAAAGTTATTTGCTTATGTACAAGAATGGCCTGGTTTGATAAAGAGATACAACTCCCAGTACCCAGCTTAAAGAGCTCCCAGAAAAGGAGTAGGCGCTTCTTGTCTGCAGCCCTCTCTCTTGCTTATTTTGTCACTTGCATGCAGAATCACAATTCCTACTCAGATGGGAGAACCACAAAATTATTTTTTTCCATTTCATCTAACACTTAGATAGCCCTTGCACGATGTCAAAGGATGGATTTCTCCTATGTTGACCTTACAAAGCAAATAGAGTAGTTCTGTACCCATGTGCACAGTGCCTGCAGCTCAGGGTTCAAGTGAAAAACAGGAAAAGTATTTTCACTGTGAGGGTGACAGAGCACTGGCACAGGCTGCCCTGGGTGGTTGTGAGTCTCCCTCTCTGGAGGTATTCAAAACTCGCCGGGATGCGTTCCTGCGTAATCTGGTGTAAGTGATCCTGCTCTGGCAGGGGGGTTGAACTAGATGATCTTTTGACGCCCCTTCCAGCCCCTGAACTTCTGTGATTCTGTGATAAGAACCATAATAGTCTTCCTGTGTGTTTGGGACACAAAAGGAGGAGCTCATCCACATGGAGCCCTGTAGTATTAACATTTGGTCAGAGCTTCTGAGTACAAATATTTCATGGCTGCCACAAGCCCACTGGAAAAAAAAAAAAAAGGCAAAAAAAAAAAAAGCTGTCCAAGAGCAGGAAGGATCTTCTCTGGCAAAGACAGCAATCTGCTAAAGGGTTACAGCAAAACACTTCAACTGCCCTGCACACTTATAATTATAGCACCCTGGTCACCAAATGCAACCACCACAATGTACACTGTTAATGACTGCTTAATTAAAATCACCATGCATCTCCAACAACAAATAAAATGATGGCATTGCTCCCAGAACAACAGCTCTTCATGAAAAGTGATGAAGGCAGGCATTTCCCTTTGGAAAATCCCCTCATTAGCATTTTTGAAAGGGGACACAATGGAAAAAAAGCTTCAATGAGATGGTAAAATAAAATTATTTTGGGAAAAAGCATAGTTGCTCTGATATCCCATGGGGAAATTCCGACTTTGATGGAGCAGTCATCACAATTTTGATTCAGCCAACATTTTATTTGCTATATCCTCCTTTCACTGAATGCTACCTGGTCACTGGAAGCAGTGTTTCAGGTCCAGCACAAGCTATGTGCATTTTTGTCTGGGCCAGCACCATGAATCCTTCCTTAAAGATCATTGTTAGTGATTCTGTAATTCCATGATTCTTCCTCCCAAGTCTGAGCTGAACACCAGACCGACAGTGGTTGCATTCCTACAGTCACTGACAGGAATAAAGACACACTTGTGGGCATTTACAATTTTACCAAAGGTGTCAGGCCTTTTAAATGGATGCTGAGAAGGATCTGGTGTTGTTAGAGTTGTAGTATATTTTCTGTGAGATGCGATAATGAGTCAAACAGAACTTTCATGAATGCCAGATGCCCACTCCTTATTAACTCCACACCAGTATCATAGAATCATAGAATTGTTGGGCTGGAAAAGACTCCTAAAATCGTCCAACCATCAAGCTAACATCACCAAGGCCATTAAACCCATGTCCCAAAGTGCCATATCCACAGACTTCTTGGATACCTCCAGGGATGGTGACCCCATCACCTCCCTAAGCAGCCTGTTCCAATGCCTGACCACTCTTTAAATACAGAAGCCTTTCCTTGTATCCAACCTAAACCTCCCCTGGTACAATTTCAGACCATTTCCTCTTATTTTGTCACCTGATACTAAGGAGATGACACCAACCTCCACCACCTTTCAGGTAGCTGTAGAGAGCAATGAGATGTCCCCTCAGGCTCCTCTTCAGACTAAACAACTCCAGTCCCTGAGCTGCACCTCATAAGACTACTTGTCTTGGCACTTCACCAGCTTTGTTGCCACTCTCTGCACATGTTCCAACAACTCAATGTCTTCCAGAACTTCCAAGTTTTCATACTAACCCTGAAAATGTGTAAGAGCTTAGGCATCTGAGTCCTGTAATGAACTTCTCTGCAACATCAGTTGTTTCTGCAAAGTGCTCAGAAGACTGCACAGAACACATGGTTAGCATAAATCATGAAAGAGATTTATCCAGTATTCTGGATAATCCTTAACACCAGTCACAAATGACAGGCAACAAAATTTCATTACAGTGTCTTCCACATCTAATTTCCAAGATCATATGTATAGCTTGCTGGTATTGACCTACTGCAGCCTGTGTCTTCATCTAGCAAATAATTCAGTGTCTTCATCTAGCAAATAATTTTCCTTCACAAAAATCAGGTGGAATTTTGTGGATAATGTTGCACAGAACAAATTCTGAAACATCATCTATACTCTCTAGCAAACCAGCAAAATTTTGAAAGAAGCTATTTTGACATCTATTTCCCTCCCCCCCCGCCCTGTATTTTGCTTAAGAACATATTTTGGTTAAAGAGTGTTAAGCAGAATTCTAAGTTTTAATGTATAATAATACATAACAAGGTATTCTCTGAGTTGTCTGCTTGTAGAAAATCTGCTCATTAACTCTCCCTGCTCTCATGTTGCCACTAACTTGCTTTGGTTTAAATCCATGCTGTTCAATGCACATCTTTTCACTGTTTGCTATTGAATAGGAGACAGGGTTTGTTAGGTATGGGTTTAATCACATTTATGCAACTCCAAAGAAAAGTACGTGTCTCTTTTTAGCCTTGTGCCCTATGTGCTCTTTAATAACCTCTTCACACTGACAAACGTGATGTTGCAAAGCTTGGGGAAGCATCTCTGATTGAAGCAAGATGCTGAAAGTGTAGAGAAAGACCTAAAGATGGCTGATCTTGCCCTACAGGGCAGGTGCCGATTGCGCCATTATGACAATCATTAAGGAATTTCTAACTCTTGCATTAAGGAACTGAAAACAAATCAAATGTTTAAATGTCAAGGCATCCAAGATGAAGGTGTGATTCCTATGCTGGTTTCCCCCTAAGCAAGTGCCTGGTGAGCATCCCTCTGTGTTTTGGTTTGTTTGGGTTTTTTTTTCCACATGGTCAGAACTTAAATTGGAATCAGCAAGACTTTGATTTCAGCAAAAATCCCCCCTCCCCCCATTATCTAATTTAACTGCACATATAACAGACATCTTCACTTTAAGAAATGTAAAATTCCCCAGGATACAGCATATTAAGAGGTAAGGAGATTGGAGGATTGGATTTTCTTCAGTGGAAAGGGAACAAACTGGTCTGGCTGGTCAACACAGAGCAATGGCCAGGACCCATAGGGATGACACTGGCACTAATTCTGATACTTGAATCATTTCCAGCTTTTTGCTTGTTCTTTTCAAAGGAATAGCAGAAAAGACTCAAATGAGGAATTAACACATAGAGCTGGTTTTTTTGTTTTGTTTTGTTCTAATCCTTAGAGTGTGGCTGGGTTAGCCAATTATTTCAGAGTCTCAGTGCCACACATTTTTAGGGGGGCTGCCTCCATTTGCTTGCGAATGTGGTAGCTTGCCTGCTGACACTGAAGCTTTCAGTGCTGATCTGTATGGCACCACGCTGGAGGTCCTTGTGTTGCAAGGCTCCTCTGCTACTGAAAAGCAATTCTTGTCATTTGCCAGATAAAGTTATTAGCTCAAACCTCTTTCTTTACCCTTCTGCCTAATGTTAGTCATGATCTGAGTATGTTCCTCATGCTCAGTGGTGTCCTGACATTAAGTTGCAATTCCTGGTGTGCTTTAAGTTCTAACTTCTTAATTCGAGAACGAAAATACTTCTTTGTTGTACAGTATCCTTTCAAACTGGCAATGCTAATGAGATTATATATTCGTTCACAAATCATCATTCTGGCTAAATTTCCCTCTCTTTCTGAAGAGACTTAGTTCATCTTGTTTTTTGAGCAGCCTTGAAAGTCCATACCTTTTGTGAAGACTCACAGAGGTCTAAGTAACTAAGCAGGATAACTCCTTGTTGAGTCCTGGACCCTGATGGGGCTACTGGACATGCCACCCCTGCTTCCTCTCCAGCTCATCAGGGAAGTCACATTACCATAGAGAACACATAGACCATAAATGGTGAATGTAGTTGTGACTGAGTGTGTCACATCTATGTGCTTGGCAAAAAACCCTCTGCTCAGTGTGTGATCTAGCTATGCTAAATATGCCACTGAGCCTTAGCCTTGGCATCTTGCCTACACAGCACATAAAAGAACTGGCTTCATCTCCAACCAGCTTACTTCTGGAAAGCTTATTTAATCTGACAGGTGTAAGATCACATGTCTCAACAGTGAACCTTAGCAGTATGCAGGAGGTATTACTGCTATGTCATTCCTTTAGGTCAGGCATCCCAAAACTTTCTTCATGAAAAGGAACAGTTGGGACATTACATTATGGATTGCATAACAAATTAATTTGCCAACCTTCTCTCTGCACCATCAAATGCAGAGAACACCCTGGACCTGACAATACAAATAGACCCCACAGCAGCTTCTCACCCCCAACATTTTGTCTTAAACAAAGACCAATGAGTAAGAATATGAAGCCTAGAGCATGTGCCTGCTTTACTCTTTAGTGACAGGTTAGCTGCAGATCCTCAAGACAGGATGTCATGAATGCAGGCTACTCAGAGGCTCCAGGTAGGATGCAGAGGAGTGCATGGTGTCAGTCTCCTGCACTGATGGGGGGTGACCTGAGTCAGAGCAACAAGAAAACACAATCTGGATCTGACTGCTTTGTTGTTTGGCTCCAGAGCCTAGATCCATTTATAAGTGGGCAATTTTCTGTTGTGGTGAAGAAAGTTCCAATCTCCTCCAGCAAACTGCCTGCATTTGTCTGTGATTTTCATCCCTGCTGTAAGGTGTGTCTGGGAATTCACAGTTTCAAGGTTATCCAAGTGACCTGTAAGACTGATGTGTGGTTTGTGAAGGTTTGTCTGAACAAGTGTTTGGGTTCTGTGGGAGTTTGAAACAACAAAGCCTGTACAATTTGGATGATTTTCACACCTGACACACCTGACAGGTTTATAAAACTGTGAACCATTTGAATTATTTATTAAACAGCAAACAGTAAGCAAACAGCCCTCAGTCATGCAGATACCAGAAGAAACTTCAGGGATGTGCATTGATTCCTGCTGCCTTCTGTCCACTTCCTGCAGCCAAAGCATCATGGGCTCTACTCCTGATCCCAACAAGATGCCATATGAGTACTGTTTATCTGCTCCTGTGGAACTCCTCTATCTTTTCCTATCTCCTGAAGATCTCTTGCAAAGAGTGTCTTGTTATTTTATAGCCTCCTCCTTCCATGGGGCATTTCTGTTAATTTTTCTTTTCTATTAGCCTGAAAATGCAGCAGCTCCTCACAGAAAGCTGAAGGAGGGAGAGGATGCAACTGCAGATGTGTCTCTTCCCAAAGGTCACATTCTTTCTTTCATTATTCCATCCTGACATACAGGATGGTCTATTTTGCACACCTGAGCTTCCTCAAAGAAGGTCAGATCCTTTTCTGTGGCTGCCCAGGAAGTTTATCACCCTTCCTTCAGGCTTTATCCTTTAAAAATGGGTAGCTTAGTCAACTCTAGGGATATAGGCAACATAAAGTCAGTGAACCTATTGCTCTGCATATCCCTGCAGAAGTCCCTGGTGAAGCATCCATTTTCTTTCAGATCTGTGTGAAATGTGTATTTGTTTTTACTTGGCTCCTGGGTTAAGGAACAAAAATAGAGCCTGTAGGAAAGTTGTGATATTTTATATGGTTTGTACATTCTGATCTCCTGCAGGACATTGTAGAATAAGTGAAAGCCTAATCTCCTAAGGTGGCTGGGCTGTTGAAGCCATAATGCAGTAGAGCAGCAGGCTCCAAGAAGCATAACCCAGCTCCTCTCACTGCAGACTTTCTTTGGTCTGAAAGATATCCACAAGAGAGAGATTTCTGACCTCCTAAATAGAAAGACCTTAAAAAAAAAAACCTCAAATGACTAAAGATGTTGAAAGATGCTGGCTCAGATAGAGGGAAAGTAACACGAAAGTTTAAATACTCTCATAGCCTCATGTAAGTTTACACTATCACTGAATTTGACATGGTATTTGCTCCATGCCTGTACTAAACTAAATCATAGAATGATAGAATCATAGAATAGTCCAGGCTGGAAGGGACCTCCAAATGTCATCCAGCCCACGCTCTCTGCAGTCAGCAGGGACATCCCCAACTAGATCAGGCTGCCCAGGGACTTGTCAAGCCTCACCTTGAATATCTCCAGGAAAGAGGCTTCAACCACCACCCTGGGTAACCTGTCCCAGTGTTCCACTACCCTCATAGTAAAGAAATTGTTCCTACCATCCAAACTATATCTACTCTTCTCTAGTTTGAAGCCATTGTCCCTTGTCCTGTAGCTGCAGGCCTTTGTAAACAGTCTCTCTCCATCCTTCTTGTGGGCCCCTTTCAGGTACCGGAAGGCTGCTATTGGGTCTCCCTGAAGCCTCCTCTTCTGCAGGCTGAACAACCCCAGATCCTGAGCCTGAGCTCCAAACTGTTGATTATTTTTGTGGCCCTTCTCTGGACCCACTCCACCAGGTCCATGTCTTTCCTATATTGAAGGCTCCAGACCTGCACACAGTACTCCAGGTGAGCTCCCACCAGAGCAAAGCGGCAGAATCACCTTTCTGGATCTGCTGGCAATGATTGTTTTGATGTAGCCTAGGACGTGATTTGCCTTCTGGGCTGCAAGCTCACACTGCCTGCTCATGTCCAGCTTCTCATCCATCAGCACCCCTAAGTCCTTTTCCTTAGGGCTGCTTTCTAACACCTCCTCCCCTATCTGTATTGATAGTGAGGATTGTTCTGGCTCAGGTGCAGAAGCCTTGCACTTGCTCTTACTGAACCTCATGAGGTTCACTTGGGCCCAGCTCTCCATTCTGGCCAGGTGACTCTGGATGACATCTCATCCCACCATTGTGCACAGTTCCTGCATTTAGCAGCATAGTAATAAATCTGGGAAGTAAAAAGCTATCTTTCTCTGTAAACTGCTTTTAATGGGACCTGCCTTTGGTGGCCAGGTTGCTCCACAGTTTCTTAGGCAATACTGACTTTGCCTTACCAGAGCTAACTCTGCCATCTTAGGGAGCAGACATATGTGATTTCTGGACACATTACTGGCAAACCTCCTCAGAGATATTCTAGAGCTCACATCATCTCTTTTTTTTATCTGGAGCTAAAGGAAAAAAGGAAAGAGGTAGAGGGAGGACAACAGCTCCCCCCCCCATACCTAATAGGGAACATATGCCAGAGTAAGGTGAGAATCAAAACCTGTATTTTTATTTGTTTCAAACTAAGCTAAAATCAGCTTTGTTGAGAAACACTTAATGTTCTTAATCTCTTCATGTTTTCACAAAAACTGCTGTATCTCCACTGAACTACTTACATCTTCCACACAAAGCTAATTACAGTTTGATGGCTGTGCCACTACCTGAGAAACTGGATCATTGCAGAGCCTGAAAAGAACAGAGTTGCTTTTCAGCAGCCTTCGGGAGGGGGTGTAAAATGAAATCTATGGTTCGCTAAGTAAAGATATGCCCAGTGCGTTTCCAGAGATGACAAGAGAGTCTGGCAAGAAAGCTGAGAATTTATTTCCAGGTAAAGAAGAGAGAATGAAATATCCCCCTCCTCTGGGCATTAGCACTTGTGTGATACATTATCTGTCACAATGAAGGAATCTGAGGGAGGTTTTTCATGGAGGTCTGAATGCTAGTGGATCACTTGCCTAGTATGATGATCATTCAAGGTCCCTTCCAAACCCTAATGTTCTGTGATTCTCTGATAAAGGGGTAGTTGTTTCTGCTTGGCATCATTAAGTTATGACAGGAACAGCCTCACAGCCAGTCCTAAACGCCATGCACAGTGCACCAGAATAAATGTTACAGATGGAACAAAACCTGGCTACAAAGAAAAGAGGGCACAGCACTAAGTTCTTATAGCAAACTGAGTTTTGCCTGACAGAGCAAGCACGTTGCCACTAAAATCAGATCATGGTGAGACTGCTAGTAGAGATGCTACTGAATTGCAAACCTGAAATGTTGAGATTTTCCTAGGTATTTCTCCATTCAAGCAAAGAATTATTTACAGAAGTGCTCCAGCAAGAGACAGTTTATGATGAGTTCACTGCCAAGCAGGCAGCACTGTAAGGTGTATGATGCAGCCTGAAGGCAAAGTGCTAGTGATAAGTTCAAGCCACTCTTTCTGTGCTCTCTAAAGCCTCCTGAAAATCAAATATACAAAACACCCTATTGCCAGGAAGGGATGAGGAAATGGATACCCATGTCGCATTTTTCCCAACAGCTTAGAAGTTGGACACCTACAAGCATGGATAGGGGATAGGGTATACTGGTAAAAATTCCTGTTATCTCAAACACTTTCATAATATTCATGTCTGAAGTGGCAACATTACTACACTCCACTAGAGGAGAAAGCATTTCATCTGCAGGTATCCACAATTTCTCAGATTGGGCTTGGTGGGAATTAAAAAGACCTAACCCTCTGCAACCCTCCAAATAACCCAAACTCAAACCTTCTTTCATACAGCTTTTGCTGGTGAAAACAAAACTCAAATCATCACATTCACCTGACTAATGTTATGAAGAGCAAAATGAAAGTTGTATTGTAAGTTAGTTACTTCGTATCACCTGAAAGGAGAGCCTGGAGAGAGCAAGGGTTTTGAGTTTACTTTTGCCAGGTGGTAGAAGAACTGTGATCATCATAGTATCTCAGAGCTCCTTTTAGATATCTCTACAATACTCATAGCTCATACTTCTGCTCTATGGAAAAACCCAGTAACAAATAAAGCTCTTTGTGCTCACCCCTCTGGTAAGCAAAATCACTCAAAACTACCACTGACCACTATGGAATATAGCATTTCTGTTTAAAGAAGGAAAAAAATACAAATACCAGAATAGAAGGTTCATATCATAGACGGAAGATTTTCAGCCAAAGGTTAGGAGATCAGTTCTCTTCCCCTAGATGCTTTCAGGCCAGAGCCCTGTGCTCTGCTGTATTTTGGTATCAGTTCAGCAACACCACTGAAAAGACTAAGACCTTTCCTAGAGTATCTGTTTGTTTCCCAGCAATTTTATACAACCACACCTGCTTCTTTATACAGGCAGCTGGAACACAATAGAATCTTGGTTGCCACCCACAGGATGTATAGTTTGCTCCCTGTCATCTACCCCTTTTCTTCAGGGTCTTCTACCTCAGTGGCAGAAAGCCAGAGGAGAATTCAGAGCTATACAACACTTTTTTTATTACTGGCTCCTTTGCTTAATCTTCCAGAAAAGAATTGCAGGAGGAAATTGTGGCATAGCAGCTGGTAGCAACTGCTGGACCTCATGTCACTTCCCTGGAGTAGGAGTATGCCCCATAGCACAACTGGTCATTTAGCTGTAGATGATACCTTGCCAATCTGCTGTGACATTAAAGGTAAGGAAAAAGGCTCAAGTGGTCTCTACTGTTTTGCACAAGCTTTTCATGCCATGGGAAGTTGCACAAGGCGAAAAGCTGCTGGGACCCACGCTGAACTCTTTCCATCACACAGCAGTATTGCTGGAGAGAAATACCCTGAGAAATAACTCAACTGTGTGGAGAATTTTAACTCTGAAGAGGAGTCAGTGGGACTACCTGAGCTCCTACAACAGGAAACCTAAGGGAAATTCTGATTCCTGGAGTGTGGCCGGTTGACGGTGTCCCTTTAAGAAAGGGAATATGGTGGACGGAAGTTGGTAAACGGAAGGAATATTCTAAACAATTTCATTGGTCAAGTGGGAGGAAGCACCATCTGAACTGAGACTGAAATGGGCATTCCCAGCACTTCTCTGTCACTCTTGCTTCCGCATCTCCTTCGGTGCAGCAGCTCCCCTGTGCTGGGCTTTCTGCCAAGGCTCCGGCCTTGAAAAACTGATAACCAGGCCTGTAACTGCTTTCAATTAACACAACCTGCTTTTAACTTCTTTCTTTCTTCTTTCTCCCTCTTTTCCGAACTATTCTGGGGGAAGGGGGGGAAGGGAGGGGAGAGCGGAGGTGGGGGAACCCCTCGGCCGAGGGGGGTTACTCTCATTTCCGTGCTATTCTGTTGTATATCTTTGTATATATTGTAGATATTGTAAATTTGTAAATATTCCCCTGCAAAACCCTACACTGCTTTGTAAATATAGCTCCACTGCTTTGCTAATTCGGCTGGTGAGTTTTTTTTCCTTTCCCTTCAATTTTTCTTTCCCTTTTACCTTACAAGGGGGGAGGGAAGAGGCTTCTCGGCCTTACCCTTTCACCCACCACATTTTTTTTTATTGGCGTACCCAACGTGCGGCAGATAATTAGTTTAATTTATTACCTGATTGATTTAGTGTTTTCCAGCTGAATTAGCAAACATGAAGGTCTTGTGGTTTGTGGAGCGATTGTTCTTTTCAATTTTTGGGGCTCTGGTTTACAGATATTGTTTGGGTTTGATTTTGGATTATCTGGGTAAATATTTGGTGCAGACAATTTATATGTGGGTTATGTATAGAGTTAAATTATGGTATGGCAAATGTATTAATTTATTATGGCCAGTGAGATACAGGAATGTTACCTCCACCACTCTCCCAATTGAGATAAAGGGTTTTAAGATTCCACCTGAGGAGAGAGTAACTTTAAGTGATGCCTGGGACCCAAAGGTGATTTATTTGATGTGTATAAATCTGTTGCTGGTGATGGTGATTGCATATTTGCTGTTCTCTTTGTGGCGAGAGAAAAAGGTGTCCAGAGCTTGTTTTGTTATTAAAACTAGATCAAAAAGAAAACGCCGTAGCTCGAGATCAGTCCCAGAGTCATCTAGTGACGAGGACTGTGGAGAACCTGTGTCAGTTAAAAAGAAGGCTAAAAAGTTAATTGGTAAAGCAGCTCTAAATGACTTTGCTGATTCTAGCAAGCAGCCAAGGGCATCGGCTGGTATCAACATGGCGCCTACTCCTTCTTCTCCTTCTTCTCCATCGGCCATTAACGGAGCAACGTCACTTCCGCCTACTCCCTCGGTGGGACCGGAAGTCACTGCCCCAGCAGCTGATTTATCTCAGGACCTGTCAGCTTCCATTAAGGTGGCTGTAAATTCAAACACAGCTCCAGTTAAGGTGGCTCCTTTAAAGACTAGAGGTGCAAAGGCCAAAGATGGAGAAGAAGAGGAGCTGGAGACTGATCCTGGTGAGGGGCCCTCTACTCTAAGAGATCCTGCTCAGGAGGAAGAGATCAAAGAGATCAAAGCAGGATACAGATGAAGCTAGGAAAGCAGCTGGCAAAGGTGGTTCTCAGCTTAAAGAGATCCTTAGGAGAATGACAGCAGGATTATATGGACAAAAAATTCAGGGAGACGAGGCGGAAGATGATATTTTGGAATGTTCTTCTCCACGGGAGGAATTGCGTAATGTCCGTAAAGATTTCACCAGGGCGGATAAGGAACCAGTTCTAGCTTGGCTTAGTAGGTGTTATGATACAGGTGCTCCAGCTCTAACAGTTGGAGACAAGTCAGCAGCTCAGTTAGGAACTCTCTCAAGGGACAATGGAATAGATAGACATCTAGGCAGAGCTCTCGGTAAGGTTAGTCTGTGGATACGCCTTTTAATGGCGGTTGCCCTGAGATACCCTTCCCAAGATGATCTTCCATGGAATCCTAAACCCTGGACTACCATAGATGAGGGAATTAAGCGCTTGAGAGAATTTGCTGTTAGAGAGCTACTCTATGGTGAACATGAAACTCTGAATCCTGATGACATTCCTGTGGGTATTGGTCTTGCTAAAAAGATCATCAAACTTGCTCCTTCCAATTATGCAAACATTCTGGCAAGCAGAATTGTGTCAAGAAGTTATGGTGGAGCTTCTCCTACGGTTGGCCAATTCAGTGATCAAATGAGACAATTGGAGGATAGCATGACACGTGGTTCTTTGGTTTCAGCCATTGAAACTCTGTCTGGAAAAATTGAGAATTGCATGAGAGAGTTAAAAGATGAATTTAGAAATTCCATATCCCAATTGGCACAAAGGGATAATTTCAATTCTTCCTCCAGGTGGATACAAGTTTCATCTGTGAGGAATACACGTCCTCCAAGGAGGTCATTCCAAAACAGGTCATTCCAAAACAGGTCGTTCCAAAACAGACCGCCAAGGCAATCACGTAGAACTATTTGGATAACTCTGCGTGATCAGTTTGGTGAGAACATGAACCGCTGGGATGGCCAACCAACTTCTAATCTTTTCAGGAGACTGAGGGAATTGCAAAGTGGCAGAACCCGAGGTAGCAATACCAGAAGGGTAGCTGTTACTTCCACAGTTCCCAGAATGACTCTTATGGTTCCAACAGTGGCTCCAGTTATAACATGCAAAGTTATAACCCTGCAAACTATGTGCAATGCACATGTGCGCATGTTCCCCATAACTAGGGTGCCCTGCCTCCCGCCAGGGGAGGAGAGGGATAACAGAGATAATAGAATCTATTGGGATGTGTACATCCAGTGGCCTGGCACTTCACAATTTCGGAAGTACAGGGCCTTGGTTGACACAGGAGCTCAGTGCACCATAATACCATCAAATTATCAGGGATCAGAATCTATAACTATTCTGGGAGTCACTGGTGGATCTCAAGAGTTAAGTAAGGTAGAGGTTAATATAAGTTTAACTGGTAAACAATGGAAGAAGCATACAATTGTGACCGGACCTGATGCACCTTGTATTTTGGGAATTGATTTTCTGAGAGAAGGGCGTTTCAAAGACCCAAGAGGTTACAAATGGGCTTTTGGAGTAGCTTCAATAGAAATTGATGGACAGAAATTGAAGCTGTCTGCCAGACCTGAACTTTCTGATGAATCTGCAGTTGTGGGACAACATAAGATACAGGACATTAAATTGCCGGTTGCTTCTCAGACTGTGCATCACAGACAATACAGAACCAACCGTGACTCTTTGTTGCCCATTCAGAATCTGATTCGTCAGTTGGAGAGTCAGAAAGTCGTCAGCAAAACTCATTCACCTTTCAACAGTCCAGTGTGGCCTGTGAGAAAGCAGAATGGAGACTGGCGTCTGACAGTAGACTACCGAGCCCTAAATGAAGTGACGCCACCTATGAGTGCAGCAGTACCAGACATGATGGAGCTACAGTATGAGCTGGAATCCAAAGAGGCCAAATGGTATGCTACCATAGACATTGCTAATGCATTTTTCTCTATTCCCATAGCAGAGGAATGCAGGCCTCAGTTTGCTTTCACCTGGAGAGGAATCCAGTACACTTCCAACAGACTGCCAATGGGCTGGATCCACAGCTCAAGCATCTGTCATGCAGTGATCCACGATGCTCTGGAGAAAGGCGGTGCTCCAGAACACATCCAGTTCATCGATGACATCATTGTCTGGGGTAAAACTGCTGAGGAAGTCTTCGAGAAAGGTAACAAGATCATTGACATTCTTCTGAATGCAGGTTTTGCCATCAAACGAGACAAGGTGAAAGGACCTACCACAGAGATTCAGTTTCTGGGAGTGCGATGGCAGGATGGACGCAGACACATTCCAGTGGATGTGGTAAATAGAGTCTCTACCATGGCAAGTCCCACAAACAAGCAAGAGACCCTACGTTTCTTGGGGATAGTGGGATTTTGGAGACTGCACATTCCTGGATACAGTCAGATTGTGAAGCCTCTGTATGATGTGACTCGAAAGAGAAACCATTTCCACTGGGGACCTGAACAACAAGCAGCCTTTGACCAGATAAAGCAAGAGGTAATTCAAGCAATGGGTCTGGGACCTGTCCGAGATGGTCCAGACATTAAGAACATTTTGTACACGGCTGCAAGTGACAATGGTCCAACCTGGTGCTTGTGGCAAAAAGCTCCGGTGAGACACGTGGACGACCTCTTGGTTTCTGGAGTCGAGGTTACAGAGGTTCAGAGGCTAATTATACTCCAACAGAGAAAGAAATCTTAGCTGCCTATGAAGGAGTAAAAGCATCTTCTGAAGTGATTGGAACTGAATCACAACTTCTCTTAGCTCCCAGATTACCAGTTTTGAATTGGATGTTCAAAGGCAAAGGTTCCACACCACATCATGCCACAGACTCCACATGGTCTAAGTGGATGGCTCTGATAACACAGAGAGCTCGAATGGGAAATCTTGAAAGACCTGGTCTAGTGGAGGTGATCTCAAGTTGGCCTGAAGGTATCAACTGTGCTAAACCTCCAGAGGAGAAAGTAACTCGTGCTGAGGAAGCTCCTCCTTACAATGACCTGTCTGATGATGAAAAGAAATATGCTTTGTTCACAGACGGTTCCTGTCGTCTTGTTGGAAACAAGCGAAGGTGGAAGGCTGCAGTGTGGAGTCCAACACGCCGAGTCGCAGAGGCGAAAGATGGAGAAGGAGAATCCAGTCAGTTCGCAGAGGTAAAAGCTGTCCAGCTAGCTCTCGACGTGGCTGAACGTGAGAGATGGCCAAAGCTTTATCTCTACACCGACTCATGGATGGTAGCCAATGCTCTATGGGGTTGGCTAAAGAACTGGAAGAAGAGTGGTTGGCAGAGAAAAGGAAAACCCATTTGGGCAGCCAACCTGTGGCAGGACATTGCTGATCGAATCGAGAGAATTCCAGTGAAAGTGAGACACATTGATGCTCACATTCCTAAGAGCAAAGCTACTGAGGAACAGCAACACAACCATCAGGCAGATCTAGCTGCAAGAGTTTCTCAAGTAGACATGGACTCTAACCTTGATCTCGACTGGAAACACCGAGGTGAGATATTCTTAGCTCGGTGGGCTCACGATTCGTCAGGACATCAAGGCAGAGATGCAACATACCAATGGGCTCGTGACAGATCCATAGACATTTCCATGGATGCTATCACGCAAGTCATCCATGACTGTGACATTTGTGCCGCTATTAAGCAGGCAAAACGACTTAAGCCCTTGTGGTATGGTGACAGATGGTCCAAGTACAAGTATGGTGAAGCTTGGCAGATTGACTACATCACTCTACCACGTTCTCGTTCTGGTAAGCAATACGTGCTTACTATGGTAGAGGCAAACACTGGATGGTTGGAAACTTATCCAGTTCCACATGCAACTGCACGCAACACCATCCTTGGTCTGGAGAGACAGATCCTGTGGAGACACGGAACTCCAGAGAGGATTGAGTCAGACAACGGAACTCATTTCAAGAACAACCTTGTAAAGAACTGGGCAAAAGAGCACGGTATTGAGTGGATATTCCACATTCCCTACTATGCACCAGCTTCAGGGAAGATTGAACGCTACAACGGTTTGTTGAAGACCACTCTTAAAGCCATGGGGGGTGGATCTTTGAAAAACTGGGAAAAACATTTAGCACAAGCAACCTGGCTGGTAAATAGTAGAGGTTCAGTGAACCGAGCTGGACCTGCACATTCAGATTTGCTACGGAAAGTAGAAGGTGATAGAGTTCCTGTTGTTAGAGAAAAGAATCTGTTAGGTAAAACTGTTTGGGTATTTTCACCCTCAGGAGAGGCTAAACCTGTCCGAGGGGTGGTTTCAGCTGAAGGTCCGGGTCACACTTATTGGGTAATGCAAGAGAATGGTGAAATTCAGTGTATTCCACAAAGAAATTTAACTTTAGCTGAAAGAGGTTAACTTCGAACTGCTGTACAGCTACATCGCGCCCAAAGGAATAATCAACGAGGAATCTACGGTGCACGAACCCTGAGAGCCCTGAGTCAACTAAGAGACCCTGAGATTTCCCTGTTTCCCTTTTCTTTGCTTCTTCGGCGAAGAAAATGAACTGTTTTCCATTTTTCTCATTTTCTGATTTTCTTGAACTTTTAAATCATCTACATCTGAGCATAGCCGGAATGGACTATGAACTTTACTCATAAACTGTAAATATCATTTTGGATTGGATGGACAGTATAAACAGTCAATGAAAATTGTTTAGAAGGGGTGGACTGTGGCCGGTTGACGGTGTCCCTTTAAGAAAGGGAATATGGTGGACGGAAGTTGGTAAACGGAAGGAATATTCTAAACAATTTCATTGGTCAAGTGGGAGGAAGCACCATCTGAACTGAGACTGAAATGGGCATTCCCAGCACTTCTCTGTCACTCTTGCTTCCGCATCTCCTTCGGTGCAGCAGCTCCCCTGTGCTGGGCTTTCTGCCAAGGCTCCGGCCTTGAAAAACTGATAACCAGGCCTGTAACTGCTTTCAATTAACACAACCTGCTTTTAACTTCTTTCTTTCTTCTTTCTCCCTCTTTTCCGAACTATTCTGGGGGAAGGGGGGGAAGGGAGGGGAGAGCGGAGGTGGGGGAACCCCTCGGCCGAGGGGGGCTACTCTCATTTCCGTGCTATTCTGTTGTATATCTTTGTATATATTGTAGATATTGTAAATTTGTAAATATTCCCCTGCAAAACCCTACACTGCTTTGTAAATATAGCTCCACTGCTTTGCTAATTCGGCTGGTGAGTTTTTTTTCCTTTCCCTTCAATTTTTCTTTCCCTTTTACCTTACAAGGGGGGAGGGAAGAGGCTTCTCGGCCTTACCCTTTCACCCACCACACTGGAGCCATGATTTCTTTTCTGGTCTGCCTTTGGACCTGCACGATGCTATGCTGTTCCTTGCAGGTGAGGCTGTGTTTCACCCTTAACAAATGTAATAGATGCATAAAAGCAACAAGCATAATTTCTTCTGATTCCCTCCTCACATTCATTCTTTAGGAGCCAATATAGTTAACTGGGTTGGAATATAAAATAATGATCCATAAAGTCTGCTTCCTGCTGTTAGTTTAGCACTTCCACTATTTTTAGTATTCTTCTGAGAACTAGAAATATGTTTTGATAAAGATACCATCTTCTAGGCAAGGACACAAACAGTGAATCAGTCTATTCATATTAATGTCATGAGAATCATCACATGCAAGCCAGCATAGGGCAAAGGTCTCTGCAATGCATGTTTTCTGTTTGTTACCAACAATTTACTCTGTTTGTGGGAGGTAATAAAGGGATCAGGCTAGACTCTGAGACCGTGTGTATCCACACTTTAATCCCATTGCCAGAGTTTATGCCTCAGGTCTGTACTTTAATGGAAGATGACTGTTTTCCTGCAGCTAGATATGGTCAGAGCTTGGTAGTCTATAGATCATGCAGATCACATTCCTCCTGGAAGGCATTTTGTGAGCTGAAATTTTCAGCAGCAGTCTTGGAGACTGACTCAAAATTTCCAGATGCAAAAAAATCTTATTCTTGCTCTGCTCAGCATAGTAGATGCCTATTTTTCATTAAGTCTTTTGTGTTCAGGGTCCTTTAACTTGTGTAAACCATAAGATAGGGGGATATAAAGCACTTTCAAGAGAAAAACCTGCATGGGCAAAAAAAAGACTGGCAAATACAATTGGATTACAAGCATATTTATCCTGAATGTACCCCTCCTCCCTAGTCTTGATAGAACATTCTGCTTTCATAAAAATTAATAGTGGAAGAAAAATTCTCATGGAGAAACACACACCATCCTTGAAGAAGAGCAAATGAAGAAATGACCAAGACAAGGCAAGTTTCACAGCACTTGTCAGTTTTCACAGAATCACAAAATGATAGGGGCCAGAAGGGTTTCTGAGATCTAGTCCAACTTCCCTGATAAAGCAGGATTGCCTAGAGCAGATTGCAGAGGAACATGTCTCAAGGGTTAAAGAAAGCATTCCCCCTTGCTGATGAGCAGCGGTGGGGAACTTGTATCAACGGATGAGGAGAAGGCTGAGATTCTCAACAACTTTTTTGCCTTAGTCTTCACTGGCAAGCCTGCTCCTCATTGCTCTCGTGTTGATGGACCACAAGTTGGAGACCAGGGTTACATGATTCCTCCCACTGCAAATGAAGACAAGGTGCATGACCATCTGAGGAACCTGAAGATATACAAGTCTATGGGACCTGATGAAATGGATCCGAGCGTCCAGAGGGAACTGGCTGATGTGGTTGCCAGGCTACTCTCCATGATATTTGAGAAGTCCTGGCAGCAAGGTGAGGTCCCTGGGGACTGGAAGAAAGGAAACATCACACCTATTTTTAAGAAGGGCAGAAAGGAGGACCCCGAGAACGGGAGACCTGATAGCCTCGCCTCCATGCCTGGGAATACCATGGAACAGATCCTCCTAGATGCCATGCTAAGGCACATAGAGGACAGGGAGGTGATTCAAGACATGGCTTTTCTAGAGACAGATCCTGCCTGACTAACTTAGTGGCTTTCTATGACAAAGTGATTATGTCAGTAGACAAGGGAGGACCTATGGGTGTGCTCTATGTGGATTTCTGCAAGGCCATGGCCCCCCACAGCACCCTGCTTGCCAAGTTGGAGAGAAAAGGATTTGCCAGGTGGACTGTTCAGTGGATAAGGAATTGGCTGGATGGTCACATCCAGAGGGTAGTGCTCAATGGCTACTTCAAGATGGAGACCAACAACAATTGTCCCTCAGGGGTCTGTTCTGGGACCTGTACTGTTTAATATTTTTATGAGTGAGATCAAGAGCACCATTGGCAAGTTTGCAGATGACAGCAAGCTGAGTGGTGTTGTGTATACACCAAAGGGACGAGCTCCCCAACAGAGAGGGACCTGGGTGTGCTGATTGACAGCCACCTGAATATGAGCCAGCAGTGTGCCCAGGTGGCCAGGAGGGCCAATGGCATCCTGGCCTGCATTAGGAATAGTGTGGCCAGCAGGAGCAGGGAGGTCATAGTGCCCCTGTACTCTGCTTTGGTTAGGCCGCACCTTGAGTACTGTGTCCAGCTCTGGGCCCCTCAGTTTAAGAAGGACATTGAGACACTTGAGCGTGTCCAGAGAAGGGCAACAAGGCTGGTGAGAGGCCTTGAGCACAAGCCCTATGAGGAGAGGCTGAGGGAGCTGGGATTGTTTAGCCTGGAGAAGAGGAGGCTCAGGGGTGACCTCATTGCCCTCTACAACTACCTGAAGGGTGGTTGTAGCCAGGAGGGGGTTGGCCTCTTCTCCCAGGCAGCCAGCACCAGAACAAGGGGACACAGTCTCAAGCTGTGCCAGGGGAGGTTCAGACTCGAGGTGAGGAGGAAGTTCTTCACCGAGCGAGTCATTCGTCATTGGAACGGGTTGCCCAGGGAGGTGGTTGAGTCATCGACCCTGGAGGCGTTCAAGGGGAGATTGGCCGTGGCACTTGGTGCCATGTTCTAGGCATGGGATCTGTGTTGATGGGTTGGACTCGATGATCCCCGAGGTCCTTTCCAACCTAAGTGATACTGTGATACTGTGATCATCCAGAGGGACCTGGACAGGATGAAGAGCTGGGCCCAGGTGAACCTCATGAGGTTCAATAAGAGCAAGTGCAGGCTTCTGCACCTGGGCTGGAACAATCTTCACTATCAATACAGTCTAGGCGGGGAGGTGTTAGAAAGCAGCCTTGTGGAGAAGAATTTTAGGATGTTGATGGATGAGAAGCTGGACATGAGCAGACAGTATGAGTGTGCAGACCAGAAGGCAAATCACATCATGGGCTACACCAAAAGATATGTGGCCAGCAGAAACAGGTGATTCACCAATTTGCTCTGGTGAGAGCTCACCTGGAGTACTGTGCACAAGTCTGGAGCCTTCAATATAGGAAAGACATGGACCTGGTGGAGTGGGTCTAGAGGAGGGTCACAAAAATAATCAACAGTTTGGAGCACCTCTGCTATGAGGACAGGCTCAGGATCTGGGGTTGTTCAGCCTGGAGAAGAGGAGGCTCCAGGGAGACCTAATAGCAGCCTTCCGGTACCAGAAAGGGGGACTGCAAGAAGAGTGGAGAGAGACTGTTTACAAGGGCCTGCAGTGGCAGGACAAGGGACAATGGCTTCAAACTAGAGAAGGGCAGATTTAGAATGGCTATCAGGAAGAAGTTCTTTACTATGAGGGTAGTGGAACACTGGGACAGGTTGCCCAAGGAGATATTTGAGGCCCCTTCCCTGGACATACTAAAGGTAACATTCAGTGAAGCCCTGGGCAGCCTGATCTAGTTGGGGATGTCCCTGCTGACTGCAGGGAGGTGGGACTGGATGATCTTTGGAGGTCCCTTCCAGCCTGGACCATTCTATGATTCTATGATTCTATGTACAGGTGGGTTTTGAAAGTCTTCAGATAAGGAGACTCCACAGCCTCTCTGTGCAGCCTGTTCCAGTGTTCTATCACCCCTAAAGAAGCTTTTTCTTATGTTTAAATGAAACTTCCTGTGTTCTAGTTTGCACCCATTGCCCTTTGTCTTATCACTAAGGCCCACAGTACAATTCCTTTACTTGCAGTTTACTTCTTTGTTAGTATTTGTCTAAGTAATGCAGCTCTTACCAATAGTTCTCATATGTAGCCTGAAGTTTACTACTTCCTTTTCCCTTCTCTTGCTTGTTTGTTTTCCAATGGTATCAGCTAGCCCAATAAAGTTTTTCTTATTTCCTTCTGACATGCGGATGTATGTGTCCATTTTCCTGAACCTACCTACACAGAGGCTGCCAGGAAAAGTCCTTTTCTAAACTGAAGAATTATTGTCCACCTATAACAGACTACAGTACCAGCATTTTTTTTTTTTTTGTAATATGAGTAGAATTACTCCCTGATAATCTACTTTAAGTGCTGAGAAAAATGACTAAAAGTCTGCCACGTAAGACAGCTGTGCTGACTTCTGAGCTCCCACCTTTGTTCACAGAGCACCAAACTGTAACCAAACACAGCCAAGGACTGAATCCCCTTTTTTGCAAATCCTCATAGTGCTTAAAATAACAATTAAAGAAGGAACTCTCAAAAATTCAAGACTTTCATATTTCCAATCAGGTATTTTCAGCATGGCCTTATGTTGGCTGAAAATGCAGTGTATCAGTGTTCCCCAGGACACTGAAGTACCCTGTGGTATTTTTTATGGGCCACAGGATAGCATTGGCATCCAAAATATCACTGCCATCCCAGTATTTTTTGGCCAAGAATACAGCCTTGGCTCTTAGAAAAACACTCAAACAACAGCTCCTTGGCAGCCTGCAACGTTAGTTCCATCTCTGCCAAACTTGCACAGGTCATAGGAAAAGTGACTTCAACTATGGCAAAATATGTAATGTTGTTGTTTTCCATAGCTGCACACCAGGGTTTTGGGCTGCACAAAATCTCTTTTGGGATTTGTGTCCATAATGCTGTACTTGAAAAGTCATTTAAGAAAACAATTAATTCTGCTGTCTGGTGGGTGGATGCAACTCCCTCTGCATTGGGTTAGGAGTGCTTGGAATAAATGAAAGACACATGTTACTATCTTCTTTTGACCCGTGTGTTAGAAATGGCCCACCTGCTCAAACCCTGTGGTTTGGAATGTGGGGGAAATTATGCTGGAGTAAAGTGAGGGAACAGCCTGCTTCAAATGGTGGTGTTGCTCCAGCAAACCTTCTCACTATCATTTGAAGAACCAGGCTCTACCCTTTAAATTTCATCACCTTGCCTTAGAAAAGAGGCTTGTTGTCTGACTCAGCTTTGTCCTTGATTTAGGATAAAATAGGAAATGTGTATTTTATTATTTTTTTTTCTCCTGCAGCACTGGAGACATTCTTACATGCTGGAACTGGGACATCTCTCTTCAGTGACCAATACATCATCTCTAGGTGGCTGGTGGAAAACAAAATTTGCAAGTGGAGTCGGTGGAGCAGTCATAACTGACTGGCAAGCTCATTTCATTACTTCAACAGATCAGGGTCTCTGCCAAGTGCTTGAAGCTCTGGGAGAAATCCATTCTTTCCAATAAATGCAGCCAGGGCAGCAACATACCACCCTTTTGTACCCACTCAACAGGAGTCAATCTTCCCTGTGCTTCATATGACAAACAGGGAAAGCTGCCTTACATTTAATGTTCTGAGGATAGATGCTAAGTCCTATCAAATGCCACATTTCAAAGTGTGAGTACCTTTCAGCAACTCCTTTTTCTGTGAAGAACCAAAAGTAGGGGGAGAAGGAATGGAAGGAAGGCTGAAAGAAAGGATGGTAAATAACAGTTGAAGCAGACAAAAGGGCTCTGTTTCTAAGGGCAAATGAACCACAGCTGGTTTACAGCTGCCCTGTATTCCCATAGAAGGTCGGGCACTGGAGAAATGCAGTAATGCTTTCATTACCCTCAGGATGGTACAACAGACTGGATGGAGGGCTGTCCTGCAGAAGACAGTAGGCAGACTGCTGCTTTGCTTTCAAGGGATATACAGATCAAGAGCTTGGAGGGACACCCCACAAACTGATTTTGAGGCCCGACCAGAAGCATTTCAGGCAGGAATTTGGAAGTAAAGATCAGGATCTTAAGCCTGCTGCTAAACAAGCTGGAACTAATGGCATGCTTCCCCTTGACTTCATCAGGCTTGAGTCTAGTCTTGCTGTCATTTTCTTATGCTCATATCAGTAAAACCTGTCTCTCTGTTTGTTTGTGGTGGGTTTTTTTTGTTGTTTTTTTGTTTGTTTGTTTGTTTGTTTTTTCCTCATGTCCTTTCCTTCCCACCTGATGAATAATTACAGAATCACAGAATGTTAGAGGCTGGAAGGGACCTCCAGAGATTATTGAGTCCAACCCCCCTGCCAAAAGCAGGATCACCTAGGGTAGTGCACACAGGAATGCATCCAGGTGGGTTTTGAAAGTCTCCAGAGGAGATTCCCCAACCTCCCTGGACATCCTGCTACAGTCCTCCATCACCTGGACTGCAAAGAAGTTTCTCCTTATGTTGAGTTGAAACCTTCTATGTTCCAATTTGTACCCATTTTTCCTTGTGTTATTACTGTGCAGCACCGAAAAGAGATTGGCCCCCTCCACTTGACCCCCACTCCTCAGGTATTTGTACACATTGATGAGATCTCTCAGTCTTCTCTTTTCAAGACCAAACAGCCCCAGGTTGCTCACAGGGGAGATGCTCAATCGTCCTCGTGGCTCTCCATCAGACTCCCTTCATCAGGTCCCTGTCTCTCTTGAATTGGGGAGCCCAAAACTGGACACGGCATTCCAGGTCTGGTCTCACAAGAGTAGAGTGGGAGAAGAACCTCCCTAGGCCTGTTGAATACACTTGATGCACCCTCTTGGCCACAAGGACACATTATTGTTTCATGGAGAATTTGCTGTCCACCAGGACAGCTCTTTCTCCATGGAGCTGCTCTCCAGCAGGGCAACCACTAACCTGTAGTGGTGCCTGTTTTTTATTCCTCCCCAGATGCAGGCCCCGCACTTGTCCTTATTAAACTTCATGAGGGTTGCCTTCACCCAGCTCTTCAACCTGTCCCTGTCTCATTGGATGACAGCACAGCCATGACTCTCCTGCAGTCTGCACACTGATTTCATCCTCATCCCTTTCTCTCTCTCTTTTCTTGGCCCACACATTCATGTCAGTGCCTCTGTCATTTCCTCCTCTCTATAATTATAATCAGAATTCTCTGGGATGAGATGTGGTGATTATGTGTTCAAAAGCTTTTAACAATAAACACCCTGTTGTTTGTCTGCCCCACTTAGGGAAGCTCTTGCAAATTTCTGGAGTCCCACTGGTCTCCCTGAGCTAGGTGTCTAGCTGCTGCTCAAAATGGGGCCACGGTCTATAAATTGCAGTGGCACCAATTCTAAATGCAAACTTCTTGTGCACATGTTTTCTTGCCTGAAATGACAGACAAAAAATGATAATACTTACTGAATAGTAACTACTTCTGAGACACAAAAATCATTGCTTCTGCAACAGAAGCAGCAGAAGACTCTGCACTTTTGCATCAGGAGCCCAGGAAGTCTGGAGGTTCCTCCTTTGAGCTATTTAGACTTTACCACTATTTCTGATGTAACACAGTAGTCTCTCTCTAACTGGCCTCACATAACACAAACTCTAATAGCTATAAAAAGCTTTTAAAAGTGAGGCTACAAAACCCAAGAATGTAATTTTTCCTCCCACCAGGAGTACATCATGAGCCACTCCAAGTGCACATGTCAACAGCTCCTTTGTTACATTCCTCCCAAGCAGACTCAAAGCTGGGAAAAGTCAAAAGCACCAACTTCCTCTAAAGTTGTGCAAGAGCCTTTGAGGTTTTGCTCTTACCAGCCTCCTTTTGCAAACTGTTTATTCCAAATAACATTCATTCCCCACATTAAGGTCAATCAGGGGCTTTCTCTGCTGGGAGGGCTTGGAGGCAGACACCGCTCTGGGATGGCTGTCATGGGCATGCGCTGAAGACACGGCACAAACTCAAAGCCTGACTCAGAACACTGTAGCACCAAGGGAAGATCCTGTTTGACTCCAAAGGTAAACAACTGCTTTCTGGTTATTTCTGAAGGCAGGATAGCCATCTCTATGCCCCACTAAGCGCATTAGCCAAATATTTGGTTTATCTTTCAACAGGAACAAGTTATACATGTGCTAGTAAGTTACATACTTAAAAGATGACCTCAAAGGCTGTCTCCTCTGTACCTTTCACACTGCTGTTGCTCTGTGTCTGCAGCACTACATATGATAGCAAAACTCTGCAGATTAGCAAAACCCCTAACCTTGTGATTCCACCACAGAGAGTTTTGAAGACTTCCCTGAAAACAGACATTTTAAACTAAATTTATTGATTCTGGAATAATAATGAAAACCACCCCTATTTCAGTTGCTTCACAAATGAAAACATATAATGAGACTTAATTTCTCTGTGGTTAGGAATTTCAGTTACACAGAGATGGAGGTTTCTGCATGAGGGGGGTGCATGGATAATATCAGACATTAGAGATAGTCATGTGGAAGCAGAAATGCTTGAACTACCCTGTAAGCTGGCAAACCCAACAATTTTTTCAGGGAGAACATGTAAAGATGCTGTCTAACACCTACCTGTGTCTGAAACACTTTTCACTGTCAGTAAAATCTCCTTTTGGTACTCACCCTAAGCCCCAGATCTTAAAAAAGGCAAGAAATCAGTGAAGCTACTGCAAAGACGGGGTATTTTTTCATCTTCTGTATCAAGCTGCCCCCACTTGTTCATCTTTGCAAATAATTTCCAGCCATCAATCAAAACACAAGTCTGTGGAACATCATCCTCTGTTTTCCAGATGTTCCTAGTCAAACTAACACTTAAATCTGTCTGTCTTCTTTTCTCTTGCAAAGCTTTGTTATTTAGGGGAGTCTTGATGGGTCCTCCACTTTATGTTGCATAAGGTACTCATGAAGAGGGACGGTTGATGTGTCTTTTAGAAATCATTTGAACTCCATTTTATGAGCAGAAATACTGATATCATCACCAAAACATTGAAAGAAAATACTTCTTCCCTTTATAGTTACCAAGTATGTCACGTCTCTTTACCCTTTTAACTTGTTATCAGGAACAAATGTTATCTATTAAAGTAATATTTATCAGAAATTTTCATAAAGGTCCATGCAATAAATGCTGAACATTTCAGATGTATTTTGCACCTAACTGATATGCCTGGGGACTTCAGTACTCACCTTTGAGAGCAACAGCCACTTAGGAGCTCTGCTTCTTTATAAATAAAGGCACAAATCTGCTTTCCAAAGGACTCCAATGTTGCAGGAAATTACTGCTCTCCAGCTGCTTGTAACTGCCTTCTTGCCAGAAGCTACACTGCTCTGCAGTAAACTTTCTGCTCTGAAGCATCTGCTTCAGTGCAAAGCCAGCCACATTGGTTTACATGGAGGAAACAGGTTTTCTGCTCCACCAACTGTGGAGCCTCTACCGAAAAATGGTTCAGCATCTGGGTGTTACACTTCCTCAGGGCAGCAGCTAGGTGCAGAGCACCTGTCTATATGCCTCTGCTCCTATGGTCTGAGTTGTATTTTCCTAACAAGGCCTAATAGATGAGGAGTTCTTGAAAACACTGATCCTAACCCAATCCTACTCTCTTTGCGCTCAGCTGAACATGCTGCTTGTCCCAGCACTTTTGTATGAGAATTTTCTTCATTTTGGTTCAGTTACAAAGATCTTAAAACTCTGTACAAAGTGGTTTTTTTCTAATTATTATTTGGTTTGAAAAGTATTAACTCTTCTTCAGCACATTGTGAACACAGAGTGTGTGATTTTCCACCAGTATCTAAGAAATAAAGGAGACTCCTTTATATCTTATGTATATTCTGTCGATGGCACCACTCTCCAGTGTACAAAATGGAGGTTTTTGTCTCTCCTGGAGGAGATCTGCTACAGTAGATCTACAAAACAAACTGGCCTGTGATTGACATGCAACCCACAAGACTAATTCCATGTTTCATCATAAGGTAGAGAAGGGCAGTCAATTATATGACCATGACAACAAAGAGCTATTACTGACCACACAGTGTGACTCAAGCAGGAAATAAACTCAGTGTTTTTACTTTTAAGCTATTCATATAATCATAGAATGGCATAGGTTGGAAGGGACCTCTGGGGATCATCTAGTCCAACCCTCCTGATAAAGCAGGATCGCCTAGGGCAGGCCACACAGGAGCATGTCCAGGCAGGTCTTGAAAGTCTTCAGAGAAGGAGACTCCACAACTTCTCTGGGCAGCCTGTTCCAGTGCTCTGGCACCCTCACAGTAAAAAGGTTTCTCTTAAGTTCACGTGATACCTCCTGTGTTCTAGTTTGTACCCATTGCTCCTTGACCTATCACTGTCCACCACTGAAAACAGCCCATCTCCTTCCTCATTGCCTCCACCTTTTAGATATTTATATACATCGATAAGATCCACTTTCAGTCTTACCTCTTCCAAACTAGAGACCCAGGTCACTCAACCTCTCCTCTTAACAGAGATGCTCCCCACAGCATCCTTGTGGCTCTCTATTGGTCTTTCTCCAGTAGTTCCCTGTCCTTCCTGAACTGGGGATCTCAGAACTGGAAACAACACTCCAGGGTGCCCCTCCAGGTAGAGGGGCAGGAAAACACCCTTCAACCTGCTGGACATACTCTTCCTAATGCACCCTGGAACATCATTGGCCTTCTAGGCCAGAAGGACACATTGCTGGCTCATGGTGAACTTGTTGTCCACCAGCACTCCCAGGTTCTGCTTTGCAGCAGGTCAACCCCATACCTGTACTGGTGCATGGGGTTATTCCTCCCAAAGCACAGGCCTCTACACTGTTGTAATATGGGTGTAGGTGTTCAGTCACCTTAGAGCACAGCTTCCAGGCCAAGATGTTAACAGGCAAAGATGTTTATTATGTTATACAGCAAAGTTATACACTCTATCGGAAGGCACATGTGTCACATATTAATTGGTTATTTTCTACTGGTATGCCTGTAATTAAGGCATACAACAGGTTAAAAAAACAAAACAAGATTCTAACACATCCAACCAAATTCTGCCAAGTTTCTCCCTTCATTTACAAGATGTTTACATTCTTTTCTAAGTCAGAGACCAAACATAGCAGTTCCAAAGATATCCCAAAACAACCCTTCTCCTCCAGTACACTTGACATTCTTGAACTTCATGAGGTTCCCCTCTGCCCAACTCTGCAGCCTGTCCAGGTCTCACTGAATGGCAGCACAGCCTTCTGATATGTCAGCCACTCCTTAGCAAACTTGCTGAGAATAACCTCTGTTCCTTCATCTGGGTAGTTGATGAAGATGTAGAGGAAACCTGGATCCAGCCCTGACCCCTGGCAAACACTACAAGCCACAGTCCTACAGCTAGACCCTACACTGTTGATCACAGCCCTCTGTGCTCTGTCATTCTGCCAGCTCTCAATCCACCTCACAGTTCTCAACCCACCTCACCACACGAAGGTAAGCTTACATATGAGTAACAGCCCCAAACAGTCAAATTCACTGAAACATCTGTTGCATATTGCATCTTTTTTTTCACTCTGCTGTGCCTCAGTCTCCAACTCCTACCACAGCTGAACATGCAGGTGAAGTATCTTCTGAGCACCAGGATCCAGCATATACATGGGGACAAGTGTTCTGTGCCTGTGTTACCTTGTGACAGCTCCCCAGGCTCTGAAACACCTCTGGCCTGCAAAACTGCTTGGCATGCAGAAATGACACCAAATAGTATTTGCTAACGAGTGGCTTGAAAAGGTTGCTGGTGGCATGAGTTCCCAGTTGAGAACCAAATGACATTGGTCAGGCTTTCGCACTGCCATCACGACAGATTTCACTGAAAGGGCATCCCACTATGGCTCTGCACCAGTACCCAGCCTGAAGAACTGCTGCTGAAGGCTTTCAACAGCTGTCCCTGAGTATTCCTAAGGTAGATGAAGCTCACATCCATGAGTCAGATACTTTGTTAAGAACTATCTAGCTTTTAAGAAATGCAGCATTCCATTCCCCATGGAGATGTAAGTGCTCGGTGCCCATTGTCTTCAGGAGGAACAGAGACCTAACAGACCTTTGTGGGTCTGGATAAAAATGTATATACAAAAGTGTAAGTCATCATTGCCCAATAGACTTCACATGCTGTGAAGCTCACCTTGCAACACTGTGTACCCACCACCTTGATGCTACAGACCTACTGCTGTCTGACTCTGATGAGGGAGTGGAACACTGAGGATGGCAACACTAATTTTTAGATAATACCTTCCCAGCACCTCTCCTTTTTCACTTGAGTGATTTGTCTTAGCCTCTTTGGCTTCTGATGGTTCACACAAAATTCAGATCTGAGCATTTGTGCTACACCATCTCACTTCTGTTTGTCTTGGATGAAGAAAATACTACAACATCTGCCTGTTTCTCTGCCCTTCCACTGCTATGCCTGTCAAATCCTACAAACCATGGACGGCACCATATTCTGTGGGACTGCTTTGTAAAACTCAGGGTTCTCAGCCTTCTCATTTCACCACTCTGCATTACAGTGATACACAGAGGACCCTCAAAATTCTGAATATCATGTGTAGAATACAGCAGTTATCCAATCACCCAAAATTGTTATAGAGAAAATATTGCGCTTTCCCAGAACCATGTTAAATGCAAAGAAACTGGTCTTGTAAAGCTGACAGAGAATCTAGAATTTTTTGTTTTCTTCCTGTTTTTAGAAAGAAAAGATGCCTTTTCTGTGGGACATTAGAAAGTATGATGCCCATTCCTACCACCTCCATCTCCCTTCCTGAATATGCAGGTGTCACACAGTGCTGTCATGGCTGCAAAGTTGGAAACTCTACCTCTGCTTGTAATCTCAACATCCAAACCATGCTTTTATCACAGAGTAGCTGGGGCACCATCACCGGGAAAGAGCAAATTCTCCCTACAGCACATGTAAAAAGTTACTCTAAATGTGTCTATGTGCAGGCACATTTATTGTAGGAGAACATTGTATAGCCTGGAGAAGAGGAGGCTCAGGGGAGACCTTATTGCTGTCTACAACTACCTGAAGGGAGATTGTAGCCAGGACAGGGTTGGTCTCTTCTCCCAGGCAATCAGCACCAGAACAAGAGGACACAATCTCCAGCTGTGCCAGGGGAAGTTTAGGCGGGAGGTGAGGAGAAAGTTCTTCACAGAGAGAGTTGTTAGCCATTGGAATGGGCTGCCCAGGGAGGTGGTGGAGTCACCATCCCTGGAGGTATTCAAGAGGGGATTGGACGTGGCACTTGATGCCATGGTCTAGTAGTCATGAGGTGTTGGGTGACAAGTTGGACTTGATGATCTCTGAGGTCTTTTCCAACCTTATTGATTCTGTGGTTATTTCTCTGGTTCATTATTATTGTTGGTGTGTTCCTGAAGAGCCCTGTAAAGAGTGGCAGCAGTGTGGTACACAACAGCCATTTTTCAAGTCAGTGCAATCAAGGTCACACTGTTATATTAAATCAATACTTTGAGAGAGAAGAATGTATTCAACTTGCTATGAGATGATAAAAGAATAAGAAGCAGAGTATGGGGCACTGCTAACTTTTAAAATCAGACTTGTCACCATTTGATGTTCAAGAGAAAAAACTTTTGTAAGAAGTTTTTTATTACTTTGAGACAACCATGAAGGTGAAGAATAGTACTAGGTAATACTATCAGCACTACAGTAATACCAAGAACCCCAGACAAGGAGACAAAACTTAAGATTCAGTTACATCAACTATCCAGTTTCCATGGGGAGATGTACAGCAGTCTTTATTCATATACAACTTCCATCACTGCTTCAATTCAATTTTAGTGTTTTGTCTGCAAAAGTTGTTTTTTGAGGGGTGGTCACTGTGAAAGAAATCACTTGTCAGTTGTAGCTGCAGGCTCTCTATCTTGACTTTGCATCTGTTCTCAGGCTAGGTCTCAAAATGACAGTTTCTGATACTTAATTAAACCTCTCCTTGCTAGAATCAGATCACATCCTCCACAGATCTGCTAGTAAAAGTCCTGGACATGTCACAGTGGGCTGTACACAGGAGGAGTATCAGACAACGTTATGGCTATCTCTATTGCCAACTCCTGTGTTTTATCACAAGTTTCACAACATCTATTTTTCTTAAAACCTTAGCTATGGAGTTATGTGACTACATGGGTATCTCAGCTTTCATACAGAAAGGGAAGTTATGAGTCCTTGTAACTGCAGGGAAAAGGTGGAAGTACAATCCAACTGTGGAAAATAAGGAGAGAAGTATATAAAATGTCATAGTTTTATATATATATATATGTATTTTACAAGTCAAATCCCCACTTCAGCATGGATCCAAACTATGCAAACCAGCAGAGATGAACACCTCTCTTTTATGGAAGTGCAGACTCTTTGTGATCCTTTTTTGTTTCTCTGAGTAGGGGCAGTATTATGACTGCACAGATCCAGCTGGGCACTTCAGTGTGCATCAAACTGTCAAAGGCAGGTAATTTCCACTAGATGACAGTTTATTTTCTAAACCAGTAGTGTCTTTGCCAGCAGTTTGAGATGATGTCAGCTGCACATTGTCATGGGGAAACAATGAAGATGTTTAAAGCAATAGAGTTGCCAAGGAAATGAATGCAACTTATAACTCAGCTCTTGCTCAGTTCTAAACTGTTTTCTTTTTAAAATGTCCATAGCCTTTCTACAATTCTTTTTCATCCCTTTGCAATCTGAAAGTGGAGAAGAGAGCAGTTCCTGTAAAGCCTCCCTCTCATTTTCTATGACCATGAACTAGTTCAAGCAGTATTTATAATAGTGAGGTTGCCAAGATTTTCCCTCTGGACTAATTTTCTCTAAAGTGTGATATGTGAAAAGGTTTAGCTGCTAATTGCTATAGATGGTTCTCATATAAAGTATATCTTGTAGGTGATTCTCTGGAAACAGAGTGTTCTGAAGAGATTGGAATATGGGGGGGAGGGGAAGTTATTTGCGTGTATGTGCAAGAAGAATATGTCTCAATTACTCTTTGAAAGGAAAGCTGGAAGACAGAATTTCAAATGCTGGTAAGAGAAACATAAAGGATAAGTTTGGAGTGAAAAAAGGATTTGAGAAAAAGGCTGAATTTCAGTTGTGGCATTTGCATAGACAGCCATCAAACAGGACAAGGAAATGAGAAACCTGGATGGGATGTATGGATGGGTACATTAATGACTTTCTTCTCCTTTAGGTTTCCAAAATGTTTCCTTATAGTGTGGCAAACAGATGGGATCCACCCACTAGCAGTTTATTGTAGACATATTCACTACATTTAGAGGTATATTATGAGAATATAACCCATCTCACACAGAAATGGTAGGGGTGAGCATGACAGAGTGTAGATTTTTTAAGGGTTCATCTTCCATTGAAACCTTTTCCTACTGTATGTGGCATGCTGCATTCTTCTGCAGATCTGGTCAAGGGTTTGCATTCTGCAGAAAAACTGCAAGCTAAGTTAGTCATGGGAGAAGAGAAGAAACATGACAAGCAGTAAGGAGTGATATTAAAAATGTGCAAGTACACATATGCCAAGAATGGAACGGCAGCTGTACAAGCTCCTCAGTTTTCTTATCAAGGGAAGGGAGAAAACTCTTAAAAAGAAAGACAGTGTGGCACAGAACAATGGATTTTTCCATAGTAAGGCTTATTTTGGCCACTATATGTTGCTACTCTGTGATTTCAGTGCTGCCTCAAGCTGGGCCCTGTTGCCACCCAAACATCACAACCTTTGATACACTTCAAACATCAGGTAATACTTGCAAGAGATGACTTGACTTGACTTGTCTTCACTGGAGTCAATTGCCATTTGTGGTGGGTTGAAGTTTCCCCCCAACTTCTGCACTAAGTGCGTATTGTAGTGTGATGGTTTAACCCACCTACATTAACAGTGTGCAATGGTCCTGTGCTGAATAGCTGTCATTCAGAGAAGATGTTCATACTAATAAAACATGTCTTAAAAACTCTTTTACTACTGCTTGTTGTGAGGATGCATCTTTGCTGAGTAAACAAGCTGGCTGACAGTACTGATAACTGGCAGTAGTGGAGCAGGTTCTTTTCCTTCCAAGAGACGTGCCAGGAAACTGGAGCCAACACTTTCACCTTTTTGGTTCTCCTCATTGAATCTTAACAGCCTTAGAAACCTCAGATTTTCCCATCACCTCTCCAAGATCACAGCTTGAAAGGCAGAGGCAGAAATTATCCATTCCTCTGCTAGAGTTTTGAAAATACGTGCCACAGTTATGTGATTAGTAATGACTTGGACAGAACAGTTCTGTACAGCTGAAAATATTTCCACCAATGCTTCTCCTTCCTAAAGCCATTCTTAACTCACAACATAAAGGATTTTTTCCTTTCTAGGGGCCATTATTTGCCCAGGGACATTATTTGTGGATGTGTCTGTGAATAAAAGTAGAAGAGGACAGAACTAGCTATACATGGTGTTGTCACAGAGAAGAAAATGTAATCTATTTATTTCTTATGTCATGCTTGACTGGGAAGAGACCTTCTTGTTCTGGTCATTTAGAAACAAAGAAACATGAAATATTCATAGGGACAATACTGTACTACATATTCTGTGTGATGGCCCATCAGGTTCTAAACTCTATGTCCCTCATTGTAAAGATACTACAAAACTCGTCCATGTAGCCCTCCAAATTAGAGTAGGTGATCAGTAACAGTGATCATGAATATGTACAAAAGGGAGAACCATCAGGTCAGTGGGAGTGGATCCAGATTCCTTCCCTGGCTACAGGTGCTTTTGTATCAGAGTCAGAAGGAAGATGCAATTTTTGGTCCTGAGACACTTCCGAAGGTTATCTAGAAATATGTCATTGGTAAAGCTGCTCATGTGTAGGAAGGCAGTAAAAAAGAAAGCCTATGGATCAATTGATTGCACTCACTGTAGTCACAAAATACATACAACACTCCTACAGATCAACACTGCAGCACACACTGAAAGATGAAGTCTGTTGATGCCAGTTAACCAAAACATAAGAAACTCTACAGATATTATAGAAGTTTATTGGATTAGTCAAGCAGGATTTGCCCTCGGTAAAGGACGTGCTGACTACTCCTGATAGCCGCCTTCTCTTCCAAGTGCCTAGAGATGACATCTAGAATGAGCCACTCCATCGTTTTTCCAGGGATGGAGGTGAGGGTGACTGGTCTGTAGTTTCTTTCTTGCCCTTTTTGAGGATTGAGGTGAGCTTGGCTTTCCTCCAGTCCTCAGGCACCTCTCCTGTCTGTCAGGATTTTGCAAAAATGATGGAGTGGTAGAGCAACATCAGCCAGTTCTTTCTTTGGGCAAATCTCATCAGGGCCCATGGACTTGTGAATATTCAATTTTTGCAACTCATCCCTAACCCAGTCTTCACTGACTAGTGGAGAGTCTTCCCTCCTCCTCCAGGGAGTCTTTGTCTCTTTCATCCAGAGGCTGGAGTTCACAGCAGCTGGTCTTAGGAGTAAAGACTGAAGCAAAGAAGGCATTTAGCAACTCTGCCTTCTCTGCATGCTCAGTTACCAGGGCTGCCTCCTTGTTCAGCAGTGGGCCCACACTTTCCCTATTCTTCCTTTTACTACTGATATACTTGAAGAAGCCCTTTTTGTTCACTTTTACTTCCTTTGCCAGTTTTAGTTCTTGTCCTCTTCCTACATGCTCTGACAATTTTTCTATAGTTCTCCAAAGTGACAAGTCCCTTCTTTCATGAACTGTAAATTTCTTTCTTCCTTGAGATTTCCTTCAGAAGCTCCTTGCTCATCCATGCAGGTCTCCTGGCATGTCTACCCAATTTTTCACTCAAGGGAACACAGCTATCTTGGGCTTGGAGGGAGTGACATTTAAAAACTGCCCAACTTTCTTGGGCTACTTCACCTTCCAGAGTCTTAGTTTCTGGGATTCCTGCAAGTGTATCTCTGAAGAGTACAAAGTTAGCCCTGTGGAAGTCCAGGGTTGTAACCCTACTTATAGCCCTGCTTCTACCCTATATAATACTAAACTCCACCATGTCTTGATCACTGTTGCCAAGGTTGTTGCCGACCTTAATGCTCTATAGGATGCTCTACAGGATGCCCTGCTAACATTGCTTATGGAGGTGGTAGAGAGCTTGGGCCACCAAAGGGTCAGAGTATTCTGTAGGGAAGAAGGCGGGTAAGACAAGAACCCTGTGTTCATATGGTCTTCCTGCACCCCCAACAGAAACAGTTCAGTGTACTGAGGGTTTCAGTGCAGAGTGGGAACCTTTGACCAGAGCAGGTAACAGCATGTGGGGTTCAGTATGCAGCCTGCCAATGTCACAGTCAAAAGAGGTACTTAAAATAATCAGCTTGGTGAATGCTCGTGGCTAAATAATTTCACCTTTCTGTGCTCACTTCTCATCTCTCCTGGTCTCTGCTCTGTTGGACGCTGATGCTGCACACATATTCACTGTTGTGCTAGGACAACACTATGACAAGTGTAGACCTCACCTGGTGCTGCTCTAACACCAATAATGAACAGTAGGGATTCATTCTCTCCATGTTCAAAACAGAAAGAAAACCACCCTGAAACTGTTCAGAAAGTTTGCAATGGATTTTCCATTGCCTTCCTTGTAACATCAAGTTTCATCAACTGCTAGAGACAACAGTAAAGCTCTGGGAAGCACTTGTGTCTGAAGTCCTATCTTCAAGGCACCACTTAGACTTAAAGTAGATAGTTATGTTATTGTTTCTGAGCAACACTATGTATTGCAATCCACATTACATAAGAAATGAAAGGGATGCAAATTTACACACAGCCACACAAAAAACCCTGCAGGATGGTTCAGTGACAAAATCAAACCTCAGTCTGTTCTAGAGGATGATGATTGTCATGATTGTCTTTCCCCCCACTTTTTTCCCCAATTATATGGTCTCCAACTGCATGTCCTGTATTCCTTACAACTGAACGGATTTGGTTACTGTCCTTCTTCCTTTTATCTGTGTTTCATGGGAGAAAAACAAATTGATGTTGATTGACCAAACTTCAGAAGCACAAAGACCAGTGATGCAACCAGCATTAAAAGGGTATGTAGGTGCGGTTTTCACCTACTGCAAACTATGTGCTGTTGTTCAGTTTGCCATTTGTGAAACTTGTCAGCTGCTTCCAGAAAAGCTACTTTCCCCTATGAAATGTGGTAAGTCTCTTCAAACCAGAGCAACTAGAGCATTTCAATAAAGAGCTGATTTGCCACAATGCAGATTTGCTTTGGATGTCTAGCAGATGCAAAAGTCAGATGCACTGAAGTTTCACAATGTCCTTAAAGTTAATACAAGAGGTACTCTGGATATATGAAGCATTACACAATAATCTATTTCCTGAAAAATGTACACTTTGAGTATGTCCTATGTTGAGTGTTAAGTGTTAAAAGATGATTTTGACAATTTTTCACATATTCATAAGTCAGCAGGAAAGTGGGGAGATAGCTAATCCTCATCAGAGCAATGGGAAAAAAATCCTGAAGTTTGTGATGGTGCTTCTTTGGAAAAAAACCAAAAGTCTGAATAAGAACACTGAAGAGATGAATAAACAACTACACTGCCTCCTTTCTTAAACAGAAGTTTAGACTTCATGCTGAGTTTATTGAGTGAGGTTTTTTGCCTGTGATTTTGAATCTAACAGAGAGTTAATGAATGCCATACACCACAGCACTGTGACGAAGCAGCTGTGCCCATCTTAAGTGCTCTATGCTTAACTTGGAGCAAATTATCAGCTTGCCTCATTTACCTTTGATATGTGTTGCACACCCATTTCAATTAACAACTGATTTGCCACAATGAGGACTTGTTCAGATACATAGTAGACACAAAAGTCAGATGTGCATCTTTGGACAAGTGTGGGTAGTTCAGCGTACAATTGTGACATGCCCTAAGAATTTGTAATTATTCTTTTGGTGCCTTTTAGCCAAGGAAAACATTATCAACATTTTGTAGATGGAATACACTATGGTAACCTTTGTAGACAAAAAACCAGGAGCTGCTGAGTGTCATCTACACAGTTACTTTTCAGAAAGTGATGCACTTTACAGTAAAAACATAACCCTAAGTCTTGAACCAGCCCAAAACTCTCTATTTCTCATTTATCCCAAATATTTCAATCTATGTTTTTTAAGGGTATAAATTTGTCTAAAAATAAGGAGTTAAGTTGTTAAGTCACAGGCCAGTTTGACAATGGTAACAGCTCAAAACTCAGGAGGTCCTTTCTTCTACAACACAGTTAAAGGCTGTCACTAGCTTCACCACCTATGCACTCTATTAAATTCCCAGTATTTGCTGTTCTGGATTGCACATGAAAGCATTAAATGCTTCATCAGTATATCCATAAGCAAATGTGTTGTTCACTGTTCATGGGCTAAGTGTGGTTTTACTAGAAGATTTTGCTAAGAAAGGAGGGACCACTTGAAACAGTGCAATACCAACACCACATCAGCAGGGAAAGCTCTATGTGATCAGCACATTAAATATGATGTGAACTATCTTAAAACACAGAAATAGAGACAGGTAATCTGTAAGGCTGTGATATAATTTGAGCACCTGTTGCCCTACAATAATGCATGCTTAAAGGCCTCCTGTACAGAGAGGTAAAAATGTAGTCACAAAGAAATCACCTGCCTGAAGCTGAAGCTTTCTAGAAGCCTTTGGCAATTCATTTGCTCTACAGTGTAAAGTTTTGCATTGATTTACAAGGGCAACTCAAACCCCAGTTATGTTGTGATAAAGAGAAAACCAGTGAAAGTCAGTGACAGTATTGCCTTGATTAGTTTCTGCTAGCATTAGTTCATAGTACCTGAAGGGCAGGATTTTCATCCCCTTTGATTTCAGGCTAGAGTATTAAGGAGATACCAGCTTGGTAAGCCTTCACAGTTTCTCATGTTCCAGCATCAACAAAGAAATCACAAACATGATTTCCCTGCAATTGAAAAGATCTCATTTTTTACTTCCTTTTACTTTCCCCACCTCCCCTCCATCTTACTGAGAAAATAAGACTTTTTTTTTTTTTTTTTTGTCCCCCTGTTGGCAACATTTTTAGCAAAAGAAAATCCTTCTGTTAGAAGGAAGATTGAACTGACACCACATCACCTTACAAAGAACAGGTGAAGCACAGGAAGCTTATTTCAGCAACAGTTATTAAATATCCGGACTCTTGGCAACAAAGGAGCCAAGAACAGTGACTGTAAAGAGGCTCAGATCCTCAAAATGTCTGTTCCTGTGGGTGAACGAGAATTTGTGGGGTTTAAAACCTAGTTATTTTTTCACATGAAAATTTAAACTTCCATAATATGAGTTTAGCCAACTGCACTTTTACTGAGAAGACTGTGACAAGTGCCAAAGCATGTGCCTCTCAAGGAATGGGGTATCCCACTTTCTCTATTTACCCTCAGTCGTATATTTGGTTGTCTTAGAACATTTAGATTTAGGTGTGCTATCTGGCACATACCTGGTTCTTTTTCTGATGATGATAAAGAATCAGAAATAACATGAACACTTACAGGGACAGTTTGGGTCTGTTCCTGATTTCCACTGAAACTAGCATCAAAATTCCTATTAACTTGGTTGGGACAAGGACAGGGTTCTGTGGTCTAAAACTAGCTGATTTTATGTACTCAAACATGATTGTGTTATCCAACATACCAGGACTCCAGTGGCTGACTACCCATGCACTTAGCCTATGTAAAATTAAAAGTAAATGCATGCAGTTTCAGACTTCTTTCACTGTGGTAGGATAATTTTTTCTTCTGGGTCTCCAAGCATCCATATCTTACCTGCCAAGTTTCATGGAAGCATTATGCCTGGCATTGCAAGAAAACTGACCAGCTGCAGAACTCATTATGTGTAAGCTACCTATCACCAGATGACTGAACAACATCTGACAGCAAGCAAAAATACTGCTGACCCATCCTAGAAGGAATATGGAAAGTTTTTCCTAACCTTAAACAAGTTCAGTTAAACTTTACTATTTTCTTTACACAACTCTGACTTATCCTGTCTTCTTTCAGATGTAATTTTCTTCACGTTCGCATAATTTCTACCTCTCCTGGACTCTTCTTCATTTGTCCCATCCAGCACAAGTCTGACCAGAACACCATTTCTGTGTGTTATAGGCACTGTTCCTGTCTATTGATACCAGCCTATTTGCATTTTCCATGATGGATGGGGCTGTTGGGTCATGCTCATTGCTATCCAGTAATTGATCAGAATCTTCTTTGTTTTGAAGACATGATAAAGGCTAGTAATCTGCCAGTACCATTTTAAACTCTTTTTCATGTGTTCACAGTTCCTTACAGAGAAGTCCAGATTGCAGACAGTGTGACTGCACTGCATTATCCAGTCTAGGCTCATGAAATGCTGTCTAGAGCTGTAAAAAAGTCAGGCCTAGCCTGCATACTCTTTGGTACAGGTTTCCACTCTGACAGCTATACATTCTTGCTTCAGTTTTCTGGCCATCTTTGCAATAGTTAGGTTCACCTAGACAGAGATGTGACCCGCAAAGCAATGACAATGAGAAAGCAAGTCTAACTTCTCATTGAAACCTCCTCCAGCTCAGTGTGCCACTTTCAGCTTGTCAAGGATTAGGGCTGGAGGAGTGATCAACGCTCTCTGTTAACCCCTCTCTCTCCCCAAAGGAGAATAGAAAAGCAATAAAGGAGAGAGACTTATTAATTGGAAAATAAGACAAAATAATGAAATTAAATATATACACATACATACAACCCAAATATCAAACTCAATTTCTCTCATGGTATTTACATCATTGTCACCACTGATGCTGGGGGCAGGCCTCAGAAAAGTCCCCAGACGGACTCAGCACCAAACAAGAACCAAGTTTAGGAGCTGGATTCTGAAACTGGATTTGGGGACATATGGACTATGATGGAAAGCCATACAGACACTGGTCATTGAAGAAGAGCACTTAAGCCTCATGATTCCTCAGTTTTATCCTGAAGATGCCATATATGGAATACCTTGTTAGTCACTTTAGGATCACCTGTCCTATCCACTCTTCCCTGCAGATTCAGTCTTTTACTCAGCACTATTACTGCAGTATGTAAGATTCAGCAGCGACTGTGATAATACCCTTGGTAATAACTACAAACATTGAGTGTTATCACTGCTAAGGCAGCCACTGCCTGTGAAACATCCCATTGACTGCAAAAAGTGCAGGTACTTAGGAGAGACTGAGATGACCTAATTGTGGCCTTCCAGTATCTGAAGAGGGGCTACAGGAAGGCTGGGAAAGGACTTCTCAGGATCTCAGGTAGTGATAGGACTAGGGGGAATGGAATGAAGCTGGAGGTGAGGAGATTCAGGCTGGATGTGAGGAGGAGGTTCTTCACCATGAGAGTGGTGAAGCCCTGGAATGGGCTATCCAGGGAAGTGGTTGGGGCCCCATCCCTGAAGGTGTTTAAGAGCAGGCTGGATGAGGCTCTGTCCAGCCTGATCTAGTGTGGGGTGTCCCTGCCCATGGCAGGGGGGTTGGAACTAGATGATCCTTGTGGTCCCTTCCAACCTTGACTGATGCTATGATACTATGATACAAAAAAACCTAAAATCACTGAACAAGAATTACTCCTGTTCCAACTCAAACCAGAACACAGCCAAAAGGATGAACCACGCTACAAGCCCTACAGGTGTGGCTTTGTGGTCAGTGAGATACCAGCAGCTTGGGGAAGCAGACAACTCAGTATCACTTCTGCCCTCAGTGGTACAGGGATGCAACACAGTAAAACCACCCTCCAATTCATACAGATAATGACAACATATAACCAGGGATACCCAATTTTTTTAGCACCTTGCAGCTAGCCACCCATGACTTGCACACAATCACATAGTGTTAGCCACATCAGTGTAACTCAGATTTACTTCACCGAGGAATACAGGTTTTCAAAGTAATAGACATCAAAGACTGTTTTTGTCCCCTTATGGGTCAAAGCAAGGATGGTAGCTTGCCCTGCAATGTCACAGACCCACATGATGTAGAAACTGGAGCTATAGGTATTTGATCACCAAATTACTAGTCCTGTTTATTTATATCTGCTTTTTGGGGCTGTGAGTTATTAGGAGAGGAAGGATTGGGCAACACTCTCCCAAGAGTCAGGAGCCCAGTGAAGATGGGAATTCTTCACAGTGCACTGAGTTTTGTAAACAAACATCCTATCAGCTCCCTCCAATTCAGCAGTGTTGTCCATCCCCTCCTCTCAGCAACGGAATAATCTTTAAAAGACATCTTGTCTCCTTAATTATGAATTATTATACTGTTTTAAATGTGCAGGGGAAAAGAATAATTTAAAGAGTTGTCTACATTGGAAACATTGATTCTGGAACAACTCCTCTGTGAGACATTCAGTCCTATGAACTGCTGAAAAATTCACAGAGAAGGAGGTCTGCACTGTTCAGTGGCAACCTCATCAAAACCTTTGCTCAGCATCATATGCAATGTCACATATGATAAGGACAAAAATGCTTCTAACATTTTTCCACTGGGAACTGGGGAGCTTATAATGAAAAGCATGAAAATCATGAACAGTTCTTTATTTCACAGATCAGTTTCAGCTATCCTATGAGGGTTTTTGTCTGAATGGTGTACTTTTTGAGATTTCATCAATAATTAGTGTAAATTTAGCACAAAGGATACAGCTCTGAAGATGTTATGTTCTTGTTATATTCTTTATTATTCTTTTTTTAATAGAGACTTTTTTTTTTTTTTTCTGCTTAGAAGTTACTCCTTTAACCAGAACAATTAACTAAATTCATCATGATGGCGGGGTGAGTTTATATACATTCCTAATTCAGCAGCTAATTCTGCCAAAAGGAGTGGTCTTAAAAGATGCAGCTTAAAATGCCAGAAAAAGAATCAGCCTTCTGCTGAAGCCTCCTTCTCTGAAGTGTAACAAGTGCTTGCATGTATTTATTACAAATAAATACATAACAACCAAGCTTTGGGTTTTTTATATCAATATAGGTAGGAATTCAAAATAGACAAGGGATTAACTCCCAAACACTAGGCTACATGCACAGAGATGCCAGAACTTCCCAGCATATCCAATACAGTAATTTTGTACCAAAGCCAGTATATGAGACAATGCAGTCTCTTCTGCTGCAGTTATCACAAATTTAGTGACACCTTGGATGATAAATGCTTGCTTTATGTTCCAAATGAAGAAGGAAGAGCTGGATGACTAGAGAGCCTTTAAAAACTCATGGATGTCAGTGGGAGTGGGTCCAAGGACCTGGTATAGCATAGACCTGGTCCATAGGACCTTAATAAACATGCAGATGTGTGTGTATTCACATACATGTATATGTGTACTCCAGTCACCCTCCCTCTGGGAAGCCCACTGGGAAAGACCAGTCAGTCTGAAGCTGGCACTGCAGCACATGGCACTCAGCTGGTTAACAGCCAGACGCTTGCATTTAGCACCGTTATCTGCTACCAAGTAATCTCAGCTCTGCACTCACTCCTGCTGCTGCCATAAAGATACTGCAGCTGTGTGACACTGCACTAAACATTATGGGCTGCTCAACTCTTCCTCTTCCAGCCATAAATTACACAGAAATATGCCTTCTAATTCCTGTTTGCAATTTTCAGCCTCTTAATAGGGGATCTTTAGCCATTACCTGCCCAGGTTAGTTGCTTCTACTGCAGTGCTGCCTGTAACTCAGCAAAGCAAAAGAACATGGCTGAAAGCAGAGAAGCTGACAATTATATGTCCCCAAAGGGCTGGAAAGCACCTTTTATTTAGTCCTTTGCTGGCAAACTGATGGCCCTCTTTCAAGGTACATATTTTTTAAAAAACTGAGCACACCCCTGCTGTCCCAAATCTTCAGCTGATTGTCAGTGACTGCTACTGTTAGGCTTTGCAGAGGTGCTGAGCCCCACCTTCCTACCAGTTGTCTGTGGATCAAATGATCCCAGCAACTCAAATTAAAATAATCAGAGCACTGCCTAAACCAACAACTTCAGCTCTGCACCATCTGGAGAGGGCAGCAACCCATAGATGAGAGCAGGTCTGCCACTCTCCAAAAAATAGCTCCCAAAATGCATTGGTGGTTGGCCTTTTATTATTTAATTTTCTTTTTTTCTTTTTATGCACAGAGAGAATTTGTTTTTACTGGCGAAGGGGAAGAAAACTTTACATGCCTCCAGCTCTTAACTTTGTTGCAAGTCAGTTAAGTAACAAAAAGCATCTGTGTGTCAAGCGTTACACAGATCTGGTGTGCAATGGCCAAAAGGCCATATCCATTTCACTGCCACTGGACTTGTTGGGTGATGTTAACCCATTCAAGAGAAGGCAAAGTTTAAGACCACATTTCAGCATCACCCTACATAAATAAGGAAGCATGAGATTGAATTAATGGTTCTGTTGTTTTTTCCAGTGAAACAGGCACACAAATCCCTTGGCCAAGCTCCATTTTCCCCATCAGTAAACAAACACACCAAAATGATTGCGAAGTTCCTTGGAACCCACTCACAAAGAAGCTCAGAAGCTATATACTCCCGCTATGACTCCTCATAATTTACTGCACATGCACAGTGCAGTGCTTTCCCAAAATGATGCTTCAGACCAATCATCTTGCTGCTAGTCTGCTTTGTAAGGATTCATCTGGTGAGAGAGTACACTTCATTCTAGACAAGAACGAAACAGTACTTACAAGCAGGTAAGGAGTTAAATACGAGGAGTGACTCCCAAAAGAGCAGAGTGTTTAATAATAGACTGACTATGCACCCGCTTCCAGCCACACCCCACCTTCATCCCAGCCAGTCTACTATCCATCACTTTTAGCACAGCACATAAATCCCAAAGTCTCACCACACGAACTTCTGCCCCACTGCCTCAACAGCATGTGGCATTCGTCCATAAAGGTACACATCAGACTAGAGCTGCTCAATAGTTAAATTTTTCACAAGTATTTTACTTTACCAGAGACAACAGCAAAATCACAGAATCTTTTTACCTATTTCCAACTTCTCTTGCAAAGCATAATTCTAAAAGGCACAAACCAAAATCTAGTATCTCAGCTCCTTCTCTGTGCTTAAGAGATGTTGGTGATGTGTTAAGGGCTAGGAATGTGCTGTGGAAACATTTCTAAATTTAAACAGTTGAGTTTGGGTAAGTCTGGAGACTGTCTAGAAATTTCCCAAGAGCAAGCTGGTTTCTGGTTTCTGGTTTCTATTTGTTCCTAGTTTTCACTGATACCTTGACAGCAATATTTTTTCACCATATTTCCGCTTCTTTTGCTGTCATGTAAACATTCCTAAGGCAAAAAAACACAGATAAAACCCGCGGCAGTAATTTTAGTTTTCAGGCATTTTAGGCATTTTCCTCTGGATTTTGATTGAGAATATGCAAAGGCCACAACATTTCTTACACTGCATGAAGTCCCAGTTTTTCAAATGCTCCAGAAATCAAAAGACATAACTGCTCGCAGGGTTCTTTTAATGTGCAAGGTATGCTGTGAAGCTGACTCATGGTACTGCTGCAGTCCAGGGCAGGGCTGCAGATTTGTGTGCAGGGAAATCTTTCTCCATCCGTTATGGCACATACAAATATAACATTTTCTCTCCCACGGGTGATTTCCACTGAGGTTCACAGAAACCTCATGGGTTCATATTGTGCTTACAATATACATATAATTTAATTTGTGATAATCCCTAGTTTACACATACTAAACCTATTTCTGGAAATATTTGCAGCAGGGTGCAGACTCTTCCCAATCTTAGCAGGTCCTCCTCATCACAGAATCACAGAGTACTCTGGAAATCTGTTATGGTATTGCTAGCTGTTCCCGCCCCCCTTTTTTAATTCCCCTTTCTTTTCCTTTTTTTTTCCCAGCTCAGAATATAAAAAGAGAACAGCTACAGGAGGATTTTGTATTTCAGATACTTGGATCTTAGGACTGCTGGAGAATGAGATGGCAGAGGAAAGGCTGTGATTAATCAGAGCCATAAATGCAACTGCAAATAGGAAAACAAGTGAAAAATGGGAACTGAAAAATTCGATTAAACTATGTAGCAGCAATATTCAAATGACCTTCACGATAAATTGCACAGGTGCTGCCTGAGACTGTGTCCTCTTGTTCTGGTGCTGGTTGCTTGAGAGAAGAGACCAACCTCCTTCTGGCTACAACCACCCTTCAGGTAGTTGTAGACAGCAATCAGGTCTCCCCTGAGCCTCTTCTTCTCCAGGCTAAACAATCCCACCTCCCTCAGCCTCTCCTCGTAGGGTTTGTGCTCAAGGCCTCTCCCCAGCCTCGTTGCCCTTCCCTGGACAAGTTCAAGTGTCTCAATGTCCTGATTCTGTGAGTCTTTCCTTAGTGCTGAAACTCATGAAAGAACCTCAAGACATGGTTACTCCAGGAATATGTCAGAGTACACAGAATGGCTATACTGCATCAGACCATCTAACCCATGCTCCATTCTAGTACAGTGCCTGAAGCAGAGCTTAGGACCATGACAAATACATGCAAATCTTCTCTGCCAGACTCTAGCAAATAAAAAAAATCTGTCAAATGAGAAAATCTTTCATGGATTCCACTTCCATTAATGTGCCTGGGTTTGCTTCAAATCCAGGTATATGCTGAGGATCCACTACATCCTGGAGAGGTTAACAACTTGTTTTAGGAACAATATCTTTTGAGGTTTGTTTAGTCCACAACTGCTACCCTCCTTGGAGATCTACTAATTCTTATGCCAAAAGGTGTTAGTTTTTCCTTATCTTCTCTCTGTGTAACACTCATAACTATAAACTACAGATTCATCTCACTCACCTAATTTCTAAGCAGGAAAATCCAAGCCTGCCTACTCTTTACATATCTTGCTGGGCTTTTTTTTGTGTGTGGGGGTTGGTTTTTTGGGTGGTTTGTGTGTGTGTGTGTATGTGTGTGTGTTTGGTTGGTTGGTTTTGTTTGTTGGTTGTTTTGTGGGTTTTTTTTCCCTCTGCTGGCTTTAAGTCTGAAAATTAATTCAGACAGATTTTATCATGTGTTTTAAGGATAACATCATTACTTCCTAGGTGAAGGCATAGGGAACTAGAGTAATAAGTCATCATCACAACAGGTGGAAACTGTTGGTTAGATGAATTTGCCACATCTTTCTATGTGATCTCCAATTCTCATGAATAATGTCTTCTAGAAGAGCTCACAAAAATTGTGAGGAAGTGTTAGAACAGAACAACCCTGGGCACATGATCAGTAAGTCATGAGTTTCAGGGGTTATGGGTGAATGGGGGGAAAGAGACACTAACTTTTCTATAAATAAATTTTCTGACGTTTATAGACACCATATGATGCTCACTGCAGTTGCTGAGTGTCCAACCCAGAAATGTAGAATGCCTAAGCTACCAGCAATTGTGACATTGACACTACACTGGTACTATCTTTCCAAAAGATAATTACTGAAAAAATAGTGTAATGCTACATATAAATATGTATGCACCTGCCTCCCTTTTGGGAAGACTCTAAAACCTTACCTTACTAGGTGTAACTGGTGTGAAACTAATTTCCTTTGCAGGATAAGGAATTCCTCCTCATCCCTCATGTTGACTTATTTCCCACGCTAGTTATAGTCCCTTAGGACATGCAGCACTGCACAGGCTGCAGAGACCTCTGCTGTGGATCTGGCCTTGGACTTTGTTACTGCATTCCTGAATAGGCCTCTCTGTATATAGGTGAGGATAACTTCTTTAAATGGAGGACCAAACAATCAAATTCTCTGCAGGACTGCTTTTTGTCATTGTATTTACTCCTCCACCACTCTTTATGCTACCTGCACACTATCAGTTTTGATTTTTCATTTGCATCCAAGTACAACAATGAACACCTTTCAAGCTTTGAAAAGCTGCCTCCTGTAAGTTCTCCCCTACCTCACTGCCCTTGAATAAGGATCTGTTCAGCAGCCTTTCTCATTAACAGCAACTTTTCAGACCTGTCACCCAATTCTTAAAACATCTAAGGCAGACCCCACTGCTACAGGAGGAGGCTATTTGTAAACAATGTCCTGCCATACTAAGTGAAACACCTGATGACATTTAAGTTAGATCCAGCTCAATAAACTCAATCTCAGAAAAAGCAAGAATGTTCTCATTTGACAAGAGGTATCTTTGACATGGCTACTTCAACATCAATACTCACTTTTCTAAAAGGCTTCTCTGAGCAGCTGGTTCCCTGAGCTGGGCACTGGTAAGTAGTAACCATCATTACTGGTTTTACTTGCTCAAATATCACTACATGTTAGTGGCTTTCCACTTGCATCTGTAGGCTGGACATCTTAATCTGAAAACCTTCTCCAGTTCCTGAACTGCTTATTGCTCTTGTGGATGATTTCTCCTTAGTACTTTCCCTCAATGACTGCCTCTAATTCACCTGATATAGGTAACACATGTTCACTGCACCGTATGTGCAGCTGTACCCCACATGTAACAATACATACTCAACACCCTCATTTCCCAGCTTTATCACTGCTAGCTAGATGGTGGGAAATTTTTACATTTCCTAATTGCTTGTCTAGGTTTAGATCACTCTCAGGTGGTGATCTCTGCAGTTATAGATTAGGGCTTCATATAAAAACTTGTGGATTTATCTATTTATCCAAATTGTTATATATTAATCCAGCTCACCTGCCTCATGGCTACCAAGCCTGCTTCCTCTGGGACTATTTGCATTCCAAACTTCTGAGCAACTTGCAGCAGGCATATTTTTAAAGCCACAAAAATGCTTCCCTTTTCACCCAAAATTTTATCCATCACCCTCCTTCAGCAAAAGAGCAGACACAACCACTCAAGTGTGCTATAGGAACAAGTTCATAAAAAAGACAGCTTCTGACAGGCATCCTCCCACAGTGTTTAGAGTGGGCACTACTCGTCTCTATTGGCAATAGAGCAGCAGATATGTGCTGCTGTAATTCAGAGTCAGGCTCAAACAGATGTTAATGGAACTGTGGCATGGCTACAAGATTCACCAGTATATGTCTGTGGCCCATGATATCCAAGCAGAAAGATGTGATCTCTGCTCAAGGAGGGATTGAAAAACTCATCCCTCCTGGCCATCACAGAAACTCTCTAGGGCAAAGAGTTTATCCTCCTCACAAACAGAGAGAACTAGGTTCCATCTTTCAGTCACTGTCACACGTTCCATGAGTGGGTCCACCAGGTCAAGGGAGGCTCTTCTGCCACTCTACCCTGGCGAGACTACATCTTGGATATTGTGTTCTGTTCTGGGCTCCCCCAGTTCAAGAGGGACAGGGATATACTACAGAGTCCAACAGAGGGCTACAAGGATGATTAAGGGCCTAGAATATCTGTCTTATGAGGAAAGGCTGAGAGATCTGGGGCTGTTTAGTCTGGAAAAGACTGAGAGAGGATCTTACAAATATCTGAAGGGTGGTTGTCAAGAAGGGGCCATTCTCTTTCTCAGTGGTGCCCAGTGATAAGATGAGAAACAACAGATACAAAGTGGAACACAGGACATTCTACCTCAACACCAGGAGAAACTTCTTTCCTGTGAGGATGACAGAACACTGGAACAGACTGCCCGGAGAGGTTGTGAAGTCTCCTTCTCTACAGACTTTCAAGACACATCTGGAAGTGTTTCAATGCAGCCTGCCCTAAGTGACCCTGCTTTGGCAAGGGGTTCGGACTAGCTGATCTTCAGAGATCCATTCCAACCCATACCATTCCACGATTCTATGATTCTGTGACCTCCCCACTTCTCATACCAGACTGCCAGAGTGCTCTGAGTCTTGCTATATTGTTTGTTAATTTTAGGAAACAGCTAACAGAAACTAACACAGCTTAATTGTGTACAGTAGTATTAAAACTATATGCAAGTAAAGCTTCATTGTTTTTCTAAAATCACATATTCTGTTTTTTCAAAGACCTATTTAGCTGTTTCTTGCCCTGGCAAACCATTTCATTCATGTTCTTCTAGTCTTGCATGCATCCCTAACAGCTCTCTGAGACAAGGGCAAAGTCCATTATTCACAGTTCACAGATAGAAAATGAATGCACAGAGAGACTGAGTACTTGCTGCTGGCAAAAGAAGTGGCTAACTTATGCTCATCAAGATTTAGATTACTGTCCTTTTTTTCCCCCTTCCCATTGGCACTTGACTCTGTACCAGACAGCCATACATTAAAACTGTGATTAGCTGGAGTTACAAAGCACAAATTATCTTCAAAAGACATCAGCATTCTGGTGCAAAGATTCCTATTTCCACGGTCGGCCTTTGTTTGCCTTAATAATATTCAGTGATGCACACTTAAAATGTAGTCTACCTGTCTTCATGGCAAGCTCATTTACTGCAGTGATTATAGAAGCAAGCACAAAGGTACAGGCAAACAGTGTCTACAAGTCTCAACAGTAAATGAGTTTCTCACTGTATACCTAGATTCAATCAGCTTGATTAATGAGTGCTGGCACAAGCTTCTGCCCATCTTAGTGAGACACTGAAGCATGTTAAAATAAAGGAAACACCAGGCTGAACCAAAATGCCATCTTTTTCTAGGAAAGGCCATGCAGGTTTTGAGGATTGACCCTATTTTAGCCAACTGGTGGCAAAAGAGAAATGCCTAACTTGTGTCATGCCATTCATCCTGATGTAGCAAAGCTGACACTAGAAATACGCTTCTCTTCATTGTGACAAACACCTGCAGCAGCCTAAGAAGAGCAGAAAAGTAGCCTAACAGACTTACATGGAAAACCTGTTGCTCTGCAAAGCAACAAGTCATCAAACAAGTCAATTCATGGGCCCACATTCAAGCTTAAAATAAGGCTGGATATTCTTGATGCTGAAGTAAAATTCTGGCAGTCAAATTCACTGCATACATTCCTATACTATATTTTATTTTTTTGCCTGAAATAGGGAGCAAAACAGTAAATATATACAGAAAATGAAGATCTAGGTTCTCAAAGTCTTCTCTCATACCAGCATAAAACTACTGTGAAAAGATGCAATACAACAGGTGATAATTTTACTTCCATAATGGCCTCACTGGTATGGAATGCAAAGCACCAAGAGACACAGCATCTGATTTACTTTGGTGAAAGGTTTAAGCACATCGCATGGAGTGTCAATGGGTGTGGCTTGGTTTTCTGTTAAATGGCACTCTCAAGAAGCAGCAAAAATGTAAAACATGTTTTTTTTTAATGTGAGGATGGAAGTTTTTCAGAGCTATGCACAGCAGCAGCTCTGCAGTACAGCTCTGTCATTTGGGACTCCCAAACCAGAGGCAGTGGCAAGGGTTGCCTCCAGTTTCCATTCAGAGATCTGGCAATGCTGTGCTGACATAAAACTGTGAACCAGCTTAAAAATATGCATCTGCTTTCTGCTGCTTGAAGACTGAACAGCTCTAGTGCCTCCCAAATATCCAATTATATCATTTGCCTTTTTTTCAAGAGGTGGCTTTTTTTTTTTTTTGGGGGTGGGGGGTGGAGTTGGAGAGAACAACAACCAACAAGCTATTTGTTTTACATCTGGTTAAGTCATCTTGGACCTATTAGTGGAATAGCGGACTTAAAGAAAACAGCTTGAGACAGCAGCAATAGCAACAGCAGCAGCAGCAGCAGCAGCAGCCATTCCTCTTACTACAAAGGAAATCTGTAATCTTTGCCTGCCACAGTAAAATGCAGCATCTGTTGATCACTGAGGGTACCAGGGAAGGCAACATAAAACTCATGTGGGCACTGCCATCTTCTGTCATTTCCCTCCAGACCTCCAGGTCTGTGGTCCCCAGCACGGATGGCACCATCCAACTGGGACCAGCACAGCTGCATCAATGTCTCAGCCATGGGGAAGAAGAGCTGGGTGTCACTTGAACAAGGGCAGGCTCTGTGGGGCTGGTAGACTGGCAGTGCCCAAGGAAACACAGGCCTTTTGATATGGCACATGTGCCATGACAGAAGATGAGCCGGCAATTTTTGTGTGCTGGGATGATGGTAGGTTTTAAGCACCCAGGCCCAATCCTCACCAGGTGTCACTGCCCACCTTCTTTCGAGATCTGAGCCAACTAAGCCCATGGCTCACTCCATGTTACAGTTCTAAACATGAAAATAAAGTTTTAACTAAAACGGTGCAAAACCCTGCCTTGACTTTCCTTTTGGCAGGGAATTTGTCTGAATGCATGTGCTCAGCTATGGAGCTGAGGTGACAGTTGAACTAGCAGATCAAATAATTACACAGTTTTGATAATGAAATGTTTGTATTTGAGTGCCTTAAAAATCAGTAGTATCACAATCACTTTCTGCAGTAAAAGCCACCCTGCAGCAGAACATTTTAACTTCTTAATCAGCTAAGCTAAAGCTCCCACTGTGAGAAAATATCTTTTCAGCAGAGTACTGATTTTCTTCCTCAATCTCCCCTCCTCCCCACTTATTCCTTCTTTTCTTCTCCATCATCAATCTTTTAAGCGTGCCACTGTGCATTCACATTTTTCTTTCTGCACGTGTCAGCTCTTCCTCAGAGCCCCCTTTCTCTGCCAAATCCTGCAAAGCAGGCTTTAACCACTCGTTTCTCAAACGGGGAACTCCATCCACAACTTCAAGACAGCCAGGCGCTCCCGGCACTTCCCAGCCACCCTGCCAGAATCCCCCTCTTCCCTCTGCAACCCACCGCTATGGACAAAAGAGCAAGTAAAATGAAGCTGACTTACTGCTATGGCTTGCAGCCTTTCCTTGTGCAACTCTGCTTCCGCCATCCTGGAGAGAAGGACACGGGAGGAGAGAGAGGGAGACGGGTGGGAAGGGTGGTGTGGGGAAAGAAACAAAAAAAAGGCAAACAAAAATAAAACAGAGCACACAGTGCGGTCACCCGGGGGGAACTGGAGTAATTGCAAAGAAAGACGAGCTTCTATGTAGTAGTCAGCCACTTTTGGAGGCACTGCAGGCTGGCTCACGGTAGGATCATTTTAGTCACTGGACCAGTGCCTGCTTTGCTGCCTGTCTCCCAGCTGTATTGCTAACTGCGTTTCATTGCTGCTTCTGTGTGCTGTTGCTGTCACACAAGCCATGTATGCACTCTCCAAGCAGCTGAGCGCAGGGATAGCTCGCATGGCTATAATTTTTTGCGTTGACGTCTCAGCTCATTTGCTCCTCCTATGGGGCGCTGGGTCACGACAGGAGCTCCACATCAGTAGCGTGCACAGTGATCCAAACCTGCACGACTGCCGCAGAAGTGGCAGACGGCTGTGCCACAGCGCGTCCTTAGCGAGCAGCAGGGGAGGACAGTGACGGTGGCACATGGTGCGGCGAGCTGCGGCAGGCGACTGCAGCCCCGCGTTAAAGCAGGTTTGGCTATGGGAAAGGTCAGCGCAGGCAGCAGGAGGGAGGACACGGAGCGCTGCGGGAGCAGCGCAGCCACTCGTGAATGCGGCGGTAACACGGGACTGTGTGAAAGGTTCCTGATGCAGGGCAGCCTTTGAGAGCAGTGGTGAAGAGCATGTGTGTGGGGAGGGAGAAAGAAAGAAGGAAGGTGTCCATGCACCCCGCACGTGCGCTGCACATCAAGGCACTATATTGACATCATGCTCTTGAAAGTGGCAGAGCCGGATGCACCTACAGGCTGCCTGCAGTTCCCAGCGGTGTTACAAATAGGGAAGGGGATGGGGAGAAGAGGAGAGGCCTGAGCCAGTATCATAAGGGTACCCTTGATTTCAAGTGTGGCTTCATTTTTCAATTTTCCATTCAACTTTCTCTTTTTCTTCTTTTTCTTCTTCTTTTTTTTTTTTTTTCTTTTTTTTTTTTTAATTATTTTTTGTATGATCTCCTATTGCTTTTTTCTCATAAACAGCACAGAAGTCCTGTACTCTCTTCCAAGATGGTTCATAGAGTGCTACTCTAAGGATGAGCACAGGGCTGTGCCACTGAAGGACCACCCTCAAGCCAAGACAGACACTGCTTTGGCTGGAGGGGTGGTTGGGGGCTGAGCATGGCATCCTACTGCTGTCCTGCCACAGGGAGCAAAAGTGCATTTTCCAGCATATAATTTTAGTTTAATAACCCCATGCTGAGAAGACAGGGAAAATCCATCATCTTGGAGCAAAGAGGTCTGCCCATTCATCTGCACACCACCCATCCTGATGTTTTGCCTCTTTGCTGGCACTCATCTGCTGGCACTCATCTGCTCTCCCAGACATTCTCCACCTCCATCCCATTTCCAGATCAAGGATGTGCTACTTGCTGCAGGCTGCTTTTCAAGGCAGCTGCTTTCTTACGTGTTTCCACCTCCTGGTCACATTTCCCCTCCTGGTGCCCAACCTCCTTGTCTCACGACAGCATGTCGTAGCAACTTGTTGCTTAGCTTTGCCTTCCTGAAAGAAGTCCTTTGTTGTACAGAAAACTCACAGAAGTTTATATAAATTCCAGTAGTCTTTGTGGCTAGAAGGCAAGGTTTTATTGCTGTATGCCAAGTGAGGCACTATGTGTAAGTGGGTGTTGGGGTAGGCTATGGAAAATGCAACAGTTCCATCTTAAACTGAGATGCTGTCTTTCTGCTTTAAGTTGGAACTTAAGTTGGAAGTTCCAACTGTAATTTGTTGAATGGTATCTGCCCTGTAGCTTCTTTGGTACATTTCAGCTTGTTATTTTTCTTCTAAACCTTGCTTTTTTTGTTTTATCTCACTGCTTAAATGTCCATGTATTGCTGCTACAGCTACAGCTAGTTTTGAAATATCCTGTCACAGAGGATCCAGACACCTATACTCCCACTTGTACCCTGAGAACATACACGGGCAACTCCTACTAAGACTTGCAAGCTATGCAGTCAATAACCTTCTTATGTTTTACTGTTCAGCCTTGCCCAGAGGAGGAATTCTGCTACAGGCTATATCCAGCAAAGGCAAAAGAATGTCCCAGTCCTAACTGGAGCTGGGATGGGCAACTTACTCACATCATGATCTGCAGTCACATTAGATGCTGCCAAACTGGTGTGTGAAATGTACCATATCAGGCCATCCCCTCTTTCCTTCCATACAGCATTCACTCAGCAAAGCACTTAAACATATATTTGAGTGCATTCAGGGTAGTCCTATATAAAAGTGCCTGTGTGCATCTTCTGATACCTTGCAATTGATCATGAAGCACAGTAACTGTAGATGAGCTGGACACTGTATGAGCCATATGTTTGTCCTCTCTCCCACTACTGCAGTGCATCACAGTATACTGCATGTGACAGGTGTGGGGTAAGCAGGGTGCATCCTAGTGAGTTTTGAGGCACTCCTTCCTCCAATGAAACGTACTGCAGGGCTATATATCCCTCTTCAGTTTAGTTTGCTAAGGAAGCTACTGCTCTGCTGTAGCAGCCCACCCTATCAGCGCTTAATGCTTGTACAGAAATTATAGAGGGTGCATCGATAGTGGAGCAGTTCCTTGCTGGTGACTTGCAATTCAGAGGAAAAGCTAGAAGTCATGCAATAATAACAACCACCAGTTTCCCTAGGGTGTCTTTCTTATATATAGTTTGAAACCTGTAAAACAATGAGACAGGAATCCTTCACCCAGGAGGTTCAAAGAGTACATCCAGGTGAAATGACCTCTATAAAGTGGCTTACAGAGTTTGCAGAGAATATCCCCTATAGATATTTGGCTAATGAAGGCAGCTTTAAATGAAACAAAACAGCTCATTTAATTTTTATACTTTTTTTTTTTGTTTTGTCCATGTTGGTTTTTTCTAATAATGTTTTGCTATGTTGTTCAGGAAAGAAATTTTGTTAAGCTTCACAGTTTTTTAATTGCTTTATTTTACTTTTAGGGCATGAGGGGAGGGTAGTACTTCCAAATTTTGAAGATACTGAGAAAATAAGAAAGGACAGAGGGTGTAGGGAGGAGCAGGATTCTCAAAGAGTAGATAATCAAGATGAAGCAAGTATTTAATACTCTGTTAAGTAGATAAAAATCAAGAAGAAATTAAGCATGTCCCTATTAGTTTCAAATGTCAGTTACAAGGCTGTTCTTTTCACCATCATTTTTTAAAGAAGCAAACACTGCTGCATCTTAATAATGTGAGAATTGCATTGCATTTCCAGAAAAAAAACCCACATATTTTTATTTTAATTTCTTTGGAAAAGAGTGTAGGAAGCAATTTGTAGTCCCTGCTTGGTGCTGGAGAGAATCCTGAAAGGACTCCAAGCTATGTGTAGCCTAAAATTTTAATGAGACAGAAATTTTAATGCGACAGCTTAGTTGTATGGTGGAAGTCAGGCTCTTGTCCTTGCCATGGAGCTGAGATGGATTAGAAAAGATTCTAGTTTAAATCACCTGTTTGTGTTTTGGCAAGCCATTTCATTGTTCGTTTTGCAATTGCATTGTATGCAACCAGAACCCTTCTACATGATGCTGGGCATCTTGGTTTTGTGGCAAATCTTTTGGCTTCCTATCATTCTGGCTGTCGGTAGGACTGAATCAGTTTAAGAAACCAGACTCTTGCCTCAGAGTCAGACTCTTGCACACATACACATGAAGGTTGGGATTAATGCTTCAGCCATTGCACATGCATCAACATATTAGTGGTTGGTTCCTGGCAGTGGCTGTCAAGAAAATACAGAGAAAGGAAGGAAACTAGGGTTCACATTTGCATTTCAGATTGTTTAAGACTATATACTTCTGCTTCTTAAAATTACCTCATGCCAGCATGTTGCATTGTGCTGCACTAATATTGCTCTGGCATCCTCAGATTTGTTGAGCATTCCTCCCTAGGGCATACTTGAACCATATTATTTTAATCTAAAACAAAATTCTGAGGCTTGATTAATCTGGATTTTGTCTTCCTTATCAGAATCTGGCCTTAGATGCTATATTAAAACAAGCCAGGAATGAAAACTTCATCTAAACTTAGACTCCTGAGCCTATCATCCATACTCACTTTTTGGACTCCCTCAAACACAGCACCTCACACAACATAGCCTTTGAAATTTTTGGCAGTGGCACCATCTGACATTTCCAGGGAGAGGCTATTCCATCTGCAGTTTTAACTGCAGCTCTCAGTTTTGGTAGACAGCAGTCTCAGTAGACAGCAGTCTCATGCCGTCCTTCTCTCTCTTACTAGGCTGCTTTGAGGGAACGAACAGTACCTAAAGCACCAGGGGTGGTTCTTGGGCCACTGGGAAGCTCACAGCTGTGAACTGCACCTCAAAGTCATCCTGCCAGGACAGCTGGCAGAGTCATCCTACCCAGACATGTTAACCCAGTAAGTGCTGGCTGCATGGTGAGGGTTGTGTGTCCAAGCCCTTGCACCCTCACTATGTGGCTGGTGGGGGGGTACCCAATCCACCACCACTCATGCCTTGCAGCGGTGAAAGTCAGCAGTGCCTGAACACCCCAGTATGTGCCTTCACTCTGCTGCAGAGTGGCAGATGCTAGCATCAGTACACCTCCTTCATTCTCACTGCCTCCTTTGTTGGTCTCATGGGCACAGCCCCTAACTGGTGTGGGCTGGTAGGAAAACCAGCCCAAGCAACAGGACAGACAAAGGCTGGGACATCTCCTTTCCACCTCACACAGCCTTTCACACCTGGAAAATAGAGATCATAGAATCACAGAATGGCTTAAGTTGGAAAGGATCTTAAATATTATCTACTCCAACCTCTTCATCACAGGCAGGGACACCTCTGAACTAGACTTGGTTACTCAAGGCCTCATCCAACCTGTCCTTGAATGCCCCCAGGGAAGAGGCATCCATAACTTCCCTGGACAACCTATTCCAGAGTCTCACCACTATGAGACTGAAGATGGGGAATCAATAACAGTTATGTCTGAAGCTGAACAGGAGCACAGTGGCAGAACTCAAACTGTATGTCTGAGTCCAGTTTTGCAAGTGCACAAGAACATTTTTTTCTTGCTTGGAAAAAATTATCTTCCCATCAGAGTCAATTTAATTGAAGTTTCTTCTTCCCTTTCTCTGTTTCAGCACTGCCACTTGCTATCAAGACGTGGTTGAAGCATACACAGCAGGAGATGGCATTGTTTAAGAAATAAAAAGGTAGAGCACAGGGCATTGTTTTAAACTTTCCCAAGACAGCAGGCTTATGAATAGGTAAGCCATAATTTATTAATAACTGCAGTCTATCAGGTTTTTCCATGTTTGTGTAATTTCATTCTGCAGCCATGTCAAGCTTGCAATTAGAAATCCTCTGACTAGAGGAATTGTCACGTGACCATGCCAGCAGCAGGACACTTCTGGTTGGAATGGGCCCTCAAGGGTCTCTGCAGAACAGAGGTAGTCTAGACAAATGATATCTATTGTCCATAAGCAGTTGCTTATAAGTGATTCTACTGGTATGAATAGAATAGAATAGAATAGAATAGAACAGAATAGAATAGAATAGAATAGAATAGAATAGAATAGAATAGAATAGAATAGAATAGAATAGAATAGAATAGAAAATAGAAAATAGAAAATAGAAAATAATAGAAAATAGAAAATAGAAAATAGAAAATAGAAAATAGAAAATAGAAAATAGAAAATAGAAAATAGAATAGAATCAATAAGGTTGGAAGAGGCCACAAAGATCATCAAGTTCAACCTGCCACCCAAGACCTCATGACTACTAAACCATGGCACCAAGTACCACATCCAACACCTCTTCAACACCTCCAGGGATGGTGACTCCACCGCCTCCCTGGGCAGCACATTCCAATGGCTAACAACTCTCTCTGTGAAGAACTTTCTCCTCACCTAGAGCCTAAACTTCTCCTGACACAGCTTAAGACTGTGTCCTCTTGTTCTGGTGCTGGGTGCCTGGGAGAAGAGGCCAATCCCCTCCTGGCTGCAACCACCCTTCAGGTAGTTGTAGACAGCAATAAGGTCTCCCCTGAGCCTCCTCTTCTCCAGGCTAAACAACCCCAGCTCCCTCAGCCTCTCCTCACAGGGCTTGTGCTCGAGGCCTCTCCCCAGCCTCATTGCCCTTCTCTGGATACATTCAAGAGTTTCAGTGTCCTTCTTAAATTGAGGGGCCCAGAACTGGACTCGGTACTCAAGGTGTGGCATAACCTGTGATGAGTACAGGAGCACAATGACTGGGCAAATCTTCCACAACACAGCAGTGTGCCCAGGTGGCCAAGAAGGCCAATGACATCCTGGCCTGCATCAAGAATAGTGTGGCCAGCAGGAGCAGGCAAGTCACTGGGCACACTGCTGGCTCATGTTCAGCCAGCTGTCAATCAGTACCCCCAGGTCCCTTTCTGTTTTGGCTGCTCTCCAGCCACTCTGACCGCAGTCTGTAGCACTGCATGGGGTTGTTGTGGCCAAAGTGCAGAACCTGTCACTTGGACTTGTTGCATGTCATCATGTTGGACTCTGCCCATCTGTCCAGCCTGTCAAGGTCCCTCTGGAGAGCTCTTCTACCCTCTAAGAGATCAGCACCTGCTCCCAACGTGGTGTCATCTGCAAATTTAGTGATTGGCTCAATCCCTTCATCCAGATCATCAATAAAGATATTGAACAGGTTGGGGGCCAGAACTGAGCTCTGGGGGACACCACTAGTGACTGGCCTCCAGCTAGTCAAGCACAAGAAGCAATGATTTTCCTGAGACCTCTTGTCATGCGAGCCTCCTTGCCATTCTTAACCAGCATAGTGTTAGCCTCAGATTTATTCCATACCTTCAGTCCTTGGCAGTAATTAACAAAGCAAACCACAGGGCACTCTCTGTCAAAGCCTGAAGATCACTAAAGCACAAAGTCCTGTTTACAGTGACCTTCCTTGCAGTGGTGAAGGACAAGTAGAAATGATGTACATATTTCACCTTTCTCCCTTCTTTCCTTTCCTTGTCACTGGATTTATTTGAGGCTTTCAAGGTGGAGGAAGCAGCCTGTCTCCTCTAGGGATTTCAGTGCCAGCTTCTAGCACCACAGCTTTCTTACCCAGTTAATACCTTGTTTCAGGAGCCTGGATCATGGAGGATAGAGGGAGATTGGACAACCTGCAGAGGAGAAATGTAAGGCAGCCTTTCCCAATTTCCTTTAATGCCTCTGAAACTGCACAAAACCCCTGGTCAGGCCTTACCTTCCACTTTCTATTCTCAGTGTCCCCAGAGACACTTGAAATCCATCTGGGGCAAAGAGGGGTGGTGAGAACAAATAATACTTCTAGCACTCCAGTGCAGAGCAGAGATGTATTTGTGAATAGGGCAACTCTTCACTAAAAAGGGACTTTTGATGAATTTCTATTCTATCAGCATAATGGTACCACTGAAATAGGTCATCATCCCTTAGCTGTGCATCCTCGTGTAGTTGTTAATGAGCTGAGATTCGCTTGTACACCAGGACTTGTGTTATTCTACCACATTAGAAGCAATTTGTGATGCTGAGTTTCATGGACCCTGACAACTTTAATGCTGATAGGGAGGAGACTTTTGCCCCTCCTACCCTTTAAACCTGGCTTGGTTATTCAAATCTGCCCAGAGAAAGAGGAAAACCTGTACATTTATTTTACACTGGATTAAAAAAAAATAGAGCTTTGTTCCTATACATTCTGGCATGTCCTTCTTCTTTCTATTCAAACAACCCAGATTGCATCAGAAAAGCTGCTTTTAGCAGCATTTAAGTCCTTGTGCCTGCTGATCATCCCCCAGATATAGTATATTGCTGAAATTATATTCCCTTACAAACTGCAAAATATTTACTACTGAATTTTGTGTTAGTACACTGGATTTTGCTTCAGAAAAAAAATATTACTTGCAGGCCATCTGGCAGAAATCTATAGAAGAGCTGATAATAAACTACTGCCCTGCCCCAGCGAGTAGGGCTGGTATCTGAATATCTGGAGTTTATAGGTACTCTGATCACTGTGTGATCTTTGCTTCTGTTCTTCCACATATGACAAAAAAAAAAATAAAAGATAACTTGATGCCTCCTTTTTAAAAGCACTTTTGATTCTAGACCAACTAGTTCATTCTCTCTGTAATCTAACCTAGTAGCATACTCAGAGAAGGAGTAGGGGATTTGCATTGGATTTTCAATGCCAAAAAAAAGTGATAAGAACTTCACTCCAGTTTAAAAGGGCAGTTTTTGTTAATGACAAGTTTTCATCTAAGGTTAATAACCAGGAAATTTATGACAATGTGCAACAAGGCTGTAATTTAGTCATGAATGTTTCAGATCAGTCCACCTCAATTCCAGCTCATTATAGAAATGAAAGAGTTGGAATTTTGATTGTACTTTTTTAGATGAAGAGGACTTAAATCCATCCATTCAAATAAAGGATCTGATAGTACTTTAAAAGAGTTGCAAGTCAGATCAAAGCAAGTCTACTTAGCACAGCGTGCCCTTCTGAAATTCTCCAGAGACCTGTCATTGCGGCCTTTAAGCCTGCTAGCAAGTAGTGCCAGCCCTAAAAAAACCCCAACCCCCTAATCATAGATTTTTAGGCAGTATCCCATCTTTGGCCCTCTGACCTGAAAAAAAAAAAGGGAAACCTTTTGCACAGAAATAATTTCCTGGCCTTTTGGCCTCTGCTTCAGACTGTGGGAATCACATAGAAGGATCAGCGATGAAAATAACTGGCTACCTTCTAGATGCATGCTGGAAGTTTAATATGAATTTTGGATCAGTCTACACTATGCCCAAATTGGTACACCCAGCTTTTGCTGTTAACTAGGGAATTCATTAAGGTTTTCACAGCCTGAGGCAACCACTTGGCTCCAAGAGTTTGACTTGAGCCAGTGGAACGTGTGGTATGTATTATGCAAAGCCACTGCATTGCATATGTGCAAATTATCTTCCAAGGATCATTAAGGCTGTTGTTTTTTCTCCATGGTCCCACTTCCAGTGCTCAACACAAAGTCACTCACATTGTGATGTCCCTTTCATGGGAAAGATATCCCCAGTGGTTCCTTGCTCAGGGCCACTGTAAGTATGTAGTATTCCCTCTAATGCTTTCTAAAGGCTGGTGCTATGGAAAATGGCAGTAGATACTGAGAAAAATCATAATCAAGCTTCCTAATGAAAATGTGAAGTTCCACTGACTGACTTCCAATTCATGTTATTCTAATGGTACTATTTTGTGCATTAGCATGGTAAAATACGAATTGTAGAAGTGCTTTACATTATGCTGCATATCACATAGAGGTCTCACTCAAGATGAGATTATCATTAAACTGGTATGTCTTGTGTGCACCTAATTAGGAAATCATCTTTATATCTTGCACCTCTATTGTCCAAATGCCTTTTCTGGTAAGAACTCCGATAAGACAATATTCATTAAACCTAGCAGTCAGCAGTTCCTAGGATGAAATTTACTGTGGATTTACCAAGCAGTCTAAATGATTGACATTGTTTTTCCCTAATTCTAGTGGAAAATTATTCTTAATCCTCTAGACTCCCTGTCAACATGTCTACATTTTAAGCTTCTGAATATATTCCAATTTTAGAACCTGGAAGAGAGTACAGCACATAATTGTTTCAACACTAGAGTCAACCAACCTTTTAAATAAAGATATTTGGGAAAAGGCTGGATGCTTTAACACAAAAAACTTCTAGTTGTTTCTTAATACAGAACATAACAATCTATCTTTTCGCTCTTTCTCCATCCTGATCTGGTAGATGTCTCATACTGGAGTATAACAAAACATGGTGCAAGGCTGCAAGTATCCTCAACCTTGTGATAAATTCAGTCTGAGAGGGATCTGAAGGGATACTAATTTGTAGTTGAAATAGTTCCTGCTAGTTGTGCCAGGAAGTAAAATAAAGAGGCTCCCTCTGAACATGGAATTGGTTCTCAACAGTCAGGTAGCATGACAGTGCCTACTGTAATCATGTGCTCTCTTCATTAATTAAAACAATATGGTTATTATTCTTCTCATAATAATATATAATATGGTAAATATTAATTTATGACTACATATTAACCTCTCTACACAAATGGAGGAGACATGTCTGCCTGTTAATGTACAAGATAAAACTTGGTTTTTTTTTTCCTTGAGTAATTGTTTTGAAGAACTAGAGCTTTGCAGATTTCCTAAGGAGGTTTCAGTCAATCTAGTAAAGGTGAAGAAAACCCATCAGTTTAGGCCTGCTTCCACCACTGCTCACTCTCCACAGTATAATGGTCTGAGACTCTTTCATAAGGATGGTAGAGGAGCCTTGCTTTACTTATAAAAGTATAAAGAGAGAAAGAGGCACAACTAATGAAAAGAATATATTTCCTCTTCATGATGTTACCCAATGCAGTTGTCTACTCTTATAGAAAACTGATCATTCTTTTTCCCTGTTTTCCCTTGATTTCTTCAGATTATAGATTTATTTTGATTCTCTGACAGTGTAACATTTGCATTTTGGGCATTCACCAAAGGCACGGAGAGTGCTTTACTCTGTCTGCGTCAGCTCTATTTAGGCAACTTAAAGCTCTATTTAGGCAATTTAATTTTCTCCATGTGTTAAACTGTTATTATGAGAGACAAGTATTCTTTTTAATGACTGATATTAAACTTGAAGTTGAGATTGTATCAAAGAAGACAAAGTGTTTGTTGATTCTAGTGCCCAGACAATCACTTAGAATGATTTTATAGATGTTTCAAGATACTTCCAGCCTGTGTAAACCTATATACCTATGTCTGCAGCAGATGCCAATATTGTATCTGCTGCACCATGACAAGTGAGGTGACAGGACCCCTGGATGTATGTTTGAAACAACCTCTTCACAATTTTTGCCAAATTACTGATTCCTGAGCTTTAATTTATCTATAGTGAATGCTCTCTCAAGTCACACTTAAGGATAATACCACTTTCCAGAAAACTCGGACCACAGGAAAGAAGGGGCTTTAAAAGTTGTATTTCAAGCTCTCACATTTCAGATTAGTCTAGGAATTGCAGTAGCACCAACCCCCACCCCTCAATTACAAACACAAAAAGATATAGAAGTATAGCAACATTTTCAGCTTACTTCACATAAGGTGTGTAAGTGGCAATTTCAAGCCCCAGCTATTCTGCTTGAATAACATCTTCTGTGTCTCCACATCAGTAATGCTACTTAAAATCAAACTCTAACCTAAACAATATCAGATTATTTTATTGAGTAGAATACATTAATAAACAGATGTTCTGTAAACGTGGTTACTAATCAAGCCCTGATAACTTGCAAATCATTCCTGCTTTCATGAAGGTGTTCCTTTGCCTGCCCTTTTCTTGGCTTTTTTGTTTGGTTTTTGTTTGTTGGTTTGTTTTTTTTTGGGGGGTGGGGGGGTGGGGGGGGTGTTTGTTTGGGGTTTTTTTAATTTGGTTGGGTTTTTTGTTTGTTTGTCTTTAATCTGAACTCAGTATTGGGGCTGTGGTTGTATGGCTGCTGAAGAAGTGTGAAGATTCTATGATTCTATGATTAGCTAAATTACTTCTGCCATTGCAATTTCTTCACTTACAAAAAAAAAAAAAAAGCTAATAATGTGTGTTTTAGAAGTTCCATTATTAGCAAAGTAATGATAGCTTATCAAATGTGTCTTACACACAAGGTATGCATCGATTTTAATGAGAAAGAATGATTTAAAGACACTCCTATTTTATTTGATGAATTTCTCAAAGGGTTTGCTTTTCTTCCTAAAGGTAAGATATTTTCTGAGAAAAGAACATTGCCCTGTTGGTTTTTTTTGGGTTGTTTTCACTTTTGTATGGAGGAAGTGTGAGAATATAAATTTTCAAATAATGTGATGTATTTTTTTATTTTTGGTTAAAAGAAAATAATTATTTGAGATCCTACTTACTAGTACCTTTGAAATAATGCTGCCTTACCTGGAAGCTCACAATCAGACCTTGAAGAACATGTTTGGATTTGATTTCTCTTTCAAAACATCATGCTATCAGACCATGTTCCACTTGTTACCAATCTAAGTTTCTAACCCTCTACTAATTTATAGTTAGTTGTGACTGCCAGTGGTATATTGTGGCAAGGAGTTACATAAATTAGCTCCAAAAATGCTTATTTTAATAGCCTTTGTTGATGTTGTTGCTGTTGGTTTCACTGCACCTGTTATCCAGCTAACAGAGTTTTGATTTAATGCTCTAGGCTGTCTGTCTCATCCCATCATGAAAGTGTACCAGCTGTGAAATTTTGTAATAGGAATCGTTCCTGCAATCAATGTAAGCACGGTTTTCCCAAACCACTGCTGCAGAAACAAAGTGTAGCTCATAATCTTCTGGAGTGAGGCAGAGAGGAAGAAAGATACAAAACAAAAGGAACATTCTTGGTACTTTGAAGAGGAACAAAGAATGTACTGAGAAAAAGGACTTAATAATGTAAAAATGGCAGGGAAAACAGGAGCTGCCTTTAGATCGGAGATCTGGCATGCATTGTCAAATTAAAATGATGTTTCAGGGGAAGCAGACCAAGTAGTTCAGTCTGTTGTTTTTATGCAAAAGATTCTGCAGTAAGCAATAGCTTGACTTTTGTTTGCCTTTGAGCGATCCACAAATTCAGAAGCTACAAAGCCAGAGAGTTGAATGCAGCACTGCTGCAAGTACGAAGCTGGAAAAAACTTTTCATTGCTGCCCACATCAGAGACCGTGAAGTAAAATGGTTTCAAAAGACTTTGAAAGATGGCTTCGTTTGTTCTGGAGATCAGCAGATGCAGCTTATATTTTTGTATGGACGTGCCCATCTGTACAGGAAGCTCCACGTGCAGCTAGGCAGGTATTTTTCCCTTTTGCTGAAATATCCTGTTGTACACCTAACTCAGAGCAACCTGATGCCCACAGATACTGTGGTTATTGCAGCTTTACTGCTTAATAAACTTTCAGTCTTTTGGCTCTGGATAAATCACTGTGTGACAGCAAATCTTGGCTATGAAAATGCAGATGATGCACAGTGCAATGTCTTACAGTACCTTTCACCTCTGAAGCCCACTACATGCCACAGGGAGACCTTATTGCTGTCTACAACTACCTGAAGGGAGGCTGTAGGCAGGTGGGGGTTGGTCTCTTGTCCCAGGCAACCAGCACCAGAACAAGAGGACACAGTCTCAAGCTGCACCAGGGTAGGTTTGGGCTGGATGTTAGAAAGAAGTTCTTCATAGAAAGAGTGATTGGCCATTGGAATATGCTGCCCAGGGAGGTGGTGGAATCACCATCACTGGAGGTGTTCAGGAAGAGACTTGATGGGGTGCTTGGTGCCATGGTTTAGTTGATTAGATAATGTTGGATGATAGGTTGGACTCGATGATCTCAAAGGTATCTTCCAACCTGGTTTATTCTTTTCTTTTCTTTTCTTTTCTTTTCTTTTCTTTTCTTTTCTTTTCTTTTCTTTTCTTTTCTTTTCTTTTCTTTTCTTTTCTTTTCTTTTCTTTTCTTTTCTTTTCTTTTCTTTTCTTTTCTTTTCTTTTCTTTTCTTTTCTTTTCTTTTCTTTTCTTTTCTTTTCTTTTCTTTTCTTTTTTCTTTTTTTTTCTTGTCTTGTCTTGTCTTTTCTTGTCTTTTCTTGTCTTATTTTCTTGTCGTTTCTTTCTACTCTGTATTTGTAAAAAGTTTTGCACATTGCTTCTGCCAGTGGAAGGCAGAATTTTAGAGGAGTTTCCAGGGTAGTTTCTGCTGAATGTGGAATGGGAGGAATACTGATGATTCACTCTCAAGGAAGTAAAATTCTATTTGGAAGCCTTGAACAGATATCCTTCAAGAAGTAATCTCACTGAAGTCACACAGGCCTCTGTTTGCAGAGCCTTTTCCACATGTTTCACCCCATTCATTCCAGATATACTCAATTGCTGAGTCTGTGTAGTACAAGGTGCTACCATTTGTAGGTTTTCAAACCATGAAAGGGACTTTCTTGTGTGCAGAGTTGGGGGTTGGCTGCAGGCAGAGGAATAGCCTTCCAACACAGGACTGGGGTTCAGGATGTCCCAGATATGTTCCAGGTTGTATTGCCCTGCAGTGTTGCTCCCACACAGTACTCCTCCTTACAGCTCTCTGGCTACACACAGCCCTGCTGAGCCGTGATGGGAATGCTGCCGGGAACAGCAGGAGAGGCTGAGAGTCCTCCTCAATTTCCACAAATGGCTGTTTCCCATGGCTTATAACTCAGACAGCTTTCATAGAGGATATGTTAAGTCAAAGCAGAGCATATTCTGCTTTCAGTGGTTTGCTTTCCCCAATTCAATGCTTTACCCTAATCTGCTGATGTTTCAGAGCTGCTAAAATAAGACATACACACACTCAAAAATGTTTCTCTTGCCCAGATATAGAGTTGCTGCCACCATTGTAGCTTGGTATCCTCATGCAGTGGGAATGAATTGAGATCAATTTTTAACTCCTGGCTCCTTCAGCTTGGTTGGCAGTTCAGATGTCTTTCCAAAAGCAGTAGATCTCATGCCTTACCACTGAAGAATGTGTCTCAGTAGCAGACCACCAGTCTTCCTAGGGCATCACAGCTGTAACCAAAGTCAACGTAATACCACAAAAAATACCCTGTTGTATTCAAAGTAGTTCAACATTTTCTGCAAGGATATGCAGAAGGACAGAGTTAAGTTTTGCCCTCCCTACTGTTTACTCTAAGGGCACATTTTCATGATGGCTGTCAGGAAAGGGGCTAGAAGGGCAGTGAGTTGAGGCAGACAGGGCAAACGTGGCTCCCTGAACAGAGAAAACTGTGGCTGTGATCTGTTCCCAACAGGCTGACACTCAGAGGAGTTGTCATGTGCTTGTGCTGGAGTTAAAAGGCCTTATAAGGCAAAGCCTGAACAAACTGTTAAGCAGTCTGAAGTGTTCCTCAGTGCTGAAAAACCTCCAGGGAATGCACAACATACCCCTGGCAAAGATTACAGCATATTTTACAGCAGGCTCACGGTGTAACAAAGCAGATATTGTATCTTTGACTTTCAGGCTCTGCATGCTGCTCTCAGTAAGAAAATTAAGATCAGGTCCCCTTCTCAGATTCATTTTACTGCAGTGGGACAAGCTACATGTCGTTCATTCAATCTGTCTTTATGATTTCCTAAAATTGCACATCAGCTCTTCTGGAAAGACACTCTCCACAGCAGAAAAATTATTTGGAGGACTTTGTGAGCCAATGACTGGAGAAGTCAGATCTGTTTAAGCTGTGGCAGTAGTCAATATCAGTGACAGAATGAGCAGACCTTGGTCATGAAATCTCCACAGTAAACCAGCACTACTTTGCCACATTCCAGCCCACCTCGGACCATGAGATGTGAAGACTTCCACCTCTCCTCTTTTCCATTCATGGTTCAGGAGGAACTGTGGCACAGTTGCCTTGCCCCTTTTCATGGCCAGAAAAGTACTGCATGCTTAGATGCAGCATCCAGAGAAACAACTGAAATCTTACTCTTGCTCCAGATAATCTTGCCCTCACCAGATACTCAGAAACTAAGATGAAGAACAACAACGACAAAAGTGATTAAAATGGCTGCACCACTGGGGAGCTCAGAGAAGACCTATTCTAATGTGCCTGTGGTACCCCTGTGCATCAGGGGCAGGAATGAGTTTTTAATATCTTCCCCTGAGAATGAAGAGGACCCTCCGTCCTGCTGGAGATAAAAGGCTTTGTAAAGCAAAGCCCGAAAATACTGTTTTGCTGCCTTTTCTTATGCTTGTTGGCTACAGCTAACAGAAGCTTCTAGTAATTTTTTTGGAGTCTTCCTATTATCTGCCCTTGTTGATGCTCCTCAATGTACTTTGAGGCCTTTATTCACTTACAAAGCAGTGAACTGTGCTAGAAAGATGTGAGCCATCTCCTTCTCCCATAAGCCAGATCGAACTGCTGCCAGTCTAACAGCTGTGCCTGTGGATGCCCACAGACATTTTATCTGATGTTTATTGGTTCTGTTATTTGCTCTCTGTAATTGAAGCCTGTTTACTGTTCCAGCCCATTTCTTGTTATTTTCTGATGTTTTAAAATAAATGCTTCTCAATTTATTGTTTCTACCAAGCTTCCTGTCTGCATCATGCAGGTACTCATCTAAAACTTACATGGACACCCAGAAGGAAAAACATGTTTAGTCATGTTTCCAAAGGGAATATGATTGTTCAGAACACCTTTATCTATTATAACAGTAATAGAAAAGTGTGAGTGCTAGCATGGAATGATTTTCAAAAAACACCACCACTGAATTAATATTTGTTTTCTTCCTTGTAAAAGGAAGCTGCATGGAGGTAGCTTTGCTCCAGCAGAGGAGGAACAGATTGGGTATCTCTTGGTTATCCACTGGTTTCTCCCTTGGATGAGAACTCATCTGATAGATCTCCATGCAAGAAGGACTTGCAAGCACAGATGTCATTTACAGTTGGTATCTTGTTCATGGATGCCAAAGATAGACTTAAAGCACTTTGAAAGTGCCTGTAGTTCACCTCTCTGTCCTAACACAAATTCAGACCCACTGCAACCTACTCAGTTACAGTGAGACCCATGTTGTCATGGCTGCAAAAGGTGCACCCATGTATTTTTGTTACATTATACCAACGACCTTCATCATAGGACAGACTTTTCCTACCTAACTTTTGGTAGGACACTGGATGGTGGGACACTGGCATCTTTGTAAATCAGTCCCTGAAGTGTAACATGGAAATCAGCCACCAGCTGAAGTGACTAGGGCTGAATGAGGACCTGGTAATAAAGCTACTTATCTGAGGATGGAAACTGACAGTGAATAAATAAGGTTGCAAAGTATCATTTGTCCTGTAACCCTAACAAAAACTAACTATTGTCTGTAAATATTTAAACTTTTCAGCAAAAATAATTCTGACTATTAACCAACCATTTAGTGCACAGCTTTCTAAAAATGGACAACTAATTGAACCGGTAAAACCACCCATTAAGACAGAACCTTAAATGAATATTGCAGAAACTCACATTGGAAATCCGTGAGCACAAGAGCATTCTCATTGAAGGCCTATGATCTCTAGGAAATGCGATCTCCTAACTACTGAGTAGCAGGAGCTGTTGACCAGAAAAAGCTAGACTAAGGAGTAGTTATTTTAGAGGATGGGTGGTAGAGTCAAGGAAGCAATAAAACAAAAGAAATTAAACAGAAAACCCTCCAGGAACACAAAACCCAACATACCACACACACACACACACACACACACTAAAAAACAAAACTATAGAGAAAAGAAGTAAAAGCAATACCATGCAGAAAGAAAAAATGCCCTCAAATCAGAATCATGTTTGGGAATATCAAATGAGTGCTAAACTAAAGGTCAGAGGAATCAAAGTGCGGAAATAGACGCAAATTCTCCACTAGCCAAAGCAGAAATAACAGATGGGTAAAACCCTGTTATTAAGGTTGCTTCAGGCCAGTGACTTGAAGTATGACTAAATTTGGTGTGTGTAACATACATGACTGCTTGCTTCTAGCTAAGGGCAAGCAGCGCTTTAACCAGTCTCCTGAACATAGTCCTTTTGTGGTGTAAAATAAACTCCAGGCTGACATAAACTGCTGACACTGGAAACTTTTTATGTCCTTCTCTATATTTTATCTGCAATCCCCCTTTTATTTATTTATTTATTTATAATTTCAGCATAATTAGTTGCAGTAGTAACGAGAAAAGATGAATGCTAATGATTTCCAGATCTTGTGGGAAGAGGTGGCTGAGAGCCACTTCTCCAGAAAATAATACAAGGATGCTGAGATTTAACTTTGCTTAATTCCTCAGTATTTACAAATAAAGAATGTCAGGGAGGTAAGCTAGATAGATCAATGCTGTACATTTTGACTCAGCACAGATCTGTGATAATGTCACTCTTGAGTGGTGTCGAAACTGTGTATTCAGCAATGATCCAGATATTCGAATAATACTACCTAACCTTTGCCTATCCTGCCAATTACTACCTTGTAATTTGTTGCATAGTTCTGAACACAGAAGATACTCCTAAAAACTGCTGTTTTCTCTGCAAAGAACTGTGAAGGCAAAAGGAGGATAGCTTGAAGAATTTAGTATTTTGTATTTATATCAGCAGGCAATGAAACTAAACAATGACAAAGAACATTTTTTTACCATGTACCTATGTGTGAAACCCCTACCAACTGAAAATTTTGATGTAAAAAAGGTGCAAAAGGAAACTTTGGCCTCTGACTGTGGTCTTTTTTATGAAGCCAAATCATGCCCTACAAAAAACTGTTAGGGTTGGTGGGAATTCCGCTGTGTCAAACAGCTTGAAGCCTGTGCCTTTTTCAATAGCATTTTTTATGCATCTGATCTCTGAAAATGAGTTGAACATTCATTTCCAAAGTTACTCTGGCTCAGAGACTGCTGATGGATGCGTATCTGGTTAGAGGAACTCTGTACCTGGGATTAAACTCTGTAGTACAAAACCATTTCATTTTATGGAATAAACCTGTACACTATCCTGCCTGGTTAGTGTGGGATTAAGAGCAGAGGAATCTGACTGCAAGTGAAATTTCATTTAAAATATAATTACCAAGCTGACTACAATGCTATTAGAGGGAGAAGCTCCACAGAGAGATGAATTGCTGTTTGTCTGCTTTATGATTCATTCATCTGATTATGCCAATTGAAACAATTTGCTGCAGTGTCTTTTGTACACAACCAGGAAACAGAGGCTCTCAGAGCTCCAGTGGCTCTCTCATTTTTGTATGGCTTGGTACCATTTAGATCAACCTGCATGTAATTAGACTCCAAGTGTCCTCAGTCACAGATAGAAGCGCTTTTCTCAAGAAAAGTGGGCAAAGCCATATCAGGTCAAATTTACCCAGTCTGTGTAAGCTAGCCTGTAATGATGGAAATCTTGTAGAAAACAGGCATGGGTGCTTTTAAGATCAAGGAAATCAGTAGAGTTGTACTGATTGAATGTGGGCAAAGGTCCCAGAAGAGGAGAGGGACCTGGGTGTGCTGATCGACAGCCACCTGAATATGAGCCAGCAGTGTGCCCAGGTGGCCAGGAGGGCCAATGGCATCCTGGCCTGCATTAGGAATAGTGTGGCCAGCAGGAGCAGGGAGGTCATAATGCCCCTGGACTCTGCTTTGGTTAGGCCGCACCTTGAGTACTGTGTCCAGTTCTGGGCCCCTCAGTTTAAGAAGGACAGCGAAACACTTGAGCGTGTCCAGAGAAGGGCAACAAGGCTGGGGAGAGGCCTTGAGCACAAGCCCTATGAGGAGAGGCTGAGGGAGCTGGGGTTGTTTAGCCTGGAGAAGAGGAGGCTCAGGGGTGACCTCATTGCCCTCTACAACTACCTGAAGGGTGGTTGTAGCCAGGAGGGGGTTGGCCTCTTCTCCCAGGCAGCCAGCACCAGAACAAGGGGACACAGTCTCAAGCTGTGCCAGGGGAGGTTCAGGCTCGAGGTGAGGAGGAAGTTCTTCACCGAGCGAGTCATTCATCATTGGAACGGGTTGCCCAGGGAGGTGGTTGAGTCGTCGACCCTGGAGGCGTTCAAGGGAAGATTGGATGTGGCACTTGGTGCCATGGTCTAGGCATGGGATCTGTGTTGATAGGTTGGACTCGATGATCCCCAAGGTCCTTTCCAACCTAAGTGATACTGTGACTATAAACCGATGCACATGGCTGGTAGAAACCCGGAGGTTTAAATTTGTTCTTTCTTATCATCTCCCAGAGCTGTGATCCAGCCCTCAGTGTGCCAGCAAGCTACTCATCGGGAAGCATTACAGAAAGCCCTAGGCACGTGCAGCCTTGAAGCTTTTCCCCCCTCATGACTAGATCTTTCCATGTGCCATTGTTCTTGCCAGATAAGAGAAGACCTCTTTTAAGTGCTTCTTGGCTGACACCAACCTCTCAATACACATATAAAAAGTGGAGAGATTTCCTCCTCCTGTTTTTCCCCCCTCCCATCCACAGCTGTCACTTATCTCCCCTGCTAAGCCAATTATAGTGCCTCAGAAGTGTCCCCATGAAGAAAGGGAAGCAGCCAGACAGATACCAATTGAATTTCCTGCAGGCACTATACAGAGATTGTTTTGTTCCCGCAACAGAGCAATTACTCCCTCGTGCCACTGGTGACTCAACTGAAGACTGAGCCTTGTGAGACAGTAAAAGTTATTCTATATTCCTAAAAATCCAGTAGGAACTGCAGATACAGATGAAAATATTGATTTCATTATCAAGTAGTCCAAACTGCACCCTAGCTTTTTGTATTCGAGGAAGCTGCAAAGCAAGAGGAAAATAAGGGAAGAGAGAGCAGTGTAGAAGACGAGAGAGCAGCACTGGGTAGGGAAGGGAAGAATAAATTATTATCCCTGGACTTCACTGCCTTTGTGTAGATAGCTGATGCCATCCATCACCTAGTAGAAAGAAAAAGATGTCATTATTTGGATTCCAGCAGCAGTCTGGATGTGAGTAAAGACTTGCATTGTGCCAGGCAATGCAGAAATATTGGACAAAGTGCAGTCTAAGGATGTGTCTCCTATGCAGAAAGGAAAAGCATGTCCATGCTAGCTTAAATAAATCTACCTAAGGTGACAGGATCTCTGCAGTACAAACTAGAGTACTGGCTAGCCCTCCTCTTCAGTATCCAGCATACAATTTGCACAGATGTTCTGCTGCTACTCAGGGTATCTAACACAAAGCTACTGTGAGCCTCTTCCTTATCCTGCAAACCCAGCCTTCCAGCTGCAGCCCAGTACAACACGTCAGTACAAGCAGGAGTGAAGTGTAACAGCAAGGACTCAGCAGCCTACCAAGGGTGCGTTCAAACAAGCTGCTAGGAAGTCAGATGTGAATTTTAATGCATGCAATATATTGGCAGCTGAGAGTGAATGTCTTGAAGCATTGTTAGGTCTATGCTGTAATGAATTCACATCATTACTGTGTTGTTAATATACTTGTATCAACAAACCCATACCAGTCAAAAGACTAGAGCCAATGGCTCTACATAGCAAAACTGTATTTTGGATAGAAGAATTTCCCCCAGTATCATTTTGTGAAATAAGACCAGCTGAAGTACACAAGAGCTTTTGCTAGAACAGCAGTTTTGCAGAACAACCATATCTATTACCAGTAGAGCACTGCTGGCAGCATTTTCTAGTGCAAGATCAACCAGCCATAATTTATTTAAAGTATGTTTTTTACTGAATGTTTGTAGAGTCATAGAATCACAGAATAGTAGGGGTTGGAAGGGACCTCTGGAGATCATCTAGTGCAAACGCCCTTCCAACGCAGGGTCACCTTAGGGCAGGCCACAAGGAACATGCCCAGGTGGGTCTTGAAAATTTTCAGAGCAGGAGACTCCGCAACCTCTCTGGGCAGCCTGTTCCAGTGCTCCATCACTCTCACAGTAAGGAACTTTTTCCTCATGTTAAAGTGGAACTTCCTGTGTTTCAGTTTATACTCCTTGCCTTTTGCCTCATCACAGGGTACCACTGAGAATAGAGTGGGCCCTTCTTGATACCCACTCTGTTCCTTTATCCAAGTCTTTGATGAAGTTTAACAAGACTGTACCCAGTACTGACCCCTGGGGAACACCACTGGCTACAGGCCTCCAATTGGACTCCACACCACTGATCACAACCCTCTGAGCTTTACCGTTTAGCCACTTCGCAATCCATCTCACAAAACACTCTTGTAATCCATGCCTCCTGACCTTACATACCAGGATGATATGGGAGGCAGCGTCAAAAGCCAAAAGGAGAGAGTCAAGATGGGCATCCACTGGTCTCCCTTCATCTGTCCATTCATTCACACCATCATGGAGGCTATAAAGTTAGCCATGATATCTTCAATATTTGTACAAGCTAAGTAATGTCTAACCAGCACTGTCCTCCCCTGATATTGTTTGATAGGGCAGGAGAAAGTAATGTAAGGAGAAAGGGAAGGAAGTTTTACCTTCAAAGAATAAAAAAGAAAAATCTCAATTTTCCTAACTACTTCAAATTGCTAACTGATGGACTCAATGTGTGTTTAAATTTGTATAAATTATGTTGTGGATGCAGATGTTAAAACATGTGAAACTTCTGTAAATGTGCATAACTAAAATGAAAGATGTGGTATGAAAGATGCATCACTTTGGCTGTCAGCACATTCACATGAAATTATTGCCAAAGATAAGGGAAAAGGGGTTTGCCCTCTCTTTTTTATGTGCCTAAATTGAAATCCATGAGTATACCTAATCTCCAGTTATATCAGGCCCCCTGTTGCTTGAAATCAACTTCTTACCTCATCTTGTCTCATCTCAAGCATCTATCATTAGATGACAGCCCTCCCAAGAAAAGACAATCCAACAGAAGAACAATGTAATTGCATCAGATTGTTGTCACAGGCATTTATATTGCCTATTTGCTCAAACTCTTTCCAAGAGTTACTGACAAGACAATGGTAAAATCTATTTTTCAAATCCATTAAGAAAGTATTGTTAAAATATGTGATTATTTGGATAAGTCTTCTCAAGTTCTTCCTGGGGCACAGCAATCAACAGTTTCAGAAATGTGTCAGACAACAAGCAGAAGTAGAAAAGTTTTGTATTTTTCTAAGTAAAATTCTGGCCAGACATTTGACAATCAGGACTGACTAAAGATGGTTTGGAGTAGTGAGGATTTCAATACTCGTAGTAAAAAGCAAACAAAAATCTGTTTGGTAGCTGCAGAGTTAACGCTATTTTGGTGACTAATCTGGTGACTGAAACATTAGCAGCACTAATCCAGCTCAAGCAAAACACTTTTAGCAGTCTACAGTTTGTTTTTTTTTTCTTAATTCCTTATGTTCAGCTTGTGACACTCACTGTACAATTATTTGTCCCCCTACATGCTAGATCAGTCCAATGAAACCTCTGTAATAATAACCTCCCCTATTTAACAACAGAACATTAACATTCCTAGGAAAAATTGTGAAGTCACTGCATCTACCAAGAGCAGATCAGCAAGACTGTGGTCTTTCCTCTTTCTCGGGTGTAAACACATGACTTTGCATGTATCCTGAGGGAAAAATAATTGACTTCTCAGGATACTTTGGTGTGTGTTGCTTTATGTTGTTTTGCTCTCACTGGTCCAGACTTCTTGCAATTAATTCACCAACATTCAATGAGAAATTCAAGCGCTGAAACACTGTAACTATTTCCATCTGATGTCATGCTAGGGAGCAGCAGCTTGGCTTGCTCTTACTTTTGCTATTGTAGGTGTTGCTGCTTGGAGTTTTCAGTCACACCTGTGAGAGCTATCTCTCCCTTTACTTTATAGGCAGGTACACTTTTCCAATGATATTTCACAGCGTAGCCTAATACCTATAAATCCTGTTCTGTTTTTTAGGATTAAGCCTCTTCTTTTCCAGCTCCAGAAATTTTTCTCAGTTGTGATGGTGAAGAGTGTCCAACCTCCACTACAAGATTCTGAGTATACTTCCAAGCAAGGTGTAGCAAATGTTCTCTGCTCACCTGTGGTGAAGGTTTGTTTGTTACAATACATCACAATTTTATTGACCTGCCTTCAGAACCTATACTGAGAAAGGCATTGGGAAAACTTAGGTAACATGATGAATAAAATACTAAGTTTATATCAAAATTTAAAAGATTTAAAGTATAAGAGATACATATTTATTAGGTTTTCCTGAATTCAGGTGTTTCCTGACTTCAGAGAAGCAAGATACTTTTGTGATTTTTGTACCTGTTTACTCCATCATCAATACACTGATACTGGAATTCTTAAATTGAATGCATAATAGAGGGATTTTTGGACAGACTGCTAATTTCTGTGTGCTTAGCTGTTCTAGCCCTTCAGTCTCACTGAAATAATTGTTAGTTCTACACAAACTTTCAACTCAGGGAAGAAAGCATATGCTTTTGGCACATTTCCTAGAAGAGAGTCTGGCATCCATCTTTCCCAGAGGAAATAAAGTTATGTCTTCTATTACTTCTTAAAGAAACCAATTAGCCTGTATTAAAAATAAAAATGAAAATAAAACAGTATTTTAGAACATGCAGAATAGGGGGAAAAAAAAGTAATTTGAGGCAGGCTTAGTATTTTGGAAATGAGGATCTTCTATGGTGTCTCAGGTTGGTCACACAAAATCCATATTCATCACTGTACACCATTTAGTATTTAGTTCAGTATACCAGTATTCATCCCAAATAAATGTTTATTTTCTTCCACAAAATAAATGCTCCTATTGTCAAATGAAGACAGTCCATTTTTAACTGCAAATTACTCAATTTGCAATAATGTCCTCTGTTCTTTGTAGTTCAAACTCATGTTGATGACAAAAGTAATTATTCTGGCTTGAATCCAATTGCTTAAAAGGTTACATTCTGCTTCCCTGACCTTTTTATAGTAAAATAAGACTCAATTCTCTCTGCAGATTTGCATGTAACAATACCAAGGCATAGTGCTTAATAAAGAATTAAGGACTTCAAGCTGCAAAATTAGAAACCATAAGACTGCCACATTCCACTCTTATCCTTGATTCTCCTCAGCACTCTTGATGGAAGAAACCATTCTGATGATGGAGGAAAGGACAGTCAGATCGTCTGGGCAAGCTTACATGTTAGAGCCTCAAGGTAGTCATACAGAGCAAGATCGACTCTGTTGGGTCAGACTAAGGAGCCACTGACTTAAGGAAGAGGGTATACATTAAAAGGACAGTAATATATGTGATACTTCCTCTAAGTGCTCTCACTATTTCAAATCATATGATGCTCAGAGACTTCCTAAAGTGAATATAACCCTCCTTGGACTTAGCTGGCCCAGGCTTATATACTCGCTCTTTGAATGTCAGTAACCCTTTAGCACCCACAGAATTCTTCAGCCAAAAATGCCTCTTCAAGACATTCATGCTTCACAGATTTCCACTATTCTTTCCCCAGTTCATCTCTTTCCAGGCTAACAATTCTCAGTTTGCACAGCCATGCCTTGCAAGAAAATACAACTCCTTCCCTGTGGTCATCTTTCCCAGCCTTGTCTTAATCTTCTCCAATTAGTGGCAATATTGCTCTAATTCTTAATCACGGGTTATCTACATATATATATATATATATATATATATATATATATATATTTTAAGCACCATGGGATCTTTAAATTTCCATTTAAGCAGCTTCTTCAAAGTGCTGAGTTTTCATATCACGCTGTGCCTAGGGTATGTAAGCAAATGAATTCAGGCTCTGAAGCAGCAAAGCTTTCATTTCGCTTTTTGCTTACCTAACAGGGGGTAAATAATCCCATTATAGATTACAGGCATATGTCAAGCCTGTGAGGGTCTGTGTGGTGAAAGGCAGCATTCATCCTGCCAGCCTGGCTGTGTGATGCAGCTCTTAGAGAGGATGTGTAGCTACTACTACCTGAAAGATTACTACCTGGGTGCAATACACACTCTTCTTTGTGACTCTTTCCCATGCCTTACATGAAATTAGGCTGCTGTGTTCACATTGAGAATATCACGACAATACAATGTTCTTTATCATGAGATTTAAGAAACTAGTCTGTGTGAGGTTGTGAAGGAGAACAGTAACTATCATGAGGCCTGATGGCACTTGTTTCTCTGTTTGGGAAAAGCATCTTCTGGGCTGCGTGGAGAAAATGTTAATTTGAAGGTATCTCCTGTTTGTCTTTGTCTGAATGTAAAGAACTGGTAGTGTCACAAAAGGGCTTCTGCTGAGAAAGACATTTCTCCACCGCACTTCTTTACGATCATCTTGTTTCACTTGCAGCAAACTGAAAAACATTGACTGCATCGCTTTAGACTAACAGTGTTGACCTTCAGTAAAGAGAAACACAACTCCATTTTATAGCTTTTACTCTCAATTTATGTAAGATCAATATAGAATCAGGAGCCTCATAGATGCTACCTTTTTAAAAGTTTAACCATTGTAATCTCTGCAAATTGAAGTTCAGCAGATGGTAATGCTTACAGGATTGCATTCCATTCTGGAAAAGCAACATGGTGTCCCTCAGTCCCATTCTTAATTTTCTTGCCATCATTTCTTCACCCAACTGCATGGAGCACAGTGTAGTGCACTGTTGGCACTAACTTGCTGGCTCAAGTATGGATGATGAAAGTATTTGTAGAGTGTGTGGTCTGTTGAATGGAGATGCCACTGAGCAGACAGAATAATACATATATAAGGGATAGAAAGAATCTCATGATCTTTCACTTGAGAAAATATATGATGCTATATAATCTTGGTGATGTTTGATCACAGGACCTGTATAGAAATAAGAATAGCATCCCTACAGCTTCTGCCATGGCATCCTACAAGTAGTGCTTGGAGTGATATTACAGTGTCAGCTAATGAATACAGTATGCAGGAACACATATCTGACTTATTTTCTGAACAGCAGTTGTCCAGTCAGAGGTTCTATTGCAAGACATGGCTCACAACAGGACAAAAGACCAAGTAAACAGACCTTAGGTTTTAAGATTCTTCTTGGTAGATTCTTATTCCAAAGGAAATGCCTCCTCTTTCAAGAGAGCTATTTTTGGAAGAAGGAATAGCTGTGCTTGTGGTGTCATGCATAGATAGAGCAGGGCTATGTTAGAATTAGTATTTTCAATTCCAAGTTTTCCTTGTGTCCTCTGAAAATGCACTGCTGTATTCAAGACATTAAAACCAATCTTATTCATGGCTGGTTTTAGTGTGGTGGGTTGGAAATCTGACACTCTCCCAACATTAAGTTGGCCAGATCATCTCAGTCAGAAGCAAATGGAAGCTGTACTTACAAGCAAAACTACCATCTACAATGGAATGCAATGAATATGTACAAATATACAATATTTACAATATTTACAGATATTTACAACTAATAAACAGCACAAGGACCCCCCCTGAACAAAGACTAGGGTAAGCTAGTAGCAACTCCCTCCCTCATCCCACTTACCCCCCTGAACACAAAAGGGACCAGAGAAGGAAGCAGAGGGACATTAGACTTAGCCAAAACAATGCAGCCAAGGTCAAGTAGAAACAAAGAAGCAGAGCAAAGAAGCAAGAAGAGATAGAAGTTGTTTTGCAAACTAAATCTTCTTGTAGATAAGTCTCCAATGGGATTGTTTAGAACTATCATTATTTTCCTTCTTATACCCAGTGGTGATTTATTTGCATTTTACTACTTTCTGTTCAAGATCTGTGAAAAATTTTTAAAGGCATAGCCTAAAACTACCACACTTAGTTTGCAGGCAGGAGCAGCACTCAGAGCTGCTGATCAGGACATAAAAAGCTTTAATGATGCATAACTATCAGTCTGTGAAAAATCAACTAATGTTACTGCATTATGCTGCATTATAACTCCATACTGCAATGTTCCATTAGCCACTGAATCCAGATGCTGTTTTGGTTTGCTGGATGTATTTAATCTCCCTGTATTAGCCTTGGTGTGCCCTAGAAATTATTTTGTCTTTGCTTTATATCTAATACAAATTTACAGAGAGGGATAATGTCATTTTTGAAGGACTTCTACTGTACTTTCTGCTCATTTCTGCTGATTTTCATTGCAGCTTTCTAGTACAAATGATCCAAACTTGTATTCACTGAGACTGGATTTGTTAGCTGAGCTTTGTGTCCCCATTGCAAACATCACAGTGATGAAAATGTCTGAACGCTTACAGTAAAACAGGTAAATAGAAATAGGACCAAACCAGTGCCAGCACACACAGGATCAGTGCATGAATAGCAGAGCAACACTCAGTAGTTTAAAATCCTTTACAAATCAGAGGAGAAGCTGTCACTTTGTGTCAGAGATGAAAAACCAGGATCTTTCAGTCCACTTCTGTATTCTGGGTAACTTCACCTGAAAAATGCTGCATAGCAGGCTGTTTGCTTGCTGCTGAGCACAAAGGAAGTCTAACAATTGCAAGCTAGATGTCCATCATAGCAAATTACAATACAGCACTTGAGCTTCTGGCTTCTGTGCAAATTAATAAACCTCATCAAATGCAAAAAAGCATTCCAGCCACTGTTCAGGTTTCTGGAACCAAACAGCCTCTTTTTCTCAGCAATCTCTGTCACATCATCACTTATTCTTGCAGAAGACTTGCTTAACATCATCTTCATCAATGACCAGGATGAAGGGATAGAGTGTATCCTGATACAAAACTAGAAGGAGTGGGTGACACACCAAAAGGTTGTTCTGCCATTCAGCTAGATCTGGACAGGCTGGAGAGCTGAGCAAAGGTGAACCTAATGAGGTTCAACAGGAATAAGTGCAGGGTCCAGCACCTGGGGAGGAACAGAACCGTTCACCAGTACAAATCCAAGGATGACCTGCTGAAAAGCAAATTCGTGGAGAAGGATCTTGAAGTCCTAATAACCTACAGGATGGCAATGTGTCCTTATGGCCAAAAAGGCCAATGGTATCCTGGGGTGCATTAAGAAGAGTGTGTCCAGCAGGTCAAGGGAGGTTCTTCTCCCCCTGTACTCTACCCCAGTGACACCACATTTGGAGTGTGGTATCCAGTTCTTAAGATCCCCAGTGTGGGGGGAGAGGGATATGCTAAAGAAAATCCAACAGGGAATGATAAAGGGATCAGAACATCTGTCTTGTGAATGAAAGGCTGAGAGACCTGGGGCTGTTCAGTTTGGAGATGAGAAGACTGAGAGGGAATCTTATTAACATTTACAAATATCTGAAGGGTGGGTGTCAAGAAGAAGGATTAGAATACATAGAATACATAGAATAAACCAGGTTGGAAGAGACCTTCAAGATCATCACGTCCAACCCATCAACCAATCCAACCCATCAACCAATCCAACCCACCTAAACAACTAAACCATGGCACCAAGCACCCCAACAAGTCTCCTTCTGAACAACTCCAAGAAGGGGCCAACGTCTTTTCAGTGATGCCCTGTGGTAGAATAAGGGGCAACAGACACAAACAGAAACACAGAAGTTCTGATTCAACATCAGGAAAAATTTCTTTACTGTGAGGGTGACAGAGCACTGGATCAGGCTGCTAAGGAAAGTTGTGGAGTGTCCTTCCCTAGAGACTTTCAAGACCCATCTGGATGAGTTCCTGTGTGAACTGCCCTAAATGGTCCTGTTTTGTCAGGGGAGTGAACTTGATTTCCAGAGATCCCCTCCAACCCCTGTGTTTCTATGATTTTATGAACATTCTATGATTCTAAGTGCTGCTGTAAGACCCTTCCCCGTGCAGTGCTCCCTGTGACTGAGCAACATCAGCCTCAGAAGAACAAGTAAAAGTAGAAGGTCCTTTTCAGCCAGGAGCAGGATGACTCATAGGTATTTTTCCTTCCCTGACAAAGCAGAGTAACACACCTAGTCAGCATGTCAAAAACAAACAAACAAACAGCCCAAACCCCACAAAAAACCCAAACACACAAAACAAAACAAAAAAAACCCAGACCCCCAAACACCACAAAAAACACAAAAAAAGCAGCTGTGTTGAAAGTTATTGTAGCCAACTGGAGCAGATAGGTTTTTGTCGTATGGGAATCCTACTTATGTCTCTTTTTGACACTATGGCATGGCAAGAAGCTTTAAAATAATTACTCAAACTACAGAAAATATACTACAGATGGTTAAGATGAAGAACACCATGAACTGGAGGTCTGACTCAAGGATATGTGTCTTGACCTTATTAAAGAGTAGCATGCTACCATTGTTGTTAAATAAAAAATTACATTTTCTTTTTCTTTTCAACCTATGTGTGGACATATGTATGTTCAATTATTTAACAATCTATCAAAATTTCAGGGAAACTACACAGCCAGGTCATAAGAGAAGCTTCTCATAAGAATGAGCAAATGAGAGGTCCATGTACTGGAATTCATGGAGGGATCTGTGCTAGCCGATGTATTCAAAAATGACCCAGGAAAGGAGGTGAGCTGAAGAATGAAAATATTGAGAGTAGCACGGGGAATGTGTCAAGTGTGAAAAGCTGCAGACAGACTGAGTGAGAAAACAACATGAAATGCAGTGTGGGGAAATTAAATACAAAGCATTCCAACAGGACAAATATCATCTGAGCTTTCCACACAAAATAATGGAAACTGAGTGGATGATGACTTCTTAGGGGAGAGGTCTTAAGGTCATGACAGATAGTGCCAAGAAAATGTCAGCTTTGTGTGAAATAGCAGTGTGCCCGGTTGACGGTGTCCCTTTAAGAAAGGGAATATGGTGGACGGAAGTTGGTAAACGGAAGGAATATTCTAAACAATTTCATTGGTTGAGTGGGAGGAAGCACTATCTGGCCTGAGAGTGAAGTGGGCATTCCCAGCACTTCTCTGTCACTCTTGCTTCCGCCTTTCCACAAGGCAGCAAACTGCTTTTAACTTCTTTCTTTTCTCTTTCTCCCTCTTTTCCGAACTATTCTGGGGAAAGGGGGGAAGAGAGGGGAGAGCGGAGGTGAGGATCCCCCTCGGCCGAGGGGGTTACTCTCATTTCTGTGTTACACTACTGTATATCTTTGTATATATTGTAGATATTGTAAATTTGTAAATATTCCCCTGCAAAATCCTACACTGCTTTGTAAATATAGCTCCACTGCTTTGCTAATTCGGCTGGTGAGTTTTTTTTCCTTTCCCTTCAATTTTTTTTCCCTTTTACCTTACAAGGGGGAAGGGAAGAGGCTTCTCGGCCTTACCCTTTCACCCACCACAAGCAGTCAACAAAAAAGTCTAGCCAAAAGCGATCAAAGAATAGAGAACAAACCAAGGGATATAACAATTGGTGTTTTGCTGACCCTTTAAATACTGTGCATGATTCTGGTACTGTAATCCCAGAACAGACATTATAGAGTTGAGGAATGGTAAATTAAGGATGTATAGAATCACAGAATTATTTTGGTTGGAAAACACCTCTAAGATCATCGAGTCCAACCATCAACATAACACCATAATGGCTGTTAAACCATGTCCTGAAGTGCCATCTCTACATGGTTTTTAACACCTCCAGGGACAGTGACTCCACCACCTCCTTGAGCAGCCTATTTCAATGCCTGACCATTCTTTCAGCGAAGAATTCTTCCTAATACCCAGCCTGGTGCAATTTCAGCTATTTCCTCCCATTCTATCACTTGATACTAGGAGAAAAGACTGACCCCCATCTAACTCCAACTTCATTTCAGGTAGTTCTAGGAAGCAGTAAAATTTCAGTCTCCTTTTCTCCAGACTAATCCCAGTCCCCTCATGTTCAGAGGTAAGGAGTAGTTTCTATGCAGGGAATTGCTGAGTAGATGGGGGACACTTCCATCTGCAGAAGAAAAATATCAATGTATACAACTGTGAATAGTAGAGAAGGGCTGATAAAGTTCACTGCTGTCCTGTTCTGTAACAAGGGGACATCAGATTCAGAGAGTGGGAACCAGGTTAAAACCAGACAGGGTTAGATGATTTTTCAGGCAACAGGTCTGTAAAAATCCTTGGCAAAGGATGATGTCATAGTACAGGCTTACATGGTCCAAAGGCTACCAAGGTTAACTAAACACACAGAAACACATACAAGAGCAGGAAATTCCCTGAAGCAGAAGTACCTGGAGACTGGCAGAGTGTTTAGAGAAGCGTCATGTACTCAGCCTGTGCCTATTGTTTCCCAGGTATCTACTTCAAGTGACTGCTGGAAGCAGGGTACAGAAGAAGCTAGACTCTTGGTGTGGCACAGAGCAGATGGCCTCAAGTCTGTGTACTCTCCAAATAAGCCTCTGCATTTATACATGCAGGGTGGGGCAGAGACCTAGGGGCAACTTATCTGTGTGGCTTCAGAAACATTACTGAAGGATGGACAGGCAGAAGGCTTGTCACAGCTGATCTAGCTACTTGTATTAATCTTGGTGATGTGTAAACTCAAAAGCTTTTATTGCTTGGGTTTTTCTCACCACTTCTTGTAAAGACTTCCTTGTTCAAGAGCTTTATGAAATATTCCAGTGCAAAGTAGAAATATCAGCAGTTCAGTCTGGACAATTCACTGTCCTTTGCCCAGTAGAAAGGGTGATCAAGCATATTTTCTATCTCCTGGAACACTTCTTCTATTCTCAAAAGCCTTTCCTTACATGTAGTCTATTCTTCAACAGTGAGTAAAATTAGGAAGAACTCCTGATAGGACTGTTGCCTTTTTAGTGATTGTGTTTCTTTCTCTTTCTACATATAGATTTATATTTAATATGCTGCAAATCACCTCTTAGCACTTCTCATTGTCTTAACTAAGAAATAAATATCTTACCTGCTCTAACCTCCAAAAGCCACACTAAGCTGGAGAAGGTGACTTTTGATTATAAATTGTAACTACATGTTGTATTAAAGACCATGTCAAAACTGATCTCTTTGCAATTCTCATTTGTGCTAGCATCTGGAATAATTTAAATTTTAAATGAAAAACTGACCTCTGTGGTTAGCCAAATCAAAAGCCTGAAAAGCTTTATGCTTAAAGTCTCATTTAATTCCTAAACAGATCAGGAAGATGTAGAAACCAAAATCTGACCAAATCCTTCAAAAGGAAAAAAAAAAATAAAAAGGAGAAAGAGAGAAGAATGAAAAAGGAAATAAAGGAGAAGAGGAAAGGGGAAAGAAGGGAAAGGGAAAGGGAAAGGGAAAGGGAAAGGGAAAGGGGAAGGGAAAGGGAAAGGGAAAGGGAAAGGGAAAGGGAAAGGGAAAGGGAAAGGGAAAGGGAAAGGGAAAGGGAAAAGACTAACCTATTCACTGAGAAGTTTGACAAAAAAGCAGAAACAAATAAAGCCTAATATGTACATTCTGCCATGACTAAACAATAAGCTTATTTGGTGACCATTTCTGTGATGTAGTTTAACCAAGAACTTACTTGAAAATTAAGGAAATGCTTGATGTCTTTGACAGGAAGGGAAGGGATTACTCATGATATTTGATGTTAATAATTGGATTGCACTGGGTAACACCCTCCATAAATGCAAAATTCCTTGTTGAACAGGCCTGGGCTACAAGGACTGCAGGAGGTGATCTCCTCCTCAGGCTGCCAGCTCAAGTGCCCCAGACCTGTTCCAAGTAAAGGAGAATTCAAATAGATGTAAGCAGAAATTGTCTGAGTTTTGGAAGATTTCCACCAGCTTACCTCCCTCCACCTTTCCCTCCCCCAACCCCCAGTTGTTATATATATATTGTTAAATATATGCAGTCAGCACTGTGTGGAGCAATTCTGCTGAAAAATGCAATATCCTTACTCTTGATTTAGGCAAGGGATTAATTAAAAACACATACGAATTTGCTCTCCTGTCAAAACTCCAGTTGATCTAACTAGGCAGGCACTAAATCTAACCAATTTCCTAAGCATCATTCTGAAATAGCATAGCATGTTGAGAGAGATGAGGTTAGCTCCTTCTTTGGCCAGGATGTACCAAGATCAGGGCAAGACCTTTAGCTTTTAAATAAAAGCAAAGTTTACCAGATTACATGGGCAAATGAGCATAACATAGCCAGGAACACAGGCTTCTCTACAGAAGTGGGAACTGTAAATGTCAGCTCAGGATACCAAGAAAGAAGCCAGCCTTACAAAATTCAGGATATCTTATGATGTCAAGTGCCAACTGGCTGTTTAGTGTAAATCCTAGATATTTATTCTATAACAGTTTGCTATAAACTGAAGCAAGGCAGATCCTCAGTTTGCCATTAACTAAGCATTGACTGCACTCTCAAATCTTCTGTGTGACAGGAAAGGACAAAGCTCAAATGCATAGGTAAAATTGCTGCATAATCGTTTCTCAATCTTTAGAAATTAACAGTGCCATAGCTCACTATCAATTCAGTAACTTTTTCTGAAAAGAAAAAAGACACCAAGTGTTATAAAAAGTGGGCTATTGCTATCCTATTCTATTTTGAAAGGTGCTCAAGTGTTCTGGAAATAAATCACACATTGGTTTTCACAGATCTAAGTATAAAATCCCACAATCATGCATTTCTCAGTAGTAGAGGCATCAGTAAGAACTGTTTTGGTTTTGGTTTGGTTTTGTTTTCATAGAATTGTTAAGGTTGCAAGGGACCTCAAGGATCATCTAGTTCCAAACCCCCTGCTATGGGCCAGCAGCACCTCACATTAGATCAGCCTGCTCAGAGCCACATCCAGCCTGGACTTAAAAACCTCCAGGGATGAGGCTTCTACCACCTCCCTGGGCAACCTGTTCCAGTGTCTCACCACCCTCATAGGGAAGAACTTCTTCCTAACATCCAATCTCAATCTACCCATTTCCATTCCCCCTAGTCCTATCATTACCTGATGCCCTAAAAGGTCCCTCACCAGCTTTCTTATAGGCCTCCTTAAGATACTGGAAGGCTACAATAAGGTCTCCTCATTTCAGCCTTATAGAAGAGGCATGAAAAGAGTAAGTTTAATGAGCACTGTATAATGTAATGTTTGTAGTGGTATAAAAAGACATTGTTGTCACAGAGATAGCCTGCAAACATCTAGTTCCTGAAGTATTTTTGAATGCACATTTCATTTGTTTTATAAGACAGCTTATGGAAAAAATTGCTAATATGGAGAAGAAAGCATGGGTTTCTGGTAAAAAATAAGGAAATGTTAATTCTGTTGCTGGCTCTGCTATAATTTGCCGGATTACCCTGAGCTATTTTCCTAACGATTGTACACCCTCAGTTGGACACACTAGCATGTCTTTTCTCCTCATACAGTCTCTGCTTGTCTTACTCAGTTGCAAACTGTTTGGAGTGGGCTAGTTCTCACTGTACACTATGTAGGTCCTATGACAACAGAAATCTGATTTTAACTCTCACCAGATCCATTCAATTAATAATGTCCAAAATAGAAATGGAGGCATCACAGAGGGTAATAAATTGGTGGCATGAGAAATGCAGGGAAATGATATAAAGGGAAATAAGGATTTCATTTTATGGGCTTAGTGGGTGAAGAGAAAGGTAAGCTGAGTTGTGATGTGAAGGCTGAGGGTGGAATAAGACTGTTGAAATGCATGTAAGACATAAAATACTAGACTTTCAAGACAAAAATAGCCCATCTTATTTTTCCTTTTCCTCTTTCGTTTACTGTTTTGGGAGATGCCCCTGGGAATGCATTCCCCAACTCATACTGCCAAGCACAAGCAGGATGAAAAAAAAAAAGGAAATAAAAGAAAAAAAAAAAGAAAAAGAGCAGGCAGCTCCTCATAAATCTCAAGACTGCTGGTTTGTGAAGTTGCAAGAGCAGCACACACCAGTATATCTCCCAGTCTCCAACTGTTGTGGGTTTAGGCACAAAATCGCCAACATTTTCACAGAAAATATTGCTACTCTCTAAAATTTGCCTGGAAATCACTCAGGGGTAACATGCATTTAATTATTTTATAATCAAATCCCTTGCTGAAGGCAAATTGAGTGCAACATTTCTTTTATCACCACCTCTTCTTTGCCCCTGCCTATGCATATGATTGCTGCTATGAAAAAAATCAGACAGAGAAAAAAAATTAAAAAAACCTTTTTACTGTATCTTTAAAGGCTACAGCCACATCTAGAAAACTTTGCTCCCCAAATGGAAAATCTTTCTCTGAGTTAAATCATTCCAAGCTTCTCTTTCTGTCACTTTTATCTCTTTTTCCATCCTGGTGTGTTTAGTCTGAGTAACCATGTGGGTGTTGCAATGTTGAGTTCATATCATGTACTCTTCTCACCTTCTGCCTTTACCTGACCCAGAGGGGAACACGTCCTCTGGTAAAATCTCACAGCCCAAGCACCAACTCACTCTTAAAGTCTTACTAATAATAAACATCAGTCTGATAATATATGCATATATATACTTATACATATATACACAAAAATTACTATGTATACTCTGATATTATATGTATATAATCTGATACTCTCTATATAGTAATAATAATATCTATAATAATGAGAATGGAGAAGATATTAAAAATGGCTTGAAAAAATCCCTCAGCCTTTACTATATATGGCATTTCGAGTGCATCTAAGCCCTTGAATCCTTCCCACTGGCTTGAACAAAAGGGTTTCCACTTCTAGATGCCATCTCCTTATAAATCAGAGCAGCAAAAATAAACAGGGCATAGCTCCCACTTAAAGCAGAGAAGAGTATGAAAAGGAAGGGATGAAAGTAGAAGATTTGCAGCAAAACAATACTCTTGCTGCTACTAAGTGCCAGAAAACTGTCTTCTCTTTTCCTTTTCTCCCCTTTCTTCCACTCTTTCCCCTCCTGCCTCAGAGATCCTGGCTTCTGAATAAAAAGATATTTTCCCCTCCTCTGCAGCACAGGGAGTAATCACAGAGAGAGGAGGAGCATAAGATCCTACCACAGTCTTATGGGATATAAAGATTTCTTAGGCAGCTTCTTGACACACCTTCCTCTTGCATTTAAGACTAAGCTGACAGACTGCTCTGGGACTAGGAGACATCCCTCCCCTCCTCCTTCAGTTCAGCCAGGACTACTGTCTGGTTTTCCTGTCTTGTGCTTCAGAAAAGGACAGAATACAGCCCATATATTAAAAAAACAAATGTATACTGCTTTAGGGACTTCAGCGATGTGCTCCTCCCTCCTGCCTGCAGTACTGTGCCATTGTACTTTCTGGTCATTTTCAATGGACCTGACGTAGTTCAGGGCTTTGACAAGTCATTTAGGCTTGTGTCCTGGGAGGCAGGCTTCCTGCAGTAACTGCTGGATGTTCTGGAAAAAGGATCTCTGAGCCACAGAATCACAGAATGGTAGGGGTTGGAAAGGTCCTCTGGGGATCACATAGACTATTCCTGCTATAAAGCTGGGTCACTCAGAGCAGGTTGCCAAGGATTACAGAATCGCGGAAACATTCAAGTTGGAAAAGACTCTCAGGATCACCAAGTCCAACTGATAACCCTACTCTACAACGTTCGCCCCTAAACCATGTTACCAAGCACCACATCCAAACCACCTTGAAACACATACAGGTTTGGTGACTCAGCCACCTCCCTGGGCAGCACTTTCCAATGCCTGTCCACTCTTCCTGTGAAATTTTTTTCCCTAATGTCCAGTCTAAACCTACCCAGCTGCAGGTTGGGGCCATTCCCTCTTGTTCTATCACTACCTGTGAGAAGAGACCAGCATCAGCCTCTCCACAATGTCCTTTCTGGCAGTTGTAGAGAGCAATGAGGTCTCCCCTCAGCCTTCTCTTTTTCAAACTAAACAGCCCCAGCTCCTTCAGTTGCTCTTCATAAGGTTTAGTCTCCAGGCCCTTCACCAGCTTTATTGCCCTCCTCTGAACTCATTCCAGCACCTCCACATCTCTCTTGCATTGAAGTGCCCAAAAATGAACACAATACTTGAGATGTGGCCTCACCAGAGCTGAGCAAAAGAGGACAATCACCTCCCTGGACATTTCTCATCCAAGCCAGGATGCCATTGGCTTTCTTGGCCACCTGGGCACCCTGCTTGCTCATGTTCAGTTGCTTGTTGATTAGAAACCTTGGTGATACTGTGATACTGTGAAACCCCAGGTCCCTTTCTGCCAGACAGCTTTCCAGCCACACTTCCCCAAGCCTGTAGCACTGCTTGGGGTTGTGATCCAAGTGCCAGGTTGGACTTGATGATCTTTGAGGTCTTTTCCAACCTTATAGATTCTATGATTCTATGACCTGGCATTTGGCCTTGTTGAAGCTCATCAGCCCATTGATCCAATGGAATCAATCAGGACAGTAGTGTCCAGGTGGGTTTGGAATACCTCCAGAGAAGGAGATTATACAACCATTCTCAGCAGCCTGTTCCAGTGCTCCAACACTCTCAAAGTAAAGAAGTTTTTTCATATGTTTAGGTGGACCTTCCTGTGGTCTCTTTTGTGCCCGTTGTTCCTTGTCCTGTCATGGAGCACGACTGTAAAGAGTGTGGCCCCAGTCAGAGAGGTCTTGCAGGCCACTCAGCCCACGAGCTGGCTGCCTGCAGCTGCAGGTAGGGCTTGGTGCTCAAGGCTGTATCTGGAAACCTCACCATCCTGCACTGGTCCAGTTACACTATGAATAACAGAATGTGAACTCCAGAAGATGGAGATTCATTGTAATTAGTAAGAGTGCTAAGGGGTCATTTTGCTTTTTACAAATTAACCTACAAAACCTATACAATATAAAAGGAGAGATGTTCTCTCTCCCATTTTCCCAGCTGTCCTATATCTAGTCCCAGTGCAGGTCAGATGGGTGAGGTGTTGGACATAACCTGTCCATAGTCTAGTGAAGGAGTCCTTATAGTCACATGGCTTGGGGTGGGCCTCTTGCCATACCATAAGGCAGCAACCAAAATCACCAGCACAACTGTGACGTATTTAGCCTTAAATGTCAGAGGTACAGCAGAATGCTTTAAGTTTTAACCTAGACTTTATGGTGGCCTATCTGGTTTCCTATATGGCAATAGTTAGGATTGGAGAAATACTTTTCCCTTGCAATCTCTGATTTGTTTCTCCTCTCTCCCTGGTACTCCCCATCTATTGTGCAGCACTCCTACACCTTCACTAAATGCATTCATGCAGTGCACAGTTCAGGCAAAATTTGTGGACTTAATTTAATATTTGCTTTATTCTCTGGATACTCTCATAGCACATTTTTTCATGAATAAATAATGCAACAGCAATCTTTCTTTGCCTGGGTGCTGTAAATTAGCTATTTCTGGGTAGACAAGGAACTCATGTAAAAATGAAACAGAATTTCTGCTGTGGTTTCATGCCTTTTGTTACAGAAAAAAATAAGGGTCAAGTCAGAAATACTCATCCCAAAAGGGAAAAAAAAAAAAAATAATAAAAATCTTCATCTCTGTACAGCAAAGTGGAAGCACCCTGATGAAGTAGCTGATGAATTCCCTAGGTGTGGAACACTGTTCAAGCAATATACACCACTAGATAATAGAGACTAGAGTGATCTCTCTGTGAGCCATGCTTTTTTGTTTACAAGGCTGCAGCAGTGGCCCCATGTAGGAAGCAGTGAACAATTTGCATGGCTGAGACAATGCTGTTCACTGTTCACAGATATCTCCTCTCACTGAAGCCTGCTGGCTTCTGTACTCATCCATGCTGTGGGACACCAATATCATTGCTCATGACCAGTTTTGCAACCCCCAGTGTCCCTCCTCAGCCGGTGATTGGGGAATTCCTAAGAGTGAGAAAGGCTGGTTAGACAGGGCATCTATGGGTCCAGGAATCCACATGGTAGCAAGAACCAAGGGATCAGACCGTCTGTTTTCAGACATGGGGAGTTGCACAACATCTGTGCAGAGAAAAGCAATACTCTCTGCTGGGAATGGATGAAGGGCAAGTATGAAAGGGAACAGCATGAAATCCAAATAGGAAAGAGCTTCCAAACTAATGTTAAGAAAAGGAAGAAACATGGTGATGTTTCTTCTTGCTGTTGCTGTTTCTTTCTGGAGCTGATCAAGAATGAAAACCTCATGTCCAGACACAAACACACTTTTTCTAAATTTCTTATGTATTTCTCTCCAGGTTTTCCTGTCCTGGCCGAAGCTGGAAGACAAAACATGGTGTTTTTCATCTTCCCTCTCCTAATTTTCTACTTGTCACTATACCAGAAGTATCCCAACAACAGACAAGGTCCTCCCCATGTTTCTTACTGGGTAAGCAACTCATTCTTTTTGAAAACCTGTGGAATTAAAATAAAGTCATTATTTCCCCTAGGTTTTGACTAATGCTTAAGTGGCTTTGCTTGCCTAAGTGCAAAAGATGATATTTTCACCATATTATGTCCAAACGCTGTGGACTATGAGCTGATAAAAGAACCAAATAACCTTTTCTGGGTATGTTGAGCCACATGACAATCACATATAACAACATTACCTCAGCTCTGGAGAGCCTGAAATATTCTGTTATACCACACTGATCACCCACCTTGATAAGGCAGAGGCTATTGCTCTGTTGCTATATCCAAATTAAAACTTTTTGTTGTTGTTTTGGTTTCTTGGCAAAAGAGGAATTCTAATTAAGGAAGAATAAATGTACTAACTGATATCCAAATATCCCTCATATTTTCTCCTTCCTCCAGTCCTGGATTTCTGCACTGGAGCTGGGGATATTTTATGAAGGTTAAACAAAATATTTGGAGCAAAGTCTGCTTTTTATAAACCCTGTCTCTGTGTAACCTTTCACTCTCAATAACATGAAGAAAAATATACAGTACTGAATGTCTGGCGGCAGCTCCCAGCCACTGTGAGACAGTTATGCTGCTACAAAATCATCTTAGCTAGAAGTTTGCAACACTGGGATACTCTTGAATGCTTTGCCTCTGTTTCTACACAGCAGCATTCAGTGTGAGATTTTTGCTTAAATCTCCCTTTCCCAATTGTTTACCAGGACCAACTATTTTACAATGCTGCTTTTGAAAGCTGTTGATGAACAATCTTTCTGTATTTGCCATTCCTCCTTAATGGAAACTTCCGAAACTTTTCCAGAGACCTCTTCAGTTTGTCTGCCAGAAAAAGCCTTAAACTGTCTTTGCCCTTCACTCCATTTTTGTGAACTTTAGCTCTGTGTCTTGATTAGGTGCAAGTGACAGAACAGGCTTTTCCTGGCTGATGTGCATTCACAAACAGGTACTTGTTGCAAGTCAAAATGAGGTGCTGGAGGCTTATCATCCCTTTATTGGGGAAAAAAATAAAATAAAATTGTAAATCAGTTAAATGAAGTGAACACACATCCAAAGGTAATAAACACAATTAAATCTTTCTCTGAGACTTGTTATGGTGTATCTTGATCTGGTATCTATTTTTTTTCTATTTTTTTTTTTTTTTTCTGTTGAAGATACTTAAAAACTGTGACTACAATAAATCTTTTCTAAATAGCTTGGAAATAAATAGACATTGATCAAGTTGGAAAATCAGCACTTCAGTTCTGCTAGGGACTCGGCAAAGCACTTAAGTTGGTGATCAGCTTTAGGATGTTGTTTAAAGAATTGGGATACTAATAATGTTTTTCTTTTAGTTTCAGGGAAGACAGCTGTGTTTATTTCTTTTTCTTCTTAATATGGAGCAAAAGTGCCTGGAGCCATGGGTTAGATGTCTTTGTTAAACTCCTATATAAATCCAAATAATAAACCAAATAGGAATAAATTATTTTGGCCAAAGCCTTTCTGTCCTTTAATTTAACAATCCAATAAGCCATTCTTCTCTGCTTTCCATTGCTCTTTGTGTGCTGTGACAAAATCTATACTTTTTAAGCACTCAATAAAGGCAAAGTGTTTATAGGAAGTCTGCATAAAGATTTATAACCCCCTTAACTATTAATTTCGTAGATGTTCAGTGCTCAGTTTTGATAAAAGCTGTAACTGCATAGTGATGGAGCTATCCGGGTGTATCCACATGCACCCGGACACACAGCCTGAAAATGGAAGTCGGGACCTTGCCGCCTTCAGCTCACAGCATGAAGTTTCCTTGCGACAACTCCAGCTAGACCTTGAAACCAAAGTGTTGCTTATGTTTACTTACTCTCTGATCTCCTATATCTTGTCCCTCAATGGATGTCACTGAGGCCTGTTCAGCTACCAGGACCTAAGATGCCATTACACTAAGACTTGTTTTCAAAGACTAATGGATCTGTCAACTAAGGAAAATTCCTCTGAAGGCCTCCCCTTTGCTTCTTCTCCATCATAGTCCAGGAAATGCTCCTCTGCATTGCTCAGCAACTGAGCTGTGATACTCAGAGGTTTGGGTCATGACCCATTTGTGATTAGACTCAATGAACTTCAGAGTCTTTTCCAACCTAAATATGTCTGTGGTGCTATGATTAGCACTGCCAACATCCTCACCTGTCACTTGGCTCATTAAGTGCACATTCCTCACCCATTTTTATATCAGAAGCATTCAGGTCAGTCATTAAAGAAGTAAAGAAATACATTATATGCATGCTTGTGTTTTGATCAAACATTTATTTTATGACTAGCAGATAACTTTTAGGTTTTATATGTGTCCATGTTTAAGAGCAATTTAAGTAAATAAAAATAGCTAAACTAGTAAAGCCAGAACAAGAATGAGCAAAGGAAAAAAAAAATCCTCCAGACTGAAATGTTCTAGAACAAGACAAGGGCCTCTAAACATGATTCAGCAGTAGCTGGTAATTAGATAACACACATGTAAGAAAAAATACAATATACCAGTGCTGAAATTAGTTATTTCAAAGCCATTCTTGCTGTCCAGATTCACCATTAACAGATATTCAGCACAGAAATTATTGCTTGGTAGTACTGAAACCATACCATTTATTTGAGCTAAAGAACTGGCTCCCAAGCACCATTCATTTACCCCATGTTAAGAGAGGGTTCACTGTCATTCAGCAGCATGAAGAAGACTTGCATTAAGGTAAGAAACAAGCTGGGTTTCACAACCACTGACAAGTGCACTAGCAACCTCCACATCTCTGTTCAGAAACCCTGCAGAAGAAGATCATATAGCTCCCACTCTTAATGTCAGCTTTTTAACTGTATCTTCAGCTCTCAGGGAGAATACATTGTTCAGTGGCCAGCATGTCCAGTAAAGGCAGAGGAATTAAAATCCCTTAGTGCAAGGCTGTTGTTGGATCCCCCCTGACATTAATGGCAACCTCAATAATCCAAGCAAAATTAAGCGGTGGCAGATCAAAGTTCTGCTGCTGTCTCCACTCCCTGAGGTCACAATTCAGATGCAAAGCTACTCTCAAATAAAACCCAGATGTTGAGTCGGCTCCATTTCCTGATTAGCTGAGATGACACTTTGGAAGCCAACTGCTCTGGTCCCAGTCCTAAAATTGAACCAACCTTTGCTGTGGAACTTCAAGGTAAATAAAATAAAAGGCACAAAGCTGGTGTCGGTGGTGATGAGGGCAGATAATCTCTTAGAAAATGGCCCACTTACAGGAACAAGGTAAAACCAGTTCAGGAAAAGTAGCTGGTTATTCCTGTGCCACATTACAGCATCCTCTTTTAAACCAGGCAATCTGGACAGCAGAAATGAGCAGCTAATAATGCCACCAACAAGGACTCATAATAAAATACGTTGCTCCTGGTCAGAGGCAAATGGGTCAAAAGCTGCCTCAATCCTAATCCTAGCAAGGATGATTACCTATACTTTCCTCTCAGAACTTCGAAAAAAAAGTCAATAAAATTGAATCAAAGTTGAAAAAAAACAACAACAGCCAAACCAACCAAACCCACAACCAAACAACCCAAGAAGAATCATGAGATTTTTAAAAAGCTTTCCTTTTGAATGTATGCCTTCCATCATCCAGTTCTGCTTAAATTTCCAAAGTATTGTTTGTCCCTCACATTTTCCTGTTTTCAATTTTTGTCCAGAAAGACCAGGAGTTCTTTTTCTCTCTCAACTTTTCGTTTTCCAGAAAAATGAAAACAACAAAAAAAAAAAACCAAACCCAACCAACTGATGAAAAAAAACAACTCAAACCAAAACACCAAACCCAAATAAACCCAACTCCATATAACTTTACATCCTGGAAGTCTTGTTGTGATACTGGAAAAAAATACCTTGGTCTCCTGTGCAATGTACAATATTGTGGAAGTTAAGTCTCCTGAGTTATAACCCTGCGACTCTTGCAAAAATAATCATCAGAACAAAACTGAGATGAAAATATGTTTAAATTAGTTTTGTCAGCTGATCTTCTGCTTCCCCATCACTGTTTTTTTTTTTTTTTAGGGAAGATGTTGAGTTGCTGGAACATGTCCAGAGAAGGGCAACAAAGCTGGTGAGGGGTTTGGAGCACAAGCCCTAGAGAGGCTGAGGGAGCTGAAATTGCTTAGCCTGGAGAAGAGGAGGCTCAGGGAGACCTTTCTTGCTCTCTACAACTACCCAAAGGGAGGTTGTAGCCAGGAGTGGGTTGGTCTCTTCTGCCAGGCAACCAGCACCAGAACAAGAGGACACAGTCTCAAGGTGCACCAGGGGAGGTTTAGGCTGGATGCTAGGAAGAAGTTCTTCACAGCAAGACCAATTTGTCATTGGAACGGGCTGCCCAGGGAGGTGGTGGAGTCACCATCACTGGAGGTGTTTAGGAAGAGACTGGATGGGGTGCTTGTGGCCATGGTTTAGTTGATTAGATAGTGTTGGATGATAGGTTGGTCTCAATGATCTCAAAGGTAATTTCCAACCTGGTTAATTCTATTCTATTCTTTCTATTCTATTCTATTCTATTCTATTCTATTCTATTCTATTCTATTCTATTCCATTCCATTCTATTCTATTCCATTCCATTCCATTCCATTCCATTCCATTCCATTCCATTCCATTCATTCTATTCTATTCTATTCTATTCTATTCTATTCTATTCTATTCTATTCTATTCTATTCTATTCTATTCTATTCTATTCTATTCTATTCTATTCTATTCTATTCTATTCTATTCCATTCCATTCCATTCCATTCCATTCCATTCCACCCCATTCCATTCATTCTATTCTATTCTATTCTATTCTATTCTATTCTATTCTATTCTATTCTATTCTATTCTATTCTTCTATTCTATTCTATTCTATTCTATTCTATTCTATTCTATTCTATTCTATTCTATTCTATTCTATTCTATTCTATTCTATTCTATTCTATTCTATTCTATTCTATTCATTCTATTCTATTCTCCTCCAGTCCACATGCAGTCAGTTGGTTTAAGCCGTGGAGAAGATGTGCTGCCAGGACAAGAACCTGACTTTAACACAGTGCTACTGACATGTACTTCTTCCACTGCACTGGTGAGAGTTCAGTCTGAGATATCCATTTCAACTTCTGTTCAAGAAACAGCACCAACAAAGTTTAAAACTCAGGATTTAATTTGTATTTTCCCAAACATGCAAATATTGTTACAGATATTTTGCATAAGGTGTGAACAGTGGTTTTCATTTACTACCCACCCTTTCATGAAGCACAAAATACCCTTAGAAAATGTTTTTGTGGTGGGTAAGTCCTGGCCCCTGTATTTCAGCATTATTCTGTTTGCCTGCACTGGACTCTCTGCAGACTGAGAAAATGTATGTTTCATAGTTTGTTTATTCTTCAGCCACAACTCCCCTTTACATGACCCAACTATAAAGTCTTCATTTCAATCTCTAGCATCACACTCACTTCTCTGAATTGTGTGTGGGTTCTTCCAAAAACCCATCACTGTGGTTCCAGAGAAGACTTCAGGGGAGCAGAAAAATATTGTGCTCCCTAATTTTGTGATTAATAAGAAAGCAAATAGCAGTTGTTCTGGAAAAAAAAATAAAAGAAACAAAACAAAACAAACTAAAAAGCCTTTTTATAAATACTCCTGTCCTATGAAGACAGGCTGAGGGAGCTGGGATTGTTCATCCTGGAGAAGAGAAGGCACCAGGGAGACCTAATAACAACTTTCCAGGGCCTACAGGAAGGAACAAAAGAGACTGTTTACAAAGGCCTGTAGTGATAGGACAAGAGGCAATGGTTTCAAACTAGAGAAGAGTAGTATAAGATTGAATGTTAGGAACAAGTACTTAAGTAGGAGGGTGGTGAAACACTGGAATGGGATGCCGAGGGAGGTGGTTGAGTCCCAATCACTAGAGATATTCAAGGTCTCTTATCTAGTTGAGAATATCCTGCTTACTGCAGAGGGGTTAGGACTAGATGACCTTTAGAGGTCCCTTCCAACTGAAACCATTCTGTGATTCTATGATTCTTCTTTCCAGCTTGAATATTCCTTGTTGCCAGCATGTAGGTACTGTGCATTATAGTTATATTGCAATTACTTATTTTTGGGTTTGTTTCCCTTTAATTCTGTGAGCTCATCAACACTAGCTGCTGATCTAATGACCTATAAATTATCTAAGATTATTTATAACCCATCTTTTCATGTGCACACTTTTTTGAAGTAGGTGGCAAATGCCAGAATGAAGGAGAACCACACAGTGCCACAGTTTCTCATTTAGAATAATTTAAGAGAAGGAATGTCTGATACTGATAATTGTAAAAACTTTTGCTATAGTGCCCCATAGTATGCCAAGTGTTGAGCTCACAGTGGATTCAAAGCAGATGTAGAAGCATTTCAGTTACTCTCCCAAACTTCTGAACTGGTAAGGAATTGCAAAGACAGTTGCAGATTTATCATCCTTAGAGTTTGTGTTTCACTAATAACAAACCCACACACTTTTGTGCTGCAATGACAATTGGATCGATATGAGGAATGGCATCATTGTACGCTCCAAAGCAAAGTGTGGCATCGTTTCTGAACAGCCACAGCATTTCTGACTCTGAATTGTTTTTCTCTCAGAGTAGAAAGAGTGACATCCATCTCCAATTAAATTTGTTTAATGTCATACAATTTCATTCTTTTCTATTCTATGTAATTCCCTTGCTCCCCCCATTTTCAATCCTTCTCAGCATGAACTTGTGAAAGTAGGCTGGGACAACGCAGCATACTTCTGCACTGACACTGGGTCCAGACTGCCTGGGAGGATCACCAGGCATATGTGTAACCCTGGTCTGAGGCCCCAGGATTGCTAACAGAGAAGAGGAGAAAACTCTTGACCAACAGATACCTGCAGCCTCCACTAAGGATGCTAACATCTGAAGCAGCACTAGGAATCGATTTCAGCTTCAGTTACAGCCTCAGATTTTATATGCCCTACTTCCTGGTCCTGCAGGGAAAAATAATAAAAAAATTTAAAATAAATAAAAAGAAAGGAAGAAAATATAAGAAAAATAAATAGGAAAATCAAGGGGCAGCTCACTAAATCCATAAAACACATGCCACCTCTGGTGCCATAACCTCATTTTCTAAGTGGGTTTCTTTTCTTTTTTTCCTATGTGCATATCCTTTCCAGCCCAAGATACATCCCAGATTTTGTGGCTGGCCTGAGAACTGCTTTGATGAATACGTACTTCATGCCAATGGGTTGGCAGAGTACTTGTCTAAAATCCATTAGAAATATTTAGAATAACTGTGTAGCTGTGCCAAAAAGATACTTCACTGATCCATCTTGCTTTGCAGTGAATAATGACAGTCTTCATTTTCTTGGTTGCTTCATCACGCATTTTGGATGTTTTCATTTGACATCATTTCTGCATTATTTGTACACAGTGCTCTGTGTCCCTTCCCATAAACAAGTAGAACTTGCATATTTTATCATATAGTTGCATCTTTCAATTGTATTCCAGTGAAGGAATTTGGCATGCAAGCTCTTGAGCTATTTTTATTCCTTTTTCAGTTGCAGTGTAAGGGAGTGGTGTGACCGAAGTGACCGCAACATAAAACAACTTAGCAACTTAGAGGGCTCTTAAAGGTAGCAACTGAATTCAGAAACTTCCATAGAAATATGAAAAGGGAAAAAATTAGCTGTTCACTTTATTTTTTTAAAAACAATACCTGGCTGAATAATATGTGCTATTAATCTTGTAAAAGCCCAGAAGAGGGTCAGAAAAATGGACTTGGTTTAAGAATGCACAGGGCCACTTGGTATTTCCATTCAACAAGATGGTACTTCAAGCACGAGGCTGTGATGTGCTTGTCATAATTCAGCAAGGATTTGTTCTAAGTGTTGGGACTTTCACACTGAAGGAAGAGAGTGTCATGCTCCTTTGATGCTGATCACTTTGGAGCAGGACCTCAGTGACTTACCCAACTACACCCGATAGCAGACACACCTGCACAGAGCACGAAGCACACAGAGGGAAAGAACTGGGGCTAGATTTTTGCTTGAGTTTCACAGGTGTAATTTTTAACTCCATAATACCTCTGTCAGTTTGCAGCATGAGCCTTTTACCTGGTTTTGAACCATTTGTACTTGTGGTTTCCCCTGGTTTCAAGGAATAAGTCTGAAGTAAGAATGTATTGAGGCTTTGTTCTTTGGAAAGTGACAGTACCAATAAAAATTAAGAAAACCCCACAGAATACTTTGTAACCTAAAACCAGAAGAGTTTCCTATACAAGAAAACATACAGATCATACTGGAGAAGGGAAATGTTCTCCTGAAGAATTATATACTGCATTCAGGTATGTTCTTGATTTTGTTCGTCAACACAAGGAGGTATAGATTCTCACTGTGCAAATGTTGGGGCTTGTGAACTCTTTAGCCTACCCTGCAGCACACAGGCATGATGATTTAATGGGCCTTCTGTTTAGTTTATAGCCCATCCACTCACCCAGAAGCAAAGAGCAATGATCACAACCCAGGGCAGTTGCAAAGCATATGTGAAAGGCTTTTCAAGCCTGAGGCTCTAATCTCTTCTGTTAGCCACCACTGCCATGTGGTGAGGCTATTACCATCCCTGACTCTGAAGCACAGTTCATAAACTCCTTCCACACGGTTTACACAAACCCCTACAAGGCTGCTCTGCATTGTTTCACAGGCAAGGAGATACATCAGCCTTCTCTTCCCCTCTTCTCTTGCTGAGTACAAGAGAAAATTGTCAATGTTCATTTATGAAATAGTAATTGAATTCGTCTTCTAGTCATTAAAGAAATGACAGATGTTGACACGTACAACTTAAATGAAAACGAAACACTGACCAAACTAGAGTCATGTGGAGGGACCACTGTTACCTCCTGATGCAAACTACAGATTCCAGATGAATCCCAGATGCTTGCTGGAGTATGCACAAAGAAGACAGTGTTTATTGTCACTGCATGGTTATCTCAGTGGTATGTCCAATGTAAAATGATGAAACTTGCTTTCAAGCTGTTTATCAGAAGGAAAAACAAACCAAAAAGCTTAGGAGCCTAAAAGGTGTCTTGATTGACAAATGGGAATTTTTATAGGAAAGATATTGAAAACCCTTAGAGTTTAAATTCATGCTTGTTGAAAAGGGCTTTTGTTTATTTTAATTACCTTTTTTGTTGCTATTTTTTCTGTTCACACTCTGTCAGTCGTTCTAACTAGGCTCTAGCATCCAATTATAAGAAGAGTTATAAAAAAAACTCTGAGGAAGAATCCAAACTGTTTTTTTCTGAGTTGCATCATATCCATGCTTCAAACTTTCATTGTTAAATGGGCAATTTCCAGTTAAAAAAAAATATAATTAACACACACTATTCCATTGAAAAAATATTTTTTAATCTAAGTGTTCACAGAAAACAGAGGGGATGTAATTTAATGGATTATTAAGGCAGATTACCTACCCAAACTTTTTTTTTTTTCCTTATTAAAAGGTCAGGTTAGTTGTAGAAGCTGTGGTAAATTACCTGCAAAACAGGAATTTTTATAATATAAGTCAACATGACTTAAACAAGCAGCTCTCCTCCTGGTTGCAACTAGAGGAGTTTTGCTGATTTACAAGAGTCAAGCATCTGTTCTGTAGATATCTCAGTTATTTTTACTACACAGAGAAAGCATCTTTTTGGGGAAAAAATATATTTTTTTAAAAGTCACTCTCTATACTAATCCCCATCTATAGCTTACAAACCTGCTGGACAAAGTTCAAGCTGGAGAATACACTTTGGCACCAGGAATGTACTTTTGGAGAAGAAAGCTTTTACAGTGGAAAGGCTGACCACTCCTAACTATTCACAGCAAATGCTATGGAATAATGGAAAGGGTGAGCATGTGAAGAACAAGATGTATTCTTACAGGAAACTCCATGGGAAACTGCATTCCAGTTAATAATGGATATTCCCAAGAAAGAGAAACCTATCTTGTTATTTTTCTTGCCCACTGATACCTTACTGTCATTAAAGCTAAGCACAACTCCTGTTTGGTGTTTTTGTGTAAATACCCTTTGGCAGAATGGTCATCTTGAGTTTTATTTTCCATGACCACTATGCCTGGTATTTGAATCCCTCTTCCTTTTGTGGGATTTACAGTCAAGCTGCAAATTTTAACCCAGTTCAACTGGGTTAAAACAGTTCCAAGATTTCTGTTGCAAAGCTTTCTCTACCTATCTGGAATGCTTTCTGAGTATGCTTTCTGACTATGTTTTCTGTTATGTTATCTTCGTCTCAAAGCGGCTCATTAACCAGGTGGAGGAATAAGAACTCCAACAGTCTGCTTTTAGAGCTCTATGTGGATTTTTAAATACAAAATTTACAGGGAAGTAAACAAGCAAATGTTAGTTAGTAACAGGATCTGAATAAGAATACTCATAAACAAGCATTATACTGTAAAAATGTTAAAAAAAAAAAATTCACTTCTCTTTCTTGTTCAAAGAGTTAGTCCAAGTGATCAGGACCATATTAAAAAGAAGCAAAAAATTGACAGATTTGTGGATAGAATAGAACAGAACAGAACAGAATAGAACAGAACAGAACAGAACAGAACAGAACAGAACAGAATAATAAACCAGGTTGGAAGAGACCTTCAAGATCATCGTGTCCAACCCATCAGTGAATCCAACCCACCTAAACAACTAAACCATGGCATCAAGCACCCCATCAAGTCTCCTCCTGAACATCTCCAATGATGGTGACTCCACCACCTCCCCAGGCAGCCCATTCCAATGGGCAATCACTCTTTCTGTGAAGAACTTCTTCCTAACATCCAACCTAAATCTCCCCTGTTGCAACCTGAGACTGTGTCCTCTTGTTCTGGTACTGGCTGCCTGGGAGAAGATGCCAACATCCACCTGTCTACAACCTCCCTTCAGGTAGGCTGGGGAGGGACTGCTCAGGATGTCAGGTAGTGATAGGACTAGGGGGAATGGAATGAAGCTGGAGGTGGGGAGATTCAGGCTAGATGTGAGGAGGAGGTTCTTCACCATGAGAGTGGTGAGACCCTGGAATGGGTTGTCCAGGGAGGTGGTCGAGGCCCCGTCCCTGGGGGTGTTTAAGAGCAGGCTGGATGAGGCTCTGTCCAGCCTGATCTAGTGTGGGGTTTCCCTGCCCATGGCAGGGGGGTTGGAACTAGATGATCCTTGTGGTCCCTTCCAACCCTGAATGAAACTATGAAACTATGAAACTAGTTGTCATCCCTGAGTCTCCTCCTCTCCAGGCTAAGCAACCCCAGCTCCCTCAGTCTCTCCTCATAGGGCTTGTGTTCCAAACCCCTCACCAACTTCATTGCCCTTCTCTGGATACACTTACTCTGTCCTCAGACAGCAAGAGGATGACAGCAAGGGTGGTAGTTTTCTTAAAATTTGAAACCAGTGTTTAGAAAATAATCATTCTGTATGTTTTCATTTTGCATTTTGTGAATACAAATGAGTCTCTGGGATAGTTTGGTTAATTTCTACATAGATCATCAATTAAATATTTGGTTTGAGGAATAAGTTTTGTATGTACAAGTACTCCCTCGGGGCATAATGCTATTTATGTTTCTGCATTTTTTCACTTTTATGAAAAGACTGAAGTAAACAGGACAAGAGGGAAGCATGTTCCAGACATTACGGGTCTTAGCAGATCTGAGATGTCCAAATCATTGCAAACTCTCAGGAATGTGACTGAGTTGCTTTTCACAGTCAGCCTTTCACAGATGATTTTGAAAGCAGATTGTGGGTCAATAGCCAACTACATCTGCAGAGAAAAAAAGTATCCAGGAGTTTGTAAAACAACTGCACCTTTGCTGGGTTAAAAATATTATGGTGTTGTGACTTGCTGTGAGAATTGGACTAGGTCTGCCCTTTGACTGCACTGGCAAAGTTACTAGTTGATGATGATCTCTTCATGCTCCTGGTTTGTTCAGCTTCAGCCAGCCAGTCATTTGCACTGTGTGTGAGGTGCACTGTGTTCTCCCATTACTGATGCACAGACAATACAGTCTGCAGATATAAAGCAGAAAAGTAAACTTGGACAATACTGCCATGTCAGTGGGAAGTAGAGTTAAAAGATAATGGATTAGCAGTTCAAAGAAGATACTCCCATTAGCCATGGAGAGTATTTTCCATAGCAGTCATGGACATTAATAACACTGTCAATTACACCAATTAGCAGCCTTCCATGGTAATGTGAATTATAATTAGTGGGAACATTTTACTAATTAAAACTTGAATTAACCCCAGTATCAGCTAATTAAATTAGAACCACAATCACTCTACTTCACAAAAAAAAACATAAAGCCTTTTTCTCCACTTTCTCCTGTATCCCCTCTTCCTCCCCTCCCTGCCACAAGTCTGTCACTAATCATCACCCTCCATGGTGCCATTTTATACAAGCCACGTACAAGCCTTGCCTGTTCTGTAGAGTTGTTCTCCTATGATTAGTCTGCTTAGTTCTACCATCAGCCTCCTGGTAGGAAAGAAGAGCATGGTGTCAGGAGAATTTTTTTGCTAACTAGGTGTAGCTTTAGGACAAAGTAAAGTGAGCTGGCAAAAAAAAAAATGCCTTCTGCTGGCACAACTACTTTAAGAATGTTGTTTTTTCTCTGTTGAGTTTATTGTTGTGGTTGCAGCTGTAGCTTTAAACTGGCATACTAGTGTTAGGCAAAGGTTGGTATTTCTAGCCCAGACCCAGCATCATGCTATTGGTGAACTTCATAATAGTATCTGGGGCTGAGACTTTTTGCTGAAGGTTGAAGTGATTGATGCAGGTTCTGTTCTCTTTTCCCCTTCTTTTTGTATTTTCTTCTTGCATCATTGTCTTCTAGGAACATCATTCAGAGGGTATCATGAGAACATCACACACCTTGTGTTCAGATTCTAGTACTGTCATTACATGATTATAACTAATGCATTCTCCTTCCCTACCAATTTCATAAGATTTGAATTAAAACACTAGTAACAAACACATTTTCAAAATGCCCGAAGTGGGATAGTTAACATTATTTTCAATAAATATAATCAGCCAGCTCACACAGTTGTGGGCTCAGAGAATTGACAGGTGTCACTATTAAATCATTCAGGTAGTTCCTTAATATTTTTTCATGTCAGTAAAAGAGTACAACTGCAGTCTCTAAAAGACTATGGCTGTAATATATTTCAGAAGAATATTTTAAGTGTGGAAGATTACAGTTTTTCAAGGCTAGATTCTTCATTTGTCCATCAAAAGGTAAGTAAGTTCTCTGACTTTTTAAAAGCAAATGAAACTGATTATCCATATGCTTGTGACCTGTTCCTCTTAGCTATCATGCCTGAAATAGAACACACAGTGAGAGAAAAGTATGAGGAAGGAGAATGTGCTGTTCTAGGAGCTCTTAGCTGAGGAAGATCTTAATCTTAGAAGCCATTTAGATACTATGGAGATGGTTATCATAATACCAAGAGAGTGTCACATGGAATATGTGTTTCTCCTAGATGCTCAGGAAAAACCCATATTGCTTCCCCATTAAGTCAAGAAAGTACAGAAATCAAATTGCAGGCATACTTGGGCAGACCACTCTGTGTAGTTATGGGCCCATAAGCACAAACAGTTTCCTGAGCAAGACATATTTCTTTGAAGCCAAGGCCTTGAAGAGAAGCAAGAACACAGGATCACCGTAATACATTAGTGGAGGAATTCCTTACTCTTGCAGGCATGAAAACCTTTGTGTCCAAGTATCACTCTGGGAGTTTCACCCAGGCTTTGATCATACTAATGTCACTGGCAGTTTGTCTAAGAAGACCTTTCATAGGATGTATTGAAATAAAGATTGCATCTCATATTGTATGTATGCAAGGAAGAGGTAACCAGCCTGATGATGTGGTGTTCTGGATTGTCTCTGCTTCCACTGATTACAGGAAGAAATATTTAGAGATCTTTGTCAACATTTGTCAGGGAAATTGCTCCAATTTCAGATTGCACCAATGTATCCTGTGTTGAAGTAAAACAGCCTTGAAAAGATTTGTGTGCAGCTTGCTGTCCTTTCTGTGTTGAATAAAGAGTTCATGAGTTTTCATGGAGCTATTAACCTTTTCCTTGTCTTTTTTTTTTTTTTTTTTCCCTTTTACACTAAAAGCAGTGAAAGCTCTCCCACAAAATGGAAGCTGTCTCTGGGGTGGAAACTGGCAGGCCTAAGCATGGCTTCCTTGTTGGTGTAAGGATGCATATCATACTTTTTGTCCTGATGAGAAACACAGGTTCTTCTAGCAAATTATGCTCACTTCCACCCATTACCTAGTCTAACATCCATTAAAGACAAGACATGACTCCTTCTGATTTCACTGGTCACAGCATCCCAATCTTTCTCTCGTAAATGCCTAGTCCCTTAAGTGGTTTTAATTCTGAGCTAAGATTCTTCACTGCATGTTAAATCCAAAGATTTAGACAACCTCAACTTTGTGGAGCATAAAATTTGAGATATGATGAGTTAAAATATACTTGTAAGTGAGGAAATCAGATCTATTAATCTATTACAATTGTGCCCCTCACCAGCTCTGTGGCATTGGCAGAACTTTCCCTTAAATGATGGAAAAGAATTAGAAGAAATTCTGACTCAAGAAAAAAAATTTTAAAAAAATAATAAATGAACTGTTTCAAAGCAAAGCTGAATTCCTTGAGGTTAAGCAGCAGTAAAATTGGCAATAGGTACACAGTTGAGAGGTTTAGATATGCTTGTTGTTTTGGCTCATGTCCAATTATAAAATCATTGTCCTTGAAGTTAAGCAATTAGTGATGGTAGAAATAATTCTGCAAAGAGCTGATGGCCTTTAGACAAATGGAGAGGAGCAGGAAGGAGTGGGGGAAGGCTATCTGCTAAACAACCTACAGGGCAAGTTTCTTCATTATACAGGTATTTATTTTTCTGCCAGGATGAAGTAGAAAAGAAAAGAACTCTTGCACTTTGATTCACTCTAAGAGCACACGCAGAAGCTGTAAAGCTGGTTTAGACCACTGCTCTGGTTAATTGACCCAATGCCTCTATTTGAGACAGTTATAAATATCCCTCAATGAAAAAAAGTCCTTTCACAAGCTTATGTGTGGTGGCCAGACTGAAAGACTATAGTACAAGTCACATGAATGTTTTAAGTTGCAGAAGAGTCAATGAGACACAGCCATAGTCCCCAGGAAGGCAGGGTGAGCTGGAGAAGGGTGTGCTGGAAGAAAAAATGACATGCAGGGATGGGATTTCAGGGTGCTCACAGTTTTCCACACTGGGGAGCTTGTCAACCCACATTTCAAGCTGTAACGTGGAGCCACTTTGTCCGCTGTCCCAACACTATGTCTCTAGAATACCAAATTATAAGATATTGTCTTAAAAGTAAGAAAGGAGAAACTACTTCTTTCCTAGGAATTAATTTTGCTGGTCTGACACACCTAAGCTGTCTTCTTTAGAGTAAAGAAAGTACTATTGCAAAGACAGGTGTCTGCAGACATTGACATAATGTTGAGTTCAGCCACCAGTCAGTGATGTCTGTTCTTTTTTGTGCAGCCCTATTTCATTTGTTCAGCAGAAGTACAAAATGGGAAACACATCTTGGAAGACTAGACCATGTGTCCTTCTTTAAGATACTGCTTCACAGAACAGGCTGAAGTTAAGGAGGTTGATTTGGGGCCCTTGGATGGGTGAGACTATAATAATGGTTTGATTAAGGTGTGAAAAAAAAATGCAAACATATGACCCACATTCAGACAGCAGAAAGAGCCAGTCAAAAACTTGTAAGGCTTGGAAACAAAGGGAGCCTCTATTGCTTCATATATTTCCATATTTCTATACCCATTTTTTGGTATGGCCTCCTCTGAAGGCTTTGTTTGTCTAGATACTGGTGTTTGCCCAGCTTGGAGTTCAAGTGTATTTTATTATATTTACCTATGCTCTATGAAACTGGTTGCTATAATTATAATTACACTAGTTATACTTTTTTCCTGCAAAATGCATAACACACATCAGAGGAAAAGATCCTGAACGGTGCTGTGCTTTCATGGAAAGCAACACGTGGTGCACTTACCAGTCTGCTGAGCCCCAAGGTGCCCTACAGGACTGGATGGTGTATTTCTTACCTATGAATGTGTACACGTCTGGATACCAGCATACAGCTGAAAATATTAAGAGACAGTTAACTTTGTTGATCAAAAGAAAAGCCATCTGGATACTGAAGACAGAATCATTAGTGGAAGCTGAAACACTTCAACAAAGAAAATGTGAATACTGCATCTGTTCATTTTTTTTTAAAGCACATGTGCCCAGTTTGGGTGTTTCTTCTTTGAAGTAATTGTTCATCTTTCCTACAGCTTACTTGGTCTGATTTTTAATTCCACAAGAAGTTACAACACGAGAGTGCAGTAGCAGCTGAAATACATCAGACTGAGGATCCCTCTACTCTTCTATCTTTCAATGGTGACCTAAATAAGAGTGAAAACAAGTGCAATAGCAAATGGTATTTCCCAGAGTAGCCTCCCAGACAGCTGCTGCTTCCAGCTCAGGTTGCTTCTGGGTCAGATGCAATCTGTTTGCTTGTGGGAAACCCTCCTCTTCCCTGAGTCATGAACAGCTGCCAGTCTGCCCTTGAATCCACAATGATTTTCAAAAGCTAAGATTTTCAACTTTCTATTGGCATCTTGCAGATGTTTTAAGGGAAGACCTGTATCACATCCAAATGTTCTGCTGAGGCTTCTTCCACAGTACAAGTAAATGCCAGGACATGACTGGACTCCTCTGAGACAGTTTATTTGGGACAGGCTGAATGGATGCACGTCCAGAAGATAAGGAAACATAGTTTCTTGTCACCAAGCACTAAAGCAGAGATACTTGAATATTGATGGATCCCTTCTGCCTGGGCTGTATGCCATGGAGAGGAAAGATAGGAATAACCAATTCCTCAGTCTGTGGAAGGTGTGAAAAAACTCCACCCCACAATATCCTGGTCTTTGGTCTTTAGAGACCTAAATATAGGTGGAGGAGCAGGCTTCTCCTTAGACTGGCTGAAGTAGTCATTGATGATGACAAAAAGGTAGAATCTGTGCATCAAATTTTCTCCTGTGCAATAACACTTTCAGGAAAGAAAAAAACCAAGGCTGGACATTTGGAATGGTTGCTATCATGGCTGACACATGGTGATGTAGAGAGTCAAGATATTCAAGATATATACTGATTTTCAAAACTAAGAGAAAATGAGGGGATTGTGTTTAATGTAGCACATTTTACAAGGCTTCTGGTAGTGAGCAGAAGGTTCTATCTTGTGCTGAAAAAGCCTATTCTTCCTCAAAAAGCACAGAAGCCCTAGGAAAAGGTACCAGGGTGATCTTCAAAGAAATTTCCACCATTTGTCAGGTGGCTTACAGAAAGGGAATGAGGTGAAACTGCAGGAAGGAAGAGAAAGTAGGTCTCCAGTTATTTGATTTGGACAACATTTTAGCTTCTTATGTTTCTGGCAGTAGCATCACATCTCAGACCTTCTCACGTTCAAATTCCTTTGACAATACGATTTTCATGGTCTTAGTCCAAGCTACACCAGACCTCCAGGTAAATCTAGGCTATTGGCCTCCAGTGCTGTCAGTTTAATGGCTTTCGCTGGCACTGACTTAGCTTTAAAATATCACACTCCTGAGATACATACAATTTATGTGTCTGTATATGTTGAAACAGTCCTTACATTAAACAGTGTTGCATAAAGTGTCAACATTTGAATGATTATGAAGCTGAGCCCATTTTATGACTTCAGATATTTTCCAGGTTATCACATATTTTCAGACTGTGAGTCCACTTGAAATTAGTAATTATTTTTAAAGGTTGTAGTTTCTGTGGTGGTTTTTTTTTTTTTAAGAAACAAACAGGAGCTAAAAATGCTGTTTGTTTGGGGGTGTGGGGGGCATTTTTGTCTTTTTGTTTGGATGTTGTGGGGGTTTTTCCTCATGGAATTATATCCAGAATTTTTTTACACTGTCCATGAGGATACAATATGAAAAAAAAAAAAAAAAACCCAAAAGCATGAAAAGAATAGTTAAAACTGAATTCTGTGCTTAAATGCTTGAATAACTAGCTAGCATCAAAGAATCACAGAATCACAGGAACATTCAGGTTGGAAAAGGCCCTCAGGATCACCAAGTCCAACCACTAACCCTACTCTACAAGGTTCACCCCTAAACCCCAAGCACCACACCCAAACCACTCTTAAACACATCCAAGGTTGGTGATTCCACCACCTTCTTGGGCAGCACATTCCAATGCCTGACCATGCTTCCTGTGAAACGCTTTTTCCTAATGGCCAGTCTAAACCTACCCAGTCACAGCTTGACCCTCTTGTTCTATCACTAACTACCTGTGAGCAGAGACCAGCACCAACCTCTCCACAACATCTTTTCAGGTAGTTTTACATGGCAGTGAGGTCTCCTCTCAGCGTCCTCTTTTTCAAACTAAACAGCTCCAGCTCCTTCAGTTGCTCTTCATAAGATATATTCTCCAGGCCCTTCACCAGCTTTGTTGCCCTCCTCTGCACACACTCCAGCACCTTGACATTCAATCCAAGATGTTGAGATGCTGGAACTTGTCCAGAGAAGGGCAACAAAGCTGGTGACGGGTCTGGAGCACAAGCACTATGAGGAACAGCTGAGGGAGCTGGGGCTGTTTAGCCTGGAGAAGTGGAGGCTCAGGGGAGATCTTCTTGCCATCCACAACTGCCTGAAGGGTGGTTGTAGATGAGTGGGGGTTGGTCCCTTCTCCCAGGCAACCAGCACCAGAACAAGAGGACACAGTCTCAAGCTGTGTAGGGGGAAGTTTAGGCTCAAGGATCTTGGAAAGAAGTTCTTCACAGAAAGAGTGATTGGACATTGGAATGGGCTGCCCAGGGAAGTGGTGAGGTCAGCATCGCTGGAGGTGTTTAAGACTGGATGAGGCACTTAGTGCCATGGTCTACTTGATTAGTTAGAGTTGGGTGATCAGTTTAACTTAATGATCTTGGAGGTAGATTTCAACCTGGTTGATTCTCTGATTCTGTGATATCTCTCTTATATTGAGGTGCCCAAAACTGAACACAATACTCCAGGTGTGGCCTCACCAGAGTTGAGTACAAGAAGAAAATCTCTTCCCTACTCCTGGTGGATACAGCATTTCTGATACAGGCCAGGATGCCATTGGCTTTCTTGGCCACCTGGGTACACAGCTTGCTTATATTCAGTTGCTTGTCAGTTAGAACCTCTAGATCCCTTTCTGCTAGACAGCTTTCCAGCCACACTTCCCCAACCCTGTGATGCTGCATGGGGTTGTTGTGACCCAAGTGCAGGCCCTGACATTTGGCCTTCTTGAAGCTCATCCCATTAATGTTGGCCTATGGATCCAATCTGTCCAAGTCCTTCTGCAAAGCCTTCCCCCCCTCATGCAGATCAACACTGCCACCTAAACTGGTGCCATCTGCAAACTTACTGATGACACATTCTATGTCTTTGTTATCAGCAAAGATGTTAAACAGAAGTGGTCCCAACACTGAGCCCTGAGGAACACCACTTGTGACCGGCTGCCAGTTGGATTTAACTCCATTGACCACCACTCTTTGGGCCCACTCACCCAGCCAGTGCTTTATCCAGCAGAGCCTGTGCTCATCCAAACCAAGAGCAGCCAGTTTGTCCATAAGAATTCTGTGGGAAACAGTGTCAAAGGGTCAAAGGCTTTTTGAAAGTCTAGGTAGACAATATCCACAGCTTTTCCCTCATCCAGCAGTCAGTCATCTTGTCATAGAAGGAGATCAGGTTGGTCAGGCAGTGCCTACCCTTCATAAATCCATGCTAGCTGGGCCTGATCCCCTGGTTGTTCTCTATATGACATGTAATAGCACTTTAGGTTTACTACTCCATGATCTTCCCTGGTACCGAGGTCAGGCTGACAGGTCTGTAGTTTCCTGGATCCTCCTTTCTTCCTTTCTTGTAGACAGGTGTTACATTTGCCAGGACTTCAGGAAAGTGGCTTGGTGAGCACATCTGCCAGCTCCCTCAGCACCCTTGGGTGTAGCCCATCCGGCCTCATAGACTTGTGTGTGTCTAGGTGGTGTAGCAGATCACAGACCAGTTCCCCATCTGTTGCGATGACCTCATTCTGATTCCCTTCCCTGACTCCTAGTTCACAAGGCTGGGTTTCCAGGGAACTGCTGGAGACAAAGTGGGCATTCAGCACCTCAGTCTTCTCCTCCTCCTTAGTCACTACATTTCCCTCTGCATCCAGTAAAGGATGGAGATTTCCCCTAGTTCTCCTTTTGTTATTAATGAATTTATAGAAACATTTTTTATTATCCTTAGCAGCTGTAGCTAGGTTGAGCACTAGCTGTGCTTTGGCTCTCCTAATTTTCCCCCTGCATAGCTTCACTACATCTTTATAGTCCTCATGAGACACCTCTGCCCTCTTCCAAAGGCCATAGACTCTCCTTTTGTTGTCAACATCTGCAAAGGAACACAAGTCTCTGTTGTTATTTCTGCTTAGTGAAGTCATTACATTGCGTATCTTTCTAAAGGATTTGATGCAAGTCAAAATTCATCAACACATGATGCAGAAATTACTTAAATTCAACACCTTGTGTTGAATGGAAATTTGAACTAAATGATTGCAATAGCTCTTTCTGGCATTCTAAATTTAGAAATAGCTACCTCCTTCTAGTGATTTCTAAAGAGCGAAATTTGGCTTGCTGGACACACATGTGCCAGCATCAGAGTAGATGGCTTGTTCAGGCAGATGCATATATAGTTTGGTGTTGATTGAGTATTGGCTCAATTATTAAGCTCAAACAGAGTTTAAAAATAACACTTCTGGCCTGCCTGAGATGCTTTATAAGTCAAATGTCAATTGCGTAAGTCAGTAATACTAGGCATTAAATCCTCCACGCCATGAGGTAAAGTAAGCTATTTATCAGTTGAAAAGCATGACTTAAAAACCTCTGAGCATATACACAATACTTTTTTTATACAAGACATTAAAACAGGCTTGTATTAAAAACCCAGCAGTTTACCGTGGTTATAGTGTCTTGTGTATTATGGGATTACATTCCTCTCTAGAGGGGAAGAAAGTCTTAGGTAGCTTTGCTTGTTTTGCTTCCTCTTTTCCTGGCGGTGGGGAGGGGATGAAACAAGCCCTGATCTGTTCAAATGCTATAAAAGTAACCAAACCATCATTGAATTCCAGAGTAATTTGCCAGTCTCTGCTCAGGCACAAATTCAAACAAGACTGACTGCAAATTAATTTGATTCATGCTTTATCACAGAAAAATAAATGCTCTCTCGGCAGCATGAAGTAAGAGCCAAGTGGCAGATGAGTTGTACTAGAAAACTGCAAGTGTTTTACCTCTTTTGTCCAGGACAACCATTAAATATGATAGAAAATATGTATAGACTTTTCTGACTTTGCAACTGAAGAAAACCATTTTAATTTCTGGGTTTTTTTCACCTGGTTATTTTCAAGGCAACATTCAGCAGCACTGATGTCACATATATCTCTCATGGCTTACATTTCTGCAAGTGCAAAAGTTTGGACAGTTTTCCTATTTATACGGAGCTGCCTTCAGATTGAAATCTTAGCTCCAAAATGCCTCCTTAGTAGTGATTCACCATCTGCTCTTAACACCTGTAATTGAAATACTCCAGATAATGGAAAAGCTTGGACACCTGGAGCAGGAGATACAAAGGTGCATCCAAAGTATGCAGCTGACCATTAGAAGCTTAAAGGGGAGCCCAGAAAAAACCAGTCCTTCTTTAGCAGAACAACAGGTCTCTGCAGCTTTGCCTCTAGAAACCACAGAGCTGGAAATTTCCTGGCATATAGGATTGTTTTAAGCCTGACTCCCTCCAGCACACTTTCCTCATCTTTTTCCTCAGTTTCAGAGGTCAGGTGTGCAGAAATCTTTACTCTATGTGCAGATCTTTATGAAAGATTTAAATATTTGAAGAACGATTTAAAGACAGGAGCAAAGATAAATTGGGCTCAAAGTTTAAGGCTGAGGCTTCTTTTTTTCCTTTCTTTGTTTTTTTTTCATGCAAAATGGAAGAAAATGTAGTTGATGGTTGACAGTGATTTCACCTCTGAGACATAGTTGGGTATTACACAATTGCAGGAGTGGAACTGCTAGTTAAAATTAATTACCTTGCTGATCAGAGGAGAAGAATTTCTCCAGTGCTCTGGTGTGACCAGCCGCTCTGTGGTGCAAAGTGGTAGACTGATGGAGTATTTTTGTGCAGGATCCAAGGAGGGTTTTCTCTGCCAAAGCTGAGGTGTATTTGGTTGATGGGAAGCACCTGTCTCTCATGGGCTGCTAGCATCTCATTGGAGCAACTCAGACAGCGGGATTTTGGAAGGTGGGCTGATCTGCTTAGGAATTGTCTCACAGATGGAGAGATTGCCTATGCTGCTTAACCCATGAATGCTTCCCTGAGTTAGGGCTTAACCTAGTCCTGATGGAGGTCTATAGGAGCAAAATTTCTTGGGACATAGTAAGAGTGTAATGATTTTAACCCAGACTCTTTTAAGAATGATTTTTCATACTTGTTAACGTCCAGGAGACCACATTCCTTGTTCCTAATCAGTTATAAATCCTGAAACCCAAGCTAACTGAGAAGAGAATTTTGCTTCAAGCTCTCCCCAGCTACATATCTAGGGTTTGGTACAGATTGTCATGAATGTTTTTAATAGCTTTGGCTGTTGGAAAGTATTCCTGAAATACATCCCAGCCATGCCACATGTGCTCAAATAAAACATTCAAGCATGTCCTATAGACCTGAAAATTACTCTGGAAAGCAATAGTGTCCTGCTAAATGGAAATTGCAGCTCTTGGGTCTGCCTTGAAAATGTGCTTTCTGAGAAACAAGAAGAAATGTCACTCTCTGTGTGTGCAGGCACTGTGAGACTCCTCTGGCTTCCCTCTTACCCGGTTTTGAGGTAGGTGCTTGTACCAGTGCAGAACTATCTTCCCATATTTATGATTTTTTTAATGTAATGTAGCATCATGATCTATGCACACAGAGCAATAACAGACCATAAAGTTAGAGGAGCATGTTGGTCTCCATATGGGCCAGACCTCTGGATTGTAAGAGCACTGCAGGCCCTTGCCTTTCAAATGCACAGAGAACAGCCTTAAAATAATCCTCTCATTGGACTGTTGTCAGAACACAGTCGCATTAGGCCTGATCTTGAGCCTCATCTTTCAGTACCTCTGCAGAGATACCACCAGGATGCAACTGTTGAACCATGACTGTAGTTAACCATTTCATTGTGTATTTGCAGATATTTCTAGCAGCTGTGGAGAGGAGAAAGTTAATATGCTGCTTAAGTGGAGCAGAAATGTATGTCCTGTCAAGGTTTCTAACCATTTTTCCCAAGCTACATTTAATCTTGCAAAACCCCCCATAAAATTAAAAAAAAAAAAAACTTCATTATAAATCAATACATATCTCATTAGAACAAACTGAAGTTGCACTAATGGCTTGCATTTAATTGACATAACAGGGTAAAGGAAATTAACAGTGCACCAGAGCGATGTTGGATTACCTGATATCATTAATCCTTTTTTTTTTTTTTCAAATAAAGGAGCTTTGGAAAATTACTTTGGGAACAAAAAGAATTGCAGTATGAGGTTTAGTCATTCTTTTTACAAATATAAAACGTCAGGTTCATTGACCATTACTGTTAAATTAGACAGGCACAGATCTCCTGGTAAGAGCGGTACGTGGAGGTGTTAGATGGAAAGGCCCGTTTCTGATTGCAGGAAGATCAAGGATTGTGACAGAGACACCAAAAGGCAGCAGCTCAGCAAACTATGTCATTAACTCTGCATTGTGGGCTATCCCCAGTGCTACCAGTGGGACTGCTCACATTACGCCTGTTTAAGCACAACCTAGGTTTTACTTCTGCTTCTGTGGGGAATGGTAGTTCAAGCGTTATTGATCTCATAATACAGACGTTCAACTGAGGCTCAGAATGTCTAGCCTTACTCAGAGAAAGTGTGGAGTGCAGTTTGAGGCTAGCCACCAATGGAAAATTCTTCTGCCTGCATGTTAAAGATGTCCCTGCTCGGTGCAGGGGGTTTGGACAGACATTTTGGGTCTGCAAAGTTGTGTATAGAAGAGCTGGTGGGACATTATCAAGCAAAGATTCATAGATTCATAGGTTACCAGGTTGGAAGGGACCTCAAGGATCATCTAGCCCAACTTTTCAATGAATTCTATTTAATTTTTTTTTTCTCTTTAAATTATATTTCTCAAACAGCAAACAATCCACCATATTATAAATACTTAAATTATATGTCTGACAATGCAGTTATTGTTGTGGACTTTTTTACATCTACTCAGACAAGTGTGAAGTGAAGACCTAACAGAAACAGCTCATTTTGGCAATCTCCATGTCAAAACAGCATCCATATGCTCAAAGTCTATGCAAGGTTAAAGTGTTTTTTAGTTAGAACATATAAATTAACTTGTAATGACATATATGGTTACAGGTGGACTCAATGGTCTTAAAGGACTTTCCCAACCTAAATGATTCTATGGTTCCATGTATTTGATAAACTGGAAAAAGATGTGATGCTGTATTCCCAGCCCAGCCCCACCTTCCCTACAAGCACTTTTTGATCTTTTGTGCAAACTGTGCCATGGGGAGTTGAAATGCTCCTTACTGCAGAGGAGATGCACAACAAAAGCTGCTTGCTAGCCACCCTGCAATGGATGCAGTGAAAGCTGAAGTAATTGAAAGCTGAAGTAATTTCCCTGCTAGCAATCCATGCCCACACTGTTACTGCTTACTGAAATTGCCTGCTACTTGCAACTCTTCACCTCAGGAATGACATTTGCTCCTAATCATAGGGCATTCTGACACATCCAGGAATAGTTGTACTTAATATTGTATTTAATATAGATGGGGACAAATACCTGCTTAGGAAGATACCAGAGCATCTCCATGTGATGGAGCTATTCCAGTGCATGCAACCTCATTTCAAGTAAACTAACTGTTAATTAACTGAAAGGGAAGGGGTGGCTCCCCATGTTACCCATGCACTCTCCTCTCCTACACTCCTCAACAAATGTGGTTTGCAGACTCCCATGAAGCAGGCAAGGTCTTCCTAATCCCAAAGGACAGATAGTAAATGGAGATACTGTCTGTACAGTAGGAAGGGTTTTACAGGAGTATGTGGGAATACAGGCCATCAGACTTACAGGAATAAATGTAAACGAAGACAAAGAAAATCATGGCAACTGAAACTAATATTCCTCCAGGTGTAATACTCAAAAAGGACAGTAAGCTTCTTGATTTATTTTTTTTAATGACCTTGAATACACATCTTACCTGAATTTCACTTTTTAGTACTGTATAACAAAATAAAATTAAAAACTGTTTTGTATGTTTCTGAGTTGTTTGTTGTTTCTTTATTTATTTGTTTTGTTTGTTTGGTAGGTGGTTGTGGTGAGTTAACGCCCATTCTGAAAAAAAAAAACAAAGCAGGGTGGAGGGCTTGTGGGTACTTTGCCCTCCCGGCAGGGCATTTTCCCCCAGGAAGCTGAATCTGTTCCACTCCCCACCTCCCTGCCCAGCTAGGTTATAAAAAGCAGGGCATTGCAGCTATTAGTTCTCCTTTTGGCTCCTGCCTCCCCTGGATCAGAGTTACTGTGGCTGCTTTTCTGCTCCTCTGCCACATGATCGGGCCTGATCCTTCTCCCTACTGCCTCTGCGCCTCTTCAGAGAGAGACTGGTTTTGTATTATTCTTTTTTGTCCCCCTTCCATCCATCCTTGTTCCTTGCCCTTGTAAACCTTACCTGTTATTGTTATACATATATTGTTTAAAGAAAACTCTTTACCTCTCTACTTCCAAGCCTACTCCAAATTATTGTTTGGTGGATTTGATCCTTCCTTTTTTTTTTTCCCCCCCTCTCTTTTGGGAGGGAGGAGGGGGGTAGTGGGGAAGAGATTCTCAGCCTTGCCCCCATCGGAGCTCTTAACTCCCAGTTAAGGCTTAAACCACCACAGTGGTTAAATTTCTTAATGTAAATAATGCAAATAATGCAAATATCCAATTCCATTTTTTTTTTAAGTAAGTACATTTAAAACGGCAATATTGAAAAACGTTTTTCTTCCTAATTTATACAACTTTTAAAATCACTGAAATAAAACCTTTGCAAGGTCTTCAGAGCATTCATGGTAAAAGAAAATATTTTGATGCTTTACAAAAACCAAAATTTATATGAAACAATTGCCATTTACAACAGGCAATGTCAGTAGAAATTATATTTTTTCACTTTGATTGAAAAGTGCTTGATGTTATTCTGAGATATGGTACTTGAAGAAAAATGTGACAGATATGGTTATTACAGTATCAGATCAAAAATTCAGAAGCCTAAAATGTTGCAATAGGATCCTAGAAGATCTAACATTAACATTGGCCAATCAATAAGACCCTCATTAGACAAAATCTTTTTTGAGAATTTCTTACCTATCTTCTTACATTCAGGAAGAATTTTTTCATTGTCCAGTGTATTAAAAACAGATTCTCAGCAGCACAGTGTAAAAATCTATATATTTATGCCAAATTAGATGTAGTCTACACTAGGAAACCTCTTTCTTCATGCAGATTATTGTGGTTTTTTCCCTTCATATATCAAAGTCCATACTCTGTGCACTCTTAATATGTGTAGACAAGCTTTGGACAATTACAATTTGGCAGGTATGAGATCTTGTTACAAAGACTGCTTACTCAACACAGACTTCTTAGTTGGAGAGAGATCCAAAATAAATATACCCTAACTCATGATAGTCTCTTACTCTATGATTTATAACAGTATCAAATAGATTAAAAAAAGAAATCACTGTTCTCATTTGATAACAGTTCTTGATGCTTTCTAATAAAAACAAAACCAAGCCCTGTGCTGTGTTTTGTTTGCCTTGTGTTGGCTTATCATGCTCAGAGCGTGGTTTGCCTAGTTCACCAATTCAAGAAGGGCAAACTTAGAAAAAGGCCAGATTGAGTCAGACATTGATTAAACTAAGTAATTTCCAAACAAGCCTCTAGTTGAAAGGCAGTCAAAATGCAAAGCAAGCTTCAAGAAAATTAAGATAATGTGAAAAATTACTGTTGGGAGAAATCTAGCAGTGACTAATTGAAGCAAAAGCTGAAGCATATTTCTTGACTTTTGCTATCTCACATAATTTGTATCACTAATAATGTAAATGTAAGAAGATCTTTAGGGACAATTTCTCCTTTATTTATCAGGCTAAAACTTAGGGCATTACTTAATTTTTGTTGTTTTTGTTGTTTTCCTCCCTCCCTTCCCATTTGCCACTTGCAAAATATCAATAATCACGATGTTGATCTTATTTTACTGGAAGGCTGATGAAAAGATATGTTTAGGCATATTTATTCTGAGCACTGACATTTGAATAAGAAGGGACATAGTGCTAGAAAAATAATTGTTACTTTGTCGAATATCCAGTGATCAGGAAATTAACTGTTAATGTAAGCAGAAAACAATTAAACAGATCAATTAAAACCCTCTTACTTTCTTAAGGTTTCTTGAATTCAACTTCCTTGAGCTTGCATCATCAGTATTCCTCCCATTCCCCATTCCGCAGAAAGTACCCTGGAAACTCCTCTAAAATTCTGCCTTCCACTGGCAGAAGCAATGTGCAAAATGTTTTACAAATATAGAATAGAGCAGAGCAGAGCAGAGCAGAGCAGAGCAGAGCAGAGCAGAGCAGAGCAGAATAGAATAGAATAGAATAGAATAGAATAGAATAGAATAGAATAGAATAGAATAGAATAGAATAGACCAGGTTGGAAGAGCCCTTCGAGATCATTGGGTCCAACCTATCATCCAACACTATCTAATCAACTAAACCATGGCCACAAGCACCCCATCAAGTCTCTTCCTAAACACCTCCAGTGATGGTGAATCCACCACCTCCCTGGGCAGCCCAGTCCAATGGCTAATCACTCTTCCTATGAAGAACTTCTTCCTAACATCCAGCCTAAGGCTGGATGTAGCCTACAGCCACAGTGGTAAAGACCATGATTTTACATCAAGACATAATTTGAGTAGGCAACTCCACTGAATAAGAAAGGATTAGAGTGACACAGGGCACTACTGACACCCAGAGAACTTACTAACCTCTCTATACTTGCACATGGAGTTTGACAATTTGCCACCATACCAAAACATCACAGACTTTTGGGGCAAAGCTCTGGGTTAGTCGATGCCATAGACTCAAAGCAGAGACACTGCAAATGAAGTGACCTCTTTCCAGACAAAGTCTCCTGTCTAGCAGAAAGTAGCTAGAAAAAGAAACTACTTGCTCAAGAAGACATACAACAGGCACTTTGACATACACCAGGTTTAAACAGCATATTAGAAGATATTTAAGCCTGTACAGACTGAAAATGCCTCACCCAGCGGAAAGACCAGGGGGAACCAAAAAGTTGCATGGTTTGATCCAGATTTGCAGCCAGATGTCTAGTCAGATACGCCCTAGACAACCTATACAAGTAGGTGATTAGTTACATGCACAGTGCTGTGAATGTTTTAATGGTCATAAATAGTTGTAGAATCTAGGCTAAAATCTCAGCAAACCAAGATGAGCAACTTAGAACTTTTAAATTTTGTGTAGCAATGAGCAAAATGACCAGAAGCTTTAGCAGAGTCTCCAGTGGCTCTCTGGGTTGTAGTTATGCTGTATTTCCACACTCCTTGTAGAACTGGCCCTCTTATGGAGGCTAGACTGAAGAAAACTGGGAAAAGCTCTCTTGCCCCCACCTGCATGTAAGAGGACCCACACTGCTGCAAATGGAAATGGTGAAAGAGAAAATGGATGACAGGGTACTGGTTTAGGCAGAAACATTTATCATCTGTAAAACTACAGCACGAGCAGAAGTGCAAAGAAGGCATATGCACGCTTTTGCACCAGGCATATTAGATACATTTCCCCTGGGATATTTTACTTCTGATGAGCAGCAGCCAGGAGAAACAGAACTTCTGAGTGACTACCCACCTTCTGTGTGAGTCTGGGAAACAGGAGACCTTACACTTTTACCAGATTTGGGTATTGACTACCATTGCTAGACCAGCAAAAGGCACAGACCCTCAATCATCAATAGAGAAGAGTTAGGAAGTCCAATACAGCATAGGGACTTCTTTTCACAGTTGTGTACCAACCTTCAACACACAATCATGCTCTGAACATAACTGTGGGTATAAACCATAGAAAAATGAAAACCAGTGTCACGGGTAGACAAAGAGAGAGGAAAGACTGCAAGATGCTGATTCCCTGGCTGTTCTGGCAGAGCCAATGTGCAACAAAACCAGCCTTGGCTGTCTTGTCAATGTCTCACTGCAAAATCAGAGTTGTTTCTCTGTATTTGTTGAAGAATATCCCACTGTACTGTGTGCCAGGGATTTGCAAACAATAAACTTATTTCTCGGGTAATTCCCCACTCAGCAGCAGCAGAGCTTTATACAAATATTTTTTCTCTCTGGAGTTTTGGGCTGAAATTGAAGCTGCTTTCTTTTTTTTTTTTTGTTTTAGACAGACACACAAAAATATGCTGGAAATTCAATGCTTTGTCAGATGACTTTAAGGGTTTTTTCAGCTCTTTCCAATTCCAAGCAATAATCCGTTAAATAATTTCTCTCTAGATAAGATTAAATGTGGTTAGAAGCTAAAATTCTGCATTTAAATTAACCCTGACCTCCTTCTCTTTTTGTCTTCAAAAAACCTGACACCAAATTCTTCTTGCTGTCATACATTTAAAGGTCCATTTGTCATTGGTATAAAGTAACCTAACAATGAAATTGTACTGCCTTTTTCCTTTTTTTCTTAAAGGAGACATGAAAATATTCTGGTGCCAACAAGAGTGTGCATGCAACATAAAAGAGGGTGTGGGAAAGCTTGTTATCTGTATAAAACAACTAGGAAAAGTTCTCATTCCAACAGATTGGAAGCCCTTATGTCAACTGAAGGTGCCAAGGCTTTGTAGTATATTTTTTCCTAACTTTTTTTTTAATTAGTCCATTTCCCTTTCAATAAACCTTAAACAATTTTTATTGTTTTTTTTCAAATTATTTTACTTGCTTTAATTTTTCTCTTAAACCCTGTTAAACAGGAAGTATGCTAGGTTTTGATGAAAGATTCCTAGAAATCTCAGACATGTTTGTTATGAGATTTTACAGCTCACTTGAGGAAAGTTGCAGTTTAAATATTCAACAAAGACTTCTTTTCACCCACATGTTCTTTGTACACTGGAAGTAAATAAGAGCAACACCAATAAATAGTTTAAAAGTATGATTAAATCCCTTTATTCTGCATTCCTTAGATTTTCCCTTGTATTTCAGCAGACTGAATATGAAGAAAGACACTTATATGAAGAAAGAACACAATGCAACCCTTTCTCATAAGGGACTGAAGGTACATAAAAAGCCATAAAAGGCCAATCCCTATAGCAGACACGCTGAATAAAAGAGACTAGAAGAGACACATCTCAAGGGAACTGTAAAGTTTGTATCTAGCACATAGCTAAAACTTATTGGAATCAGAGAAGGATATTGAGAAATAGCATCTTGAGTTACAGGAGAAAACCTTTACATTGTCAAGCATTTTGATGAAAAGCCGAAAGTGTCTGTGGCAGCTGAAGTGACAAACCCTTCTACATAAAGTAGAAATGTTTTGTTTGATTTAAATAGGCTGTTCAGACCCTTCAGCTGGGAAAAAGAAAAATGTATTTGGACCAAAATGGGGTTTAGACCTCGGGTATGTAAAATCTGAGGCCAAAAGTAATAATTTTGCATGACACATTTTTTACTTGCGGAACAACTATTTGGACCTTGATCAATAAATTAAATTAAATTCAAGGAGAAATGAAAGAAAGATAACTGCCCCTCATTTCCTCTATTACAGACAAATCAGTGACTACTGTGAAAAAAATGCCACCTGTTAGGAGCAATAGGTAAGACGGGTATAGTTCTGCTAAAACATATGTAGCACTCAGGAAAAAAAGCCATGTTCTTGAAGCAGCCTCTCTGCCCACCATTATTATACATAAGCCAAGTAAGGATTTCATTTGCCAGGCCACAAAACATTCAGAAATGCACTCAAGAGTGCAGAATAACATGGCATTGAAAGCTAATAGAGAAAACCCTTATATGGCAGAACTGGTCAACCATGACATTGATGCTGCAATTAGTTACTAAAAGGAATCTGTACTATTCATCATATTAAAGGCAATACTGTGAGCTGCCCCTTCTTTGCTCTGCCTTGTATGTACTTTATACTTAAAAGCCACTTCAAAGAGCCACAAACTTCCAAAGTGAAACATCCCAACCCTGTCCCTCTGCATGGAAAATATGAAACTGTTGAGGAGGGAAACCTCAAAAATTTATTCCCATCTTCAGACAGATTCTGTCTGTAACCTACTCTGGCTACAGAAATATGGCCCTCCTGGGACTGCAGTGGGAAAAACCCATACTCTGTCTCCCCTCTCCTCTCCCTCCCCATCCATTTCTGTCTTCTTTTTGTGACAGGAGAAGGGCTGAGCCTTCATCTCAGTCCAGAAGATGAAGTGATTTCATTAAACCAAGGTAAACTCAACATTCCCTTTATATGCTGCCCCAGCTCAACAGCAAGACTACTCCTACACAAACTGGGGCTAATCTCACTTGCCAAAGTGTAAGCTAGGAAGGGTTTGGGCACAGATGCCTGAAAAAAACCCTTCCCCCCTGCCCTGGCAAGGGGACAGCTCTTCATCAACATAGGAATATATTCTTCAGCCCTTGCATGTGTTTTACTACCAAGAGTACACCAGATAGACCTGTATACTCCCTGTATCTAAAGTTGAAGTAATTTCTGACTGAGAATTCTACTGTATTACACAAAGAGATATTTACCTTCCCTGACGGGGGAGGGGGAGGAACACTAAAAACAAACAAACGAAAACCAACCAACAAAACCACAAACAAATAAAAAGGAGATAAGAGGAAAGAGAGAAGACTCAAAGCTAAGGAAATCTCCCTAGGACACCATTTAAAGAAATACATTTCCTGTTTCTTTCTCCTTTACAATAAAAGAGCATTTCAATATTGACATTTTCTCATGGGGCATATCTGTTTTCTTGGGAGATCTTGAGTTGCTATAAGCCCTGGTGTAGCACAAATCACAATAAGGACTCCTTGTCAAAGCAGATAAGGACAGGGCCCTTCAGATGACTTGAAGTTCCTCCAAGGGCAGACATGATGAACACCCTGACACGGGGGATGGGAAGATTGAGGAGCAAAACCACGGACAGTGCAGCAGCAAAATGGGAACTAGAGACCTTGAAAGGCAACCTGAAGGCAATGTGTTTCAGGGCTGCACCTCATCTCAAACAAGAAGAGTGCATCTGCTCACCCTTTCCAACCCACATCTAGGTTGATTGTCAAGTGCTGAGGTCTCCCTTGAGATCACCATAGACATGTCTACATCACTGTCTTCACTCACTCTGGCCCAGGAGTGAAGCACAAAGCATAGGTCCTAGCTCTGGAAAGGCATGATCATGTGTTGTTTCATACACAACATGGCCATCTGGTTTTTCCTCAGCATAGCTCTTTGCTTTCTTTCTGTTCCTGATGATACCTGGGAAGTCCTTTCACAGAAGGTTTTGAGCCCTATGGGACTCGTTGTCATGTCTCCCACGACAAAGCAGAAAGCCCATGAAATGAGGTAGAAGTGAAGTATTAATCACCAAGAGAAGGGAGGACTGAGTAAAAACAGAGAAACCATAATTTATGGATTTAATTTATCCCACAATACTTTCCATATGCTTATGCTCAAGGAGAGATTTGTCATGTTGTGTGCGGTCTCACCATCACTTAAGTACTGACCCTGAGAACAAGTAACATCATTTCACTGAAATGGCTGCCATCTTTCATTGGCTTTTTTCTGTTCTTCCTCAGCCACTTCTGAGCTCCTGCATTCCTCCCCCACACTTTAGCTGCACCTCCTGCTGCTGGGTGATGGGACAACAGAGAAGGATTGTACATCTGCACAACTGTAGAGCCACATATAGCAGCTGGTCCTGAGTGGTGTCCCCTAGGGTTTGGTATTTGGACCAGTTCTGTTAATACTGTTATTAATGATTTGGATGAAGGGATCAAGGGCACCACCAGCAGGTTTGCAGACTAGATTAAACTGATCAGGAGTGCTGATCTGCTCAAGGGTAGGAAGGCACTGCAGAGAGATCCGGACAGGTAAAACTGATTGGCTGAGGTCAACAGAATGAGGTTTAACAAGACCAAGTACTGGATCCTGTGTTTTGGTCACAAAAACCCCAAGCAACACTACAGGCTTGGGATAGAATGGCTGGAAAGCAGCTCAGTGGAAAAGCATCAGACTGCTGGTGGACAGCCAGTTGAACATGAGCCAGCAGTGTAAGGTGGCCAAGAAGGCCAACACCATACTGACCTGTATCAAAACCAGTGTGTCCAGAAGGAGTAAGGAAGTGATTGTGCCCCTGTACTCTGCCCTAGTGAGGCCGCAGCATGAATACTGTGATCAGTTCTGGGCTCCACAGTATAAAAAAGACATCAATGTCCTGGAGTGTGTCCAGAGAAGAGCATCAAGGCTGGTGAGGGGTTTGGAGGGCATGTAGTATGAGGAGTAGCTCAGGGAGCTGGGGTTGTTTGGTCTGGAGAAGAGGAGGATGAGGGGAGATCTTAGCAGTAGTGAAGTAGACAACAGGTTCAAGAACATGCTCCTGACATAGTACTCCAGGCAAGCAGGGGGAGAGTAAGAAGACAAGTAACGAATAATTTTCCACAGGCAAGCCCCTGAGGGTTTGACTTGCTTTCCAAAACAGAAGCTAACAAGACTATGGCTCTCCACAAGCCTGGATGCCTCTATTGCGCAGGTACGAAAATGCTTACGGCCTCAGTTTTGCTATACTCGTGGGCACAGTGACACCCAGTGGCAGTGAGTTCCGCAGCCTGCTACAGATGCCTTTTCGTCCTCTCTGTGTGCTCCTCTGCCTCACTACATTTCCAGAGATCATCACCGCAGCAGCAAAAGGAAGCTTCTCAGCTCTCAAAATCAATGTTTCCCTCTATGTCCATAAGCTGCTAATGCTGAGGAAGCAAAAGATTTCTTGGCTACTCTGAGGCTCCATATGAGAAAGTTTGTGTATGAGCAAACCTTGTTCCTGCAGGGTGATGAGTGTTCTGGATTACAAGATTAATTTTCCTCAGTGTCCCTGGGAAATAAGGATGTGCTTGTCATTCCTATTCTGAAAAAGGAGATGGGACTACAGGCAGCCTCTGCAGCTTGCTTACCAAGGGGGCCAACAGCAGAAGTGGCACTTGTCTCACTCACCTGGTGAGACAGTTACCTCATTTTAATCCTCCACTTAATACTCCCTTTAAACCATATTTCTTCCCTGATTTCGATTCTGAGGTGAAAGCTGTGCTTAAGGCCAGGTTTGTGCAGGATGTACTCTGACCTGCTGGGAGAACTGGGGCAATGCAATTCTCTTCTCAGTGTGCAGACACCACTTGCTGATTACCTGCTTGGGAAACGCTCAGACCATCCCCTCACCTGGCCATTAATCCCTCTTCTGCTCATGTAGAATCATAGAATTGTTGGGGTTGGAAGGGACCTCAAGAATCATCTATTTCCAAACCCCCATGCAATGGGCAGAGGCACCTCACACTAGAGCAGCCAGCTTGCCCAGAGCCACATCCAACCTGGCCTCAAAAACCTCCCTGGGCAACCTGTTCCAGTATCTCACCACCCTCATGGGGAAGAACTTCTTCCTAACATTTAATCTCAATCTACCCACTTCTATCTTTTTTTTTTTTTTTTTTTCCATTCCTCCTAGTTCTATCGTTACCTAACACCATAAAAAGTCCCTCCTCAACTTTCTTGTAGGCCCCCTTAAGATACTGGAAGGACACAATTAGATCTCATTGGAGCCTTCTCTTCTCCAGACTGAGTAGCCCCAAATCCCTCGGTCTGTCCTCACACAAGAGGTGCTCCTATGAGGTGTACCTGCTTATCTCCTCCAGCCCATGCAGGGATGCTTCAGAAGACATTTGCTCATGTTTTGACACTCTTTCTATGGCTCCTCCCTTTTCCTAGGCTAAGATCTCTGCTGCTTCTGCAGACAGCCTGCTGCACTAAGCATTCAGTTCCGTGCTCCCTTCCATCATGCATTTTCTTCTGCTCTTGTCCCCCCAAAGTGGCTCACTGCCATCCCTGACTGGCATCCCAAGTCTCACATACTGCTCATTTGGGGTGGGGGAATTCCAGAGTGGGTAGCCCCGGGAATGCTGGGATATTAAGAGGGGAGCTCGGTGCTCCATGGGGAATGCCTTTCTGGAACAACCCCCCGGTGAAGCAAAGCTACATGCCTGCGGTGCCAGGGACGTGATGCCGCCTACCTGCCCAGCCCAGTCCCACACTGCTGGCTCCTGCACCACACACAAGAGCACCAGAAGGAAGGGAGGGAGGGAGGGAGGGAGGGAGGATGGATGGATGGATGGATGGATGGATGGATGGATGGATGGATGGATGGATGGATGGATGGAGGGGTGGATGCCTCCAGGTAGCGCCTGGAGGACCAGAGCAGAATGGGGAGGTTCTGGCTCTGCTGGAGGATCAGTTGCCATGGAAACATGCTGGGGAAGAGGGAAAGCAGCCGCAGAAACAGAGCGTCCACACTCACCCGAGCGCCAAGGTTGTCTTTTCCTCCTTAAGTGGCGTACAGGGTGTGTGCAAGCAGCAGGGTGAGGCAATGCTTAGTGCTTGGTGTTTCTCCTCTCTGTGTCACGACTGATTTGCAAGGTGGATCTTCCAGCCTTCTTCTTTTTGTGGAATTTTCCCCTCTCCTGATTTCAGCCTCCTCTCTGGTGACTACGAAAAGTGAACTTGAAGAATGCCTCAGTGCTGCTTACATGCAGAAAGGGAGGCAATTTGGCACCCTGCTTTCTGGAAACTGTAGCAACACTCCTGTTTCAGGCTTGATGTGCAGGTACCTACACCAAGCTGTTAGGTACACACACTGCAGCCCAGCAAGTGAAAATGCAGCAGAAGTATCAGGATGTTGCACTGTGAGCAGAAATGGCACCAGTGCAGCGTCCTCAGAGGGATACTTGGAAGTGCTGTGTTACAAGCATCTGTTCAGCCTGTAAGCTTTGAGCTGTACAGTATACAAGCTTTCACATTTCCCAAGGATTTATGTCCAGCCTGTCTTTAGCCGTGTGAGTGGTGTTAACTGTGTGCTCTGCACGAGCCTCCTGGGTATCACCTGTCCATGCAATGTCCCAGCAAGACTGAGGAGCTCTTAGTTACTGATTAGAAATGATGACATGCAAACTCCTAAACTTAAGGGCAAAATCCAATATGTGCTCAAGAATTCTGGATATTAGCTGCTTCCTCCCTCTATTCAAGAAATAGAGAAAAAAGTCCAGAATTTCCAGCCTGACACTAGAAAGATAGAAGTGCTGTATATGATGGGGAGGAGAGGAAACTATTGCTTCCAGAAGGGGTTTCCCACATAACTTGTTCATCCTTCAGGAATAAACTGTGTGAGCTGGGAGACCAGACACCACCACCAAAGATGTAACTGAAGGTGGAGGAAGCATGAATTCACTTTGGATTCTGCCTCTAGACTTGGACCTACTCTTTCTTTGTGTCTTTGGGCACCCCAAAATGGAAAAGACTGCATTTCTTTGAAGAATTCAAAAATAGTCAGTGGGCTTTTTCATTCCCACAGACTCACACTTCCTGCTCACGTCCCTCTACATCTGCAAAGCTGGGTTTTCAGGGGATTTGACCTCAGGTATGGTCTCTATCCTTGTGAGGTGTGGTTGGAGCACTCTTCCAGAGCAGAGATGACATCCAATGACTGAGTATTCCAGGTCCCGATATGTGTAGAGGCCCACAACTATCTTGGATGTTCCATCTGAAGTATAAAAAGACATTCTCTCAGCAGCCAGCAGCCCCCAGAGTTTTTGTTTTCAGTGGGACAGGAGCTTGCAGCATCATGCTGTCACACTGGAGTTTGTAGTGCAGTGGAGCAGGGTCCTTTGCAATGAGTCTGATGCTAGGATGTCACTTAGGATGTGAAACTTCAACTAATAAGCTAATGATTTCTTCCAAGTCCATCAATGTTTGTTCCAGGAACATTTCTCATTTAAATTTATGGATTATCATGGGGGTAGAGACTTGTATCTGTGCAGCTTCTGATATCACACAGTAAAAATTCACAACCCATGACATTCCTATCATAGTGAACTGATAAAAAAAGTTTGAACAATATATGAAGAAAAATTATATCCACTGTCAATGAATCCCACTATCAGTGAGGTTATACATAGTATTTAAGTATTCATGTATTTATATGTAAAGCTGTCATGTCCATAAACCAAAAAGAAACTAAACTGAAATATTCATCTGAATGGAGTCATAGTACTTCTGAAAAGCAATGCTGAGTGCAGCTTTCTAAAGTACAAAGCCTACAAGAGCTTTCACAGTGAAAGGCAGTATTAAGAATGATGCTGATTAACAATAATTAGTATCTATAGCCACTTTACAGAAAATGATTACTTAATCCTCATAATAACTGTCATTAGGTAAGTGATTAACATTTGTTATACTCCATGTATTTAATATTCTTTTTCCACTAAGTCCTTGGAGTGAAACAGCAAGGGTGATTCTTCATCTGATTAAGCACTGCAAGACCCATAAAATCACCTTTCTCATCCAGACAAGTTAAGAGGCACAGATTTTGCACAGCTGCTCAGAGAGGCTGAATAACTCCAGCCAAACAGTCCTCCTGGACTGGCTGAATAACTCCAGCCAAACACTCTTCCTAGACTAGCAGAATTCAGTCTGATGGACTGTCTCTGCTCCTCTGACACTGATATCTGCTCTCTCCTGAGGGTATAAATAGACAACTTCAATTGCCTGCCCATGTTACCTCCCCACCTTCTCTGGAAAGTTGTGCCCTTACCTTGTCCTTTCTATGTGGGGAGCATGAAGGGCAAAAAGTGAGCACATTTATTTTGGTTTGGAGCACAACACATCAAGATTATCTTGGAGATAAATGTAATTAACCATGCTCTGCCTCAAATAACTGCATCTATTTTTTAATGGTGCTTTATGCTTTTTTTCAGAATGTCTCCCAACATGCTGCCATGATGGAGAAGTATAGAGATTTTAAATTTGAGCAATTGCAGGAGAGAACAAATCAGACCAGCTTTCCAAAGCTATCAAAACCTTGACCTTCCAGCAGCTTCCCAGACCTTGTGGGAAGGTACCAGAACCAGTGCACACATACACTTTGTCAAAGCCTCTGGTGCTCTGTGCCTTGCTCTGCCGAGCCATGATGAATTGTTCTGATTTCCTCTTCTTTGTCCCTTTCAAACTGCTTTAAAAAGATCAAGTTTCAAAATTCTGTGCTACAGACAACATCCACACACTCCTACTGTTTTATTTTCATCTTTGAAACACAGTTTGAGAGATGACAGCCAGAAAGTTCATAAATCAAAGCTGTGATATAGGAACAGGCACGTACATATGCATGTTTGTATGAATTGTTTACACAAATGTACACATATAGATTTGTTACTTTCTGTTCATTTAAATAACAACTGGTGCTTTATAATCTGCAATTGATTTACAGGAATTTCCCATAATAGCTCTGTTTTTCCATTCTGATGATGATTTGTCCAACCTGCACATTAAGGAATCTTTGGCTGCTTCCCATGCATTTCAGAGCTGACTTGAATGCATCATGTATCTCTCAGGTTTTATGTGGAAAAAAAAAAAAAAGTGCTAGCTTAGTCTTTGGAAAAGACTCTATGACCATTTAGTACAGACAGCAGTCACATCATCAATCAAACCTGCTGAGAGCAACCACAGATACTTAGAAGTAAGGGCAACCCTTTGTGTTATTTCCAAATACAATCAATTTCCTATTCAGTAATCCAACTGAGTTACTTTTGACCTGAATACTAGGAAAGACAGGGGACCACAGTCTCTTTGGGGCAGCCTTACCTGCTCTTTTAATGTCTTCACCTGGGGGTATCAGGAAAAGTGTTGTGAGTTGTCTTTCACCCATTTAGTAAGAAGCAGGTCCATAGTTTCCAGAAATTCAGACTAGAGCAGCTCAAGATGAAGAATATGGGAAAGACTTTCCTGCTGGGTGTAGAACTGAGAGAAGGCACTTCATAAACTTGCTTTGGCAGGAAGCAGGAAATGAAGGCTCAAGTTTCATTCCATGAGCATCAGTCTGGAATCCGACATCAGATTTCCACAAACTGTTCCACATCTCTATAGGGTAAGAGGGAGAAACTCAGTGGACTACCCTTGTAACAGAAAGTATTCTTTTAACTGGGGACAGAATACCTGGAAGATGTGGGGCTGGAGATGACAACCCATCTAAGGCAAAGATCAGAAGCAGGCAGGTTTTCAGAGCAGTCCCCAGAGACACCCAGATTCATCATTTCTGAGGTGCTCCATCAGTAGGCAGCCTGCATGACTCCCTTCATGAGCTATGTAACCTCTCCAAGAGTGTTTCCCTAGGTACAAAATGTATTACATGTCCCAGACAGGGCTCCTCACATTCTTGGTCATGTGAGCAATTTTAGCTGTCACTGCTTGTTTCTCTCCAGTGATGCTGTGCACTACTGAAAATTGGAGCCTTTGTCCAGCCATGTATAAAGTGAGAGCTCTTGTTCCAGCTGTAGCAGGTATTGAGGAAACAAATACTCGTTTTAGCAACTGAAAAAGACACTGTGGCACAAGATCACCCCTCTTCCTAAATAATTTGCTGTGGACTTAGGGCTTTAAAATCTCTCCAGGTTTGCAGTCACAGTATCACAGTATCACAGTATCACTTAGGTTGGAAAGGACCTCGGGGATCATCGAGTCCAACCTATCAACACAGACCCCATGACTAGACCATGGCACCAAGTGCCACGTCCAATCTCCCCTTGAACGCCTCCAGGGTCGACGACTCAACCACCTACTCATCAGCCGCCTCATCCTGGTTGGGTGGTCTGTAACAGATTCCAATCAGGATGTCAGACTTGTTAGGTTGTCCTCTGATTTTGACCCACAGGCTCTCAACTACCTCATCTTCCACCTCAAGTTGTGTGGCAGAGATTGACTCTCTAATATACAGAGCCACCCCTCCTCCTCTTCTCCCTTGCCTGTCTCTCCTAAAGAGCCTGTAACCCCCCATTGTAGCACTCCAATCGTGGGTGCTGTCCCACCAAGTTTCTGAGATGGCGACTACATCATAGTCACCCTGATGGATTAGGACCTCCAACTCCTCTTGCTTGTTGCCCAGGCTGCGTGCATTGGTGTACATGCATCGCAGTTGGGTTCCTGACTTCTCAACTGACCCTACCTTGCGCCCTACTCTTACCTCTGCAGAGGGACAGATTGCCTCACCCACCCCCTTCAGACCTAGTTTAAAGCCCTCCTAATGAGCCCTGTCACCTGTCGGCAGGCAGGGGAGGAGAGCAGAGATCAAAGATCAGTGGCTTCAGTGAGGCCAATGGGAATATTTTCTCTCTGCAAGCCTGAAGAAAGTGTCAAATGCCTGCTTTGCTTAACGCTGTTTGTTAAGACAATAGTCTAGATATTAGAAATGCAGCCCATCTGAAGGAGATTTGTGGCTGATTGCACACACTGCTGTGCTCAGGAGAAATATGAATTCAGATGAAGAGGTGCAACACAGAAGAAGAGTATTCATAGTTTGAGGGCACAAAAGAACTTTGGAGGTTGCCAGTCATTCTCTCTGCTGCAGAGCAAAGTCAGCTAAGCAAGTTGAAGTCATTCCTGACTTGATTGCACATCTGACATCTTAAAAGCCTCCAGTATGTGAGTATCCTCCTATTCTGCATTTAAACCTACATCCTCCTCAAGACAGAAACGATAGAGACAAAAAGACAGACACACAAGAAAGTAAAGGCAAAAAAATTGAGTCAAAAATCTGGCCTATTCCATAAAATTTAGGAGCCTCCATTCTAAGATGGAGCCAAAGATTTCTAGGCATAGCCAAAGATTCATAGGCAAAGCCAAAGTCATTATGAGTCTTTCCAATGACATTGCTGTGTCCTTAAGAAGACAGTTTCTAGCAGTTACCATAGGATCAAAACATTCTAGACTGAAATTAATTTTATGAGTGCTGAATATGAGAGTGACATAAGATATTAATGTAATTTGGAGACATAATATGCCTCTCATGGCTCAAGAAATGCACAAGCTGGTCCTGTGCCACTTTCCATAGGACTTCCCAGACTCTTCTGGCTCTGTTGAAACTTCACCAGTTCCAGAAAACTATCAGCTATGTTGAGCACCTCTAAATCCTGCCAGTATCAACCCAGCTCTGCATTGAGCTGGGAAGAAATACACTCAGAGACACTCCAGCTCCACGATGAATCTTGCAAAAAGGAAAATTAGGACAGCACTGGTAAATTCAGTAGTACAAAGAAAGTTGTATGTGCAATTAGACATCCACACACAGTTCCTCTCTTGAAATTCTGCATAGTGTCTAGATTGCAGTTCTGCCCAGCACTTCTCTACCTCTGATGTGAGCATTGCTCAGGGGAGCTGCTCCCCTGGGTTCTGTACCATGGCACAAGTCACACAGCCACATAGCAACTCCTTCTGCATTTACATCTGAAGTATGTTTGCACCTGGTGTGATCATCAGCTGAAGACCCTTCTCAGTACATATAGAAAGCATCTTACACCTTTTACCAGATCATGTTGTTCAAGGCCAGGTTGGACTTCCAGGGAGGGGGCATGCACATCATCCCTGGGTAACGTCTTCCGGTGTCTCACCACCCTCACTGTAAAGAATTTCTTCTGGTCCTTCAGGTGTTTGAAGGCTGCTATAATGTCTCCCTAGAGCCTTCTCTTCCCTAGGCTGAATAGTCCCAACACTTGCAGCTTGAGTTCTGAAGAATTTTTAAAGGAAGGAACCTAAAGCAAGCTTGAGAAAACTGTTTTGGTGATGCACTATGCAAATGTGGGGGAAAAAAATCAACAATACAGTAATGAAAAAAATAATAATTTGTTATGTCAGTATATCATTAAAGAGGCCCTACACAAATCTTGAGGTAGAGAGAAAGTGGATCCTAAATAATGAAATAGGGCAGTGGGTATCACAAAAAGGTTTATGTCTAAATTTTGAGTACAAAAACTCTGTCACCTGAGGCTTATACAAGATCTCCAGTATTGTAGTATTTCAGTGTATCATCTTACTGCAAAAAGAAGTAATAGAGTACAGACCTCAGGCAGTGATTTTGTATCTTAATCTACAGGTTTATAAGATCTAAATTCAGACCTTACATTTCATGAGAAAGAATGGTGTGTAGTTAAGCAATCTGAGAAAGCCTAAATTGCATTAGTAACTGCATCTAGCTCTGAGGCACAGAGGCACATGTCCAGGTGATGGGGAAGAATGCGCCTTCTGCCTTCAACAGGGACCTGAAGCCAACTCTGCCATCCTGCCAGGGCAAAAGCAAGGTGGTTTTGTCCTGTGTCAGTTTTATCTTGAGTTGGGGTATGACAGCGTACCTTGGAGCCAGTGACTGAATCATAGCACTGGTTGCATTAGACGTGTTCAGGAAGCTGTGGGAGTGATCACTTCTGCACCTATGCAGATTGCTTACTAATTGGTGTATACTTAGGTATTCCTTTGTGCATTTCTGAAAGGGAAAGAGAGGAAAGGAGATCAGAACAGGACTTGCTTCAGAAATTTCCCATCTTTTCTGAGCAAAGAGGAAATTATTTATTGTCTGTTCTGCAATGGATGTGGACACATCATGGTATACAGGATCCCAGGCTGTACACTGCATGGTGACAATAAAAATAAATGCCAAACATTATAATTTTGTAAATTAGCATGTTCTGGGGAATTTGGCAATATTATCTTAATTTTGAAATTCATCTACATTGTTTGTTTATTCAATAGCAAATTTTTATTTTAAGACTAGAACACAATAATCACAGAGTAACAAAATCACAGAATCATGGAGTGGTAGGGGTTAAAAGGGACCTCTGATGATCATCTAGTCTAACCCTCCCTTCTAGAGCAGGATCACCTAGAGAAATCACACAGCAGCATGTCCAGGCATTGTTTTAATACCTCAAGAAATGGACACTGCACAACATCTCTGGGCAGCCTGGGGAACTCAGAAAGAAAGCACTGGGAAAAGTATTCTAAGTTCTGAAAACTCTCTATAAAAATGAGCTAGAAACCAATCTGTTCTCTATCAAGCCTGCCAATTAGAAATGTGATTTCCCCTAGCATGGAATACACATACAAGACAAATGTCCCTCAGGTGGCTAAGGAAGTCTTGTTTCCTTAACATGAAAATACTCCTGGAGCACAGACGTATTTTAACTCTAAACTGTTGCCAGCTTCATTCGGTGGTCACCGGCAGTGCCCAGTGGGCAATGTGACAAGCTATAGGGATCATCTGGAGCTCTGAGGAACTCTTAAGCAACACCTAGTGAAGGGGTGAATTTTTCAATTTCTTCTCTATTTCCATTGTGGAACAACCCTGACTTTCCGTACAGAGAGGCTGGAATGAGAAAACAAACCCATTCCAGCAGTAGCATGAATTTCGCCTTAACCTGACATCTGAGCCTTCATAAGGGACTGATCCTGTGCTGGGCTGTGGACCAGTGCACCTTCAAGTTGAGCTGACTGTAGAGTGAGAAGGGGATGTTTTACCACTTTGGGAGGCTCTGCAGCTCCATGCCCAGTTCTTCTCTGGAGGCGAGACCCTACATTCTCACTGCCTTTCCTATCAGCAGAAGCAGAGCGGAGACCGAAGGAGCAATAAAAGTTGATACCAATAAGCAGAAAACACTAGACTGATGAAAAACTTAGCTTTGGTTACCAAGAAAAGATACTTTCCTCTTGAAAAACTTGCTCAGCCACAGTTTCAAGCCACCACATAATCTTGGGCCCCTCTGAAGTTGTTTCTTCAAAGGCCATGGCAGAGGTGGGCTTTCTGTTTGGAAGACCTGAATCACAGCTGGCACAGGAACTATTTGGGACTGTCCCCTGCCTTTGGACTGGTTGTGTCCAAAGTCTACAGCTGGCAACACAGGGCCTTTGCTCAATGAGTGTTGATCTGCAAGAATAATGACACAGCACCATTTCTTTCCCAGTATCATCTCTTTGCGTTGCAGTTTGCTTCAAGTGAGGTCATATTGATATCAGTAATTCTATTGACTTCAGGAAAGCAAGCATGGGATCAGCATCTTCCATCACACTATCAGGAGGTAGAAACCAAAGCATCTTTCTTGATTGATCTTTGCAAGCATGGGAAAGTGCTGAGTGCTGGTTAAACACTTGCAAGAGAATAGAGGTTTTCACCAAAATGGCTTTTTAACAGAGAGATTTATTTTCACTGAAACTGTTGACACAGGAAAAGGGAATTATTTTTCACATAAAATATGTCTCTTTGAATGTTTTACCAAAAATACTAGTGAATGTTTTCTAAGCTGTGATTTTTATCAAAACCAGACTGTACCATGGGAATGAGCTCAAGCACCTAAACAGAGAAAAATTAGAGCAATTCCCACTGGACTCATTCCCACATAGATGACTAAATGAGGATTTCTGCGCCTCACAGACAGTCATAACAAGTTCTCCCACTCCAATGGTGGGACCAAAGGAGGAAAAAATATGAAGGTGAGAAAAGAGCAGTACATATCAAAAGTGTTGCTCTCAGTAAAATGCTTAAATATTGCTCTTACTCAGCATATCTGTCAGTGGCAATGGTAAGGTTCATACTGCTGAAGAGTGACATTTGTTGACCCAATGGGACCAACAGTGTACAAAAAAAATAAAATAATGAGTTGCAGTCCCCAGTAAGAAAAGTAAATGCCTCCTTAGGACATTGGTGAAAACTAACTGAAGGCACTGAGGTCATATATATGTAAGCATGGCAAGACACAGAGATAATGGGTCTGCAGAAGAATAATCAGCCCCCAGGGGTAGTAATGTTGCCACTGCCACTGCCAGAGAGCTGGACTGCTACATGCTTTTGACCAGCATGCCTTCCAAAAAACCTCCAGTTTCTTTTTTGTTGTGATTTTATTGTAAGAATATTATAAAATTATTATAAAATATATTATATTATATTATATTATATTATATTATATTATATTATATTATATTATATTATATTATATTATATTATATTATATTATCAATTTGGCCTTTAAAAAAATATTTCAGCTTTAGAAGAAAGCTGAACGTTTTTTACACCTCAAAATGAATGCTTTAATCAATTTTGTTATACCTCTGAAAAAAAAATAAAAAATCCTTTTTCTGTTTTCTTTTACTTTTTTTTTTTCATTGAATTTTCATGCCTCTGTTTGCTGTCTCCTGCACAAAAGTAGGCCAAGAAATAAGAAGAAGCTTTTGGGGGCCATTGATGTTTTTGCATTTTCTTCCTTTATTTCTTCCAAGCGCAAAACGATAGAGAAGTACAAATGGCCATAGTTCTGAAAAGATCAAAACTAAAAATGAAGACATTTGATTCTGCTTTATTTAAAAAAAAAATAAATAATCAATCAAACACAAACAAAACAAAAAAACCTCGCCTCACAACAGCGCAAACTGGGACTCAAACATAATTGAAAATTAAATCAAGCAAATTTATTTTTTTTTTTTTGCTTAGATTATCCAGCAGAAAAATTTAAGACAATTTTGAAAAGTGACTTTTGTTGCAATATATATATTTTTTTTTTTTTTTTTGCGGAACAGCTTTGATTTTCAGTCTCCCAAAAGCAAAGCAGAAAGCTTTGCTCACTGTAACAGTTGGAATTTGAATAAAGTCAGTCCTACAGGAGCACTATGGTTGACGCAGAAATAATTGCAATCGTGGAATGGAATGGAATGGAATGGAATGGAATGGAATGGAATGGAATGGAATGGAATAGCATAAACCAGGTTGGAAGAGACCTTTGAGATCATCGCATCCAACCTATCATCCAACACCACCTAATCAACTAAACCATGGCACCAAGCACCCCATCAAGTCTCCTCCTAAACACCACCAATGATAGCAACTCTACCACCTCCCTAGGCAGCCCATTTCAATGGGAAATCACTCTCTCTATGAAGAATTTCTTCCTAACATCCAGCCTAAACATCCCCTGGTGCAGCTTGAGACTGTGTCCTCTTGTTCTGGTGCTGGTTGCCTGGGAGAAGTGACCAGCCCCCACCTGGCTACAACCTCCCTTCAGGTAGTTGTAGAGAGCAAGAAGGTCTGCCCTGAGCCTCCTCTTGTCCAGGCTAAGCACCCCCAGCTCCATCAGCTTCTCCTCATAGGGCTTATGCTCCAAACCCCTAACCAACTTTGTTGCCTTTCTCTGGACACTTTCCAGCAAGGTAATCACAGAACTGCTTCAGCTGGATGAGACACTTAAGATCATTGCGTCCAGTCATCAAACTGAGACCACCATGGCTGCAAAGGAAGCCCTGCAGAAGGGACTTGGGGTTATTGGTGGATGACAAGCTGGACATGGGCTAACAGTGTGCACTTGCAGCATAGAAGGCAATTTACATCTTGGACTGCATCAAAAGAAGTATGGCCAGCAGATGCAGAGAGGTGGTTCTGTCAATCTACTCTGTTCCATTAATACCTCACCTGCATTACTGGGTTCAGCTATGGGACCCTCAAAGAAGAATGGCATGGACCTGCTGGAGTGAGTTCAGAGGAGGGCTGTGAAGATGATCAGAGGGCTGGAGCATTTCTTCTATGAAAATAGGATGAAAGAACTGGGGCTGTTCAGCCTGAAGAAGAGAAGGCTGTGGGGCAAGCTTATAGCTGCGTTTCAATATCTGAGAAGGATGTACCCAAAGGCTGGGGAAGGACTGTTTAGAAGGGCTTGCAATGATAAGATGAGAAGCAGGGTAGATTTAGGTTGGACTTAAGGAGGAAGCTATTTACTGGAACAGACTGCCTAGGGATGTGACTGAGGCTGTCCCTGGAGACATTCATGATCCCATGGCTGTGGGCATCCCGATCTAGTTGAAAGTGTCCCTGCTTACTGCAGGGAGGTTGGAAAATATGACCTTTGAGAGTCCCTTCCAACCTGATGCAACTTGTGAACCCATTTGTACCCCTATACCATTAAAAGAGACTGTCCAATTGCAGACTTGCACATTTCCATTTTCTCACCTTGCTAAAATAAGCTGCTTGTCTGTGAGCCCTGGCCATCAAATTTTTGCACCAGGACATTTGCTGCAGCAACTTGTCTTACCATAGCTGCTTGTGGATTCCCATTTGCCCACAGCTGGACATTGATGTACTTGCTGGAACAGGACCTGCAAGTCACAAGGTTATCTCATTCAGCAAACATACCTTTAATTTCACCTTTCACTGAGCTCTTGTGTTCCACAGTGGTTATTGGACACTAAGAACTCTTCCTCGCATGTCTAATGTGTTGTGGGCTGCCCTTTTATTTAATATTTTGCTGGTTGCCTAAGCATAGCTCACAAGCCCATGCTGTGCGACTCACATCAGTAAACGGTCATTCTGAGGCTGTTTCTTGAGTCCATCTGAAAAAAAAAATCAAAGTAAACTCGAATTACTTCAAATTCTGCTAAGGCCAGTAACCATGGTATGAACTGGGCAAAGAAAAATGCCAAGTCTTATTTTGCTTACATCCTCCCAATGAGTTAGTAAAAAACTGGAGGGAAATGACAAAAGACTTGGCCTTCTTTCTGTTTCAGTGCTTTTTCTGCAAGCTGTGCTACAGGGAACCCAGGCCATTAACATTTAGATCTATGGCTGGCTGAGTGTAGCCTTGCAGCTGTAATGCCACTGCTTCTGTTGCTCATTAAGTCTAAATGTCTCCTACCACTGCTCTGCCTTGAAATGCCCCTTTTCCTGGTGCTCTAGGGAGACTTAAAATGAAGCCAAATTTGCTTCCTCTTTCATCCCCATTACTAGTTTCTGACAACAAGAAAACTGGTCTACAGCTAGATTTGCTTCTAAGTCAGATTTTTGTGTATCAGTGCCTAGAGTCTGCTAATGATCTTGCAATCATTTCTCTTTCTCAGACTACTTTCATATGCTGTCATCAAACCTGTACAAAATTTCTCTTATTTTAACTACTCTTTTATAGCTATCAGAACTCATAAGAATTAGTGGTAAATTGCTGCAGCTCATATCATTAACCTTGCTCAAAAACACACGCTTTATTTCTGCTCTGAATATGCTTTTCTTATTTCCTAGCTGTTGAGCCATAATTTTGAACTTTCTGTTCTTTGTGCAAGTTGCTGGTCTACCTACCTCCTCTTTTGCATAATGTTGATTTACTTCCCCAACTCTTTCAGTGACATACCTTCCAAAACTCTGTTCTTTCAGCTGTTTACCAAACTGTAGCCCATTTCCTGACATCCATCTTGAACTGTGGCTGCAAGAAGAGGACACAGCACTTCAACAAAGAATGGCCAGTGTGTGAATGGAGGAAATATGATTTCTTCTCTCTTACAATTCTCCCCCTCTACTCAGCTCTGCTGAGACCCCACCTGGAGTACTGCATCCAGTTCTGGAGCCCCTACTACAAGAGGGATATGGAGGTGCTGGAAGGTGTCCAGAGAAGGGCCATGAGGATGATCAGAGGGCTGGAGCACCTCTCCTATGAGGACAGACTGAAAGAGTTGGGGCTGTTCAGTCTGGAGAAGAGAAGGCTCCAAGGTGACCTTATTGTGGCCTTCCAGTATCTGAAGGGGGCCTACAAGAAGGCTGGGGAGGGACTTCTCAGGATATCAGGTAGTAATAAGACTAGGGGTAATGGAATGAAGATGGAGGTGTGGAGATTCAGGCTGTACATGAGGAGGAAGTTCTTCACCATGAGAGTGGTGAAACCCTGGAATAGGTTGTCCAGGGAGGTGATTGAGGCCCCATCTCTGGAGGTGTTTTGCGACCAGGCTGGATGAGGCTCTGTCCAGCCTGATCTAGTGTGGGGTGTCCCTGCCCATGGCAGGTGGGTTGGAACTAGATGATCCTTGTGGTCCCTTCCAACCCCAACTGATTCTATGATTCTGTGGTAACCTACTGCTCAAACTTGTGAAGACCAGATGAGGCCTTGTGACTTCAGTATAGCCCACACTTAACTGATTCTCCTTTCTGACCACATCTTAAACTACTTTACATTTTAATAAAGTCTCAGCAGTATAAAGAGTTCATATTCTCTACATACAGGTGTGTAGTATAAGCATTTTGGACAGGACCTTAACTACATCCTAAGTTTTAGCTACATTTTGGTTAGAATGTTAGTCTCTTGTCTAGTCAGAGGTGACTGCCAGCTCTGAACAGTCTTTTCCACAGGACAAACAGCTCTTCAACACTTTACTACTCAGCAATGGAAGATTAAAAAAAAAAAAAGAAAGAAAGAAAGAAAAGAAACAAAAGCCAAATACAACAAAACTCAAAAACCCACAAACAAAACCCCACAATCAAACAATAAAAACCCAAACAAAATAAACAACACAAACCAACCAACCAAAAAAACCAACAACCAAACAACTTCTGTCTACTCTTTTTTTTTTCTTTTTGTTTTTTTAGATCTCCTTTGTCCTTCACTCTTCCTACAGCCCCCTGTGATATTTTTGTTTTTAAATTTTGGACCTTTTAGAGCAGTTAGCCCACAGCTGGAGAGGCCTGCTCAAGTGTTTGAAGCATGTGGTCAGAGCTTTTAATTATTTCGGGTTAGACAGATAGATTAAACAGATTTTTATGCCAGAAAGGTTCTTTGGTGTTGATCAGTGCACCTCTGTGACACTGTCATACATCTTCATTTAGCAGAGCCTGCATTAGGCTTAGTAACCCTGGTTGAACTAGAAGGCATTTGGATTTCAGACACTTCAACTAACAGACAATTTCTCAGGCCTGAAAAAAACCACATTTACAGTTTAGCTCTGCACAGCACACTGCTTATAATCTCAATTTCTGCATCAAGGCCATCACTTATTTTAGAGCTAGGGCCTGCATGTTAGAATCTGCTCACTCTCATCACTTTAACTCTCCTCCTGCAGAGGAAAATTGTTTTGGAGATGAGGGGACAGGAAGGCAGATTAAATACAGGACTCTCAGTCAGTATATATGCAAGCAGGCTGAAATATACTTAATAGCTTTTCTCCAGTAGAGAAAAACATACTAATAGCAAGATAGCAGCCAGTCATCAACATCATACTGGATTTTATCAAGGTAGCATGTGGTTTTATCAGCCTGCTCTAATGTGAAAGGTGTCAAGGCTTGCTCTGAAAGCTGGTGCTACCATGAGATGCTCTAAAGAAGTAACTACTCACTCCTAGTTATTTCTTTTTTGCCAAGAAGGTTTAATTCAGTGAGGCTTCTGGTGCTGTCAGAAACCATCTAATTGCTTTATCCAGTTTCTGGTTTGTCATTGCTGACGCAAGGCAAGCATCCAAAGTGTTGTGGAAGGACCCTCAGAGCACAGAAAAGAAAGGTGACAGGAGAGAGGGTTTCTTCACAAGGCAGCAGAAACACAGTCATGTGTCTTGGCACAAAAATGGAGGCAGCCACTGGATGTTTCCACCATCAGTATCCTTCTTTCCTATATCATTCATCCAGATTCATCTTGTCCTTGTGTTAGATGTTTTCTTCATCTCACTCAGCTCATCTCAGTACTTGTCATAGCAGTGACAACCTTCAGCTTTCCTTGGAGGAGAACAAACATCTAGCTCAAGATGGCCCTGAGAAGAATTATAGATGTGCAACACAAAAAGACTCAAAAGCCTGAAGGTTTAGGTTGTTCAGTGTTGATGACATGGCACAGACATACTTGCAGCCTTTATTCTGAGACACAATACCACTTCAGAATTTGGAATTACATGTGTACATTAGGATCCAAGTCAGTGAAAGATAGAAAATTATTATTTGAATTGAACTGCTGTGTAACTCTCAGAAAAAGCAATGAAGTAGAACTGCAGAGTTAATTTTAGTGCAACTGCTCAGTGCACTGTGTGCATTGGAAATCACTGCAGGCTTACGGAAAAAATAGTTCAACCAGGGGGAAAAGCTTATTTCTTTTTCCCATGGAGCTGCATTAAATTCAAGGGCAATCTGTGCTAATAGGTTTATTTTTCCTACCTGTTTCCTAGTTTATATATAATGTAAGTGCCAGGATCTGCACATTGGCCACAGCAACACCATGCAGTGCTACAGGCTGGGGTCAGAGTGGCTGGAGAGTGGCCAGGCAGAGAGGGACCTGGGGGTACAGGTTGATGGTAGGCTGAACATGAGCCTGCAGTGTGCCCAGGCAGTCAAGAGGGCCAATGGCATCCTGGCCTGCATCAGGAACAGTGTGGCCAGCAGGAGCAGGGAGGTCATTCTGCCCCTGTACACTGCACTGGTTAGGCCACACCTTGAGTCCCGTGTCCAGTTCTGGGCTCCTCAGTTTAGGAAGTATGTTGACTTGCTGGAGCGTGTCCAGAGAAGGGAAACAAAGTTGGTGAGTGATTTGGAGCACAAGCTCTATGAGGAGAGGCTGAGGGAGCTGGGGTTGCTTAGCCTGGACAAGAGGTGACTCAAGGGAGACTTTCTTGCTCTCTACAACTATCTGAAGGGAGGTTGTAGCCAGGTGGGGGCTGGTCACTTCTCCCAGGCAACCAGCACCAGTCTCAAGCTGCACCAGGGGAGGTTTAGGCTGGATGTTAGGAAGAAATTCTTCATAGAGAGAGTGATTTCCCATTGGAATGGGCTGTCTAGGGAGGTAGTGGAGCCACCATCATTGGAGGTGTTTAGGAGGAGACTTGATAGGATGCTTGGTTGCATGGTTTAGTTGATTAGGTGGTGTTGGATGATAGGTTGGAATGATGATCTTGAATGTCTCTTCCAACCTGCTCTATTCTATTCTATTATTCTATTTTATTATTCTATTCTATTATTCTATTCTATTATTCTATTCTATTCCATTCCATTCCATTCCATTCCATTCCATTCCATTCCAAGACTGAGGCATTCTGAAAATAACATATCCTCTGGATTTCCTATTTGCTGCATTGAGAATAGCATAGGGAAAACATGCAAAACTTTTGCAACAGCCAAGAGACAAATTATCTGTTATGGACATGCTACATGAGTAATCCAAGATTTCCTGTTTCTGAATTGTCTTGTGAACAGCTCCAAGTTGTATCGATGTATTCATTAAGCACAACTACATGTGCAGCTTGTGAAACAAGTGAAGCCACTGATTGGTTTGCACCCTTTGACTATTCTGACCCAGTGCAGTTCCCATTGAAATGAATGGAATGTCACCATTGATTGTTTGCCATGTGTGATGCTTGATTGTCTTCATGATAAGGGGATGTCATTGTTTCCACTCAGTCAAATATTTTTTTAAAAAATAATAATTTGGAAAGGTGAATGAAGGACACTCTTGTCCATGCATAAATGCCCTTGTTTATGTGCAAATAAAGCTGATTGTCTGCAGGTGGAAAAAAAAGCCATTCTAAGTCATTGATGTAAAAAAACCCAAAACATTCAAACTCATCAACTGATCAACACTCCCTGACTGTCACTGAAGCAAGAGTTGTCACAGAGCCATACAGAAATGCACCCTTGAAAAACTGAGGTGGAAATACAAACATTGCACAACTCTACACCTCAAAGTTATGTTTGAGAACTACCTTTCATTCCCTCTGCACCATCTTATTGCACTTTAACCTTGCAGAGCTGTTGCCTAATATTCCAGTTTAATGTACAGCTGGTTCTCTTGATTGCTGAGACAGAGACATACAAGTAGTTTCCACAGGGCAGCAAGAGACATCTAAGTACAGGCACCAAGTGCCTTAATGTGTCACAGATTCTGGGCTATATTAATAATTTGGGTAGTGCCTTCTGTATTTACTTTAGCTCCTTTGCACAGCTATTTTTGTTACCTCACTAGTTACTCTGCACCATACTGGGAAGCAATGTTATAACAGGATAAACATGCAGGATACTAGAGGGTTAAGGCAGCAACACGTGGGATTTTCAACCTCTTGTCCTGCTCTAATACTCAGCACTTAGCTCTGACCGCAGTCACTGGATATAAGTGAGGACAGAATTTGTCATGAGGATTTTCAAGTGAGCTTTCTGGAAGCATTCAGTGGTGTTATTACAGCAAATAGCAATTTCTTATTTTACCGCTGGCATCTAGGACCGCACACATAGGTCTTTATGGAATGCACTTGAAAATGTCCTAAATCCCATCATTGTCACTATGTACCCAAGATCAATAGCAACGGTAGCAAACATGGCAAAAGGACTAAGGAATCCAGACACTTACTGCCCACTTTGGAGTGGCTGTAATTAGCCTAGCAGATAAAAGAAAACTCTGCTATCTTCAGTTGTCATCTACCTGAAGTCTTCTAAGGACAGGGCAAAACCCCAAAGGGATGCAATGGTTTCTGTGTTGTGGAGTTTGTCATGCAGTGCCTGCAAAACTTGGTTTGAATTCCATGGCTACAAGTAAAGCATCTCAAAACAGTAAATAATTTCTCTGGATCCCTTTTTATGCAAAACTGTATGAATGGCATATGAAACAAAAAAGGACACACTTCTTTTCCATGTTTGTAAAAACAGCCTGCAGAAAAAAAATATTCCAAGATTTAAGGCTGTGAAATAGCAATGCCAGATTTTAAATGTATGAAATGTTTGCCTTTCTAAGGGTGGAAATGCCACTGATTTCTGACAGCAATGGGAAAAGTGCCAGGTCAAATGTTCCACAAAGTAATTATGCTCTGCTATGATCCCAAGGAGGGTGAACCCTGCAGGCAGACTTTGGATCCCATCCAGATTTCAGCAAGAGCTTTAAGACCTGGGCAGTTAGTTGTACACTCTCATCTGTTTCAGAAGAAGCTGTGAAAACTATTACTTCTTACTGCAATGTTACTAAGAAGCCATTGTACTCTTCACTGCACCACTATGAATCAGAAAACAAAAAGTTTAACTGTTAAACCATACATAGTTTAACAGACTTATCTTCTTCATGAAAGAGTTCTTCCTGGAACTTGTTCAAACCAAAGTACAAAATTAGTTTATGCTTTGCAGGTTTGTTTTGTTTTTGTTTTTGTTTTTGTTTTCCCCATAAACTGCTGTTTTCAGCTCTTTAGGGGCAGAAATTGACTGCAGGAGCTGGAAAGGGTCGGCTAACTCAAAAGGGACACTGCTTTGCAGGAAGAGCTCCAAATCACTTTGGGCATCACTCTCATGTTCAGAAGGTGTCTCTTCACACTTGTGCTGACTTGGACCAACTTCTGAACCTTCCAAAAGCTATAATCATAGCATCATAGAATTACTGGGATTGGAAGGGACCTCAAGGATGGAAAATAATTAATTGATGCTACACAACTAATACTGGCATGAATAAAGGATGGGATGTAGAACAAGGAAGATCAAAGAAGAGAAAGGAGCCATAATAATATACAGTCACCCTGCACCTGATAAAGGAACCAGAGACATCATTGGTTTAGGAAGGGCCTCTTCAAGAGCCTCAAAGCCTTGCTTTTTGACACAGTCACAGATGAAACATAAAGGGGCTTTCTGGCATGATATATTTCTTTTCAGTTGTCTTTTAATGAGGAGAAGAGAGGAAGAGAAAGTAAGAGAAAAAGAAGGCAGTAGCTCATTCATAGTATTACTTGTTGGCTCCTATTTTTGCTACTTTCTAGTATGCAGTATGGTGATAACTGAGATATCACCATTGATACCATATCAACCTGGACCTTGAGAGAGTGAGGCCATCTATCCAAAGGAAAGGAAAAGGATATAGTCAGGACTGACCATGTTTGAAGCCAAGCTTTGGGTACATCAGGAATAGCAAATCACTTTCCTAGAGGTGACAAAAAAAAAATGCTTCCTTTCACTTAACTAATACTGCCTGCAATCCATGCTTTACAGCTGTAAATATACCATTAACTTCAAGGGACATAAGCAGTATGAAGAAGGATTGCCAAAGTTAATTTTATTCATGAGTGCTGAGGATAGAGGCTCACTTTTTAAGCAAAACAGACCTGAAATGTCTGAAAACACCAGTTTTATCCTGGAACCCATCAACATGCATGCCCTTTCTGATTTGTAAGGAAACCAAGCCCAGAGGAAGAAATTTCACACTGTCTCTAGCAAGGCCCCAAGCCTGGGATGTTGGCTATGAATTGAAAGCAAGCTTCTTTCAAATAGTGCTGAGTGGGAGGCAAATGCATCCAGACACAGGTTCTGAAGCCTTCTCTGGGCCTCCTGTTGGGAAACTGCTTGATAAGTGGGCAGTGTCAGGGAAGCTGCACTGATGCCTAGCAGTAGCTAATTTCATCCCATTCTATCTGTCTTGGTTTGGAGAAGCCACTATGGAGGTCCATATGCTTGTCTGAACCCAACTTGAATTACTGAAGCTTGTTCTACCTGGGACATACTGCAGAAAAGACAAGAACATCTTTTCTTCCTAATCACTCTTTTAAGTGCGTATTCTCTCCCTAAGCTGTCCATTTCTGGTGGCAGGTCAAAGTGTTGATTGGTCTTGGCTAAGAACTCTGAGCAATCTCTTCTCTTTATTTACCCTCTTAGAGCAGCTGCAATCTGGTGACTGCTCATTCCAGCTGGTGATCATAAAAGCTGCCAGCTCTGAGGTAGCTGAGTCTAATCACAGGATCACAGGATGTTAGGGATTGGAAGAGGCCTCCGCAGATCATCAAGTCCAAGCCCCCTACCAGAGCAGGACCATAGAATCTAATGTAGATCACATAGGAGTGCATCCAGATGGGTCCTGAAAGTCTCCAGAGAAAGAGTCTCCACAACCTCTCTGGGCAGCTTATTCCAGAGCTCTGTGGCCCTCACAGTGAAGATGTTCCTCCTGTGCTGTAGTTTGTGTCCATTACCCCTTGTCCTGTCACCAGGTGCAACTGAGAATAGCCTTTCCCTTCCCTCTTGACTCCCAGCCCTCAGATATTTATAAACATTTTTAAAGTCCTTTCTCAGTCTTCTCCTCTCCAGACTAAACAGCTCCAGGGCTCTCAGCCTCTCCTCATAGGGCACATGCTCCAGTCCCTTAATCATCCTTGTAGCCCTCTGTTGGGTTGGCTCAAGTAGATCCCTGTCCCCCTTGAACTGGGGATCCCAAAACTGGATGCAATATTTCAGGTGAGGGTAGGTGGGGAGGAGATTCAGGTTTTTTTGCTCAGCATCCAAGAGCAACTAAGGTATCCATGCAGTTTCTTTTCCTGTTTTCTTTAGGTTTGGGGTCAGCTCTGGGCAGTATTATGACATTACTTCCCCCCTCTAATCCCCCTATTTTAAGAAAGAAGTATCCTTGAAAATGCTGTAAATGCTGTGTTGTGCATCGTTGACCCATCAACCCATGTGAAAACTCTGGGGCCACAAACAGCAGAAAAGAGTAGCACAGCTTTTTGTTAGCTACGCATATACAATAGCCTGCGGAAGGACACTAAAAAGGCTTCCACCTCACAAAGTGAAGCTCATGTAAAAAGAATTTTTTAGCCCAAGATCAGACTTCCACCAGCAGAGGGCTGCTGGTGGTAGCAAAAGCAGAGGGCTTTTACCATATCCTCCTGCAAAAACTTGCAGCATTAATAATTCCATTTTTTTTTCTAGCAGAATGAGCAAAAAGGTGCAGGAACTTCTCACTAGTATTTTTTCTGTTGAGTGATGCAAAGAAAAAAAAATGGAAGGAAGATATACTTTTGTCTTTACCTTGTTTTTGACAGGTGTCACTATGAAATACAAGAGCACCAATCAGCTGTAAATTTGGATACATCCACAAATGATCTTTGGCTTCCAGGACTTCAGTGTTACCTGTCAATCTGCTACTGCTACCTGCACCCCAGGTGAGGAATTTACACATCCTGAGGAGCAAACTGAAAAGACTGTAATTCAGTTCAGCACTCTGCTTTCAAAGATGCTGAGCAACCAGGGTCCAGACAACGCCACAGAAAATGGCAGCAAGACTTCTACAGGCTGCTGCTGCTGCTGCTGAATTAGAGTGTTTTCCTTGTTTTGGATTTTCTCTGATGGTAGCCTGCAGGTAAAAAACTCTTGGAAGCTAGGTCACTTTGTTTAACCAATGAAAGATTGCATTATGCTGTATTCTGGAGGTGTTTTGTTGTGAAAAGCACAGAAATAACTTAAGTCTTTTCACTTTCCACATATGACAATAATGAGCCAGATATATTCACTGATACATTAGTATCTGGTTTGGGGATTTCTTGACTCCGAAACTTCCATATTCTCCTGCTTCCAGAATTTTGTGATTTGGTGGACTTATTTTAAACCACCAGAACATCATGAGTGATGATCTTGGATGAGTAGTGGTCAGACTGCATTTTAGTAAAGAGAACTGTGCACACCTTTAGTAAGCTGAAGGTCTTGTATCACCCTTTCTGGCTCAGTAAGAACTAACATTACTCCCTTTAGGACAAAAGTTAAGTGGAGTCTGACTACACCTGCTGTGGTTGTCTATAATAAGCAAAGTCAGTTTTGCCTTGAAGCACTTAATAACTACTATAGCAGATAAGTTTCCTGGGTTCATAGAAAACCTCTTTCTCATTGGAAGCATGGTTCAGTTGTCTTTCTGCAGGAGAAGCTGTCATTTGAGAAGCTTATACAGAGCTGGAAAGTTCAGTTTCATCCTCCCCAAGTGTCAGTGAGCTCAGTTCAGAGCACTGACATTCAGTGTGTGCCACATGCAAGGCAGCCTTAGTGATGCTAATAAGGACTTATTACTGCAGTCCCATCCTGTCTCCCAAGAATCAGGCGTGGCATGCAGCCTGCTTTTTTTCCTCTGTGCTTAATAGTTCAGTTCACTTGCTGTCCCCAGATTTGCACTTTCCTGTGCCACCAAGGAAACCATGCTCAACCTGCTTTGCTCTTGTCTCTCTGCTGGCCTTTCAGATTTATATCTTCACCCTTGTAGGTCATCTTTACCCACTGTGCCTCAAGCCAGGCACTGGCAACTCCACAGCCAAGCAATATGACTTCCTCCCCAGAACACCAGCATGATGGGACCTGTCCAAGCCAACAGCTGTTTTCAATATATAGTTCACCTGCAACTGAAATTTAACCTGGATATTAGGAGCCTTTACTAAGGAAGAAACTGATCCCAGATTTCAGGCCATCTCTAGAGGTTTGAGAACAAGACACATAGATTCACATTGCTTGCATGCTTGGATCATACTTTTTTCTCTTTAAATTACAAAGACAGACATCAATGCCTACTGAAGTCATCAATTTTTAATTCTTTTAAAAATACAAAACTAGCTCCCTGCCTCTTCCCATGTTGATGCTGAGTTGTCATCCAGTTTCACCACGTAGGGGAACATCAAATTTCTGTTGGAGCCCTACTGCACAGCACCTGCATGTTATAGTTTGAAAGGGGAACTTTAGCCTAAATCCTGACTGCAAAGACTGTAAAATAAATTACCATTGGATGTAAAAGGAAAATAATGATGAGGTCTTTATAATTCATTGGATCGCTAATGGGATATAGAGCAGAGGCATGAACAGTTCTTTCTCGCTCTTTTCTTCTTCTGTTGCTTCTGCTTGCAACTTTCCTCTTTCTCTCATCTCGCAGCCTTGACAGGGGTGTCTCTGTTTTGACTACTGAGTGAGACCATGGGAAGTAGTAGGGAGGGAGAAGGGGAGGAGGTGAATGGGGTCAGGGGGGTCTGAGGAGTTTCTGTGTTGTTTATACATTGTAAATATAGATATCAGGTGACCCGTCTGGTGGACGTGGGGAGGCCTGTGGATGTGGTCTACCTGGAATTCAGCAAGGCCTTTGACACCGTCCCCCACAGTAAACTACTGGCTAAGCTGTCAGCTCATGACTTGGACCACTACACTCTGTGCTGGGTTAGGAAGTGGCTGGAGGGCCGAGCCCAGAGAGTGGTGGTGAATGGCGCCACATCCAGCTGGAGGCCAGTCACCAGTGCTGTCCCCCACGGATCAGTGCTGGGTCCCGTCCTCTTTAACATCTTCATTGATGATCTGGATGAGGAGATTGAGTCAGTCATCAGCAAGTTTGCAGACAACACCAAGTTAGGGGCAGATGTTAGTCAGTTAGAGGGTTGAAAGGCTCTGCAGAGGGACCTCGACCGACTGTACAGATGGGCAGAGTCCAATGGGATGGCATTCAACAAGTCCAAGTGCCGGCTGCTGCACTTTGGCCACAACAACCCCATGCAGAGCTACAGGCTGGGGTCGGAGTGGCTGGAGAGCTGCCAAACAGAGAGGGACCTGGGGGTACTGACCGACAGCCACCTGAATATGAGCCAGTAGTGTGCCCAGGTGGCCAAGAAGGCCAACGACATCCTGGCCTGCATTAGGAATAGTGTGGCCAGCAGGAGCAGGGAAGTCATTGTGCCCCTGGACTCAGCATTGGTTAGGCCGCACCTTGAGTACTGTGTCCAGTTCTGAGCCCCTCAGTTTAAGAAGGACATCGAAACACTTGAACGTGCCCAGAGAAGGGCAAGAAGGCTGGTGAGAGGCCTTGAGCACAAGCCCTATGAGGAGAGGCTGAGGGAGCTGGGATTGTTTAGCCTGGAGAAGAGAAGGCTCAGAGGAGACCTCATTGCCCTCCACAACTATTTGAAAGGTGGTTGTAGCCGGGAGGGGGTTGGTCTCTTCTCCCAGGCAACCATCACCAGAACAAGAGGACACAGTCTCAAGCTGCGCCAGGGAGGTTTCTTCACCGAGCGAGTCGTTCATCATTGGAATGTGCTGCCCAGGGAGGTGGTGGAGTCACCATCCCTGGAGGTGTTCAAGAGGAGATTGGACGTGGCACTTGATGCCATGGTCTAGTCATGGGGTCTGTGTTTATAGTTTGGACTCGATGATCCTCGAGGTCTCTTCCAACCTTAGTTATACTGTGATACTGTGATATAGTACATACATATTGTATACTTTGTACATATTCATTACATTCCATACTTGTAGATTTTAGTTTGCTGTAGATATAGCTTCATTTGCTTCCAAAACCTTCTGAGTTAGTCTGGCAATTTTTATTTTGGGGGTAGTTTCTCCATATTAGCTGGGAGGTACTTTCAACTGTGTAATGGAAATTTAAAGGCAGCCAGCACCAAGCCACACTGAAAATGCTGTAAATGTGAAAGAGTGGTTTTAAAAGTACCATGCTGTAAAGGGATATAACAGAAGCAGCATAACTCCACTTTTGCATGGGATGAAGCCAAACATAAATGAAATAACAAAGTTTTTAAAAGGAAGAAGAAGAAAGAAAATCCATGCCTGAGGAGAAGATCATCATCTTATCAGTCAAAAGCTGATAAAATAACAGAAAACTTGCCATAGAGGAACTAGAAATAAAGTTTTGATAAACATCTCTGCCCTGGGCTGGTACATCTATTGATTTCAATCCTCAGATCCGGGCTTTCATGGGAGGCTCATCCTAACTGAAACAGACACATTGCCGATAACTTCTCCAGCCAAGTTTCCTGCCTCCTGGCACTGGCTGACCTGATGCCTTTTGACAGAAAGCTCACACCTCTCAGGTCTTCTGACACACTCATATTTTGTGGACTGCAGGTGCTCTCTTCTGATACAGAGGACATTGGATTTCCTTAAATGTGCTACACATATATGAACAGCGGCAAAGAGATCCATTCCCCTTTATTCAAACGAATGCTCCTCAACTTAGACGAAATATGTAAATATGTACTGTGAAGGAGAGTGTTTCCAAGGGAGAAAATGATGGCAGTGGCCAAACTACAAGAGACTGAAATAATTTACATAATATATTATCAGCAGAGAATATTACTTTATGCCTATTCATAGGCATACTGAAAACTGAGTTCAGGAATAGGAAAACTGAGTTCAGAAATAGAAAATGATTTGTGGAATGTACCTACCATTAGTCATTGAGGTTTAGAAGCTACCACTTTTTATCTGTGGCTGCCTAGGATTTTCCTACCAGCTCTTAAACATTTCTTCAAAAGGGGTTTCTACAAAACCATAGTCTATTAAAATGTTATATTGAGATCAAAAAGCATAAACACTTGATGAAACTGTATTAAGAGACACTGGAGAAGATCAGCAGTTGTGCACTGCACAACTGTCAGCAGCATGGGTGATTATTTAGAAAGCCTGTAGCTAAAGGCTATCAAAGGTTTCTGGTAAAAGAAAAATTCTTTTGCCTTTCTAGTAGTGACAGGATCTTTGGTCCTGGTTCAGATCACAACAGTAAATGCTGGTGATGTCACTCAAGTGATAATGACTTGAAATTTGATCTAGTTTCTTCCTCATCTCTAGGTTAATATAGCTGAAATGTGTAATCATTTCATATATCTCAACCACAGCCCTTTTAAAGAGAAGAACCTTTCTCCAATTTTTTAAAAAACAGATAAAATATAAAAGACAGATTCCAATGTCCTCAAGGAACTTCACTCTCACAGGATGGTTTTCTTTGGAAAGTGCCCAAAAGCCACAGTGAAAAATGGCTTATAACCAGAAAAATGTGGAAGAAAGGGAAAGAAGGTGAGAGAGAAAGAGAGAGAAAGAAAGAAAAAGGGAGAGAGAGAGCACACTGAGTTGCAATTGGACATACTTTCTAACTTTTGACCATTCCCTAAAGAAATGAAAAATGTAAAAAAAGGAGAAATCACCCCCTTCTGTATGTTTGGTGAGAATATGCTACAAACATATTAGCCTTGTTTATCCTCTGTCATTTTCCTGTGCCACTGGAATATCCTAGCTTCAGTGGGTCTTGCCTGTGTTTGTACCCACACTAGCAAAGAATCACAAGTGTTCCAGACCTATGCTCTGCTATGATGAATAGCAAATGTGTGGTCTAGCAGTGGCAGCACTTAACTATAAGGATTCTGGATAGCCCAACATCCTCTAAATTACCTACCTGAGTATTTTACGTGATAGATATAATGACTTCTCTGGGAAACCTTCTGCTGTAAGTCTGTGAGCTGCTGAGATGAAATAAAAAGAGAACTGTGTCATGGGTGCAGGTTACCAGTATCCCTGCTCACACAGACTGTACTGGTGGCTACTAAGGCAAGGCAAGCAATGAAAGTGAGAATAGCTCTGGCCTTGCCACTGTCCATACCAACAGGCTGAGTGCTGTTGATCTCGGTGGTGCAAGTTAGGACCAGCTTTCTCTGCAAGCACTGCAGAGCACCCCGGCAGATGCTGAGAGGCACAAATGAAGGTATATATCATCTCTGAACAATGGAAACACAAGATGTTGCTTGTGTCTGTGGTTTAGAAATGATGTCTCAGAGCTGCTTGACATTTTTCCTGTGAAAGAGTGACTGAAAACTTTGATCCACAATGCCTTTCTGAATTTGCTAAGCCAGATAAAGCACTCATCAAATACTATGAACTCTGTCCTGATAAAATGAGATCTACAAACTTGGGTCTTCTCTATGTGTTATCCTCCTGCTTCTCCTGCTTTCTTTTTTTCTTTTCTCTTCACACATATAATTAAATAGCTCTTTCCCTCTGCAGCAACATATGCCACACAAATTAGTTGGCTGATTTTGGGGTTTGGTTGATTGGTTGGGTTTTCACAGCCAGAAATGTTTTGGAATGGAAGGTCAGAAGAACTGCTGTATGAACTGAAAAAGCTTCATGTAGACCACCCAAAGAAGCTCATCATGATGGAAAAGAAGGGTGTATCCCATGTAGCAAGAGATATGATCAACAGTCATCTGACAGAAGACTGAAGGGATTTCTTCTATTCTAAAAATAGTGAATTCATACTGTTCCTGTGGTAAAAGCAGGCTGCCCTTCCCCTGCCTCTTTTGGCACCACCAGAATAGAGTAACTAAGTGAATCCTAAAAACCTTTACTGTGATCCTCAGAGGTACCCTGTGCCAGCTCTCCTTGGCTGAGTGTGACACCTCAAATGTGTCCAGAATTAGACTGTGGAATCCTGCCACAAGTAAGCATGCTACTCCATCCAGCCACAAGTGACCTAGTACTGGGCTTAGTCAGCCCCTTTTTGAAGCAAGCAAGACAAAGTGGTGACTCCTGTGCAGCCTGCCAAAACCTTGCTGGTTCTGCAGTGCTCAAAAGGAATACCTCTTTTCAGTCAGCAGTGGTAAATATTAATTCCCTCACAAAGCTCATCTGTTGGAGAGACGCTCTTTTGTGAGTATAGTGCTCAGAGTAACGTTTCAGATTTCAAGGCATTAGGCAGGAGTTACAAGAGTCTGTGTAACCGATAGTACTGCAAATATAAAATAGAAGTTAATTCTGTTGAGTACTCAGAGTGACATAGTCTGCAAGATTTCCTTAACCTTGGGATATATACCTTTAAAAACAAGCTTTTATGGATGCTTTTAAATGCTAAATGTTTCCCATGAGGTGATTCATTCAAAGCTCTTAACAAGTTTTCAAGTCAATGTTGGTAGTTACATGAGAACAAAAATCCTTAAGGAGTCATCTGGGAAAACATAGGAAAAAGGACATCTGTCTTGTTTTAACTTCCAACCTGGGATCTGGATTTTCCAATTCTGCTCCTTCTGGGAAGGATGTGGAATAAAAGAAAGAAAAGTTTCTGTAGATGCATGTGTCTCCTTCAAAATAGAAGTATGAACACACTTGTGAATACAGCCATTCATCAGTGCCCAGGTATAAAAATTACAAGAGGGAAATAAAAATGTATTTTTTAAATCCCCAACCATTTCTTTCTGTTTTCTGCGATCTGCTGTCTGGTTCAGACTGCACTTAGCAGGGCTGGAAAAAGACCAAAGAGGTGTCAAAGGAAAAAGATACGAAAATGCAAGGTATTTTTATAGACTGGAACTAAACTCAGTGTACCTTCCCAACTTAACTCCAACAAGAAAATACAAACTCTTTTCATCTTACCTCCTTCTCTTACTTTCCACCCGTAAGAAATACTCTGTTCAGATTAGACCAACAGAGCCTGAGATTGCCATTCAGAGAATTTTATAGGGACAACCTCACAGTGCATGCCTGAGGGGTGATGATCCTCACTGACCATGCTGGGTAATGTGGAGACTGTTCTATAACAATTTCTGTGGTGTGTTCACCCAGGCTGAAGACCCTGGTGTATGGTAGCAAGGACACAGGAAAGGACTTTGTGTCCATGGAGGGATCCTGCTCAGCTGAGGAGGAGGAAACATGAAAAGGCACATCACCACCTTAAGCTCCTGATGTAGCACTCAGCACAACAGAGTTGGGGCAGCCCTGGGGCTCCTGGGGCTCTTTCTACACGGAGTGGTACTGACACTGCCAAGAGCCTGTTGAACCTCATGGGCCCTGCTCAGTACTGTCCCTCTATTAATGGTACTAACTTACCAAGGATCATAGTTACAATAGCATATATGTAACAAGAAAAATAGTTTATTATGAGAAAGGTGTTTTTCTTTATAGAGAATATTTACTGTCCTCAGGGGCACAACACACCATAGGTCTTTATCCTCATAGGTGTGAAGCCAGCATATCCCCTTTGCCAGAAGCTCGTCTTGTCCCCTGGGCTAATGGCATCTGGTCCCTGTGCATCCCAAGCTGTGATGCCAGTCCCCCACTGGCACTAAGATCCTGGGAAAGCACCTTCATATGCTGTGAGGGACCAATCATCCCTGCAGACCTTGCAGGTCAGGGGCTCTGTGGCCCTAGATGTACTGAGCTCACAGCTGCTCCTAAATCACTTACTCTAGCTGGAACCGGAACTAAGAGTCTTCAGACTGAGCTCTGTGTTCATGACACCTACATAAGTCTTGATCCATGGGGCTGGTCTGCTGGTCAAATCTGCAGCAGAATCATAAAGACTAATTCTAATACAGTATTATCAATACATATAATAAGGGATTGCATGACTGAAATTTTTATCAGTGAGGGATAATTTCCTGTAAAAAAATCAGGATTTTGAGAGTGACTTCTGGTCATCAGTTCTAGTCATTCAGGGGTCATTCTTGACTAACCAAAACACAAAGTTTCATAAGAAAGAGCTGACTTGAACAGACTTTCTATTTGCAAATAGGAATCAGGCTTTGAAATTGCTGAAATGTCTTATTCAGACATTTTTAAACAGAACAAGTTTGTATTTTAAAAATATTGTTCTAGATACTGTGATTTGAATCTGTATCAAAAGCATATAAAAGCTAACATTAAACTAAAATGTTCAGCATTAGTTTCCTTGCTTACTCTGGGGTGAGTCTACTTTCCTACATTTGCAGTTAACAAGTATTTCTTCATCTTTTAACTTCTAACATGATTTTGGATGGCAATACTCTTGGACAGGAAGAAACTGTTATGGTCTGAAAAGCTCTTTTTTGTCCTACTTCCATCATGTTCATTCTGTTCCTCCTGGATGCCCTTACTAGTTTCAGTCTTGTTTGGAATAAGGATTACCTCGCTGTACATCTCAACTGATGTCACAAACAATATACCACACGAAGAAGATGGAATTTTTATTTTAGTAACAAACCAAAACCAAAACCAAAACAACCCAACCAACCAAAAGAAAAGTCCTGAAGTTTTATATCATTTTGAACTTTAGCAGTACTCCAAAGGATAAACTTCCAGTATGAGGGGTGGAAAACCGGTTGTAGTGAAGGATGCTTATCATCAGGATTGTGCCCCAAAAATTTGGGTAGGATATATTTCTGTATGTGTTAACCCTCCTTTGTCCCCCCCCCCTTTCTGGAGGCAGCAGGGGGAATCCTGGCGCCACTGAGTCCAGGTAAACAGCCTACCTGGGCGTGGTCTCACCCCTGCAGTACTAGAGGCAGGCTATATGTTTGCTTCCCCAAGTATAGCATATACTCAGGGCCATATTTGGTAGCTGGTAGTTCATTGGTTAATGTTTGGGTTGGCAACAGGTGCTTATTGGGCCAGTATTCACTGGGGCAAATGGTAAATAGGGGTCGTTTGGCAAATGAGCCCCCCCACCTCGGTGTTGGAGCCTGTGTGTGCGTGCGTGCCAGCCAGTGCTCTGGGAGGCCTCGTGGTCCTTTTGCCACTGTTACCCAGCTGTGTGCGGTGCCGTGGACAGCACTCCGTGGGATCAACCGCTGCGTGATCCATCGTAGGAGAAAACCTGGTAGACCGTGTGAACCAGCGTTGCTGACCTGCCACTGCACCCCCTCCGAGCGAGGAATTTTGTATCCTGGGAGAGAACAGCAGAGCCACGCGGTGCGGCCACGCGGCCGGCGCCATTTCCTGCCTCCTTATTACGGCACATCCGTGCCACGTTGTCTGGATTATAAACATTATTGAAGAAAGACTCCACGACTTCCTCAGCGTCTGAGTAAGCCAAGCCCTCCTTTGTAGAGCTTCGTTTAGGATAGCATTTATATTGCTCCGGGTGGAGGGTTGCCGGTCACTGACCAACCCCTCCCCGCCACTCTCTGATTCAGTTTAGATTCTAAGTTCTGTGAATCATTTTGGTTTAAATGCCCATACATAACATTCTGTAAAGATAGTTCCACTAACCGAATATTGATACCTGTGAGGGGCGATTGTAAATACCCGTTACAGAGTTTGTATATATATAAATAAACTTATATTTTCGTTGATGGATCTGCCGCGCATTTCTGAGGGCATATCCACGACATTAATGGCGCAGCGAGCAGGGTTATCCGATAAGTGACTATCTCTACAGAATGGGATACGTAATAAAACGATCCGATATGCAATGGGCTATAGAAAACCTGACAAATCCGGATCAAATCACCACGAAATTATCCGAATACGTGGTCGAGCTATGCGCTGATCCAACCGCAATAACCGAGGAGAGAGTTACTGCGATCGGGCTTGCATAATGCGAGCACAAGACGAATTTACAGCATTAGAGGAAAAGATTAAAAACTTGAGGAAAAAAATAACTTCCTGGAAAGAGAGTTAGGAAAGTCTGAGGCACAAAATGATAAACTTCATAACTTGTTAACGTTGCAAATTAAAGAAAGCAACGCTACTATGAAGGTATTAGCGGGATCAGACAGAGACTCTGTTTCAAGCCTTCCTGGGATCTCCCAACCGCCTAGCCCCGAGCAGCCCCGCGACCACGATGTCGCGCCCGAGCCGGCTCTCCCGTACAGTCCTTTTACGAATTACCCCCACCGCAGTCTCGCGGAAAGGACAGAAAGGTAGCGAATCCCACCGTAGCGCAAGACTTTAGACCCACGGTCCCCTTGGACCTGCCGAGACTCCGAACACTGCAAAGCCCGAGTCCCGATTCACTCGCTCAGCCCAGCACGTCAGCAGCCGCGCGAATTAAATTCGCCTGACAACAGTGCTCCGAGAAGCGAAGCCCGAAAAAATCCCATAGCTACCGAACGGAGAGGAACCTATCTGACCGGGACGATACGGATTACAGTTCGGAAGATGAACCCATACGGAGGAAAGCCGTGCATTTACGTCCCGTTCTTAAAGAGCAATACACGGACGGCCGCCGTGGCCGAGGGACAACAACTACCTCTGTTCGCCCGTACAGCGGAGCAAAGCTTCGGGACCTGCAGGAGACGTTTGCACGAGAACCGGACGAGTCGGTAACAGACTTTTTGTATCGTGTTATGGAATTGGGTGGGGATACAATTATTTTGGACCGTAATGAAGCAAAAGGCTGTTCATGGGGCCATGAAGTATTTTTGGGTATGGGTCCGGAGGGATACCACTCGTTAACTTCCCGTGTTGCTCACTGGGCTGGAAGTTTAGATCCTATAGATAGAGACGAACCAACAGAAGTGAGGGTTACCAGTTCGGCCGAACTCACTGCCGCGATTAAAAATTGGCGTGCGTTCAAGCAATGTACGATCGCGGGCATATCCTTCCCCACTAGATGCCCCAATTAACCCAGTGCGACTCAAAATTCTAATCCGTGGGCTGCCGGGTCTGAAAAATGTATGTGATGCCAAAAAGGAGGAAATTGAACGAGTAGTCGAAAGGAATATGGCCTCTACTAATTCCCGGGAACACCAATTAACTTGGGAAGAGCTGTTGATGGCATTATCCCACAAGGGCCGAGACTTGGGCTACTCTGATCATACGCTCATGGCCAAGACTCCCAGCGACAGACACCGTACTGGTTTCAAAGGCAACCACGCGGCGACGCCGCGGGGAAAAAGCAGGAAGTGCGCCACACTAAGACATCCCCTACTGCGACTTCTGCGAGTTCAAGTAGCAGCCCGGAGTCAGATCGCCGTCACTCGGGAAGTCCCAGAGGGAGAAATTCCGACCGCTGGAGAGATAAACGGCGTACTTCTAATAGATCATTTTCACCCAGAGAGAAATGGTATCGACTAGCATTGTCTTTGAATGTACCTGAATCCTTAATAGCGTCATTACCAACGAGACTGTTAAAAGGCGTAGTGCTGAGCATACAAAATAAATCCGGTAGCTGGGAAGAGGACGACTACCGGTGACCGCCGCGGCAAGGGGAAGAATGAAACTGGAAGCAGCAGTCCTAAAACTGTTTCACCCAGCAAGGATGCTAACCCCTTCATACCTCGCCGCCAGAGCCCAGATAAAAAGCCAAAAAACTAGACACAGCGGTGACTGTTCCAGGCCTCACTCATCGCTTTGTTAATGCTTGTCAATGGTCTGAGGATCCAGAGCCTTTCATTTTGATTCCCACTGGACCTACTCGAACTGCTGTAAAATTCCTTATTGACACTGGGGCGCAAATCAGTGTTTTGAATGGGCAACAAGCTAAATGCTTGAAGATCCTGCCATCCCGGAAAAGGATTAAGATACAGGGTGTTACAGGAACGCCTCATACATGCCATTTAGCCAAAACAAGGTTGTGGCTTCCTGGTGACAAGCGGAGTACCCTGGTAGAAGTTGCCCTGAGTCCGTACCCCGAGAACATCCTTGGATTTGATGTTTTAGCTGGCAAACGGTGGCATCTCCCTAACGGTACCCTGTGGTGCTTTGGCTCCTATGGAGTAGGAGCAAAAGGGACTGAAACCGCTCGGGTAGGCACTCTCCAAATTGCTCCACCCTTACCCAAATCAAGTATCACATGTGTTGCACAGTATTCCCTACCAGCAGCAGCCAGACAAGGCATCACTGAGGTGATTGCAGACCTGGAAAAGAGACAAATCATTACCAGGACACACTCACCCTATAACTCACCAGTGTGGCCAGTGCGTAAACCTGATGGACGATGGAGACTCACCATTGACTACAGGAGGCTCAATAGCAACACGCCCCCTCTCACCGCTGCAGTCCCAAGCCTGACATCTATCGTGACAGCAATCCAAGCTGCGTCACATACTTGGATGGCTTCACTGGACATTAAGGACATGTACTTTATGATCCCTCTACGTGAGGAGGATAAACCACAGTTCGCTTTCACATGGCAAGGTTCCCAATACACCTTCAATCGTCTTCCCCAGGGGTACAAGCACTCAGGAACCATTGCACACAACTCCTTAGCAGCACTGTTAGACACCATTGAAGTCCCAAAAGATGTAAGTGTCTACCAGTACATAGATGACATCTTTGTCGGGGAAATGATGAAGGTAAGGTGGGTTCAGTAGCTGCAGCGATCTGGGACCTCTTGACCAAAAATGGGTTACAGGTTCCACAAGCTAAATGTCAAGGCCCGAGCCAAGAAATTAAATTTCTTGGATCCTGGTGGGTAGCAGGAGCAATATCAGTGCCAGAGGATGCTCTTGAGACTATTGAAAAGGGCCAACTTCCCAATAACAAAAGGGAGCTTCAGCAGCTCTTGGGTACCTTGGGTTACTGGAGAAAACATATTCCAGGTTTCTCAGTAATTGCTCGTCCCTCTATGACCTGCTTAAAAGAGCAGAGTCTGGGACTGGACCCCAAGGCATACTGAAAGCCTAAAGGTTTTGAAGGACGAATTAAAGGCTTACCAGAAATTGGGCCCTTTGCACCCACATGACCCCTTAAGGGCAGAATGGGGCTTCTCTGAACATGCTTCCTACTGTGGGATTTTTCAAAGGGGACCTAAAGGCCCGAACAGAGCCCTTTTATTCTCTTCAACAGCATTCAAAGATGCTGAAAGGAGATATTCTGAATGGGAGAAGGGACTCCTGTCTCTGACCCGAGCTGTCAAAGAGGCAGAGAAGCTGCGCACTACGCAGGATATCGTAGTGCAAGGTCCATTCTCTCTGCTCAAAGCAATCCTCAATGGAACCCCACCACCAGAAGGAATTGCTCAGAAGGCTACTGTAAGAAAATGGTATGCCTATCTGGAAGGGATGGCTCAGCTTATGCCTCTAAGAGAAGGGCCCACAAAAGTATCCAAATTGCAGCAGCCTATCAACCCACATACTATCCCACTGTGCCAGCCCTACAAGCCATCTCCTATTCAGGTAGCACCTGAATTGACTGCCGATGCCAATACTGAGGGAGTGTGGTTCACAGATGCATCTGCCCAAAGGGTAGAATCACAGTGGCATTACAAGGCCGCAGCACTGGAGATTGGCACAGACAGGACTGTTATTGAAGAGGGTGAAGGCAGTGCCCAAGTGGGAGAACTGCGTGCCCTCATGCTAGCTGTGGAAAATGGTGCAGAGACCATATACACTGATTCATATGCTACTTTCAAAGGTGCCACAGAATGGATTTGCCAGTGGGAAGCAAACCAGTGGATAGTTGGCAATACCCCAGTTTGGAGGGCAACCGACTGGCAAAGACTACTAGAGATAAGTCGAGCCAGGACCATCAAAGTAGGATGGGTAAAGGGACACTCCAGGAAGCAAACCCCTGCTGCTACTTGGAATCAACAAGTAGATCACTTAGCAAAAATCAGTGTGGTTGATCGTGAGGGAAAGGAATGGGAGCGATTGGCTGAGTGGCTACATATTAAAAGAGGTCACTCAGGTAAGTCAGACCTTTACTACGAATGCAGATCCAGGGGTGGCCAGTTTCTTTGACCACATGCGAAACCATTGTTTCAGCCTGCCCTCAGTGCCAGATCAGATTAAAAGCTAACCATCCCGGTCTGGCTCCAGCCCAGCATATCAAGGAAGACAAAGTACTATGGAGCACATGGCAGATTGATTATGTTGGTCCCCTCCGACCCTCACATGGGAAAAAATACATACTGGTAGGGGTAGAAGTGGTTTCAGGCTTAGTCATGGCCACTGCTACTAGCGCTGCTTCAGGAGCTCAAACCATTGAAACTCTAAAGGATTGGTTCAGCATTCTGCCTATGCCTGAACATATTCAGAGTGATAATGGTTCACATTTCACCTCAACCTCAGTCCAAGACTGGGCCCGAGGGGAAGGAGTCAAATGGACATTTCATACTCCATATTATCCCCAGGCAAATGGCATAGTGGAGAGGGCAAATGGCCTCATTAAGAAACATGCAAATGTTTCAAGGAGTAATTGGGATAAACGCCTGCCTTCTGCAGTTTTCATTGTAAACAACCGATGGGGGAATTATGGCAGCCCCAAAGTCAAGGCATTTTGCCCTGCTGACCCAGTTAGGGATGTCAGCCACATGCCAGGAGGCAAAGGATGAACACCCACATTCCGTAACACAGATGCAGGTGGGCCAACCAGTGTTAGTGAAACTGCCTTCTATCGGGATTGTACCCATGACACTGGCTAAGCCCAGGGGTCTATACGCTTGGGAGGCTACTGACATCAATGGGAAAACTCATCGCATAAGTGCTCGGTGGGTCGTTCCAAATTACTAACTGTCAAGCCCGGCTTTAAATACCGTGGCCAGTTTTGTTTCTCCACAGAATGACAACGGTTCCAGTGGACAGATTATCCTGGAAAGGAAGACCCGTCTCGGGAGTAACAGGAATCCACCACCGGTCAGGGGGTGGAGATTAGAAAACACTAAGGTCACCGATACTGACCTTAGACTTGAGGAGTTCTATACTGTGTTGTAGCATGCTTTGTTTAGAATACAGTTGTACACTTCTGAGATATGTATATATATATATGCATGATGTTTTTGTGATGTCTCTATATAATGTTTAATTCATCTTTGGTAGAGTTTAGTTATAGAATAATATTTGCCCACATATACTTGCCCATAAGCAGGGGGTGGAATGTAGTGAAGGATGCTTATCATCAGGATTGTGCCCCAAACATTTGGGTAGGATATATTTCTGTATGTGTTAACCCTCCTTTGTCCCCCCCCTTTCTGGAGGCAGCAGGGGGAATCCTGGCGCCACTGAGTCCAGGTAAACAGCCTACCTGGGCGTGGTCTCACCCCTGCAGTACTAGAGGCAGGCTATATGTTTGCTTCCCCAAGTATAGCATATACTCAGGGCCATATTTGGTAGCTGGTAGTTCATTGGTTAATGTTTGGGTTGGCAACAGGTGCTTATTGGGCCAGTATTCACTGGGGCAAATGGTAAATAGGGGTCGTTTGGCAAATGAGCCCCCCCACCTCGGTGTTGGAGCCTGTGTGTGCGTGCGTGCCAGCCAGTGCTCTGGGAGGCCTCGTGGTCCTTTTGCCACTGTTACCCAGCTGTGTGCGGTGCCGTGGACAGCACTCCGTGGGATCAACCGCTGCGTGATCCATCGTAGGAGAAAACCTGGTAGACCGTGTGAACCAGCGTTGCTGACCTGCCACTGCACCCCCTCCGAGCGAGGAATTTTGTATCCTGGGAGAGAACAGCAGAGCCACGCGGTGCGGCCACGCGGCCGGCGCCATTTCCTGCCTCCTTATTACGGCACATCCGTGCCACGTTGTCTGGATTATAAACATTATTGAAGAAAGACTCCACGACTTCCTCAGCGTCTGAGTAAGCCAAGCCCTCCTTTGTAGAGCTTCGTTTAGGATAGCATTTATATTGCTCCGGGTGGAGGGTTGCCGGTCACTGACCAACCCCTCCCCCGCCACTCTCTGATTCAGTTTAGATTCTAAGTTCTGTGAATCATTTTGGTTTAAATGCCCATACATAACATTCTGTAAAGATAGTTCCACTAACCGAATATTGATACCTGTGAGGGGCGATTGTAAATACCCCGTTACAGAGTTTGTATATATATAAATAAACTTATATTTTCGTTGATGGATCTGCCGCGCATTTCTGAGGGCATATCCACGACACCGGTCAACAATTATTACTGTTGCATCATGTTCATGACACCTGCTGAGAGCTGAGTTTCACAGAATCACAGAATATTAGGGGTTGGAAGAGACCTCAAAAGATCATCAAATCCAACCACCCTGCCACAGCAGGATCGCCTATACCAGATCACACTGTCACGAATCCACAGACCATCTGTGGCAGGGAACATGGCTGTGATACTTGCACCTCCAGTATGCTAGCATGCCAGATACAAGGGATAGCACTCAGGAGCTGTAGAACATGAGAAGCATTAGAAATAGGGGAACTCATGGGATTATACAGCCCATTCCTCAACCAGTCAATCTCTTCCATGCCTAGCTTCTTCCCTACTTCCAAAGGCACCTGAAACTGAGCTCTGCCTGCACATGCACAAACCCCTGGCAGAGACACAGATAGCTCCATCGTGACAAATGTCTGCCCACCTTGGAGAAACTCATGTTTTCTTACTCTGTCAGGTGTGAAGACAAGGGCCAGAGATGGCAAAGCCACAGTTCATCTCAGTTCCTTTTATTGACCACCAGCAGAGACCAGGCACAATGCCCAGTTGGGTTCCCATTGGACCTGTGGCAAAACCAGCTTCCCCTCCTTCTTCCTGCTCTGCCCTCAGCATCTGCCATGCTGCTCAAGGGTTTGTGGCTGGAGTGGGGTTTCCTGTGTAAGGAGAAGCTGCCAGCAGGACCCTGGGGCTCCAGGGGTCCAAGGCCATGTGCCTCAGCAGGCTGGTGTCTCCCAAGGGGGGAAGTGAAAAGGCCCTAGGAGAAGAAAGCAGTACCCAGAGACTAACTGTATCAGGCATAATAACATTTATTTCCTTTTTCTTCAAATGAGAGAAGGTGTAGCCCTACTAGTGCTGTTGGTGAGGCAGCCTCTTAGAGGGCTGGGGACAGTTCTGAGGGACCAAGGCCTTGCTTTTTGGGGAGCATCAGGTTCCACCAGGCAAGTGGCCTCTGCCTTCGCCGGGAGTGGAGGGCAGAAGACAGTGCCCAGCTGGAGTCCTGGGCAGAAGGACCTGTCTTCACCTTCCTCGGCTCCTCTTGGGGCTGCTCCTGCTCTGCAGGGAAGGGTGCAAATGGTGAGTGGCCAGGACTCTTTTGGAGGGTGGCTGCTGACATGCTGGCTTCCTACTCTTCCATATTGACTTCCTCGTCTTCAAGTTTTTCATCTTCCACATCAGAGCCTCAGGAACCACTGCAGGCAGGAGTCTCATCCCAGGAGGAGCTGTGGCTATAGAAGACACTAAGCTGGGACCATAACCTGCCATTGTGGGAGAGGATCTGTCCCCAGGCTTCCTTGCTGTGCTGCCTCTCAAGAAGATTGATGAGGCCAGGGACCAGTGGTGTTGCATGTTGCTGGAGGATCAAAGTGTCCTCATGCAGTGCATACAGACACAGGGTGCACAGGAACTGCTTTTCTTTTAGGCCTGCCAGCCACCATGGTGGCTCATACAACACCTCCAGCTCACAGTTCATCCAGGGCATCACAGAGTAGATGCAGTACTCATATTCCTGAAGAATTTTTGCCCAGGTAGATGTCAGAAGGACACCCACATAAGGCCTGTCCTCTGTCCCCACAGCCGAGGGCTGTGGTGACAGGTTGGACTCGATGATCTTTGAGGTCCCTTCCAACCTTAGGAATACTGAATACTGAGCCCTGTGCTGTTCCAGAAGCTCTATCCCCTGTGGAGGGGAGGAAGGAGGAGGCTATGGGGGGATAGGAGCCACTGCTGTCTGGGCAGCTGGGAGCAGTGTCTGTCCAGCTGCTGACAATGGATGGCTCTGCAGGGAGCATAATGACACACTCTAGGTAGTCACTTCTCCCAACACAGAGAACCTGACTTTCTCCATCTGTCCTCTGCTGAGTGGGCAACTTGATGTCCTTTTTTGCCCAGAGCAGAATGTATCCCAGGCAGAACTGTTGTTGACATGGCTGCACAAAGGCAGTGCTCTTCTGAGCACATGGGGCAGCTCCACTCTGCCTCTGGGGCCATTTTGATGCTGTGTAGTGGACTGGAGAGAGCTGAGGATGAGGAGCTGCTCATGAAAAGAGGCCAAGGTTACCTGCTGTCAGGGGAGGAGCAGAAGAAATACACAGGCCCCTCGAGAAGGACACTCTCAGCTACCCAAGCCCCATTACAGTATCACAGTATCACAGAATCACCAAGGTTGGAAGAGACCTCAAAGATCATCGAGTCCAACCTATCAACACAGACCTCATGACTAGACCATGGCACCAAGTGCCACATCCAATCCCCTCTTGAACACCTCCAGGAACGGTGACTCCACCACCTCCCTGGGCAGCACATTCCAATGACTAATGACTCTCGCTGTGAAGAACTTTCTCCTCACCTCGAGCCTAAAGTTCCCCCAGCACAGCTTGAGACTGTGTCCTCTTGTTCTGGTGCTGGTCGCTAGAGAAAAGAGACCTACTCCCTCCTGGATACAACCTCCCTTCAGGTAGTTGTAGAGGGCAACGAGGTCTCCTCTGAGCCTCCTCTTCTCTAGGCTAAACAATCCCAGCTCCCTCAGCCTCTCCTCATAGGGCTTGTGTTCAAGGCCTCTCACCAGCTTTTTGCCCTTCTCTGGGCACGTTCAAGTGTTTCGATGTCCTTCTTAAGCTGAGGGGCCCAGAACTGGACACAGGACTCAAGGTGTGGCCTAACCAAAGCAGAGTCCAGGGGCACAATGACTTCCCTGCTCCTGCTGGCCACACTATTCCTAATGCAGGCCAGGATGTCGTTGGCCTTCTTGGCCACCTGGGCACACTGCTGGCTCATGTTTAGGCAGCTGTCAATCAGCACCCCCAGGTCCCTCTCTGTTTGGCAGCTCTCCAGCCACTCTGACCCCAGCCTGTAGCTCTGCATGGGGTTGTTGTGGCCAAAGTGCAGCACCTGGCACTTGGACTTGTTGAATGCCATCCCATTGGACTCTGCCCATCTGTACAGTCTGTTGAGGCCCCTCTGCAGATCCCTTCTACCCTCTAACTGACTAACATCTGCCCCTAACTTGGTGTCATCTGCAAATGTGCTGATGACTGACTCTACCCCTTCATCCAGATCATCGATGAAGACGTTAAAGAGCATGGGGCCCAGCACTGATCCCTGGGGCACACCACTGGTGACTGGCCTCCAGCTGGATGTGGCACCATTCACCACCACTCTCTGGGCCCGGCCCTCCAGCCACTTCCTAACCCAGCACAGAGTGTAGTGGTCCAAGCCATGAGCTGACAGCTTAGCCAGCATTTTGCTGTGGGGGACGGTGTCAAAGGCCTTGCTGAATTCCAGGCAGACCACATCCACAGGCCTCCCCACATCCTGTGGCAATGCCAGCGACGAGCAGTGTGAGCAATCTGGCAGTGCAGGCCTAGAGCCTGACATGGTGGTAGGCCATGCTCAGCATTAGTGCAGAGCCAGCTAGCAGTGTAGAAAAACAGTGCTGTGCCTGCAGCATGTAGCTAAAACAAGGCACTGGTAGCTATAAACATGGACAGTTATCTTGGGACAACAGGACATGCACCTGCATCAACAAACCTTGTTGTGTCATTAGTAGTTGGACCAATAATCTGTAATAGTGCAAAGTGTGGTCACTCATAGGGAACCAATGGAGCTGTGCCAACAGGGCACTCCGAGTTCATATAAGCTGTAGCAGTTGCCTTGCTATGCACTTCTGCCTTTCCTGTCTCCTGTTTCTTCTACACTTTACAGTGCTGTACTTTCACTACAGGCCTGCTCCATAGGCCTGCACCTCAGGCCTGCACCATCGGTCTGCAACACTGGAACAATAAAGGAACAACACTTGATCACATTGGTCAGACATATTGATTCCTATCTCCGTCGTCTACAACATCCACCAGATGGGTCACCTGATCATAGAAGGAGATCAGGTTGGAGAGGCAGGACCTGCCCTTCCTAAATCCATGTTGGCTGGACCTGAGCCCTTGGCCATCCTTCAGGTGCGCAGTTATTGCCAGGATAATCTGCTCCATCACTTTCCCTGGCACTGAGGTCAGGCTGACTGGCCTGGAGTTTCCAGGTTCCTCCCTCCGACCCTTCTTGTGGATGGGGACCACATTGGCCAGTTTCCAGTCATCTGGGACCTCACCGGTGAGCCAGGACTGGAGGAAAATGATGGAGAGCGGCTTGGCCAGCTCATCTGCCAGCTCTCTCAGCACCCTAGCATGGATCCTGTCCGGTCCCATGGACTTGTGAGTGTCCAAGTGGCTCAGCAGGTCCCGAACTAATTCCTCATGGATTCCTGGGGCATTACTCTGCTCCCTGACCCCATCACCCAGCTCAGGAGGCCACTCGTCCCGAACTCTTCCTGCCTTGCTGTTAAAAATTGAGGCAAAGAAGGTGTTCAGGACCTCAGCCTTTTCCTCAGCTTCAGTCAGAGTTCCCCTCCAGGTCCAATAAGGAGTGCAGGTTCTTCCTGCCCTTCTTCTTATTGTTAATATATTTATAAATATGCTTTTTATTGTCTTTCACAGAGGTGGCCAGCTTCAGTTCCAACTGGGCCTTTGCCTCTCTAATTTTTTTCCTACATAATCTAACAACTTCCTTAAACATACCTCGAGAAGCCTTCCCCTCCTTCCAAAGGTGATGCAGCCTCTTTTTTTCCCTTAAATCCTCCAGGAGCTGCTTGCTCATCCAGGCCGGTCGCCTTCCCCACCGGCTCATCTTTCAGCACATGGGAACTGCCAATTCCTGTGCCTTCAGGAGCTCCTGTTTGAAGTAGGTCCAACCATCCTGGACCCCTCAGTTCTTGAGGGCTGCTACCCAGGGAACTTTGCAAGTAAGTTTCTTAAACAGACTGAAGTTTGCCCTCTGGAAGTTCAACAGCCACCCTGGGTGGATGTTCCCCAGCCCAGGTCACCACTGCTACTGCAGGTACATCTTGCAGTGCTCAGTGAACCAGTCAGGGCCAGGAGATGGCTCTGGAACCAGCAACAAGAGCTGCCAACAGCAGCCCTTAAAGCTCTACGCAGTACCACAAAAAGCCTTGCTCAGTCCTCCAGCCCTCACAGGCATGCAGAGCAGGAGTACAGGCACAAGACAGACTGGCCCAGGCTCTTCTGGCACCCAAAGCAGTGAGGGACATGAGTTCATAGTTCACCTCTCTGCAACACCAGCCTCTACCACCCACTGATCTCAATTCGGTGAAGCTTTCATAGGGAGGACATTTCCAGCAATTTAAGAGAATCGATGTGTGTAAGTTACTTAAAAGATAAAGAAACCAAACAAACAAACTAAAAAAAAAAACTCAAAAAGCTGTTTTATTTTCTCTGGGACGGAACAGGAGCATTGACTGTTCTGGAAACATTTCAGAGGGGCCACACCTGTAGCCCCTCTTCCACTGGATCCTAGCAACCTAGACCTTGTGCTGCTCTTGTGTTGTAGAAGCTGTGTCACCACGCAACAGCAACCGTCAGGCCTCAGTGTTCAGAGCACCCTCCGTCAGTGTACAGAGCAATCTGCCTCCAACACCTGATCTTTCCAGGAAAGTTCTTCTGTTAGGCATTTTCCCTTGAGTGTGAACAGACTGGGACACTGACACACACCACTGCAAGCATGGCAGAGCTGGTCTGTGCTGCAGCTGGCTTTCTTGTGGATTTGGTCAGTTCTTTCACCTACTTTCTGGACCAACCCTGGCTGATAGTGGAGTTGTTAGCATGTAAGTAGAGGTTCTTACTAGACAGAGCAGCAAACCTGGCTTGTGTGTTGCTGTGTTCTTTTGGTGTTCCTTAATAAGTGAGTTGGCTCTTTAACAAGAGGTCCACTAAGGTAAAGCTCCTGTCGACAAATTTGGCTCCTAAGGGAATGTCTCTGTGGACAGCATTTGTCCACAGAGCTCCCTACATGTGAGAGTCTCTGGCAGTGGACTCTGTCAATTTCCTCAGTTTGCTGGTTCAGCCAGTACAGCTTACAAAGTGCAAAGAGGGAGAGCTTCTCAGAGGTCCTTCCAAAGACTACCTTTCTCTCCAGGGTTTCCTAACATTGCTCTTGTCCCGAGGACAGGCACCTTTTCTCTAAATTCCATCATGAAAATACTTGACTCTCTAATATGATGTCTAAAATTTGCTGAAATAGCAACATGCCAAAAGGCATCCTTTGTGAGGAAATGCCAAATTCCAAACAGTTGGCATGTGCTCCTGAACCCAGAAGCTCTTGCTTTGCTGTGTCAGAACAGAACTGCCCTTCAAAGAGGCATTTTGGCGAAGCTTTCACAGGGAAAAATTTCCAGCAGCTGAAGAGAATGAATGTGTGCAAGTTACCTAAAATATTAAGAAAACAAAAAAATAAAAAGTAAATTTAAAAAAATCTGATTAGCTCTGGGGCAGAATAGGAGCACTGACTGTTAAGGAATAAGCTAGTCCAATGTTGCCCTGTTCTCCTGTGTGCTGTGTATAATCACCATTGCTACTGGAGGGATGTTGTGAAAGAAAGATGCCATCTCTTTGGATGTGCTTGTTCTGTGGGATTCCCCACACCAGGCAGTGTGATAACAGCATCTACTTAATTTTCCCTTGCGCATTACAGGTGGCAGTGCCCATGGACCTGGCAAAGGCCATCCTTTGGTGAGTGTGAAAGCCACCTTTTAATGTCAGAGCCTTTAAGAACAGTGGAGCATATTGTGAGCTTGTGTTGCGAATGTCTGGCAAGCCATTGTCTGCTCTGGCCAGATTAGCAGCCACTTCCACCATTTCCCTTGACAAGCTGGGTAACAGAACTGTCTCACCAAAACTACAACACTCTGAGTGTATAGCTCTATGAGAGTGTGCTCCAGAACAGGTCGGGTATGACAGTGACACAATCACCTAAGCCATAAAACACAGGTGTGAAGAAGAGGTCTCCCCCTTTCCTGTGGGCTGTGGTCCACCTAAGGATCAGCTGCAGCCTGGCAGTGGCTTTTGTTCCCCGGTGCCTATAGTGGGAGAGAGCCTGAGTGAACAGTTAGGGTGCTGCTTCCTCACAGCCCCAGGCAGTTGTTAGGATGCACCTTGCTGTTGAGAGGGCTGCAGTCTCTCAGGGCCACTATTTTGGTGATAACTTAGCAAACCCTGGGGAGAACAAAGTATTACGTTCTGGAGCTATTAGAAAGGGAAAATCAGGACTGTGGAAACAGGCCATGTGATTCTCCCTTGGGTAAAAGAGCAAAGAAACAAACAGCCTTTGTCTCTACAACCAAATCCCCAGCCAGGCAAACCAGGAGCCTTTGCACTTTGTAGCGTGTTCAGTGATCTAGCCAGTGAAGGCACCTTTAGCTTAAGGAGCTGCTACAAGTTCTGTAGGCACAATGCCAAAGCAGTTAACCAGCAACCAGGTGTGACTTCTGGCAATCTATTCCAGCATTACATTTTGTGAGTTTGACTGAGTGTGAGGATGATTTAGCTGTCTTAGTTAAAATTAGATACTCCAAGATGAAATGACAAAACAGTGACTGTCACTTGTGCTCTTGTCTGCCCACAGAATGAACAACCAGGATCAGAACCAAAGGAAGCCCCCTCTGACTCTGAGGAAGAGGCTAAAGATGTTGAAGAGGAAGGAGTAGACATTGACAATGCTACTCTTCAGGTACCAGAACCTGAAAACACAGGATCTGTAATTCCCAGCTTTGTTCAGCACTCTATTTGATGTAACTGAGTCCGGTGTGTTTCTGATCAGACAGCACTCAGATGAATTCTCTGAGGACTAGAGTCCTGCCATGACATATGTGCTGAGTGTAACTTAAAAGTAACACGTGTAGGACTACAGTCATGTCTAGACTGGTTTCTAATGCCTAAGCAGACTGAAGTTGTGTGTCATTGCCAAACCTCTGACGTGCCAACATGGTGACTGTCACTCATGCTCCTGTCTGTCCACAGATCACACAAGTAGGATCAGAACCTCAAAGAGGTTTCTCAGTTTTTGATGAAGAGAAGAAAGAGGAAGAAGTAGATGATGAGAAAGATGGTGAAGATGATGAGAAAGTTGAGGATGAAGATGACGATGAGGAAGAAGAAGATGATGATGATGATGATGATGATGATGATGATGATGATGAAGAAGATGAGAAAGATGAGGAAATCCTAGAGAAACTGAGTATGTATTCACTATTGCTTGTCTGATAAAGCAGTGCACTGTGACATGTCTCAGGATTACAGGTACCAAATGTTCCTCCTTACCTGAGTGTCAAGAGTCACTCACAACTGGCACAAACTGAGATTGCACTTGGAGGAGATGAGAAAGCTCTCTGGGTGTTTCTTTTGCCTCTCAGGGCAGCTGACTGGGCTGGTTTTGCCTGCACTTACTTCTACACCAAAGGCAAAAGCACAGATTATTTCTGGTTGAGCTGAAGTCTGTGACCTGATCTGCTGCAATTTCAAGTGAGTGTCTTTCATTTTGTTTCTTTCAGGGAACATTGTGAGTGTGGGCACCCCTGACAAGAAATACTTAGAAGTGGAAGAGCTTGGCCAAGGGTAATATCCAATCACAGTCACTTACACAAAAAAAACAGGACCAGGACTTTAGCTGATGTAATATGAAGTATGAAATTGGGCAAGCTCCAAATATCTACAGAGGCTGGGTTTAGATTCTCCTGTCTCCTGGTGCTTATCAGAGCTTAGAACTGTGGTCAGAAGGCACTGTCAAAGAAAACTTGATGCTGGCAATGTCTTGTCTGCAGCAAGGAGCAGAACCTGGATGTCCTAGTATCTCACACATATGTGCCACCTGTTTGATTATTTTCTTAGGAGAGAGGCTCAAAATAATACGGCCAAGGTAAAAAGAGAAAACATTATTGCTGTCACCATGAGCCTATGACCATGGCACTCACAATCTTTTGGTGGTCCTAGGAGAGAGCTTGTACAATCATGTCTCAACAACCAGTGGGAAGAGAAGTGGCCAATCTCTTGCCTAAAAGGGTATATGAACTGATTTCCTCCGGCTCTTAGTACAGCCTGGATCTCACAACCACTTCTTACAGAGGAGTGAGTGTGCTGCCAGAGTCAGCTCATGACTGTGATGCTGCAGATCAATTTGGAGTGACATGGAAAGACCCTCTGGAAAAAATAATCACAAAGGTCATCAAAGAGTATGATGTGCAGAAATGGGCTGCTGCACAAGCCATTCTTCTTCCTGTTGCAATTGTTTGACCCTGGATAGCCTGCACAGGAGAGGGCTAGTGGATTGCTGCACCATGCATGGTGAGGTGAAGGAGTGGATAAACATAGCAGGGTTATAAACACTGAAACCAGTGGAGATCTCTTGGCTGGGCTTGCTGCAATTCACAAGGACCAAACTGCTTCTCATTTCTTTGCTGCTGTTCTGTTTCTAGGGGATGTGGAGCAGTTTATTACTCCGTGGAAATTGCCACAGGACAAGCGGTGAGTGTCAGGAGTCCCAGGAGATTCTGCAGGTCTTCAGTGTGTTCCACTCAGGTGCAAACTGGCCTACAGGTCACCATCAGACCTTTAGTGAGAAGGCTGGTCCTCTGAAACACAGATTAGTGGTTACACACTGAACCACAGATTAGGGACAATACCCATTATCTGCTCTCTCAGTTTCTCAGTGAAAGCTCTTTGAGGGTCATGTGGTTCTGTGCTGCAGGAGCTGAACACTTACTGTGACCATCCATTTTCCAGCAAACTACACAGGTGTTGAGCACTGCCTGAAAAGATGTCTGCAAATTGCAGGGGGAAGGTCTTGGTCTTGCTGGAATCAGCAAGAGCCTTGGTGCTCTCTGTGTTTGGGCTGATAATGACGTCTTAGTATTCATGCTCTTTTCCAAGCTAGAATTTTTTACTATCTGCTAACCCTACCCCAAAATCTAACTAGAGAAGCAGGAGTGAGAGCAGAGAGGTGGTCTCTTCTGTGCCACACTGAGCACAGGACTAGACAGAGGAGGTGTCTATCCAAATTGGGTAGGGAGAGACAAGAGGCAGACTTCAAGTAGCCACAGACTACATCTTCCCCCCAGGAGGTGCACGTGGGTAGGAGGGCTCTTCTGGGACCAGTGGGGAAGGTGTATCTGTGCACATTTTACAGGGCCAAATGTCCATGGCTTGTGTTCTGTAACCAACACCCAAGGCAGCAGAGTGCTGGGGTGTTGTCATGTAAGGCACTGAGCTCCTATGTCTAGTAACAAGACAGTTTGGCACAGCTCAGCTACGGCACTCCACAAGCACTCAATGCATGTTCGTCCTGATTCTGTGCCACCAGCTACTCCAGTTAAAGGTTTTCAATGTCATTTCAGGTGGCCATAAAGCATATGAATGTCAAAGAAGAACCAAAAAGTGTTCTGCTGAATGAAATTGCCATCATGAGAGAATATAAGAACCGGAATATTGTGAATTATTTGGACAGGTCAGTAGTTCTATTATTCTCATGTGAATGTTCAACTGCATACTGCTAGTCAAAGATTCACTGGCAGAAAACTGACCTGTTTCCCATTTATCTACTCTGCCGTTGCTTTCTTTTCAGCTACATGGTGGGTGATGAGCTCTGGCTTGTTATGGAGTACATGTCTGGAGGCTCGTTAGCACAAGTTTTAAAAGAGACACTTCTGGATGAAGGAGAGACAGCAGCTGTCTGTCGGGAGGTAAGGGATCCTCTGTGTGCTGCCAATTATTTGGACAGGATGGTGATTCTCAGTGGGTAGCAAGAACATGAGTGATGTCATGTGCCTTCATTTAGAAGATTATTACTCTACTAGTGCTGTCCCTTGACAACAAAATATTCTGGCATCACTGACAATTCATATCTAGGAATTACATTTTTTAGACCTTGTCCTTTCTTTCCTCTGGGATGAAATCAGGTCATGAATTTTCACTTTCATGTTTCTGCTTTCTCTGTCAGTGCCTGCAAGGGCTGCATTTCCTCCATTCCAACCAAATCATTCATCGTGACGTCAAGAGCTACAACATCCTTCTGGGAATGGATGGCTCTGTCAAACTGGGTAGGTATTCTTGGTCAAGCACAGGATGCTGATGTTGTCATGCCCTGAGCACTGCTGCAAGCTGAGGGTGCAGTTGCAGCACACAAGGAAGTACAGAAAAGAAAAAGGTGTCAAGAGTGGCTTTGGTTTGAGCACGTTCCTTCCAGAGAGAAGGAGTTACAGTCTAAAGCTTCAGAACTTAAGGGCTTTTCAAGTGGCCTTTTCAGTATTTCCCTGGCTACAGCATTGAGCAACCTGTGCATGGCTGCTTCACCAGACAGATTCAAGCAAATGTTCTCAGACAAATACGTGGTGGGTGTTGCTTTTGCTTTGTGTCACAATTCTAGTTGGCTTTAACAAGGTTTGTTTTTCTTCTCAGCTGACTTTGGTCTTTCAGCTCGTGTCACACCCAAGCAGAATGAAAGGACTACCCGCATTGGAACTACCTGCTGGATGGCACCAGAGGTTGTCAAGCGAAAACCATACAGCTTCAAAGCAGATGTGTGGTCTCTGGGCATAACAGCCATAGAAATGGTGGAAGGAAACCCTCCTTACCTCTATGAAATGCGTAACAGGGTAAGGTGCAAATTAATAGCTACCTCTGTCTTTCTTATCTGTCCCATGTTCTGTCTGCCATAAGTCTCAGCCACATCAGCTCATTTCATGGAAGTCAAACATGCTTTTGCTGATGCTAGTACTAATTAGGCCAGCCAATGCAATCACCTGTCAAGGCAAGATCATTTCAATATTGGAATATCTATGGCTGCATCAAGGTTGTTATTTGCTGGTCTAGAAATATCATCTCTAGCCCTCTGCTAGGGAAGAAACTGCCACTGCAGGCTGGATCTTAAAAAAAAACAGAGAGATGTCTGTGTGAGCATTTGTGGATATGAAAGAAACAGATGAAGTCTCCTGTTTCCTTTTTATCTAGGTGAGATATCTGATAGTTACCAATGGGACACCAAAGCTCCAGAAACCTGAGGAAAGGTTTCTTCTGTTTCGTGTGTTTCTGAAATGCTGCCTGGAGGTGGATGTGGACAGGCGCTGGTCGGCTGAGGAACTTCTGCAGGTACAAATGCAAAGCAGCTGCAAGGCAAACAGCTGCAGTATGCAAGGGTTTGCTCACCAGCTAAACTTGAAGGCATCTGCAGACCCTGCTCATGTTAGTCTCCAGTCTTGGTGTTTTTCAAACAAAAAAAAAAAAAAAAGTTAAATCAGAGAGTGGGTTTGGTTGGGCAAGAACCTTAAAGTTCCTGTAGTTTAGTCCCCGCTGCAGAGAGAAGGCACATCATCAACTAGAGACAGTTGCTGAGTCTTGTCCGACCTGAGCAGGAATGTTTCCTTGGATGGGGCATCTATCACATAGTGAAAGGCTACCAGAAGCTCTCCCTGGAGCCTCTTATCTCCAGGATGAAGAAGCCCAACTCTCAGCCTTCCCTCACAGATGAGCTTCTTCAGCCCTCTGATCATTTTTGTGGCCCCCATTTCATATTTTGGGAGTATAGCTAGTTTTAGCAGGTGGCAGAATTCCTGGTAACCAGAGGAGCACTGCTTGAGCCTGTGAGTAACTGAGTTTGGAAAGTAATGGTTTGTTTCTTTTTCTTCCTCTGGACAGCATCCATTCCTAAAATGCGCCAAGCCACTCTCCAGCTTGACTCCTGTCATTATGGCAACAAAGGAAGCAAAGAAGAACTGCATCCACTAGGGCTAGGGGCTGACCTACCAACATTCCCACCAACCTGATAACACCTCAACATTTGATCTGCAGGATAGAGGGACAAATGGACAAACCAGCTGTCTCAGTCGTAGAATCATACAGTTGCCTGACTGCAGAAGACCTAATCAGCATCAAGTCCAGCCATAACCCAACAACTCCTTGTACATAGCTGCGTTCCTAAACACCTCAGACAAACATCTTTTAAACACTCCCAAGGATGGGGATTTCACCACTCCCTGGGCAACCAGTTATAGTGTCTGGTGACCCTCTCAGAGAAGAGCATCTAATTTGAACCTCCCCTGCTGCAACTTGAGGCAGTTTCTTCTCATCCTGTTTGTCCTCATGTCACTACAACCTCCCTTTTGTTCTAAACAATCCCATTTGAGTGATATCTATCGTAAGATTTAGTTACCAAAACAATTTCTCTCTCTTCTCTCACTCCTACGCTCTGGGAAAGACACTAATTTGCTTCTGTTTGACCTTGGCTGCATTGTTTTGGATAAGTCTAACATCCCTCTGCTCCTTTCTCTTGTCCCTTTTGTCCAGGGGGGTAAGGGAGAGGCAAGGAGGGAGAAGCTAGTAGCTTCCCCTGGTCTTTGACCAGGGGGGTCTTGTGCTGTTTATTAATTGTAAATATTGCATATTTTTACATATTAATTGTATTCCATTGTAGATTGTAGTTTTGCATGTAAATACAACTTTTATTTGCTTCCAACTGAGCTGGTCTAGCAACTTTAATATTGGGGAGGTGGGGTGGAATTTCAACCCACCACACACAATACTAAGCCCTGGGGAATACCACTTGTGATTGCCTGACAACTGGACTGACAATTGTTGAACTGTGTTCAACAGCACTCTGTGGGCCTGGCCATCCAGGTAGTTTTTCACGCAACATAGTTGTGCCTGTCCAGACCATGGGCAGCCAAGAAGATGCTGTGGGAAACTCTGTTGCAGGTATGCAACATCCACAGCCTTTCCCTCATCCACCAAGTGGGTCATCTGGTCATAGAAGTAGATGAGATTTAACAGCAGAGACCTGCCTTTCATAAACCCATGCTGACTGAGTGTGCTTCCTGTTATCCTGCATGTGCCACATGATGGCCCTCAGGAAGATCTGCCCCATGACCTTCCCTGGCATCCAGGTCAGACTGACAGGTCTGCAGTTGCTTGGATCCTCCCTGTGGCCTTCCTTATAAATGGGTGTCACATTCAGCAATGTCCAGTGAAATGGACCCCCCTCTCCCCCCAGTCAGGCAGGACTGCTGAAAGATGATGGAAAGAGGCTTGGAGAATAGACCTGCCATCTCCTTCAGCAACCTTGGGCAGATTACAGAACTATTGAGCTTGGAAAAGACTAAACCATGTCCCTGAATACAATATCAACGCATCTTTGTGTTGTAGAAGGTGAAGAGGTCTCAGCCTCCTACAGACTAAACCCCAGTTCCCTCATAAGACTTGTGTTCAAAGCCCTTCACCACCTTTGTTGCTCTTCTTTGGACATGCTTTGGGACCTCAGTAGCTTTCTTGTAGTGAGGGTCCCAAAACTGAACACAGTACTTGAGCTGTGGCATCTCAGAGGGACAAATGAACAAGCCAGCAGTCACCATCCTGCTGGTATGTAATGGGTTGGGGCAAACCCCCTCCCCACCACGCGCAGGAATAACGACTCAGACAAACGGATTGCAAAAGTGATGGAAAGTTTAAATAGAGAACAGCGAGTGCATGCAGAGAATTAGAAACACAGTGACAAGAAGAAACCCCAAAACAGACCCAGAGAGATCCCATCCCCACCTCAGGGTGCACCCAAAACCCCCAGGGCTCCTCCTCTCCCTCCCCCACTGCCAGGCTAGTCTCAGCTGGCCAGATCTGAGACTGCCCATGCCCCCGTGGCCTTGGGCCTAACCAGACCCATGGCCGGGAGATCTCTCCCCCAGTTACCAGGTGGCAGAGAGGAAGGAAAGAGGAAGTGCCAGACCCCACCATAAAACTTATAGTGGTGGAAGGGATCATGGTAGGAAATAACCTAACTTCCTGTGTCCACCCACTGGGCTGGACTTCTGGACACAGGAAACACCCCTGTAGCAGAGGGCATCCAGCCCAAATTACGACATGGTAGAAGAGAGAATAACTCAGTCCCCGCAGGAATAAAACTGGATCATTTGTATTCTTCCTGCTTTCTGGCTCCTTTATTTATTTTAAAGATGGAGCAGGAGTAAAGGCAGGTAGGTAATGACCCAAAATGTGTTGCTGCCTCCAGCATTTTGACAGTGGAGCCCTGTCCAACCTGACTTTGAATGTTAACCATAGGGCTCCTACCACCTCTTTGGGCAACTTATTGCAGTATTTCCCCACTCTCACTGTAAAAAATGTCCTCCTACTACCTCCTCTGAATCTGCCCCTTTTTGGTTTAAAACCATTACCACTTGCCCTGCTGCAAGAGGCCCTGCTAAAATGTCTGTCCCCACCTTCCTTATAGGATCCCTTTAAGTAGTGACAGGCCACAAAAAGGTCTCCATGGAGCCTTCTCCAGGCTGAAAAGAACCATTCATTCATAAGAGCCTTCATTCATAGGAGAGACTTTTGGGCCCTCTTATCATTTGTATGGCCTTCCTCTGAATCTGCTGCAACAGGTTCATGTCATTTTTTTTGCTGAGGACTGCAGAGATGAATGCATTACTCCAGGTGAGGATGAGGACTCACCAAGTGGCAAAACCACCTCCCTTGACATGCTGTGCCACTCTTCTTTGCCTGCAGCCCAGAATACAGTTAGCCTTCTGTGCTCTGAGCACACATTGTGAGCTCATGTCTGGCTTTTCGTCCACCTTGTTTCTTGCATTCTTTCAAGTCCCTGGCAAGTGCCCATTACCATGATGCTATCCTAACCTTGCCAAGGATCTTGTTTACAGTTACGTGGGCAGGAAAAACTGGGGCTAAAATCTCATTGTCCTGTTCCTCATTTTGCTGGCTGGAGTATATTGTCCTCTTAAGACCTGGCTATAGGCACTACCATGCATGTGAAGCCTAAAGCTCCTAGGTCAATGCTCAGTGCTTCTGTGACCTGAGCAGGCCTTTTCAGTTTCCCTTACTTCAATCCCCCTATGTGTAAAATTGCTTTTGTCATTTTACACAAGTCTGCAACCTGCTCCATCACTGACAAAGTTTCTATGAAGTATTCCTGGCAGCCTCTGTTAAAAACCATATGAGCCACAGGTGCCACAGTGGTACCTTGCAGTCAGATCAGCATGAATATACTCAGGTCAGTCACTGGATGTCAGCTACCTACAAGGCACAACTGTTTGTGTCACTGCTGCAGTGATGAGCATAAACCAGCAAACATGAGAATATTCTCTCTGGCTGCACTGATGCACTTACATGGGTTTTGAATCAGAACTAGCTCACAACTAATTAGAAGAGCAAATTAGCACCCACTTGCAAACTGATCATGTTTCAACAAGATGACTTTTCCTCTTGCATCTGCTTCCTAGCAGAAACAAGTTTGAAGAGTAATTTGTTGATACAAACAGTATGGCACTGCTGACACTCAGCAGCCAGTAAGTGACAAAACAAATGCAGCAAAAGCTTTGCACACATGTTACAGCCCAGGCCATGTAGGGTGTCACAATGCATACACAGGGCCTTCAACAGAAAATTCTGCAATGCTTCTTTGTACAACTTAAAAAAAGAAAAACCAATACAAAATGAACACTTCACCAAGTGGAGGCCTCTCATATGCAGCTGGTCACTGACCATGCCCTGTCATGTGTAGCTGGCAGGTCGTGACATCCTTCCTGTGGGAGCACATCAACGAAATTAATTCAGCCACAAAACACGCACCTGAACCCTGCAGGCTCGTTGAAGGGATAGCATCCTACAGTATCACATCTCATTCTCTGCACTCTGAGCTGGGCAGCGTCTTGTGGTGAGAGATACAGGCTATTCAACGCCTTCTACTGACAACCAAACACTGAGTTAGCAGCAGTAAAAGCGAGGATCCTGTACAGATTCCTATAAAGTTTAATTTCTATGCTCTAGTAAAACTGTGGCACAGATGACTCCTCAGCAGAGGACTCTGCATCTTGAAAACAGGATGGCAACAAGGCTACAGCACACACTCTTTTGCCACTCTTTCTCCTGTTATCCCACTGGCAAAACAGCCTGCAATACTCAGAAACTCATACCATGGATGCACAAGGCAGTCAGATTGCTTAAGACTGCCATGTTGCACACTACTGATGTGGACCAAACCACCTGCACATTTCTTGGTTCTTAGCAGGCACGGCAGAAGGCATGAGTGAGTGTGGTATCACATTACACTTACGGTCATGGTTTGGCCTGGACACTGTCTCCCACTGGAGGGATGGGAAGGCAAATCAGGAGAAAAAGGTCAAAGTCCACTGAGATAAGGAGAGTTTAATAGAACACTACAAAGAGAGGGGAAATAACAGGAATAAAACACAGTGAGCTCACCTGAGGTCCTTACACTGTCCTGGCTGTGATCTAAAGCTCCTCTGCCCTATCCAAACTCCCCTGCCGGGCACAGCCCTGCCTTTACTTAGCACCTACATCATATGGGACATCACAGAGTTGATATCACACTGGCTGGTTCAGTTGGCTAGCCTAGCTGTGTCTCCTCCCAGCATCTTGTGAACAATTAACACTCTCCTAGCTGAACCCAGGACAACTTACCTAAGGTTTTGCCCCAAAGTTTGTTAACATGGGACTTTTCAAAAAAATACCGAACCTTTTGAGTGCTGCTGCTGTGTGTAACGACAGTATTTCCTAAGCTGAGACAAGCTGCTGCTTCCCCTGCTGTCTCACACCACCTACTGGGTGGAGATCAGCTGTGTGCACACACTGTAACTCCCTTTTTCTGGAACTTGATTTGACAACCATGGAAGTCAAAGGGAGGAACATGAGAGAAAGACTTCGCAGCTCTCTCTCATTTAGGACCCGAGTTAAACTCTTGCTTTCGGAGAAGTGCTCCTACACTGAGTTGTACTGGGGAAGGAGGAAAAAAAAAAAAAAAAAAAAAAGGAAGAAGAAAGAGTTTAATGTTTTTAACAAGGAATCCTGTGATATTGGAAGATTTCAATCCCTTCAAGGAACATGCCCAAGGTTTTACTGACATGCGGAGCTAGCTGTCTTTAGATACAAACATACAGAGGCTCAATGGCTGAAAAAAAAACTCAGTTAAGCTAATGAGGATTGATAAGGCTGAGTTTTAAACAATAGCTGTTGTTAGATGATGCTCCCCTTAACGGTGGTTTTTGGAGTATGGCTACCTCCTGTAAAGAGCCCAGTTAGGCAGAAAGCACAGGCATGTAGTATTTGCACAGAGAACAATGAAAAGGCATATTTTGATGGCAGCTGAAGGTAAATCCACATAAAAGCCTCTAAAGTCAATAGCAATGACTCCAGAGTCGCATTAGAGAGAGCAAAACTGAGTTCTTGATAATATGCAGCAAGGTTCCTTTCCTTTAGAGATGCTGGATGTAACCATGGGCTGCAAAACCCCACGCTACTCCAGACACTGGATGTGTATCACATGATGAACTTCAGTCCTGCACCAAGCACACCACCTCTCTCCTGGAGTAACCTGGTGCAGTACAATAAATGGATTTCTGTTGAACTGCAGGGTCAGGCTTTAAAAATTTGTTTCAATAATTTTTGCCATTTGTGGTCACAGAAAACACAGGTTATGCAGCACCCTCAGTGCATTTGCATCCTCAGGTGAGCTGGCTGAGAAACTGAAATGGGTGCAGTGATGCAGACTGCATCTCTACTTCCTCCTTGAAAAACTGCCTTCATCATCATATAACCCAGGTGGCTCATCTTTTCACTTCACTGTAGTGGGGGTTTTGGTGTTCTGTTCATTTGGTTTGGCAGGGGGGCATGAGTTTTTTGGTGTTTCATGTGGGGCTTTTGTTTGGTTAGGTCTTGGTAAGATGATCAGCTTGCAGCAGGAAAGTGCTTCAACTTTTTGACACTACTTTGAAATCATGGATATCAGGCACCCAAAATGCCCCCAGACAGCTACTTGGTCATAACAATACCACATCACTGAAAGAATTTACCCATACTTCTAGACAATAGCTCCTTTATTTGTTTGGGGTTTTTTTTAGTATACATTCTTGGGGGGAAAAAATATTGTCTTTTTTCCTATTTCATTTGCTGTGCAAACATCAAGAGAAAGCCATTTTGGAAGTTGCCCACAGAAGGCAATGATGCCTACTCTGTTTTTCAGAACTTCACTGGTAGATGTTAACATTCAGCAAGTAACTGAACATTGCAAAGTGCCTGCACACAGGCCTTTAGCTGCAACGTAATACTGAGGTTTTCTCTCATCCATGGACATTAGCTGGATGACTTTCTAACTCATCCCATATTAACCTTGTACCTACCAAATGAATGTGAAATGACAAAGCAAGTCATCTGCCATCTGTGGTCAACCACTTTGTATCCCACTCCAATAGGAATATACTTCTGAGCACTACTGCCTGCTCTGCAGATGATCTGAGAAAGGGCCAGTAACTATGGTATCTTGAAGTTTTTCCTGTGACCTGAAATCACAGCTAATTACGAACAGCAGTGACCCAGCACACTTAATGAACAGCAAGAGAAGCCATGAACAAGTGTCAGGGGGCAGATTAACTGCAATGTGTTAAAATGCAAGCTGACTACTCAAATCATTACCCACATCTTTTTCTGAGGAATAATCCTTCTCGTTCAAACATGCAAACAAAACAATCAGACCACACTCATATATTAATTTTTATTTTCCCCATACAATATTCACAGGGACTGCTTTTTGCCTTAATTGAACAAAACTTCCTCCCCATACCCCCCGCCCCAGTTAAAACAAGAACTGACATTTCAGGACAAGGAAAGAAGTTCTGTAAACATAAAACATCCAAGGAATAGCTGAAACCCAGAGACTTTAGCCATTTAAAACACAGTTATATCCCCTTTAACGCAGAGCGTGTACTTGTGTGTCAACCATTAACCAAACTATCATTTTCATTTACTAAAAAGATGTAGCTTTAACTGGAAGTCACAATGCAATTCTTCACCCACTGCGTGTTAGCATATGTTTCTGTTGTAGCCTATTCAGTCACATTTTAAAAACTATATACAGCTATGTTTAAATGTGTATTTGTGCCATGTTTTCAGTAACACAAAAATAAAGGCGTTTTTAATCTATTGCTGCATATTGCGCAGCAGGGTATCAGAGGACTGCTTTGGATACTTAACTTCAATACAGAAGTCAAGTGCTCAAAACCTCTGTGGTGGGAGCAATATCAAGCTGAACAGTCTCACTTCTCATTCAAACATCATGAACGATGGCTGACTGTTGTCTGTCTTACTCCACTCATTTTGACAGCACACAGAAATCCCCAGTGGAAAAAAAGCCAACACATTTCAATCTTTAAACCGAATACCTTTGCCGCAATTAAAGCTACACAAAAGTGATATTCAAACTCCATAAGGTAACAGTGGACACTAAAAAAAAAATTATATCGTGTTTTCATCCAACATTTGCAACAGAAAATGTACCCCTTGCTTCATTATTGTGTGCCACACAGCACAGAAAGTACTGTCAGCTGCTGAAACACAAGAATGAAGCATCCAGGTACAATCAAGAATATTGAGTGCAGGCACAGATTTGTATCATAGAAGAAAGCACTAGATGTTTGTTTCCTGATCTTTGTGAGTCTAACCATTTCTGGGAAGCTTGAATCCCAAAATGGGACTTTAGTATGCAAAAAATTATTACAGGATAGAAAAACATTACACGTAACTCTGAAGATTTTAATATCCCTCTGACCTTCTAAACAATTTTGTGGCTGTTTAAGGTCTTTCTTCAGTTTTGAAAAGAGCAGACTTTTAATTCCAAACAGAAACTAGGCGCACTTTTATTTTTTCCAGCCATCAAGATTTTAAAATCAAGTCATCCTAGACCACATCTTCAGACTGCTCAAGTGTCACCTGTATGTGTAACTTCTACATTTTTGCTATAAATAACATAGGAAACTAATACGGGGTTAGCATTATTTCTCTGCTTGCCAAGAACTTAAGAACCACCTTTTGATTTATTCAGCAGTATGTAACAATTTTTTCACCTTCATTTAGTGTGCACTTAAGAATTGGTCAGTCTGCTTATTCCTCCAAGCCATTTGACAGAGTTTATCATTACGAGGACCAGCTCAACTCGACCTACTTGTATGTACATGCATTTACTACCTTCCACATCCAAACAAAACAAGACTTTACAGTATGCAAGCTAATAAAGACATGAGCCACTGAAATGATGCAACTAGAACTCTACCAAAAAGATAACCTATAAGATTTCCTGACCACTAGGAAAACAGAGTGGCAATCAGATGCACAAGACCACCTTATGTATCAGTGCACCACACGCAGGAAAACGAAATTTACAGCACTTGTGCAATGCAGTATCAGTATCAAATAGGCCTCATAATAGGAAAACAATTTAGTAAGAAGCTTTGTATGTGCCCAACACATAATACAATCTTGTCCATGCCACTGCTCTGCTGCTTAATGAACTTCTGGTCTCAAATCCAAAAAAGCAGTAGCAACATGTATGAGCACAGAAACTGTAGTTTCAATGAGAAAGTTACAAGATCCCCTATTTTACTGTATGTTTTTAAAATAAACATGGGAGATTTGGATTTTGGAATAGAGAAAGCGGATTTCCTGAGTAGTCTCAGCTCACATGTTGTTCAGTCAAACAAACATTGTCGAAGAAGAAATGGATTTATTTTACTAGAGAAGAATGTATGTTTCAGCAAACATACTCAAGTATAAAACTCAGCAAGTTTTGAAGATGGAGACTTACCAGGTTGATGGAGAATTCACACCATGATGTAGTATCAGGCTTGTATGTTTTACACATAAGGGGTACAGCAAATCAAAACAGTACTCTACGGTTCATCACATTTGCTTTTTTACAAACCAATACATTCAGACTGAAAATTAAAATTGGATCACATTTTCTCATGTATTGTCTTCCATATCAGACACTAGACTGCTAGGTTATTTTAAAGTGTTGCATTGTACTTGGCTAATCTTACTGGTGAAAATCAAACTCAGGTCAGATAAAATCAGTAGAAATAAAGAGAGGCTGGTCACTGTCAGGTATTTAAACAGAAATCAGAAAACACAGAAGTTTCAAGATATTTTTCAAATATTTGAAATCATGTATCCCTTTCATAACATTTTGGGCCTGTTTTGTGATTTTTGAGGAATGAAGGGCAGACACATTTGAATGTTGCATATATTCAGATCCTTTGTACCTACAGTTAATTGGAGAATGGTTAATTTTTACAGATGAGTAGCACACAACGACCTGAAGTATTACCACTACAAATTATGATCCAACACGGGTTGTTGTGGTTCTTTTATCAGAGAAGAAGCTTTTGAGGAGAAACACCTGCCCAATACTAACAACAAGAAGAATAATTGCCTCCCCTATGGACCAGTAGGCCACCCTTGTGTTCAAATCCTCTGCTCTGCTGCGGCCCTGTGCTTCTCTCAGGCGGAAGTGAGTCTGATAATCGATGACAGACTTCAAAGCTTCATGAATGGAAACACAGGCAGACTCCATCTAGAGAAGCAAACAAATAGACACCACTGAATTAGGAACCCTCCAAGAGCTTTCTCTGCAAAGTTTTGAGATCTGGTAATCAAAACTAGGATTCATGTAACTCTGCAAGCAAAAGATTAAACGAGTCCACTGTGATAGGGTAAATGCAGTACAGGGATAAAACCACATACAAAAATGCACCACTCAAACACAGAAGCACGTAAAGCTGCAAATCTAATAAAAAGAATGACTAAACAAATCTTAAATTCATGTATATTTGGGTTCAAAATTAATCAACACTTTTGAAATGTCAACAGTACCCCAGTTGTTAATTACACATATACCAGAAAGACAAACAGTTGCTTTTAACACTAAGATGCACATAGCATGCTCGTGTGTCTCACAAGTATGACATTCTTCACTGATTAATTCACACACTGAAAAATCTAATTACTGAACTCAGCAAGTTCTTTTAGCAAGACATTCTTCACCAAACAGTGAGTGGTTAGAGAAAACTGAATTGTTGCCTTTCAAAAAGTGTTGCCAAAAGATACATAACACAATCATATAACCAACACTTAATTGTTCAACTTGCCCTTTTGCACTTAGAAGGAACAGTATCAGTTTTCCAAGCCCTAGATTATTTTTGCATAATCTTCTTTCAGTGTATTTTCTCTAATGAAAACTCAATACTCATTATTATATTTTGATCACCAAGAGATTAAGCATTTCTAGACACTAATGATCCACCAGGACATTCTGTGGAAACCGAGGGGATTTGGCACAAGAGGAGGACAGGGCCAGCCCAGCTGAAGTGCTTCTATGCGAATGCGCGCAGCTTGGGCAACAAACAGGATGAGTTAAGGGCCACTGTGCTGCTGGGATGCCACGACATAGTGGCAGTTACTGAAACTTGGTGGGATGAATCCCATGACTGGAATGTAGGCATAGATGGATATAAACTCTTTAGGAAGGATAGGCAGGGAAGGAGAGGAGGAGGTGTTGCCCTCTATGTCAGTAGCCAGTTGGAATCAGTGGAGCTCCAACTGGGGAGGGATGATGAGCTGGTTGAGAGCGTATGGGTTAAAATTAAAGGCAGGAGAGGGGAAGGAGATATTACTGTGGGGGTCTCCTACAGGCCACCTGACCAGCAGATCCAAGCAGATGAGGCCCTCCATAGGCAAATAGAAGCGGCTTCCAGGTCACAAGCCCTGGTCCTCATGGGTGATTTCAACCACCCGGACATCTGCTGGAGGGACAACACAGCAAGGCACCAGCAATCCAGGATGTTCCTGGACTGCATAGAAGACAACTTCCTCCTCCAAATGGTAGAGGAACCAACAAGAAATGGTGCTATGCTGGACCTTGTTCTCACCAACAGGAAGGGCTGGTAAGCAATGTGAGGCTCAGAGATGGCCTTGGCTGCAGTGACCATGAAGCAGTTGAATTTAACATCCTCAGGGCAATCAGGAGGAAGTATTCCAAGCTCACGACCCTAGACTTTAGGCGTGCAGATTTTGATCGCTTCAGGGATCTGCTAGCCAAAGTGTCGTGGGACAAAGCCCTGGAGGAAGAGGGACCCAGGATAGCTGGTCAATATTCAAGGACCACCTCCTCTGTGTCCAGGAGCTCTGTGTACCAACAAAGAGAAAAGCAGGTAAGAATGCTAGGAGGCCTGCCTGGATGGGCAAGGAGCTACTGGACACACTATTACTTAAAAGGAAACTCTACAGGAAGTGGAGGGAAGGACAGGTAGAACAGGGGAATATAAGGAAGCTGCCCGAGCAGCGAGAGTCCTGGTTAGGAAAGCCAAAGCAGAGTTTGAATTGAATCTAGCCAGGGAGATTAGAGGGAACACTAAGAACTTTTACAGGTATATTAATGGGAAGAAGAAGACTAGGGAAGGTGTGGGCCCCCTCAGAAAGGAAAATGGTGACATGGTCACAAGGGATGAGGAAAAGGCTGAGGTACTTAATAACTTCTTTACCTCAGTCTTCACTGCAAGGGCCTCTAGCCACACTCCTGATGTTATGGAAGTCAAAGCCAGGGATGGGGAGGAAGAACTGCCCATTGTAAGTGCAGATCAGGTTCGTGATCATCTGAAGAACCTGAAAGTGTTCAAGTCCATGGGACCCGACGGGATACACCCACGGGTACTAAGAGAAGTGGCAGATGAGGTTGCTAAACCCCTCTCTGTTATATTTCAAAAGTCATGGCAATCTGGTGAAGTCCCCACGGACTGGAAAAGGGGAAACATTGCCCCATCTTCAAAAAGGGTAAGAAGGAGGAACCAGGGAACTACAGGCCAGTCAGTCTCACCTCTGTGCCTGGAAAGATCATGGAGCAGATCCTCCTGGAGTCACTACTTGCTCAAAAGAATAGTGAAGAGGTAATTGGGAACAGCCAGCATGGCTTTGCCAAGGGCAAATCCTGCCTGACCAACCTGGTGGCCTTCTATGAGCAGGTGACAACATTAATAGATGAGGGGCGAGCAACTGATGTCATTTACCTGGACCTGAGCAAAGCCTTTGACACTGTCCCACACCACATCCTGGTCTCCAAACTGGTGACACATGGGTTTGATGGGTGGACCACTAGATGGATAAGGAACTGGCTTGATGGCCGCACCCAAAGAGTGGCTGTCAATGGCTCCATGTCCCAGTGGAGGCCAGTGACAAGCGGAGTCCCTCAGGGATCAGTCCTGGGACCTGTCTTGTTCAACATCTTTGTGGGTGACATGGACAGTGGCATTGAGTGCACCCTCAGCAAGTTTGCTGATGACACCAAGCTGTGTGGTGCAGCAGACACACTGGAGGAAGGGAGGCCATCCAGAGGGACCTTGACAGGCTGGAGAGGTGGGCACAAGCCAACCTCATGAAGTTCAATAAGAGCAAGTGCAGGGTCCTGCATCTGGGTCGAGGCAATCCCAGGCACAAATACAGGCTGGGCAGTGACTGGCTGGAAAGTAGCCCTGAGGAGAGAGACTTGGGGGTGCTGGTGGACAAAAAGCTCAACATGAGCTCCCAATGTGCACTTGCAGCCCGCAAGGCCAATCAGATCCTGGGCTGCATCAGGAGAAGTGTGGCTAGCAGGTCGAGGGAGGTGATCCTCCCCCTCTACTCAGCCCTGGTGAGACCCCACCTGGAGTACTGTGTCCAGTTCTGGAGCCCCTATTACAAGAGGGATGTGGAGGTGCTGGAACGTGTCCAGAGAAGGGCCACAAGGATGATCAGAGGGCTGGAGCACCTCTCCTATGAGAGCAGACTGAAGGAGTTGGGGCTGTTCAGTCTGCAGAAGAGAAGGCTCGAGGTGACCTAATTGTGGCCTTCCAGTATCTGAAGGGGGCCTACAGGAAGGCTGGGGAAGGACTTCTCAGGATGTCAGGTAGTGATAGGACTAGGGGGAATGGAATGAAGCTGGAGGTGGGGAGATTGAGGCTGGATGTGAGGAGGAGGTTCTTCACCATGAGAGTGGTGAGACCCTGGAATGGGTTGTCCAGGGAGGTGGTCGAGGCCCCGTCCCTGGGGGTGTTTAAGAGCAGGCTGGATGAGGCTCTGTCCAGCCTGATCTAGTGTGGGGTTTCCCTGCCCATGGCAGGGGGGTTGGAACTAGATGATCCTTGTGGTCCCTTCCAACCCTGAATGAAACTATGAAACTATGAAACTATGAAACTATTTGGTTTTCTGTTTAATGGCTTAAAAATCTGCATTTCCTGAAGATAAAACAGCACGTAATACTCTGGCAGGACCATCTTTTCAAGTTGATGGCTTCCAAGACATGTGTCTGAACATGTCCAAGACACTCTTCTCAATGAAATTCAGGAAGAGGTTTTCCAAACCAGGGTCTGACATTCCTCTCACTTAATAAATTATACATCTCTCCTATTCTGCACAAGGAATTTAAACAAAATCACTTCGGTTTTAAGGATTTGCCTTTTCCTGTCCCTGTGAAAAGCTGCCCAAACTTGGTCAGGCTAGCAGCTTTGTACCAAAGATGTTTTATATTCTGAAAATTAACTTGCCCTGTCCAAAATACTTTATTTGCAGTGTGTATGCTACAATCCAGTGATAAACTGTATTTTTATATACATCTTCTCCCACAGGCTGCAAGGGGCTGCAGAGATGCTTGACCCAGGAACTGCATGTCCTTCATTGTCTCAGACCCTCTCCTGGTGCCACAATAGGGAAATAAAACTTACACATAACAGATCACACAGACTGAATGGAACGAAGAATGAAGCAAAAGAGATGGAAAGATACAAACCCAAGAATGAGAATACAAAATAAAGCAGAGCAGAAGAATGAGCAGGAAAAGAGGCGAGAGCTGTAGCTGAACTGACAGGAAGTCATCTACTCATTACAGATCTCTGCTACTGCAAGCTTAGTGTGGTAAATTCAAGGGAGACTGGCATAAGGAAGGCAGTATTTATACTGCTGAGTCCAGACTAGCATAACAGCAACCACGACCAGCACTCTTTAATGGCTGTTTGAAGCAAAGTTTAATGATGGCTATAATGTAAGAACATGAATGGGAATGCATGAAGAGTTCCAAGAGAAGTTTTGGTGGATTTAGAGGTGCTAGATCACTGAGAAATTCTGAAAATACAGTAATAATGATCTAACACTTTGTAGTGTCTTAGAGAGGACAAATGCCTGGAAGCCAACTAAATTTGACTTGATATTATTACTCTTTTTGTTTTGCTACAATTTTCTTTTCCATTTTAAAAATGGGTTACAGGATAAGACCTCCCCCTAAAAAGACTCTACCATTTTAAACATCAAAAGAGTGATCCCTCAAACCCTGATCCATCAACACTTACAGTCTGTGAAATCCACACTTCAAGAGGTACACAACCATAGGACTAAAATCAAGTTTAACAAAAACCAAAACTAAACCAAACAAAACCCAACAACAACAAAAAAACCCACACCACAAACACCAAAAAGAAAGAACGAAAGAAAGATAGCAGGCTAGAATTTATTTTACTATCCTAATTTTCTCTTAAGCCCTCTCTGAACTCAGTTTTTTAAATCTGATGTTCAGAAAGACAAGTTTATTTTAGTAATTCTGATTATTTTAAAAACCCCAATCCATCGATTTTTCAAAAGTGATATGGATATCTAATGCAGCTGTAGAGGCAATAAAGCAGCTGCTGTCAAATGCAACAGCGTTTTACCTGAGTAAGTGCAGTTACTCTATTCTCACTAGGAAACAGTGGTGGATCCTCTCCAACTTGGAAATCGAAGTACACCGTTTTGTGTGTAAAAGTAGAGAACTCGTTGCTGAAGCAGAATTTGTACGTTCCATTTCTGGATGCAGTGAACGTGAAGCTATCGTATTGTTTCTTCATCTCTTTGTACAACACAATGCCATCAGGATCTTCCAAACGGCAGTCAACATCATAATGTCCTCCAGTGATCACCTGCAAATAAAAACCAAGACATTGTCTTTGTAAGAAAACTAACACTGATACCTTTCTTCTAAGAACTATGATTTGTCAAGTAGTAGTGTGAACTCCTTTAACAAAGGTTTTAAAATAGAATGCATTAATCTGAAAATCTTTCAAAGCAAGTCTGCAAAAAGACTTTCTTAGGAAAGACACACAGAACATAATTCAAAATACTTGAAGGTAAGCCTAATGCAAGATCATTATATATGAAAATATGTTCAAACCATTTGTGAGAGCAATGTTTGTTAAACTGCTACAAACAACTGTACAACAGCACAGGCTGCAGTATACCAAATGATGGTACAGCAAAGACATTACTGTAACAAATCATCCATCTGCTGTTATCACCAAGTCTTCGGCAACCATAACTGGCACTGTACAGTATGACAGCTCCTTTCTCTGTGGCCTAAGAGCTTCATTTCCCTATTGGCTCAAGCCACCTCAGGCTGCAGGAATGCCACTTGACCAGCAGAACTGGTTATTTCCACCTGGCTCATCTCTTTACCGGTGCTTGTGAAGAATGTTCTGGCAGTCTGCTGCCCCTTTCCTGCACAGCTAGCCACTGCACTTCTTCCCCAAACCAGCACATTCAGGTAGTACCTACAAGTGACTCAAAAATTCACCAGGTTGTCTCAAGAGGTATTTTTCAGGCTTTGATTACTGTTGTTCTACAGTATATTGCTCTGTAGACTAGCTATCCAACCTCTACAGACTTATTCACAACTTGGTGATCTGATGACTCCTGAGCTAGTACTTTACACTCAATCCTGGTTCCAAACCTTTTGCTTTAAAGATAACACATGCTGAAAGGGGAAGAGGCTTATACCTAAAGAAAGGCTTACCCCTTTTACACGTGTAAGAAAATCACTGAAATAGTTCAGTAGCTGAGAATCTGCACTTCAGTTTACATAGTGTCATTTAAACTCACATCAGCTTATTTAGGTATTGAGTTGTTAAAATTGTAACACTAATAGCACAATTAAATTAAGAAGAAGCAGTAACTGCTTTGCAAAGTGGAAGTTTTAAAAATACTCAGTTGGTAAGCGATATCTTCATAGTTTTTTTCCAAAAATGTGATGGCATGATACAAGTAAAAGAACATAATTTTGGATTTCTGGATGTCTCTACATGTATGCCTGCATATAGCTGTTTTTCATACAGAAATGCTTACCTGCTCGGAAGGCAGCACAAAAATATGACTTTTCTATAATGAAACTTCATCTTTGAAGTGCAATTTCGAATTTGACAGGGGCATATTTTTACCCATTACATGGAAGTCACTCACATTCAGCTGTATCACACTTCCTAAAAAACCCAGGTTACATACACACGGCAAAGATTTGCCAGAGCTTTTATCTCCCTTTGGATGCCTTCCACAGAACTTGCTTGAGTTGCCTCTCAGCTATGAAGACATGCTGCCAAAAAACATGCAGACAGCACTTCAGCTATACAGTGGTTGATCAAACCCAGACATTCCTTTTGACAATGCTACTCCTGATCTGATCACCAACAAGTGACAGGAGCAGGCTTATCTGTCCAACAGCCTCCAATGGAAACCATTTCAAAACAGGGGGGAAAGTAACACAGAGAAAAAAAAAATGATAGCAACAAGTAGAGACAAGAAACATTTGGGTAGAGAAGGTATCTAAGAACTAGAACATGTAGGATAGACGAACACAGGGCAGGACTGGCAGCAACATTCCTTGAAACATTAAGGGCAGGACAGCAGCCAGGGAAGAAAAAAGCATGGGACTTTAACAAGAAAAGCTTGACCACAGCTCCTTCAAAAATTCCCAAAGGTAACTGTGATTCCCATCACCAAGGACAATTTCTCACTCATGCTGTACTGTCAACGACTTTACCAGCTGAATTAGCAGACAAAAAGCTTCCAACTCTGCCAACACAATGGCACCAAAACTGTCAGAACTGCATGCTCCATATATACCAAAGAAGAACGAAGTGCTTTATCACAACAGCTTCATGTTCAAAGTGTTTGAAACTGGGAAAAATATAAAAACCTAAGCAGCATCCCTTAATACGTGCTTGTAAGTGACGATTTTCAGTAAGATATTGGTTGCCCACGTTTTGCTTTTGATCATGTTTCTGTCTTGATATAAGCCTAGTACACTACGTTAGCAGTGCATAACTATTCCATCCCTTTCGTAATGTGACCACCATTGGAACCATTGTCGGAAACCAGAAGCATTAACTCCTCCAGTTCTATCGTGCTCATTATGCAAATACTTGGCAAACCACAAGGAAGCGATATTTGGGGCATCCTGTTGGGTGGCTGCGGTTTAGGTATTCTCCCTGCTGTTCGGGCGGAGACACTGCATGACAGCCGTAAGGGCAAAGGGCGTTGCGAACTCTCTATGCCTCACGTAGCTCCGAGCTAACTCTGCGCCCTCCCGCCGCCTCTGCGGAGCACAGGGCAGCACACAGCACTTTCCCAGCCAAGCTGGAAGCTCCGCAATGGCCTCGGCTGCTGCTGCCGTGCTCCCTTCTCGCAACTACTCCCTGCAGCGGTGCAGCGATCGAAGCCGAGAGGCTGCCCTGCCAACACAAGCCCCTTGGCCACCGGCTTCCGGGCGGCAGGCCGGGGACAGGTTCCGCCAGCGCGGCTCGGGGCGGCGCTTCCCCACGGGGCCGCCCAGCTACCTGGAACTCGAGGGTGCATTTGGTTCCCTGGGCGATCTCCTCGTAGAAGCACTGCTTGGCGTTGTCTGGCAGCTCGAAGGTGATCTCCGAGGCCCGCGCGGCGCAGGCCGCCAGCGCCACCAGGAGCAATGCAGGCAGCCACCCCCGCGGCCCGGCGGCCCGGAAGCTCCGCAGCGGCATCGCCCGGCGCGGGGAGAGGCGAGGGGATAGGCAGAGCGAGTCGGGAGCGGGAGTAAAGGCGAGGAGAGCGGCGGCCCGGCGGGATGCGGCGACGCCGGCGTGGCGGGGATATCGAGCGGGGAACCGCGCTACCACCCGGAAGTACCCGAGAGGGAGGGCGACGCCCTCCGAAAACACTTCCGGGTGAGCGCCCCCTGCTCTCGCCGCTTATTCTGCAGACGTGGTGCGCGACGGGGCCGGGCGGGGGTGTGGCTTCTGGACAGGGAGGGCCGGGGGCCCAGGTCTCTGTAGGCTGCGGGCAGTACAGAGGCGGCGGGGGCTCGTCCCGCCTGCTTCTCCCGTGAAGGCTCTTGGGTGTGTATCCGTCGAATGCAATTACCCGGGGCAGGACCGCCTCCAGAGGCGCACGAGGCGGGAGGCGTGGTGTGGGGCTGGAGCAGGGCGCTCTTGCTGCCGAACGCCGGCGAAAAGCGACGGCACTGCGCTCCCTCCTCCAGAAACTGCACACAGGAGTGAGACTGAAGAGTTCTGCTTCGCAGGTCGTTAAACATGCTTTGCTTCAGAGAGATAAAATACCAGTTACAAGTGCTTGCACTGACTTCAGGAACGTCAGCTTTTAAGTGCTGGTCTGGCTAATAGCTGTTTGTGCAATGTAGGACAGATTCAAAAGAATAAATCAAAGATAACCCCTATCCTTGCGTTCATTTGAAGTTCTGTTATAAATCAGAGCAGAAAAACAAAACGTAGCTCCAATCTCCCAGGCAGGAGGACAAACTTGTAAAGGTCTTACGTGCCGATTTTACTCCTCTGGACAAGAGCCAAGCCCACGTGATAAGGCTCATTCCAAAAGAGGCTCTGCACTGGGATGCTGCTTCATCGTCTTCTCCCATCAGTGAGCTGATTCGGGTGCTAAGATAGCTTGGGGAGCCTGCAAATTTCACTCTCAGCCCTGTATGAGAAGCTTGGGCACCTGTCTGAGGACTGTAGATTTTACAGAGGGCAGAGGTACCCAGCAGTCGTATGTTGAAGAATCTGTTAGATAATGTAGGTGTGCATTAAAGTGAAATGGCAGATAGTTTTCCAGCCATCCACCTCACCTCTGAGGTAGAGTTTATCCACCTACAATTAACCTTCAGATCTTGCTGTTTACACTTAGACACATTGGTTTACCTTCAAGTTGCATTTAAGTGCAAATTTTGTGTCTGTGCCAGAGGAAGCAGCTCCAGCCTGATGATTGCAGGCTTGTAGCACCTTCTTCTTCATGTGGCAAGAAAGACTGGGGTTTTTTACAGCAACTGTAGTGATCCTGTACAGTCCACGGTTTCCCAGGTCACTCCCTTCAGCTACTTTCTTAATGCCTTATTAAGTTGGCAAAATCAAGCTTACTTAAGAAAAGACAGTTGGAAACCTGTCGTGAAATAACCAAGTAGCAAGACAGAAGGGAAAATATGCCTGGTAAAACCAAGACAATTCTGCAGAGCAGGCAAGAAAGGTTGTAATCTGCACAATAATCAAAACGCAGAACATGTCCCAGTCCTTAAAATAAATCATCAAGAGCAGATGAGATCACTTCATTTTCTATTGGATTGGGAACAGAGTATAGAACATCAAGTGAGGAAAGAAGAAAGAAGGCAACTTGTCCTGCAAGGAGTCTCAGGACGGATCACCTTGACTCCAGTGACTGAGGACCACCAAAGAATGCAGCCAGTAGCACTAACTGCAGAGCATCAGTGCCACTGTGCTGTGTGCTCACAGCTCATCTGGGAAAGTTTTGTCCAGGACTAATTGTTTTGTGTATGTAGCAGTAATGATTGATAGTAATCAAGAACTTAAGTATTAGCAGTGGCATCCTGGCCTGTATCAAGAATAGTGTGGCCAGCAGGAGCAGGGAAGTCATTGTACCCCTGTACTCTGCACTGGTTAGGCCACACCTTGAATCTTTTGTCCAGTTCTGGACCCCTCAATTTAAGAGGGACATTGAGACACTTGAAGGTGTCCAGAGAAGAGCAACAAGGCTGGGGAGAGGCTTTGAGCACAAGCCCTATGAAGAGAGGCTGTGGAAGCTGGGATTGTTTAGCCTGGAGAAGAGGAGGCTCAGGGGAGACCTCATTGCTCCCTACAACTACTTGAAGGGAGGTTGTAGCCAGGAGGGAGTAGGTCTCTTCTCCCAGGCAACCAGCACCAGAACAAGAGGACACAGTCTCAAGCTGCGCCAGGGGAAGTTTAGGCTCAAGGTGAGGAGAAAGTTCTTCACTGAGAGAGTCGTTCCCCATTGGAATGTGCTGCCCAGGGAGGTGGTGGAGTCACCATCCCTGGAAGTGTTCAAGAGGGGATTGGATGTGGCACTTGGTGCCATGGTCTAGTCATGAGGTCTGTGGGACAGGTTGGACTCGATGATCTTTGAGGTCTCTTCCAGCCTTGGTAATACTGTGATACTGTGATAAAGTGCTTTTAAACATCACTGCTCCTTTTGAAACTTGAAACTGACTTGATTTGTCCTTTTCCTAAACAGCCCAGTCATAGACATACCCAATTCCCTAAAGGAGGTAGGGAACTATACATTCATTTGAAACACGAAGGAGCTCAGCTTTCCTCTTTTAGAAGAACACCCACATATGCTTTTGTATTTAGTGATTTCGTTATGACTTTTATTTGATCACCAGTTTATAACTTGCAATCCTTACAGGGGATAAAAAACATCAATCAAGTTGCTGGTGCTGCTGTTGCTGGTGCCATATTCTTCCCAGTTTCCATCGTTCTATGTCCATGTGTAGTATTCTTTTTTATCTTAACTGTGCAAATGAATGTTAACCCCAAAATAAGTTCAAGAAATAAATTTTAGAGGGAGTCATATTAATTTTTTTTTCCTTTCCTACTGGACAATCAGTTCAATCAGGGTGAGACTCAGTTTCAGATGCTCTTTAGCACAGTTCTTGCTTAAGAATGTGGGTTTTTTTTTTTAATGAGAAACTATTTGTGAGCAGAATTCTGAACTACAACCTTTCCCAAACATCCATGTATTGCTAGCTACTTTTATTAATGCGCTCTTTTATTGTATGTGTAAAGTTGCAACATAGCTTTTGGATAAAGAGTAGGAAAAGCAAGGATTCATTTTAATATTACATTGGTTTGGCTTCAAGTTTGTAAACCTATGTTGCCATCTTCTGCCTGTGGAAAATTAAATTGTCAAACTGCCAGAAATTCTGGTGCAGACATTAATTAAAACATGCTCTACTGAAGAATGCTAATGAACTATAGTGGTACAAGCAGTTAATTTCTTCAGAAATACACCTGGAAGGAGCAGCAGAAAGACTCAAGAAACCTGCAAAGTAGAGGAGACTCATGGAATCATAGAATCAATAAGATTGGAAAAGACCTCGACGATCATCAAGTCCAACCTGTCCCACAGACCTCATGACTAACTAAACCATGGCACCAAGTGCCAGGTCCAATCCCCTCTTGAACACTTCCATGGATGGTGACTCCACCACCTCCCTGGGCAGCCCATTCCAATAGCTAACAACTCTTTCTCAGTGACGAACTTTCTCCTCACCTCAAGCCTAAACTTCCCCTGGTGCAGCTTGAGACTGTGTCCTCTTGTTCTGGTGCTGGTTGCCTGGGAGAAGAGACCAACCCCCTCCTGGCTACAGCCTCCCTTCAGGTAGTTGTAGACAGCAATAAGGTCTCCCCGAGCCTCCTCTTCTCCAGGCTAAACAACTGCAGCTCCCTCAGTGTCTCCCCGTAGGGCTTGTGCTCAATGTCCCTCTTAAACTGAGGGGCGCAGAACTGGACACAGGACTCAAGGTGTGGCCTAACCAGTGCTGAGTACAGGGGCACAATGACTTCCCTGCTCCTGCTGGCCACGTTATTCTTGATGCAGGCTCAGGTGTCTGTATTTCTCTTCTGCTTAGCAGCTGAGACAAGTTTCAAATATTTTCTCCAAAGGCAGTTAGAGAGCTTCAGCCCATATTAGAGATAGATACAGTTGTAATTTCAGGCAGATTAAAAGAGCTCTTATGACTGAAATGCATTTCCAATTCTTCACCTTTACAGGCCTTCACTATACAATCTTCCCTACTGGAGGTTTTGAAAGGTTCTTTCACAAAATTGTTTAGTCTGTGTGGCCATCCTACCTTTTCCAGAAGGCAAGTTGCATGTAACAGTTTAAAAAAAAACATCCCTTTTACTGTTTTCATTTGATTCTCACTTTAAAGTACATTCATCAATGTGCTTTATCTCACTACTCCAACTCACCTCACATGGTAAAGTTTCACGATTTTTACCCTTTTTTGGGGGCTCACTTTGACAAATTTTATGTAAACAATAAGCCTTGATATCCAGATATTAGTTCCTGCTTGCTTAGGAGTACAGTGCTGAGGTTTTTGACAGATCAAAATTACCAAAACAAGCTAATCAGGTTATAATACAAAATAATCCTCCTTGCACCGTCCTTCATACTTGAAGAATCAGCCCTGAAAAACATTGGCACCTACTAAACGCTGGAAGGGCAGTCAAGTATGCTAACTGCTAACACACTTTCATCCCACTGTTTCGGCATGATTTTTGCAAAGTCATGCTGTGGAGGAAAAAATCACCAGACCTTAAAACTGCTTGATTTTATCCTTTTGTTTAAGGTTCAGTGCATTTTATAACCTGTATTCTCATGGTTTCAAAAGTGCAGTGAGCAAAAATTGAGCTTGTTTTTGTCTAAAAGGTCAGTGCACTGCTGTGCTTGTGACAGTTGAGTGCATAAAGGCCAAAACATATCATGACAGGATGCCTCAAGAAATTAACCCATTTAAGTAAATACTTTAGAAAAAAAAAAATTAAGCTTCATCCAAAATTAAGCATATTATGTATTTCCACATGTACATTTTCGCAGGGGGAGAGGTTGAAAAGTACTGTGGTACGAAGCCATCGTGGAAGAGGAAAGATGACTGGGAAAGCTGCTGCCCCTATCACCTGAAATGTACTCCAAGTGCACTCTTACAGACTCTCAAACCTCAGTAACAAGAAGAATTTGTGAACTTATATTCACGAAAACATAGTGCTTTGGGTTTAAACCTTTTTTTTTTTTTTTTAAAGGATATATTTGAAAGGGACCCCCACTGCAGGGGAACCCCCACCACCTCAGCGTGCTGATGTTCCGCGGGTTCTGCGCAGCCCGGAGCCCAGACTGTAGACACTAACTTCTGTTCTCTCTGTCATGCACAAGAGGGAGCTATTGGTCACAGCAACTTTCCTCTTCTCAGTATTGAAAGTACTTTCCAAGTCTGAACTTTTCTTAGTATCAAATTGGCTCTTCCATTCCATTGATAAATGGATATCAGAAAGCTACAAACAAACAAATAAATAAATAAGTGAATGAATGAATTAATTAAAAAATAAAGGATAATCTTGGCCTCACATTATGTAGGCATAGCTCAACAGAATGGGTTATAGCACCCAAAGCTTACAGTTCAGAAGTAAAAGCCAAATGTCACTTAAGGTGTCAAGACTCAACATATAACACAGAGGGATCTCCAGCAGTGAGGCATATGAGCACCCATATCCTGAACAGGGAGCTGCGAAAAATGGTCTGTAGGAAATGAAGGAATCTTCCTCCACATGAAGCGTTGCTGTGTTCTCACATCTATGTCAAATGTGGCTTGCTCTCAGCAACAGGCAGGAATTTGTCTCCGTTCAACATTAATAGGTCCCAGTCCCCTCCAGGCATGGCATCAACCCAGGATATAGTTATAGGGTGGGGCAGTAGGGATCATCCCCATTAATGCAATTTCTTTAGGACTAGGGATGTGTGAAAGGCTGGCTTCTGTTTATCCTCTGGCTGAACCTGGACTTTGGTGGACTGTGTGAAGGGAAAACATCTGGAAAAGGGCTGAAAAACCTTAGAAAGAGACAAGCTGTGTTGAAGATAGGAACCCCAAACAATGCTGTAGATATATGTTATTTTGGTTTGGTTTTATTTCTTCCAGTCATGGATGAATTTTGATACTGCTGTTACATGTACCTAATGAAAGAAATACTTGTTCTTTCATATATGCACTTCTACCCACTCAGATTTAAGGGACTGTAAAATTACTATAAAACACATAGTAAAAATAGTCCATCTTTACAACTATAGGTAGTCTATCTAATAAAAGTTAGTTCTCTCTGCAGAAACTGTTCAAAGCATTCTAAGAAATACTGTGGCTTCATAAGTAGCAAACAGATTTTAAAAGACCAAGAACACCTGTATCCTATATAATAATTATATAGAATTCTAAACAATTTAGTAGTTATTTAAATAAATTATTATTAACAATTCTAATATATATACATATTTACTTCTGTCAGGTACTTAAAAGGTTCTTCCTCGTTTATAGTAATTCCAGCTATTCATAAGCAGGCTGTTGTTACACACTGAAAAATGGGGATCATGGTGTTACCTTCTGTCACACTGTAATTATTGTTTATAGGCAGCAGCCAATTGAACAAGTAAAGCCTTTAGTGGGGCTGGCTCTCCAATAAAATTGCTACTCTGAATATTTCCTAAGGGAAGCAATAAGGATTCCTATCTGATACATTGCCTGACTACCCAAGTGTAGGTGATTTTAAAACCACCTGTCTTAATCTTGGGTAAAAGAACACAAGACACTGAATATTTAAAATGTGCCAGATACGCATTAGTGTCTTTAAGTATCATCAGTATTCAAAGCCAAAGGGAGTTTCCGTGTTTCGCCTTAGACATAACCAACACAGCAACAGCAATGTTAATGTCTTGGAAAGCAAAATAATTAGATAAGCTGTGAATCAGCTGGTGCTATGTGGCTTTTCTCATTTGTCCTGTATGCTGTGTTGCTTTGATAGAAAGATTTATTGCTTAGAGATTTGACATATTGGTACATTCAGGTATTCTTTCGGAAAACAGAAGCATCTGGAAAAGCAATCTATTGTCAAAGCATTTAAAAATGGGAGTCCGAGCCTGGATGTGGCAATGTGTAACAGATGGAGTCTGGGCAAAGATCATCCATTAAATAAATCCAGGAAAAAACTCAGCACTTAGCAGCATCACATGTAGGTAACAGGGAAGAGAGAATCAGATGAGTTGCTTGAGGTGAAGTAAGAATGGGGAACCCCATATAAGGGGAAAAACAAGCATCATAGGTGGGATCAAAAATAAGAACAAAGCTGCTACCCAAGAGCATGTCACCACTGCAAAATTGCCTTGCCATTCTGCAGAGCAGGACCCTGATGTGTGAATGTGCATTTTGGGACCTCCACTTAGAAAATGAAACACAGAGATTCTTTGTAGCCTCTCTTTTTGCTGTGAAAGAGGTGAAAGGTCTGTAAAGTGCGTATTGCAGCAGGAGTCACAACTCGCCAAAGCATTCTCTAAACAGATGAAGATCATCTAGAAGTTCTCAGAAGCTGGGTGACAGGCAACAGCTTATGACTGATAGGAGGGGTTTTCTACTGTTATCAGGAAGAAAATGGGTGAGTGATGCTCTTTGGACAGTTACACAAAATGCTGCACAAACATTATGCTGACATGAGCACGTTCAGAAAACCTTGCTTCTAAAAAGTGCCTTAGTTTGTCGGCTTGTGAAAAGACATTACAGGCACTGGCTTCTGAATGTGGTACAAGAGAAGTGGGAAAGGAGCAAGAAAACCTACAAAATTACTCGACCCCTTTCATGTCCACAAAGAAAGATAAGTAGCCTTTTGAGTGTTTCAGAGCACAGAGCAACTTTGGATTTCATGGGATGAAGTGGTGGTCATGACAGAAAATAAGCTGTTAAACCATGTGTTCCTTTTCAGAAGGAAAAATATGTGTGCACATACTGTTTCTTTCACCCATTTGTACAAAGAAAAAAGGGGGGGGAGAAGGGAGGGGGGAAGTGAAGGGTTAGTTAATAGGCAAGAGGTGAAAGAATACAGAATGCCTCCATGATTTGTTCAGCAACTGCTCCTCATAAAAAATACAGATATAGAAACCTCAGAGGAAACTTATCTGCATCTAAATCCGAAGCCTAATTTGATGAAAATCTCAGAGAATATGCAAGGACAAGACTGGTAATGGAGATCTTTGTCCAGAACACAGCCTTTCAGAAAATGTTTCTCTTTACTACAAATTGGCTCAGACTAGAAGCCTTTTTTTAAAAAACAGCCTTACCACAAACACAGGGAGCCTTCTCAGTGTAGATTGATCAAGACTCTGGGCTGGGAGCCTGGAGTCAAAACTGAACAAAAGCCTGTCTGCTCAAAAGGAATTTAGTTCCAGCAACCTCTGTTCCACGATAGCAAAGCCCTGCCAGCCACTTGAAGCAGAGTGGGAGGAGAAAGAGAATCCAAGAGGAAACTTGGCTTTGACCCAATTGCAGCCTTAGTCATCCTTTTTGAACAGGATTCAGCTGACAGCCATGTGGAAGACAAACACCTGTGAGGAAGTACAGAAACAGCTGGTATGAGAGGTGATATTGCTTCTCTCTTAACCAGGTTCTCTTGTTCTGCTAGATAAAAACAGTAATGCAAGTTCTGTCATAAAAACTAATGCATTAATGAATAAGGGCATCCAACAGGCATCTGAGGAAACAAATTTCCTTGAATGAAAGAAAGAAAGAAGTATGATGCTGTGTTTTTATGGATTGGTGAATGTTGTTCCAATTGTTTACAGTATCTTGGTCTCAGGGAAATAGTAAGATTCATGGACAACAAAACCAGCTTACTTTCTTCCTCCTGAGGCTTCTATTCCAGACTCATAATTTCTGTTTCCATATCCTGTAATTTCTTTGATAATCTCCTCATGTGGCCCTTTAAAAGATATTTTCAAAGTACTTGCTTAGGTAAGCCACCTAAACTTGCATTGTTTATTGTTTATTTTTATAAGGTATACCATAAAATCCATGGAACCTGTGACCAGAGAGATCACCGTGCCTGTGTTTTGAATTATGTATCAAAGCTTTGATGGTGGCTGATACTTAATCGTAGACTTGGAAATACGATTTCATTGTGCCAGTCTGCAAAACTAAATGTATACTCATGGCTGCCTTCCAAAAATCCTTCCTGTCACTTCTCTTGGCAGCTTAGTCAGACACACTTTGTGTCCCAGGAGCTCACAGGTTATGTCAGTGCAAAGAATGAATCTGTTTTGTTAGAAAAAGTGGCAAACAGATAATCTGACAAATTTGGTTTGGTGTGATACATGTGTTTTAAAGCAGACAGGGGAGAATTCTAAAGTGGGTGTGGGAGGGAATCAAGGCCAGGAACATAAGGATTTGCCTCACCAGTTAAGTTTGCTTATGGGCAGAGGAAGGTTAAGACACTATTAATAAAGTGAGAGATTTAGCAAAAGTCAGTCTGCTACAACAGGTATTTATTTATGTTATGGTCTTTATTGCTTGTAGATCTTCTTGGTGCCAGGAACTGTGGCTATTCATTTTTCAGCTTCTTACAGCTTAGGATACTGTTCCACATTTTCAGCACAAAAATGCAATAATCCAAAATCTGACTGTAGAGTAAAAGTATGTGATAATTAAAGCTATATATAGAAATAAACCCCAAGATTCCTGCTTAATCTTATAATTTGTTTTTAATTTGTTTAGTAACATACCAAGATACAGACAGGATTTTGACAAGGGCTTTTTCTGTGTTAGATAAAGCAGAAAGCTGACATGAAGAAACACTGCAGAGAAAATAAAGTATTCCAAGGGTTTCTGAGGCTTAATTTAGAATACTGATTTCATTTTAGAAAGTCACATGAGCCTACATTTTAATTCCACAAGACTTAAAAAAATGTACCTGTTATTGCATGGCAAAATATTGATGTTGCTATTAATGAGCTCTGTAGAATGAGACTGTATAGAGGTTGAAATGAGTTAATGAAATTTTTCTGACTGCTGATGGAATGGAATTTAGGTGCTCACTCTGCTCATTTGTCTAAGTTAGAATTTATATCTCTAGGGTAACATTATTACTAGCTTATGAGGACTTTAAATTGTAGGGCTGCATTTGAAAAAAAAATTATAGTAATCATCATTACTGCAGTCTGAAAGTCTGGACACTCATACATGTGGTTATGGTGGTAAAGAAAATAGGTATTTTCTTACACTCACAAACAGCCTTTGCATTTGTAAATTTTTGATAAACTAGAGATTGAAAGAAATGGGAGTAGGCATGTTGTGTTTTTGCATTCTTGAAGCAACTTTGGACTTGAACAAGAGATAAAAATTATACTAAGTATATGACTAATGCTTTTTATAACAGTATGTTTACAAATCAGAGAGGAACTTTTATAAAATTACTGTTTGTTTTTTTTTCTTTTCAATATACATATGTCTTTCTAATCATATTGCTGCATCTCTGCAGATTGTCACTAGGTGTTGATCATTTTTAACTTTCTATGTGTGTCAAGGGACATATATGCATTTCTTCCTTCTATTCATCTGCTTAGAAGATTAGCAGTAATTTAAGAAGAGGAATCTAGCATGGCTGTCTTCAACAAGACTTTTCTATTTTATCAGTTGCATAGAGAGTAGAGGAAATTCTTTAGTCCTGAACTCATTTATCCAAGAAAATAAGTAATAAAGGCAGGAAAAATAAACATTTTATTATTATTTCTCTAGACATAGCTCATTCTTTCACTGTGAGATCACTTCTCCCCAGTCCAAAAGAATCACCTACTTGAGTGTGGAGATATTCAAAGTTTACCATGGATCAATATGTAATACCTCCAATGCAGCCAGCTGATCTTTTGTGGACCTGCACCTACAGTTCACCCAACTGACAGCATCACAATCTGTCCTCTGTTACTTCTACAGTAGGATAAAAATGTTAAAATTCAGCATATTTCTTAGGGAGTAAAAAGGTGAACCTGCTAACTAGTACAGAAAAGAAGTATAGCACTGAATGTGGTATATTCATCTGGAGGGTAGTGGCACCTCAAAAAACAAAAGTGTTCTCTACTATGTTTTCATAACAGAGGGTTTTTGAGAATTAGTAATTTGTCATACTGACTAAAAGAGGAAGTACATGCAGTTGTGTAATAAGACATATGTGATTGCAATTCTAAATCATTTGCACCTGTACAGAGAGAATGCAAAACAGAACAGATTTCTGCTTGCTTTGCAAAATTGAAATACTAATAAAAGATTGGGAAATAGCTGTAATCAGAAACAGTGAGTTTGGGCAAAAGAGGATCCTGCACTGCTTACATCTAATTAAATGACTGAGAACAGTAATTTTATAGACTGGTATGCATAAAGCACATCTGTCTCCTAATTTGTGCTATAACTTACTGTGCTTCTAATGTCAGGAAAGTATTCCTCCTACCTTCCCCCCCTCCAAAAAGAGAGAAAAAAAACTGTCCTTTGGACAACAGAAATCATTAGTACAGCTAGAAAACAGGATGATTGATTTCTTCAGTGGAAAAACACAGGAGGCCATTTGTTCCAAGAATTACTGAAGCAAATCAGTTTCCCCTGTGAAGACATGTGTTTCAAAGGCAGATAGATTTGATAACATAAGGTGAACATTTACCTTCCTGGAATTCTTCCATAGTTTAGCTACATCATTCAAGTGCTCTTCCAACACATCAAGTCTAGGTCCTCTGACAGTCGCCCATCTTCCTGAAAGGATGCTCTTCTCTTCTGTTCATACAATGTTTGCAGTTGTTGCTCCATACGTGTAAAGCATGCACAGAGCTTTCTTTCAAAGCTTTGAAAACTTTTTTCTCCCTCCTTTTTGATTCTTGACTCTTTAAGGCAGATCAACAAAGATGTTTGATTCAGGAAAAGCAGTAGTGCTGAAAATAGAGTATGAAGGTTTTCTAGTGCCATGTAGTCTGGAAAACTCAATGAAAAACAAAACAAAACCAAAACCCAGCAATGATTCAAGAAGCGGTGGGTGAAATCCAAACTGTAAATGAAGACAGTGGCAAAACTCCCCTTGACAACCTCAGGCGAGGTTTTCTCCCTAAATACCCAGTAGGTAACTTGAGACGTAGTCTGTTTTAGATACTCACTGCAGTAACAAAGCCATAGCCACAGCACTGCAGGGACGGATTGAAGCACAGTGCTGATATTCAGGTTAGTTAAGAGCCTTAAACTTTGATTTTATCTGCTTGTCAAACAAAGGAGCACTTGTACTTCTGCACTTCTGCGCCAGCCAATTAAGGTCGAAGAAGAAGGGTCTGTAGTGCTTTAGATTAGATTACTTACCTACCATTTAAGGAAATACACAAATACTACATATGCAAAATTAAAGAGCTTTTCCTTGCTTCTCATTCCTGCTTCTTGATCCTGTGAGTGAAGAAGACCATGTCTTTGTGTCCTAGAGGACCCAGCGTGAGAGAAGCCTCAAAGTACATTGTAATTTAGCCTGTTTGCAGTATTTCACTTCAGAAATTAAGATCATCTTCACTTGGTGACTTTTGAGTATAAAGAACAGAGAAAATATTGACTCCAACCGGAAAGAACAAAAATAGATTTAGGTAGAAAAAATAATCTGTGTTAGGCTATTTAAAACATTGGAGGCTCTGTTTTTTTTCTTTATTAATTGCTATTTGTCTTCAATAACAAATTATTGCAGTGAAGATTTCAGAGGAGGGGCTTATCAACATTGTGCCTGTACTTATGAACTCCTAGTGATAATTATTTTCTTCTGGGTAATGTTGAGTGAGCTCCTAAGTCTGGTGTTTATATCTTGCACTTTTCAGGGTGGAATAGCAAGCATCCTTCCATTCCCATTTAAAACCTCTCTAATGATTTATTTTTGGCCCCTCTCTTCCAACAGTCATTGACTTCTAGTTCTCCATATCTACCTAATGCATCCACATAAAAACAGCCTTACAAATTGCTAGTGATCTGGGCAATAGTCATTTTCCCCAGCTAAAAATCTCCAATCTGTTTCCAACAAAACACTCTGCTCTTGCACACAAAGCCTGCACTTACGCTGATTAAGCAGGGTGTGCACAATCAAGCGTATTTGTCTCAAATATAGAAGCATAGATTGGTTTACTCAGTTAAAAGCTTTAATCAGGCAACTACAGATGTTAGGTAGAGCTAAAGGAATCCACTGTGGTTATGGATCCTGATTTACTTGTGGCCTTCAAAGGAGAATTCTTAGGGTAAGCAGGAATTTCTTCGCTGGCAGTAACAGTGTTGAGTTCCTGAGAGTGAAAGGCATGTTATTCCGTCTAATAATTTTGCTTCTTATTATGGCCTTCCCTTGCTAGTCTGACACAAATGAGTTATCATTTTGCCACATGATACTACTAAATATTAAGCTACCTCCACAGAAGACAAGGCACTAGCTGCAATCTGCAGGAGCTTCAGTGAGACATACTCAGAAAAGGAATCCTGCCCTTGTTCAAAGACATAAAGTTTACTTCCATCTTTCATTAATTTCAGTGGTGGGTGAAGCCAAAAGAGGTAGCTGTCAAAAAGGGTCCATAGATTTTTTTTTTTTTTTTTCATTCTTTTAATTGTGCCTGACATCCTCAGAACTGGAAATAGTTGGAATACTGTGTTCTGTCCAAAAAACTGCTACAAAGGTAATAAGAAATCTTCGTGGCCATTAACTTGCAACCAGTGCAATGATTTGGCTGTAATCCTCAAAATTACTGATCAACTGTTTTCATCTAGTCAGCTATTTGCTGTGACGTAAAATGAGGAAATAGCTTCTTGGATGAGATAAACAAGCACCTTGTTATCTCTGCAAAATTGAAGTATGCAACTGCTCAAACAGAACAGATTTTTATATTCTGGTTTTAGTACTTACCACTCTTTATCTTACTGCTAAACTCCTTCTGACCATTTCTGTATTCCTGCTTTGCTTAAAAAAAATCTAAAAGAATTACCCTTCCTGCTTTTTTTTCTTTAATTAAAAACATAATTAAGAAATAAAACATTAATAATAATAAATTGCCACATTCCCAGCCATTATAAGAAATTTAAGCATACAGATTGGTTTGCTCAGGTGTTTTGGCTAACAAAGGTCAAGAGGATTGGGTTATAAATATGTAAATCATTAATTGCAGCATGTGTTCCTTTTCCCGTATTGCTGAGAATTGCACAGGAGGAGAGAGATTAAATATTTCCCTTTAGGCTGCAGTGGTTTCCACCCCCCATCCACCCCCGCATGCCAGCGTTAACTCTCCTGGTTAAGATGGGCTCTGTTCAGTTGTATTGCTTCCTTCTGCCAGCCTCTAGAACAGTCATAAAGAAATAACATTGCATAGATTTTCCTATGACTGGAGTCCTTGCTTTTGCTGGAGAACAGAGCCTTGGTTTAAAGTGCTGTACTATGAGACTGCCATTTTGTCAGGTCCTTCAATACTCATATGTGTTGGTAACAGCAAAGGACTTCAAGCATATCTGGGAGCTCATAGACTCAGGTGGTTGATCCCAGTATTTAATATGTGAACATTCCCACTGGGTTCAGTAGGAACATTTCTGAGCTTAAAGTGAAGTTTGTGATATATTAGTGGCATATTGGTGTCTGAACACATTTAAAACAAAGAAAAAACTTCTGTCTCAAAACTGTGTTTGCAAGTTATGGGTGAAACCTACTGCTGCTGCTGCAGTGTGCTACCCTCTGAGGATAGACATTAGTTGTGAGGTAAAGACCAGGGATCTAGCTAGTGCAGCCCATGATTTTTCAAATTGCACTAGTTAGTCAGAGAGAGTGTTCATACAGCACTCAAACGTAGCATGCTCTGCTTCTGAATGGAAGTCTGGACATATTTTGAGCTCTACGAAAGAGCAAACTGTCCCCATCTGAAGAGGTAGCTGCTGAGTGGGGCTGTGGGTATTGCAGTGTGGCTGACTGGCGAATCTGGACCAAAGAGCAGGCTTGAACTGCACTGAACTGGTACTGCAGACATATCCAGGGCATGTAATGCTTGATGCATGTGCTTCCCTTTGCAGAAGAAGGACCTTCATCAAGAGCTACCACTGAAGGGGAAAATTAGCATGCAAGATACTTTCTTACCAGGGGCAAGATCAGTGCTCAAGGAAAACTTGAAGAGCAAGGAATGAAAGCTTATAGAAAAGACAAAAATTGCAAAGTATCCAGCTTTGAAAAATGATGTGTAAGCACTAGTAGTGAGAGCTGTGCTAATGTTTTGGCCGCCAAATGCAACTAGCAACCTTTGACTTTAAGCCAGTTCAGCACTGGGTGTGAAACTCTTGGCAGTTCTCAACTTTACAGCATTTTTTGGTCTGGAGACACACAGGGAGAGAGAGAGTGAAGAGAGAGACTAGAGACCTGATTATTGTATAAATCTTGATTCTGTTTCTATTTTCTACTTAAAGAAAATATTCCTGCCTTTGGGGAGAATCTAACTCTCAAAGATCATGTTAGAGAAACAGACCACATCTCTCATTTCTTTAAAAGTGGTATTTAGAAGTATTAAACTGTATTTTGTGCTCCCCTTACACAGAATAAAAGTAAATATTTCTAGTTATGTTATTAGATGTGATTAGATGTGATTTTCAGGAAGTGAGCTATCTTTCCAGCTTGAAATATCAAATTTCCTTGTTAAGAGACAGGATTATTTTAACACCTTCCTCTCTGACAGAAGTAACAGAACTGCTCAGAGTATCTGGAAACAGATGGTCATAGCTCCTAAAAAAGTTGACAAAGTGAAAATATATGAATGTTTATTTAGATATTTAGATTGTGTTTGTACAACAAATTAAATCATTATAGTTAAACTCACGTTTCAGACAAAGTAAGGGATGCTTTTCTGTAGGAAAAGGGTGTTTTCAGATAGCTTTGGAAGGCTTTGACTTAGGAAAGAATGCAAACAACTTGTAACTGAAGAAAGAAATTGGGCAGAATTTGGTTGGATATTTTAAATATTGTTTTGTATTTTAACCTATTATATGCCTTAATTACAGGCATGTCAGTAGAAAATAACCAATTAAGATGTGACACGTGCTTTCTGATAGAGTGTATAATTGCTGTGTAACGTAATAAACATCTTCACCTGCTTACATCTTGTCCTGGAAGCTGGGCTCAGGTTCATCAAACACCTATATTACAACAAATGCTGACCCAAACAGCAATGCTATACTACAACACTTTTCCATTTGAGTGGAGCAATTTTCTTTGTGCTTGCAGGTGAGTATATATACACTCAATACATGATATAAAATCATAAGTCCTCTCACTAATCAAATAGCTCTGTTTCTAAAAGTTTAAGTTAATAGGAGTAAAAGTATCTTTGAGATTGTGATAATTACAGAGTTTCCTCAGAGGTCCTTTTCCCACCTGCTGTTCAAGACAGCAGTCATACTCTCACTCAGAGCTGTGCCTGGAAGGAGGAGGGCAGGCTGTGTTTCATACCATTGCTGCCATAGACCTTGGCTGCAGAAAGCCCTGTCGGGCAGACAAGGTGATCTAGAGGCAGCAGGGTTAGCAGGGGCAAAGCTTGCTAACCTCAGTCACCAGAATGTGAAAGGATTCCATCAGTCCTTTCCTTCTTTGGTTGTATTGACTAACAGTCATGTCCACTGACTTTTTGATTGCCTGTAGTGCCAGCTTCTCTTGCCATCATCTTCCCCTATGGCAGAACAACCCACAGATTTGCTGCTTTGGCTATTCTAATATCACTTTGGGAACCTCATTGCCAAGTACAACCACACTACTTCAAAGCAGTGATCCCTCAGAAAATATTGTGGCAGCTCTTGCAGCCATTACTGAGAGCTGTAATCTATCCCTCAGATTGCCAGTACACATGCCTGTTTTTTCCCACGCTGGCTTGGAAAAGGAGTCAGAGTAGCAGCAATGTTCACTTCTCCACGTTGGCAAATCCTACACACCCTGTTTTGTACCGTTCACAATGTTTTGTTCCTCTGCGTTTCCTCAATAGGATTAGCACTTAGAGCTGTTCCTTTAAGCTCTGGTGAACTTTACCAAGATATTCAGAAACTGCGTCAGAAGTGCTAAATAGTCTTTTTCACTGGTGGTTCCCTTGGCACCATAATTTCCTGACTTGATAGAGGCACTGACACTGTCAGTGACAGTTCTTGTTCTATATCACCATGAGAGTGACATATTAACTTTCAAGCAACCTAGAGGTTTTATTTGCTGTCACAGATCTCTTTCAATATTGACCTCTTTAAACATTAAACATTGCAGACAAACACCCCAGAATTGATAATGCAGAGATTGCAAAATAAATTACTGTTTAAACCGTGGAATGTGCAACATGACAGTTCAGAGCAGCTGTCAGGGCCACCTCCAGCTACCCTCTGTAAAGTGCTATCACTAGCTGTGGTATTGATACTAATGGTGGTTTCAGACTTAGTCTTGGCATCTTTATCATCAAAAACACATATTAATCAATTGCTTTAATGACTCTAAATGAATTTCTTATTGTGTGTCCTCCAATCTGTGGAGTTACTTCTCTGAAAAAAATAAAGTGTTGTTGGTCACTTGGGACCAACAAAAATGAAAGTATATGACTCAAGAGATTTAAAACTTCAGTAGTGAGGCTTATACCTCAGTTATTTCCTGTGTTGGTCAGGCTCAGGAAGCTTGCCCAGTTTCAAGATCCTTGAGTCAAATACTTCGCCATAAGAAGGCACTGCAAATTCTTAAACATTACTACACTCTACCTGAGTTTTCCTGCTGGATGTGTGTCATTTTCAGTACACTTGAAAAATTAAGAAACAGCTGTTCTTGGGTGAGCCTCAGAAGAGTTACAATGCCATATGTCCTATACGCTAGAGAAATTTTACTTCATCTCAGAAATAATGCTTTTGCAAGCAAGTTTACCTCTAATCCAGTAGGAAGATTTGTAAGACTGTACTCAGACTGCACTTATTGAAGGATGTACAGCTGATGCCTTGTCCTCAGGACAGAATGAAAAAAACCATCCTTCGTCTTGAGACCAAGACTGGAACTTTGAAGCAAATGTCCTTATTTTCCCCACATACTACACTACAGAGAAGTGTTGAATCACACTAACCCCTGGAGTGCCACAACTGCTAAAGTTTTTTCTATGCATCGGTCAAGACACAAGCAGTCTGAAGTAAAACCAACTGAAATTAATATGTTGTGGACTACCCTGTCAACAGAACCAATTGTTTTACTCTACACATCCACTCCTACTGTGTTACCCTACTTGTCAATGTGTGTAGCCCAAATGACCTTCAGATACTGTTATCATCCCTTAGATATTCTACTGGAGTATCACCTTTGGTAGGTGCTGAGTAACTCACAAATAAACTGACAAGGGCGGGGGAGGAACATAAAGCAAACAAACAAACACCAATCCAGCAAGCAAAACAAAATAAATGGTCTCTGGTGCAAAACACAAATGTCACTACTCTCTAACACTTTTTCTTCTGCTACTGCAAAGTATGCAAGAGAAACACAAGAACCAGGACTTCCAGACATAGGCAAGAGGAATATTCAGATGATTTATGTCATCGTTACCTCACTGACTTCAGAGACAAAATAAGTATACATCCCAGATGAAGATCTAGACAGGAAGTGCCTGCTATAATCACTGACTGCAAATTCAAAACTCAAGGCTAGATTTTAATGACTACAATAAGGATACTACAGGACAAATAGCAAGATGCATTTTCTGTCTTTCTTACTATGCTAGTGAGGACTGTCTGGAAGGATTCATGATGCCAAGGTGAAATCCATGGGAACAACAGCTCCATCCCACACAGTTCCACAGGAAGTAAGCCAAACCTCTGCATTTCAGGCTTCCCTTTGGATACTAGATGTTGCTGCACTTGTCCTTCCATCTATCTACATGATTCTTAGCTCAGGCAGTGTTTAGAAATTATTTCTGCCTCAGAAGTTTACAATTTTTTTGTCCTGTTTGATCAATCTTGCTTTGGTCTGCTTTAAATGAAGAGTGTGTATTATACCTCATAACTTTAAAGAGGTTTGTCCCAGCCTGCATTCTAGTTAGTGGTAATCCTCTCCACAGAACCTGCAGGCTAGGTCTCCACCTAAAGACTCACATTTGTATCTTGAGTTTCCAGATCTTATTTCTAAATGGAGACTGATATGCTGAAAAATAATCTACCTGCAAGAGTTTGGTTTTTTTTGGTTTTTTTTGGTTTTTTTTGTTTTTTTTTGTGAAAGAGATCTTTTCTTGGAACCTGCAGCTGCTTAGTTGCCTTCCCCATTCACCATTTTTCAAAGATACTGGAGTTAGATCCATCACCTGCATTTCCAGTGCTGCTAGATCTTGGCATTTCAGAGCATTTCTTTCTTTTCCCTGTGACTAAACAGTTGTAGATTTTCCTACCAAGTGCACCTGAAGGAAGGAAACAGGACTGCTATAAAGAGATTGTTGCCAAGTGTACATAAACCAGAATTTTGCTGAGACTGGTTGAATTTTAAAATCTTAGTGGAAGGTTACAGTTAGCTGAACTGACCTTAGAGGACCTACAGATAAAAGACACAGGTTAATTCAACTGTAACTCTGTGCAGAATGGCATAGCAATGGGATGACTGTCTGGAAGGACACCGTTAATCTAACTTTAGGTAACTGCTGAAAGTTGTTTTCCTGAAAACATAACATCTCTAGAACAGACTTATGCCTTCCAAAGGTGATTAACTTGTATGCAAAAGATGCCAGATGACTAAAAATAAACAACAACAACCAACCAACCAACAAAAAACCCCAACAAAACAACAGCAACAACAACCAACAAAACAAAACAAAACAAAAATTGTATGTGGGAACAAAGCAGCTTATCCTGTAAAAAAATGGCCAGATTGTCCACAAACATGGGGCTTAGGATGCAAAGACTTGAGATTCATGATCATGAGAGAATCTGGTTCCCAAGCAACCTCTGAGCAGACTGACAGTAGTGGTGCTGTGTTGGAGTCTGCCAAGTTTTGGATGAGGTACTAACAACTCTCCTGCCATCTCTGTCAGAAGTTAAAATCCAAGACAAACTACAATAAAAGCAACAGATATATTGACAGCATTAGCCAATGTGCCCTTTAATCCAAACAAGTCTGAATATTCAATTTTGCAAGTATGATTGTGCAACTCAAGATAACTGCTCCACCTTCTGTCCCAATGCTCTTAACTTAGGCACGGCCTGCACTGTTTTCTGTAATACACGCCACTGATTCTGAATACATGCCTATGAAAAGGATTATATGTATGAAAAAATATTTTCTTCTAGTATGCAAGACTCTTCTTTTCCTACTGCCCCTTAAAAAAACACCCACTTGTCTTTCTTTGCTTCCATTACTGCTACCTGGACTTCATACTCCAAAAGACCCTACTGCAGGAGTAACAGCCTCTCTGGACCTACTCAGGACAAGCAAAATATCTCTGAAACTGGCCAGCAGTTCAGCAATTTGGTTGTTATCCCCTTAAAACCTATGAATAGTTCTAATCATCCCTGTGTTTAAAATCGAGGGTTTACTTACATAACTTCCTTAAACTGGGATATTACACAGAAAAAAAAAGGTTCTCTGAGCCTGACTTCCCTACTGCTTTCTGCCGGTGCTACCAAAGGGTCAGGCTAAACTGGTGACACCAAATACAGCCAACACTTGGAAAAGGAAATAAAAGACTCAGATCCCAATTCTTCCAGCTAAGGAAATTGCTCAACTTAGGGATTTATTTGGCAGCACTTAGCAATGTATCAGATCTGACTGAGGATCTGGGAACTGCTTGGCCTCTTGCTAACACCTTTAAAAGGGAAACTCACTGAAGATGAATACAATGACGACTGCATGTGCTTCATGAATGTGAATAAAAATGCAACCAATCAAGTTACACAGCTGAAAAACGTCTTTCTGCAGCACACAGCTACACTGTTGGGCTGCCTCATGTTCAAATCTCAGAACACAATCCTGACAAAGAGCATTCAACTTTAAAGAGCTTATATGGCCAGCTTTCTATCTGCAAAAGGCTGTTGAAGCATTTCAGTTTTGTTTTTCACACACTGTCAAAAGATTTTTTGTTTTGGATTGTGTGCTTCCTAAGTCACAACAGCAATATGTACAAAGGCACTATTCATGTTAGTATTTAACTGTTGATTGACAGCTCTTATTCTGTGTGCTGGTGAAAGCATGCTGAATTGTAGCTTTGGCTTGAAGGAGCCAACAGTGAAACTGAACACCTCTTCCTCAATCCCAAATATCTACAAATCTAAAGGGCCTTTTGTTGAAAGAGTACTGAGCTTTAGAAGGCCAGGCAAGAAAGGAAAATAATTCTTTCTTCAGCCTTTTCCTTGTGCATATTGCTAGAGAGTTCAACTCCAACTCCTGAACTCAGGGCAGATGTTTCTACCATGCTCATCAACACACCTCCAGCAAGAGATTGTGAGCTTCTGTCAGGTGTTTTGTTTGCTTCCATGTCAGCTCAAGGAAAAAATGTATGAACTTTAAAATGATGGCTGTTCTTATGTTTAAAATATCTATGGCATGACAAAAGAAATGTCAGAGAAGCAGACCTTGTTAAATAATGGGACCATGTCAGTTGGAAACTTTGCATTTTGAAGGACTGAGTTAAAAACTCAAGATGTAGCTGTGTGATTTTGGTCTCACATCTTTTAACAAAAATTTATCTCTATGTTTTTAAGCAGTATTTTTACACAACTGGCTACTAAAGAAATTCAGCAAAATTTACAGAAAACAGCTACCACTTTTACCTTTCCCCAATGTTTTGAGTTTTTATTTTTAAATCTCCCCTTTTAAAACACTCAGATGAGCTCTGTAGAACAAACGTGCTGGACTTTGTTTTTCAAACACATATAAACAATCTGGCATGGGCCAAGACACTTAGAAGGTATTCCCTTCAGAGGTGGATTTTTTGACCATTTTTGACTATTCATACAGCAAGACAGCATTAGATCAGACAGATTGGTGTAAGATTATATCAGTCATAAGGGGTCTACATCTACATTATTATTTAAATTGTCTCTCTGGTGTTAAAACAATTTATAATGTTTCAAAATATTCTGACACATCACAAAAAAGTGAAATAATTGAATCAAAATAAATGTCATGATGGGTTTTTTTTAAGGAAAGATAGCAAAAAGAGGAGATAATCGGCAAAAAGAGAATAGCAAGCTATTAATAAATATACACTTCCTATCCAGCATTTTGACAAAATTTGATGTGAGATTTTGTTTTCTGGGTGTCCAGTACTTTTGCCACACTTCTAATTGTGTAAACTCTGAAAGAGAGTCACATTTGTCATAATAATTTCCAGCTATTCAGGTATTCCTTCATTACTTGGCACAGAATGGACTTCAAAACAAGTTAAAGAGAAGATGATTCTGGCAACCAGACAAACGAGCCTTATGTCAGCTTTTCACACAACCTGTGCTAATAAAGGAAGTGTTTTCTTCCATTACTTTACTTAAATGTGTCAACAGCCACCCAACAGACATGTCTATGGATCTCCTTGCAACATTACCTTCAAGCTTTCATTTGAAACTGCTAATTTGTATTGTTGTATCAGCCTTTTATCATGACCTTAAAGACTACATTTTTCTAATTATGGATTTCACTCTTGGGGAAAAAAAAAATCAATGATCATTTGTGGACATCTTATGGACAAGATTTTTGAAGCACATCGATAAAGTAGAAGGAATGGATTTAAACAGGAATTTTGTCTTGCACTTTGAAGCTTTTTCCTATATAAACTTAAATCAGCCAATCTTATAAAGGATAACTACTTTAAAAGCTTTCAGAGGAAAATCAAGGAAAACATTCTGACAAAATGAAATGAGAATTTTGCCTGAAACTACACAGCCACCACTTTAGTAGGTCCTATGTACATGAAGTAACCCAAGACAAAAAAACCCAACCAAACACACAATCCCCATGAAACTCATTAAAAATTCAGAAAGAAATTCTTTCCAGTGAGGGTGGTGAGACACCGGAACAGGATGTGGAGGGAGGTCGTGGATACCTCCTCCCTGGAGGTGTCAAAGGCCAGGTGGGAAGAAGGCTTGATCAACCTGGTCTGGTAGAAGGTGTCCCCTCCCATGGTGGAGGGGTTCAAACTAGATGATCTTTAAGGTCCCTTCCATCCCAAACCATTTTATGAATCTATGAATCTATAAAATTCTTTCCCCATATATAAAAGAGAGCTTCTTCCAGCCCTACTGCCTCGAATGAATGTGGCCTTACAATTTTTATTTTCTACTTTATATGCATCTAGATGTTGTACATAAATTCTTTGTATGTACTTAGTTGCATGTATAGGTATCAACATTCTTTGAAAATTCAATTTGCACTAAGATTGTTTGAAATTCAGCCTGTTCAAAAACTTGACTCACAGGAAATTGCAGGAAAGGACTATTCTAACATCAGAAGCATGCTGTCAAATTCAGCATTAAAAATCACAGTAGCATGCACAAAATGGCTTCAGAAGTGTTTACCTGTATTACCAGCATAGTGTAGATAAAATATTCTAGTCTCAAGTACTGAAATATTTTAAATAGATCTGTTCTGTAGTGCTTTCACTCTTGCAGTCGTTGTAGTCAGGTGAGCAAGGCCACCTTGGAACTTTATCTAAACCCTCATAGTCTCTCTTTGCCAGTTAAATTGATTCCCCTCTGGTGCAGACAAGGGCAGCTGCTGGGACGAGCACAGCATGTGATTCTGCAGCCAGCGAGTCAGATGCTGGGAAGAATAAAAACAACAACATAGGTAAACATTCTGCAGAAACCAGCTTCCTTACATGCTGGCTCATTTAATTGGAAGAATGCATTCAGTTTGTATATGTGGCAGAGTTTTATTCCTCCTTACATGCTGGCAGCCTTTGATTGGAGCATATTTTAGTTTATACACACAGCTGGATCCTACTGGTTAGATGGGCCAATGTGAGAGAAAGAAAATATATAAAAACCAGGTACTTTGGGCAATAGATATTCAGATAGGGACTTTGGGGGGTTAGGGCTTCTCTAGGGACTTCTACCCCTGTTAGCTGCTTCATCTGTTAAGGGCTTCCAGGGATCCTGAGACTCTGTAATGCTGGGAATTCTACAATGCTGTAATAAAGGACCTCTAGGAGGACTTCTAAGATTCTCTACTCTGCATTTCTGGAATTCTGCTTGCAGCAGTGGCAAGGTTCATTCCCCTACATTCATCGCCCAATGGCATCCCATTATCAGAGGTTAATACAATTACAACTGCACCCCAGGAAGGTGGTGTGATACCCCTCTTCCTGTCCAAGTTCTGTGTGGAGAGCTATGTAAAAGGTTGATCTAGGTCATCCTTTTGGACAGCTTTTATTACTTGTATTATGGGGAACAGATATGCTATGTGTAGACATAAACCATCAGCTGATCTGAACTGCTTTGATTTATTATTATGTGTATTTATACTTTGCAATGCACAATGTTAAATATTATCCCATGGGGCAAACTGGAATGGAAAACCAGCCCAGTGTCTTGTCCAGGAGCAGTGAATACTGCCCCTTAGAATGCGCAACCTCTGGTAGCATTGAGCAAATCATTCTTTTTTGGCCTAAGATTTTTGTCTGTAGAAACTGTAAGCTCCTGGTACAGGAAACGTCTTGTGCCTTTGACTGGAACCAGAATGAGAAAACTCTGTCTCATCTTCAATATTTTGTGCACTCCATTGGAATAACCCTAATGTAACTGCTAAAAATATCTGTCCAGTTCTGTTAAGGCCATTCAGATTAACATTACTTGTATCTGGTTTTGTCTTTTTCTCTTTGTGCAAGATGTTATACCTGTATACCTGTATAAACATAACTAGTTACTGTCTAAATAGCTAAACCACTGTTTTTGACAAAGTGCCTGCCTAGGGGGAATTTCCAATAAGAATTGATGTAATACTTCTGCTTGTGAAACAGACAAACTGGGTCACCTGTATCATCCCTGGGCTTACTGCAATGATGTATCTTTGTGTCAACAGGGAGACGTGACCTGTTCTCTTCACTGGTGCAAAAGTATTGGTAAGTTTGGAGTACTGCAGTTGGAAAAGGTAGAAGTTAGTTTGGGACTTTCACTTAGGGTTGAATGATGGGAACAGACACACTTTATACATGGAAAAGCAAACAAAAACAGGCTTAAAAATGGACAACATTTTTTACATATCCTCTACATCTAGAGAAAAGCAAAAACTCATAGATATTCTGACCAAAGGCCAGATGCTGAGCCTTGGCTGTGCATGCTTGCTCTCATTGTAATCAGCCAGAAATCTGAGTATGTTGAAGGTCAGAACTGAGGCCTGATTTAAGATCAGTATAACCCACATGATTTCATCAGCTCTACTTAAGTGTAATAAAGCAGAACTTAAGCCATCGTGCAGCTGATTAATACATTGCATATTTAAGTAAAGATGCAGAATTCTAGTTAAGTAAACAGCAGTCCAAGGAAATGAAACTCAGCATAAACCAGATTAGTGCCTTGCTGTACAAAATGTCAAAACTCCAGCCATTTATTGTGGCTTAATTATTATGAGTCCAAAACAGTAAATCTGAAAGAATAAGAGACACACTAAGAAAGCAGACATTTAAGCTGCAGAAGGAGATGCAAGCAATGGGTGGATTTATGTCAAACAATTTAATGTTCAAATTTAAAGTACAGCAAAAAATCTTTATCCTTAAATGTTGACAAAAAACTGGACATTTCCAGCTGGATCCAAAAGGCAAGTACACAAACTGTTCTCCAGTCCTTCAGCCACTGAAGAGTGGAATAGTTTCTCTTTTGAGAGTCCTGTTGCATTGAATTAGCTTTGCATCCTCTGTTTCATCTGTGTTTGCCACAGTATCTGACTACAATGAATCTTTCCCTTCCAAAACACCACCTCCTTTAGCACATGGTCATACTTCTGTACATCCTATGAAGGCAGCCAGACAGGAACTTGAAGAAATAATTCCTGAACAATTCTTGAACAAATAATTCCTTTTTCCTTGTTTATAAACAGGCACATGTAGACTCTGCACATACAGATACAGTTGTTCAAAGCTGGTTAGTTATGTACACAGACACAGTCAATTGCAACCTGTTCTATACTGGCACATCTCTCATTAAAAAAAAAAAAAAACAACAAAAAAAAACCAACCAAAAAACCCCACCCTTTTGGCAGAGAATCATTGTCCTGGTTTGAGATCAGACATCCTCTCTTGCCCCCGAGAGTGGCAAAAGAATGGCACTCACACAAATGGATTGCTAAAGTGATGGAAAGTTTAAATGCAAGAGCAGTACATGTTTTACAGAAGCTACAAGCATAGTGACAAAAGAATCCCAAAGCATACAGAGTCCCCTATAGCACACCCAAAAGCCTCCCGACGCTTCCCTTTTCCACACCTGAAGGTGTACCCAAAACCCTCAGGGCTCTTTCTTTCCCCCACTGCTAGGCTAGTCTCAGGCTGGCCAGGTCTGAGACTGCCCCCCCCCCTTCTCTCCTCCTCCCTCCTCCCGCTTCTCCTGGCATTAAGCCTAGCCAGGCCTAAGAGGCCTCAGGATACTCCTCCACCATTACCAAATAGGGAGCATCTCCCATGGCAGTAGAGAGGGAAGAAAGAGGAAGAGAATGACTTTGCAGATGGATTTATAGGGCGTAGGATTTATGGGTATGAAATACACAGCTTCCTATGTCCACCTACTGGGCTGGACCTTCTGGACACCGGAGGTGTAATTTATGTGACAGGAACAGGAGGCAGCCAGCCTAAACTGCCACAATCACCCACATCAGCATTTTACCAGTTTGCTTTTCTGTGAATAATCAGTAAGGCTGAGTTTATATATGTAGAAGGTAGACTATATTTAGAAAGCAGAAAATCAACACAGACAAGGAAAGTACAAAATGCTAAATTTGAAGTGTTTGCATGTTATGAAGCAATTTTTCCATTTTCTGTCCTCCCAAGTGAAAGTGGAGATGTGTATTATAGTGCTCTACTTGTGTATTATGCTCTCTATGTTAAACTTTATTACTATTTAAGGTATTTTACTACTAAACAAGAAGCATTCAGGTCATAAACTAGCCAGGCTTAAAGTAAGAACCAGATGCAATCACAATATGAATTTTTCCACCTGCAAAACTGCAGCTTACCAGTGGAGCCTTTCTGTTGGCTGCTAGGGTAGATGTTACATTCAATTGCGATCTATTCTGGTAATGTGGGGCATGATTCCAATGTCCTACTCCATCCTGGTCACTCTAGTGTGATGATACAACATCACACTAGCAGGGGTGGACTAGATGATCTCTGGAAGTCTCTTCCAGCCCCTAACATCCTGTGATCCTGTGAACACAGCACAGCAGGGAAGAAGTCTACCAGGACTTTCTTGGAAGTAACTGATCAACATTTCTGCAGACAACAGATCTGACTCTTGAATTCTGTCTTCTTGTTGCCCTTACCTTTGAAAGTTTAGTCTTAAGCATTTAAAGGACTCACAAGAAAAGAAATGATGTGACAAACTTCCATTTAAGTATCTCCCATCTGCTTACCATCCTCACTTTGTCATTATTTCATGTCTGTGTCCTGGTTTGCCGCTAAAAATGAGCTTTGGACTTCCAAGTTATTATTGACTCAGTAGTTTAGGTTCTTCAGAGGTTTGCACATGCAAGACACAACATCTATCATTTAAGAAAGATCTTGAGTTGCTCAAATGTGTCCAGAGAAGGGCAACGAAGATGGAGAAGGGTTTGGAGTATAAACTTTATGAGGAGAGGGTGAGGGAGCTGGGGTTGCTCAGCCTGGAGAAGAGGAGGCTCAGGGGAGACCTTATTGCCATCTACAACCACCTGAAGAGAGGTTGTAGCCATGTCTTCTTCCAGACAACCTGTAACAAAATGAGAGGACACAGTTTCAAGCTGCGCCAGGGGAGGTTTATGCTGGCTGTTAGGAAGAAGTTCTTCACAGAAAGAGTGATTGGCCATTGGAATGTGCTGCCCAGGGAGGTGGTGGAGTCACTGTCACTGGAAGTGTTTAAAATAAGACTGGATGAGGCACTTAGTGTCATGGTTTAGTTGATTAGATGGCGTTGGGTGATAAACTGGACTTGATGATCACAAAGGTCTTTTCCAACCTGGGTAATTCTGTGAGTCTGTGAAACTGTGGTGGGTTTTGTTTGTTTTTTGTTTTGTTTGGGTTTGTTGTTTGGTTTTTTGTTGTGGGGTTTGTTTGGGGTTTTTTTGAAAGGTGATTTCTTTGTTGTTTCAAAATCTTCGTCCTTCGATGCCCTAACTGTAATCACAGCAGTCTTTCTGTGTGACTTAAAGCAAGAAGCATTTCCCTAAGGCAACAAAAACCTCTAATGGGCAGAGGCCTGTTAGCCTTAATACAATCACCACTGACTAGGAAGGTGAGAAGCCGGACAAAATCCTGTTGATTTGGTGCACTTATTTAGCAGGTTCAAGCCTTGAAATAAGATGTAGATCAAAGATGTTTTAAAAGAACACTAGATGTGTTGCTTTACCTATCCATTTAAATTGTTCACTATTCTTTGAAAGAGCTTCTCCATATAATGAAATTCCCTCTCCTGGCTGTAGCTAATGATGCAGACCAAATAAGATGAAGGCGGTGTTGAGGAGGAAACTACAGTAGAAAGTCAGGAAGGAAAAGAGAAAACAAGGTGGTAAGAGTAAGAGGGAGGAAATAAGAACAGATTTTGAGCTAACACTATATTCCCACAGACTAAATATGGTGAAAAAGAAGATACAAACTATATCAGATCTCCACTTTAAAATACCTGGCTTTTACTTCAGTGACATATTGCTGGTAAGCATCCAGCAAAGAATACACCCTCTTATCTTGATAAAGCCTTCATCCATACTGAAAAATACCACTGCTGTCTAGTGAACAGAAATGCTACTTACTGGATTAGGGCAAAAAGTGAACAAATAAATAAATCTAATTGGATATGGGAAAAAATGTGTCTGTGTGGGAAAAGGTAATTCCTGAGTTGTAAACTAACCAAAAAGGAGACGTGAAATAGTGGAGAACAGTAAACAGATTCCTGTGAGATGAAATAACATTGTGCCCGGCAATGAAAAGTAATTGAAAAGTAAAGAAAACAAGGGGATTGGAGCCAGAACATGACAAAAACCATCACAGAGCCTTAGATCCCAGCTAGCCCACACACTTCTGGTGCTAGGTACCTCTTGGAAGAACAGCCTGTCTCCTGTTTGACGCAGGAGAGTTTACAGGAATTTATAAATGACAGCTGCCTCTGCCGAAGAGGATCCAACAGGTATAAAGAACATCACTGCATTGGTGCTGCCTTTTCAAACCCAGAAGTGCAAAAACTCACTGGTAGAACTCAGCAGAACAGAGAGTAATCAACCCAACTAAAGCCAGTTCTACTTCCATGGGATTCAGTTGTAAAACTCAAGATTTGTTACAAAAGCACTCATCTGAAAAGATTTTCTGAACGTAACCATTGTCTTATTTTGCAGCTTCCTGTCAATTGCATTTTATGGCTAGTTTGTGGGGAGGGGTTGTGCAAGGGCAGCAGGAAGGGCCACTACTATCCTTCTGTGAAAGAATACCAGCTCCATCAGGAACTTTCCGGTAAACCACAGTTTGTGATTTTGGGCATAAATTTCTTCTGAGATTAAATCCTATGTGCTCATTATCTCCATGAAGGAAAAGGTTATACATGCCTGAAACTTGTCCATCTTTCCTATTTGTGCTATATGGTCTAATGACACTTCCTGAAAGAGGCAATACTTTGCATAGTTCCCTGGGGCACTGTTCTTACTAATTTTTTAATTATAAACATGAGTTACAGGGCCGTTTTGCAAAGACCTCCCCATTATGATCATCTGTAAGTCAGTTACCATTCTTGTGCCTCATCTGGAAATGCAACGTCAAAGACTGAGGTCATGGAAACTACTGATAAATCTGGAAGAACCAGTGGTTAACCTAAGAAGTTACCTCAGAAGGAAGCTGAGAGACTAGCTGTCCTGTGAGGTCCTGTGTCAACACACAAGTAGCTAGCACAAGTATGTGCTTAAGAGAAATGCCAACAGAGCTGAGGCATCCCACAAACATTGAAGATCTCGGTGTGCACCCCAGAATAGTGTTCCAGTGAGTGTGCTGCAGCAGATCTCTGTCAACCAGCAAAAAAAGAACAAGTCCAGATACGCTCATGATTCATTCAAATGGGATGGTGATACTGTCTCCTATAACCCATGATGTCCCCACCCTTGTAGACAAGGCCATGTACCTTGGCCTCTGTAGGAACTTGATGTACTTATTGAAAAGAAATAAATCTCTTCTTAACACTCTTAATGCTTGGTATAAACTATATGCCTCACGATAACATGGGTAGCAATAATATTGATACATTAGCACTGTTTTTAACTGGTAACTCACTGACTTCTCACAAACCAATAGTCCCAGATTTTCCTAAGAGAATGTTTTCCCCAGAGCCCTCAAAGGAATCTTATGTGTGGATCTTATGAAGTGAAGAATTAAGACTTCTGCAAAAACAATCAGTCAACTTCTAGTTTGTGCAGGCAGTTCTGGTCTTAGAACCTCATTATTACTTCCAGTAGGACTGCTTGGTCCGAGTTCATAATCTTTTCTTACTTGTTGCATGTTTCCTCATGTATGGCTATTTAAACTCTGTTCATCTGAACATGGGATCCCTTCCATCCCTTCCAAAGCATGGACTATTTTGCAGCTATGTCTGTGCGCTAACTTAATGTGCTGCTACTTTTTATTAGTGCTGTGACAAAGAGTGAGCTGAAGCTACTTCAGGCCACTGTATTTCTTTTAACAAGGTTTGAGCATCTCTGTAGAGGGTTAAAGCAACCACTACTAGTTCATAGTTGTCTTGTTAGTAAGTAGACTTAGTACAACATCAAAGTTTCTTCCCACTCAGAATCTGAAGAAGGCAAATGACAGCCAAAATGGTTGCTGTGTCACTGTTCATTGAATGTGACCTGACCACTACACTTTCCTTTCCACCTTGCACAAAGGACAGCTGAAAGTAACACATGAATGTAATAAACCTGGAATCAGTTTCAGTGTGGCTCAATATGCAAAGCTGCAGACTGTCATGAATGAGAATTAGCTTCAGCCTGCTATGAGGCTTCAGCCTCTGGAAAATGATTGTGTAGATACAAAGCTGGAGGTACAACTTCTTGGTCTGTTTTAAATCACTGGTGAGTCTCAGCCCTGTTTGTTCTTTGCTGAAGTGTGCAAATGTCTTCACACAGCCAATCTGAGGGAGCCTGCAGCCCATGGCAATGCCCACAGTTTGGAATCACTGTCATACTGTGTAGCTGACTCTCAACAGGGAAGCACAAGGTAGTGGTGCTGTGAATATGCACATGTTAGGGAATCACTCTGGTTTTAATTGACAGCAAGCTATCCCTTAGAGCTAATCAAGCAGTAGAGAAGCAACCATTTCAAAGAAATGGCTTGTAATTAAGGCAAGCATTTAATGTTGTGGTAACTCTGTGACTTTCTCATTAGTTGAGATCCTCTTACTAGCTGCTTCATGGGTACAAGTAAGAGAATTCCAAAGGCAAGACAGTATTTGGGTCTTGTTTTGTTCAAAACTAACTGGTTTCCAAAACCCCACCTTTGTTTTAGAATGATTCTGTGGAAAGAATTTTCCATTTGTTTTGAATCATTTTCAGCTCTGTGGAAAAGACCTGCTCAAGTGTTTGGAAGTTTCTGATTATGAAAGATGCTTTTATTGAATGTTGTGATTGTGATTTTGGTGTCAAGGACTACTACAAAATATCTGGTGTTATTTCTTTTGGGAGTAGGCTTTCCCTGTAAAGGAGTATTTGATATTTTGATGTCTTAGTTCAACTTTCTAGTCTTACAATAGAAGTGCAAGGTAGGTTTATTACAGACTGTCTATAAGAATATTTACTCTCCTTATATTTTAGCTCTCCACGGAAGATGATATTTTTATAAGCAGCCACAGAAATGCAGGCCAGTTAAATGGAACCTAGTATGGGGTTTGCAACACCTTTGTAGAGCTATTTTATTTTTTCTCTAAGAGGTCACAAAATTCACTGTGCATCAATTCCCTCATTACTGAAGAATTTGGCATTACTCACTTCCCACAGGCTCAATAATGTAGGAATAAATACTTTCAGGAGCTCAGATGCTGCAGCAGTTGAGGCTGTACAAGTCTCTTAGGCATAATTCAGCTCATTTGGTGTATCAGATTCTTATTCTCTAGTACTTGTAACATACTTCCACAATCTGTGGAGTAATGGCACTATCACATGGTATGTGTGAAGACAGCAATAATTTGCATTCTTGTACCTTATGCACTTAATTTTTGTTGAGAACCTTGGCTATTTTTCCTGTATGTTTTAAGGAATTTTACAACTGGAATATTGCAATGGTCTGCGGAGTGCCCTAACCACTGTGTTACCAAAATTTCTGAGTCTGAGAAGTCTGCAGATAACGAGATTTATTTAGAACTGATTTGTGCCAACAGAGCAGGGACCAGAATTAAGAATGTGAATGCTTACCAAAGGGTTTTATTTTTCCAAGATATCAGAACCCCGAAATAGGTAGGAAAATATGAATGGACATCCTTAATCTGTGTTTATATTGGAAGTAAGAAGTGAAGTGCAAAAGCAGAGAGGTGTGGTGTTTGTTTTAACTGGTGCAATGACTTAGGAAGAGGCTTTTCCTCTCACATTTGTCTTTTTTCTGGCAATTCTAATTTTTAAGACTCCTGGCCAGCCTGAAACACTGGATATTACAGTTTTTTCTCAGGCAGTGCCTTTTGACTCATAAGTTTTGAAATCTCTGGTTATAAATGTAGCCAGAATTAAGCACTCAGTCCCAGTAAGCTTTAGAATAAGAACCATTGTTTCAACCATTGTAAAACATTGTAAGTTAGTTGATGACAGCATTACTGTTACAACTTATACTGAAAAAAGGTCTAGGTAAAAAGGGCTAATAAAACTTCCACCAGGCTCTGAGTTGAAACAGGGCTATTTGCACATTTCCTTTGAAGCAAGATTTTACAAGTGCTGTTTTCTTCCCTGTGAGTATACTTGGAAATACTCTCATACCAGCAGTTCCAGGCCCATTCAGAGCCCCAGTTACAACAGAGGTACCACAGGTATGAATTCTTTCCAGTAGGTTTTTGAATATTTCAGTGAAAGGTTCAAACCATGGCTTCTATGTAACCAGACCTCAAATGAACTTGTAATTTGCAGTAGCAACAGACCCTCGGCATTTACAGAGTAGTTCACTAATCTTCAGAGCTATTCCTGTTCCTCGTGATTGCCTGTCGTGCTTAGGACATGCACTGTCAGGGCCATCCCCTAGGAGCATGATTGATAGGAAGTCTCTGCACCTCACACCAAGCTCTTGCATAGCTGTTTTGCAAAGATTTGTACCTGCCTGCAGGGAGAAACAAAGGAAGAAAAATTTTTTAGCATTCTTACTTGACCAGTATGCTCATTGCAAAATTTTGATGTTTGCAAACAGATGTAAAGACAGGCATCTTTTGGTGCCAGGGATAGAAGAGGAGGTTCATTTTTCTGATGCTCTCACAGCTTCCCAAGATAGTGACTTACAGAAAAATAAAATGCTGCATTCACAATGTGACTTTAAAACAAGGCAATTAAAGAAGAGAGATACTGAGGGTCTGACCCTCAACATGGAGCCATAGCAGAGAACAGGATGTAGCTGTCTTTCAGAGCAGAAGTTTGCTTTCAGATCAGGGAACATATTTTGCCTGTGGCAGCTTTGTGATTCATGTGGATCCCAGGAACCTGGCCATATCAGAGTAGCATGTGCCACACAATCCCTTCATGTTATTTCTCTAATTGTTATAAATTAAAGCAGCAGGCTAATGAAGTTTTATCCCTTAGGAAGTATATTAATTCACACTTAATTACCATGTTTTAAAATTTTCTGGCCACAGGTGAACCAGTTAGCTAAACTAAATCCGAGAGAGCACAAGGCCCTGAAGAAATACAAATCTAAAAGCAAGAGCAGGATGGGCACGAAAAAGAAGCCAAAGCATGAACCAATGAACAGTATATTTTTACCTTTGTGGTTAAGAAAAGGATTTTTTTCGTACCTGGAAGTGAAATGCAAACAGGGTTGATTTTGACATTATGAGCCTACCAGAAATTAGGAAGGAGGCAAACCTTAGATGTCAGGAAATAGGCTTTAAGAGGAAATAATGCTGTCATCTGTCTATACCAAAGGTTTTTAGGGAATTAGAGAGTCAAAGCAAAGAGGAAAATGATCTGGAAAAGACATAAGTTGTTTCATTGTTTGCTAACAAACAATGTGTGGAATGATAAGGTTAGAAGAATTTGTCGATCCCTATTTTGGAGATCATTTAACCCTGAAGCAGTACAGTGTAGTGCAAAGTACCCACAAGATTCAAAGATTTGAGATGCAATTACTGAAAAATCTTCATACAAGCTAAAAAAGGGCAAAACTAGTCTTGAAGGCCTCATAAGTAATACTTTTCAGGGAGGGTTGCAGTTTGGAGCCTCAGGTAACAAATGTAACCAGAATTAAGCACTCAGTACCAGTAAGGCTTTAAAGTAAGAACCGTTGACAGGCTGGACAGATGAGTAGAGTGCAATGGCATGAGATTTAACACATCCAAGTGCCGGGTTCTGCACATTGGCCATAACAACCCCATGCAGTGCTACAGGCTGGGGTCAAAGTGGCTGAAGAGCGGCCAGGCAGAAAGGGGCCTGGGGGTGCTGGTTGATAGTAGGCTGAACATGAGCCTGCAGGGTGCCCAGGTGGCCAAGAAGGCCAATGGCATCCTGGCCTGAATCAGGAATAGTGTGGCCAGCAGGAGCAGGGAAGTCATTGTGCACCTGTACTCAGCACTGGTTAGGCCACATCTTGAGTCCTGTGTCCAGTTCTGGGCCCCTCAGTTTAGGAAAGATGTTCAGTTGCTGGAATGTGTCCAGAAAAGGGCAACAAAGTTGGTGCAGGGCTTGGAGCACAAGCCGTGTGAAGAGAGGCCGAGGGAGCTGCGGTTGCTTAGCGGAGAAGAAGAGGCTCAGAGGAGACCTTACTGCTGTCTACAGCTACCTGAAGGGAGGTTGTAGCTAGGTGGGGTTTGGTATCTTCGCCTAACAACCTGTGACAGAACAAGTGGACACAGTCTCAAGCTGCACCATGGGAGGTTTAGGCTGAATGTTAGGAAGAAGTTCTTCACAGAAAGAGAGATTTGGAATGGGCTGCCCAGGGAGGTGGTGGAGTCACTATCACTGGAGGTGCTTAAGAGGAGACTGAATGAGGCACTTAGTGGCATGGTTTAGTTGATTAGATGGTGTTGGGGGATAGGTTGGACTTGATGATCTCAAAGGTCTTTTCCAACCTGGTTAATTCTGATGTCAGAAGATTGTTTCAACCAATGTAAAACACTGTAAGTTAGTTGATGACAGCATCATTATTCCAACCTATACTGAATAAAGAGCTAGGTAAAAGGCCTGCACAATTAGTCCATTCTGGTTCTGCTTCCTCTACAGCCAGAGAGGCTAAAGCTACAGTCCATATCCGGACTGTAGCACTTTCTGCCATTTAAGAACAACAAATTCTTTCATGAGCTAAGCCAACAAGAGCAGAATATGGTTGGAAAGTACTGAGCATGGTGTTGTTCTGCTTGTCTCTACAAAAAGAGTCACTGTAGGCAGGTCACCTCTTTTGACCTTGGGAAGGTTGTGTTCTTGCAACATAGCTTTCTCCAGTGGTGAGAGAAGTGTGAGAAAATAGTTGTAAGGTTTAGAGAGTGAATAGTACATCTTGTATCTTTGTGGTTTAGAGAAAACAAAACAAACAAAAAACCCCACCCCACTTGTTGGTGGAATTAAGGTTACAGAATCACAGAGTAGATTTTGTTTCTGCTATGTTTCTCTATACATCAACAATCAATTAATAATGCTGAAACATCAGAAGACTTAATTAAGTGTCCCCCAGGCTTAAATAACAAATTTGACTAATTTGTCCATGCTAAGATTTTGCAGGAATTGTCCAGAAAGTAACTCCAGGCTCAATTATCCACAAGAAGATTTAAAAGCTGTGTTTATACAGCAGGGGACCCTCTCTGAAGCTTCAGAGCTCCTATATCTCAGCACTGGGAGAAAAGAAACAGTTCACCCGCTGGTTATATATAGGTGAAAACCTCCAGACCACATCCTGAGCTCCTGTGAATCTAGACCTCATCAGCCACAGCCACACTGACAGGGATGGCATTTCCATTCCTGAAAAGTCCCTTGTCAGATTTTCCCTTGTGTATGGCATATTATGCCTTCTCAGGAACTCTGCTATGAAGTCTTCCCAAATAAAATATTTCTTTGATAACAACTTCCTGCAAAATTTCTAATAATGACTCTCTGAAGCTAAACTAAACCCATCAAATCCTTGCAATTTCCTAAAATCACAGAATCCACATGGTTGAAGACCTTAAAATTATCAGGTCCAATCCTCACCCAACATTTCCCTGTACACAGCTGTTAGGCTGTGTCCCAAACATCTTTTAAACACCCCACAGACTCCACCACTTCTCTGGGTAGCCTGTTACAGTACCTGATGGCCCTTTGGGTGAAGAAAATTTTCCGAATATCCAATCTAAGCCTCCCCTTGTACAACTTGAGGCCATTTCCTTTCATTGTGTATCTTGTTGCATGGGAAAAGAGGCTGGCCCCACCTCACTACAACCTCCTTTCAGGTACTTTTGGAGAGTAATGAGGTCTCCCCTCAGCCTCCTCCAGGATGAAGAACCCCAGCTCCCTCAGCCACTCCTTATAGGACTTGTGTTCAAGACCTCTCCAGCCTTATCACCCTTTTCTGGACACATTCCAGCACCTCAATGTCCTCCTTGTACAGCAGGGCCCAAAAGGGAACAATTTTCAGGATTCACGTAATATTGCACTTCATTCCTTGTGCTGCTTTGCCTCCCTATGTCCTTCAGGTGCACAGAAATCTTTGCTAATGCAACAAATAATAGTCAGACTGGGTCCCTTCTCCTGTTGACAGCCTGAATGATTTAGTAGTATTAACAGTTTGAACCAGTATCTCTTACCACTGAAGGATTTAAGCTGTAACCAAGGTAAATGGGTTACAGTGACCCTGGGACCCGTGGGTACAGTAACCCTGCTCAATATCACCTTCCCTGATGAAAGCATATGAAACCCTAAACATCTCTTCATCACCCAATGAAAGCTGATTGTCAGCCTACAGCACATTAATACCTCATCAGCTGACTGGTTAGCACTGCTTCAAAGATAAGTACTTTGGTGTGCTAGAAGGTTTAATGCCTTGGCTGTTTAGCCATCATAATGTGCAAATTTTTGTTTTGTTGTTTCTAAGTTTTTGGGTTTTGGTTTCTAAGTTTTAAACCAGCACAGATTACATGAACATATTTGTATAAGTGAAAAGTTGAGTCTATTTCTCATCATATGGCTTGATATTTAATGTTTAAATATTGCTTTTGTTAGGTATTAGCTGCATGCTTGTTCTGTACACAGCACAAGATGCATATCTAGTGCTTAGGAAGTAGCAAAGGTGGCAGATCTGGTGTGTGTTCTAAGGACTCTGGACCCAATTAATCATTTCTCTTGAGGTTTCCTCTATTTATGCCATGTATATTGGACAGGCTACCCTGTTACATTTCTGGTACAGTGGGCATGAGTACCTTGTAAGTACCTTGTTGTGAAACACTAGTTCCTCTATTATCCTCTGTGATGCATGAAACCATGTTTACCCCGGCCAGACAGTGTTTGGGACAGCTTGAGCAGATGGTTGTTTTGCTGTTTGGTTTTTTAATGGTTATATTTCCTTGCTAGACATGCCTCACTTGCTAGACGTGTGTGGCTAGCTGGAGTACTTCTCTGTGGTTCTACATGGACAGATCTTGGCACAGCTAACTGCTGTTATCATTGCTGTGTTTCTTGGCTGACTTTCCAATATTTCCAGTTCCCCTGATCTGACTGAACCTGTGATCTGCGAAGCTGTTTGGTTTGTCCTTTAATTTGACTTACCAAGCAGAAGTATGATTGATATACTATATTTGAAGTTAGTCAGGTAAAACTGTTCATTTATTGTAAGAAGGGAAGGGGAAGGACAAGAAGCAATGGGTGAAAAGTGAAATATAATACTTTTTTTAATAAATATAAAGCTTTTTTTAATTGTGAGGGTGATCAAATACTGAGTGACTTTGCCCAGAGAGGCCCTGTTGTCTCCATTCATGGAGACACTCAAAACCTAACTGGATATAGTCCTGAGCTATCTGCTTCAGGTGATTGTGCATGAGAAGGTTGACCAGAATGCCAGCCTCAGATAATTTCTGGTACTATGACGCTTTCACAATTCAAGCCATGCCAAACTGAGATGCTCAAGCCCAGAATCTGGACTGACAAGATTTTTCAGAAATTGGTTCATAGTGAAAGAAACATAATAAATTCAGGTGTTCTGAAGTCCAAAAAAAGCACAAGACCTTCTTTACATTTGCAGTGTTGTCATGCATAATGCTTCCTCCAATTCTGGGCTGCATATTCCCTTGATCACTCTCTGGCACAGAATCTAGCTCCATCCCCACAGAATACAGAATAGAATACAGAATTAACCAGGTTGGAAAAGGCCTTTGATACCATCAAGTCTAACCTATCACCCAACAACATCTAATCAACTAAACCGTGGCACTAAGTGCCTCATTCAATCTCTTCTTAAACACTTCCAGTGATGGTGACTCCACCATCTCCCTGGGCAGCCCATTCCAATAGTCAATCACTCTTTCTGTGAGGAATTTCTTCCTAACATTCAGCCTTAACCTCCCCTGGTGCAGCTTGAGACTGTGTCCTCTTGTTCTGTCACAGGTTGTTTGGGAGGAGACCAAATCCCACCTAGCTACAACCTCTCTTCAGGTAGCTGTAGACAGCAATAAGGTCTCCTCTGAGCCTCCTCTTCTCCAGGCTAAGCAACCGCAGCTCCCTCAGCCTCTCCTCATAGGGCTTATGCTCCAAAGCCCTGCACCAGCTTTGTTGCCCTTCTTTGGACACATTCCAGCAACTGAACATCTTTCCTAAACTGACGGGCCCAGAACTGGACACAGTGCTCAAGGTGTGGCCTAACCAGTGCTGAGTACAGAGGCACAATGACTTCCCTACTCTTGCTGGCCACACTATTCCTGATCCAGGCCAGGATGCCATTGGCCTTCTTGGCCACCTGGGCACCCTGGAGGCTCATGTTCAGCCTACTGTCCTCCAGTATCCCCAGATACCCCACTAAACTGCTGATGCTTATTTCTGTTCTTTTGACTTTAGGCCTGATTTATCTTTTCCTTTTTTTTTTTTTTTTAACTTCTTCCATGCCCCCTTTCTTCCTCCTGCCCCCCCTAAACCACCAAAATACAAACAAAAAGCCACCTGCAAATCACACACTGCTTTCTTCCAGCCTTTCAAGGAATAATTGCAGCCCCAAAGAATTGGTTTGCTTAGAAAGTGCTCAAAGAGTTTCTGAAAATTTGACAGTATCCCTGGAAACAGGATCTCATAAAGTACATGCTTTTGGGGATTGTCAATATGCAGGGAAATGTGACCCGTCTAAAAAGGATACTATTAAAATGCTGCTGGGGTAATCAGCAGTCACTTAACAGACTAGGAGACTTGCTGCACATTCTCTACTAGTCTTACCTTATTAGCTGCATTAAGCGAGTGGGAAAGCCTCAGTGTGGGCAGCTTTCCTCATTTTGATGTGCTTAATAAGAGTTAACTTTTTCAAGATGGTTCTTTTCTTGTAATTGAATCTGGAGAATAAAACTAAGCATCAGTGGACACAAACGGCAGAACTCCTACCAACTTAATTGGGATTAGGTTTCTTTGCATGTTTGAAATACTTTCAACTTTTTAAAGCCTTTTCTAATAGTGAATTGTTTGGAAGACTTCAATTTTGGTAAATAATTTCAGTTAGCAGGAGAAAAAGTCTGTAAACTTTGAAATCTGTGCACAAATCCAGTTTTATTTCAGTTACCTTTTTCAGTAGCTATATAGAATACTTTGGAAACTGGACATTAGCTGAATTAAGTAGGATTAGTCTTATTAAAAAAAAAAAACAAAACAAAGCCAAAACCAAAACACAAACATCTGCCCAATCAATTTTGAAAATCATTGTGCATGAGGCGATTTGCTGCTCCTATTTTAAACAAGATCTGACAAATGAAATTGTAAAAAACAAAACAAAACAAAAAGTAAAAAATGCACAAAACTGTCAAAATGGCCAAGCACATTAAAATCTAAAAGACTTAATTTAAAAAAGAAAAAAAAAAAGCAGCTGCTGTTAGTTGTATCTAGTGTACTACCCATAGGTACAAGTGACTGGAAGCTTAGACGTTTATATAGTTAATTACAGTGAGAGCATACATACACAGAGGCCTATTAAGTGTTGTCAGACAACGTTTAAAAACCTTAATTCTGATATTCTCAGTGTGGTATCAGAAGTGGAATCAAAAGGAGGCTAGAATCAGAAAACAAACTATTTAATTCTGACAGGAGCCTGAGAAAAGGCATCTAACCCCTGAAGTAGTTTATGGCACTAGTTAGCTTAGTGTCCCATAACTGGCATTCCCCTGGGTGGCCTGAAAGCTGCCCTAGTGTACTCCTATATACAAAGGTATAGAAATATAGCTAGCTGTAGGCCTTAGCCAAGCAAGTCTTCGGTCCCCATTTAAACATTCAGCAGGTCTTATGCAAACACATGCTGGTGCTTCTCAGTTGTTCTCCTGCAGCACTGCTGTCGCCTAGAAGAAAATAGGAGAGGTTGCTGTTTTGAGGAAAGAGTCACTCATCCTCTATTTCATGTTCTCAACACAGGCCTTTATTCAGAATAGCTTAGCACCTTAAAATACTTAGTGAAGTTATTTCAGTACTATGCACTATACACCTAACAAAAAATTACACTGTTCATTGGCTCTGTGTGACCACGAGCAAGCCTGTGGCAGAAGGATCAGCTGAGGAGTCCTTCCTCCTTCAGGCTATATTTTCTTCCCCAGTACTCTGCTTTACTTTCTTTTGACCAAAACTGCTCAAAAGTCTAATTCAGACAGGCTGCAAAGGGAAACCACCTGTCCCTGCAAAATTCCTGGTGGGAGGGACTAATGCTCTTTGACATTCAAGACAAAATCAGTTTTCTCTCAGTGAACTTTCACATTTGAATTCTCATGGTTTGCAACAGGATGGTATAAACAGTTACTTCCACAGGCAGGCCATGACAACATTGTATACTATTTCAATTATTAGGCCTATATATATTATTATTTATTTACTGAAGAGCTAGTTAATTAAGATTTTGTGATGGCCACTACGGATTTACCACAGTATTTTACCTGCAGAAAAAATTAAGACAAAGGAGAAGCACTGAATGTGCTTGAGCTAGGCAGGTCTTCTCACTCATAAAAGATACACAAGTATACTTTACATTACCCTTTTGGTATTTTTAACTTGCAGCTCTCTGTCTCCCTACATCCCTTTGAGATCTAGTAAGTAGAAGGATGAAATTCCAGTCAGGTTTCACTGAGACTAGAGGGGTTTTGTACTGTAAAGTCATTTCAGGAAGCTGGATAACCTAGACATGCTACCACCTTCTCCCTTACTGGAACTTCATTTACAGGAATTCATGAAAGTCCAACGATTAAAATGACCTCTCTTCTGTAAGCCAGATCCAGTTCCCAGCAAAAGGTACAAACACTGCCAGATGGTTACAGATCAAAAGTATAAAAATAGTCCTAGTCAACACTTCTAGCCTTGCTTGCTATCTTACATACTTCATATTCGATAAACACTTTTAAACAAAGCAAGCAAACACCAAATTCTTGCATGAATTTTGTTCAACATTTTTCCATGTCAATTTCACTTTAAAATTTGAAGTATAAATTTGAGTTTACTTTTTCAAAGATTTTTTGTACTCAGTAAGCCTGAAGTTTTGTTTCATCTGTTTGGTGAAATTGTAACCATGTAATGTGACAAACCTCAAAGGAATAATTTACATGGCACTTGTCAATTATGTAACTTTAACTGGATCTTACTAAGGGCTCATCCCAGGAAACGCCTGAGCACTGAATTTCTGGCCTCAGTGAAAGATGAAAATGTTCTGTATCTAACACAACCAAACAGTCTTGGAACCTCTGTGGCTGAACATCAAGAATCTGTCTTTTCTCCGCATGTAAGAAGTTATGTTTCCCAGTGCATGGAAGAGCACTAAAAGGAACCCTATTAAATTTTCCCAGATGTCCTAGCTTGGTCCCCCAAAGCTGATCTGAAGTGTTGGGTTTTTTTTTCCAGCCAAATAAAAGCTCACGGCATTGCTCAGGAATGCAGACAACAGCCAACCAGCCTACTCCCAGTCCCAGAGCAAGTCTTTCTGTCTTAAAGTTTTGATTTTAAAGAATTAAGCTTATTGAAGAATTCTTTACAGTAAGCTATGAAGGTTTAAAGCAGCTGAAATATGATGCTTTTTGGCAGAACAGTTTAGGCAGGAATTGTTACACATAGCTTAAGTTGGCCAAAACAATGCAGCTGCTTCAGAGTTTTCCATTGACTGGGTTGCATTTACCATCATTTGCTTCCTGATGAGCTTAGCTAGTAGCAAAATGCTCATTAACTCTCTTCTCTGCTCAGAACTGATGTCCTGCTGATTAAAGGGAAGCAAACTACAAATTAGGGAACTCCACAAACAAAGAGCAAATCCAGTAGTATTTCAAAACAGATTTTATGCTGGTGCCTAGAGAGGGATGGCCCGAGGAGAGGTAGGGCATACACAGGCAAGAGGTCAACCCCTTCACCCACCCCAACAGGGGCTCAGAACTCAGGGCCAGATGGGGAGCATTTTATCTTGAACTTACGCTGTGAGTCCTTTCTCCAAACTCACTGTAGAAGGTCATCTTGACTTTGTGCTTGTGTCCAGTCCTCTGATCAAAGGTGTTACAGCTGTCGAAGGGTGGGCTGTACAAATGCAGGCTTACAGCAGTCTCTGTGTGGCTTATGTTCTCCACACGGTGCAGGCCAATGGTGTCTACACCAGCAAGGGTGTGAAATAAGAGGTTGTGTTAACAGGAAGGTTTAATGAGGGTTTAATGCCTGGAAAACTACTTTCTAAACTGTACTGGTGAGAAAGCCAGTTAGGTATCCCCACACTTCTATGGGCAATGAATAATGCATTGGGGGGGTGGGGTGGGGTGTTAACTGTTGTTCTCTAGCAGATTCCTAAATACACTGGTAATTTAAAACACTTTCTCTCCTCCCACACTTTGTGTAAATTCTGGTTTATTGGCTAAAAGATAAAGGCCAACAGAAAGCCAGAGAAACCTGGGAAGATCACGCTACTAGCAATTTTCTAGCTATCATTCCCAAAGAACTTCAAGATTATTTATTTTCCTAGTAGGTGCTGTTGTTACAGATGCTCCAGAAGCAGGAGAATTTGTGTTTCTAAAAATTAGCAAGACATCTTACAAGGAAAAAGATTTTATATTGCTTATTCTTAGCCTGGTAACAGATATTAGTCACATTAGACGTCAGCAACCTGTATTTAGGGTACAGACTTGTGGACAGTGATATAGCTGTCTTCTACTGCAGGCATGTGTTTCTTAATTAATCCTTCCAGTCTATTAGTTTGGGGAACAGGCTTTTTATTTGTCTTTTCTTTTGACTAACATGACAAATTAGTACTGCCTGGAACATGTCCAAGCTCAACTGAATAGTAGCATAATTGAATATGTAATAAAACAGGGCACTATCTGTTGCATAGTTCCAATCATGTAATGGCTCTTTCTGTGATGATGGTATAGAATTCAACCTATTAAGTGAAAACATAAGGTATGAAGAATCACCTTCATAAGATAAATAATTAGTATCCTACACTAAAGTAGAATTTCTGAGTTACTTAAAAGGGACCTTGAATATAAATTTATGACCCTGCTGTGAAAAACAACTCAGGCCTTTGTACTTAAATTGATGCGTTATATAATACGTAGATCTGTATTGTGCAACATCAGTATGATACTCTGAGAATCATGAGTACACCCTTAACTTATGTAAGCCCTAAGTGTTGTTAACACAGTTTACCTAAATAGAGGTCCATAACTGAGGATGAAGCTTCCTCCAGCTGGGGAGTTCCCAAGCTCAGCCACACCAAGGCGTGTGCTTGAGGTTTTAACTCATCACATAGGCATATGGCCCCCTTCTCTGACACTGCCCTTTTTTTTTGGTGAAACTGTTGATGTTTAGCATGATGTGCAATGTCTTTCATAGCATCAGAATACATTACACATGGCTGGCCACTCCTAGATGGCCTCCAGTGTAGCACAAGGTGATGGTAGTTACACATATGTGTAACTACATACGTGTAAAGACAAAGATTTAGGATACCTTATGAGTCTTACTGGAGGCAAATTAGTTCTACCATCTGTGGAGGAAGGCAACTTTTTTTAGTAGATTGGGTAGACCTGAGCATCTCAGCTCTGCTGACGCTGCCCTTCAGAACTAGAATCTTTTGCTGATTTTTCAAGGAGTAGCAAAGAGGATCAGGACCTCTGCTCCTGGCTGGTCCATTTATTCCATAGCCAGCTTTCACTGTGCATTTATATCTAGGATCTCTATGACTGACCAACAGGATTGTTTATTTTCAAAAAATAAAATAAAATAAAGGTAATTTAGCTACTGAAAGTTTTTTTCCCTTATTTCCCACAAAATACTATTTAAAGTCTATATTCGCAAGTCATTTCAGACTGTCATTGGAGGGACAATGCCAAAGGTTGCTTGGCCTAGAGAAGCTACCCAGCATATTTAAGTATCAAGCCATTATTGCAGTGCCTTAAGTGTGAGGTAAAAGGATGTTTTTTATTTTTTTTACTGAATCTAAACACAGTTTTGTTCAGAATCTAGAGAGCCATGTTCTTAAACTGTATATAGATTAGCATTATAGTGTTGAAGTATTATAGAGTTATACTGTTAAAGGTAGTAGATAGCAAGCAGATGAACTCTTCTGTTAGGAATAAGACTCGTGGGTGGGTAGTTGTCAAAACAAGCTTAGTAGCTTACCATTGATATAGGCACATTGATTTTCCCTCAAAACACGTTCTGATTTCTTAATCATTTCACCATTCAATTTTTTCTCAGGCCATTCAAACAGAGTCTCCTTCAGATTCCCCTGGAGGATCTTCATGAAGCAGTGTGAATCAGTGTGGTCATGGATACTGCTATATATGTAGAAAGAATAACCGAACTCAGTCTGATATATATATGATTTCAGTACAGCAAACAGGACAGATAACACAGCATATTGTATCTGGACATAGCCCAAGACTGAAATGCCATTGCACAAGGGTCATGAACAAAAGTGGTAGGGAAAAAACATTCACAGTGATTAAGGTATGCCTACTTAATACCACTGCTTTAGAAACGTCTTAAGATAAGCTCACATACAGGAGAACGTGAAGAAAAGTCAGACACTAATTAACCTATGACTTTTCCATAGAGAAATACATTCTGGAGGGAGGAGGACAGAAAAATCTTCAGAACACACTCTTGTGGGCCAATAAGTAAAACAATGCTTTCTGCACTGACCCCAGGCAGAGGCTGGCATACATTTGCAAGTACGCCTGATACTTGCAGATCCACCATGCTTGTAGGAGAAATGAGCCATTTCTGCTTAATTTATATGGCCTCTTTACTGCTGTGGTGCACAGACATCTGCTGAAGAAAATGCTGTACCTCTCACTCTGATAGTATCAAGCACAGCCAGCTGCAGTAAGCTGTTCATTACACTAGCTTGGTAAAACATGAACAAAACAGCAAGGTCTGCTATGATTTGTCTGCTTCCTTGACCTGTCTCCTTATTCCAAAGTAGGTTTTAATTGCTATATTTGGAGAAATATGGGCTAGACACACAGTCTTGTTTAGGTTTTATTTTTTTAAACAGGTGACTAATGCTTATAGAAGTCAATGGGATCAGGACAAAGGGAGAGCTTTGCATTCATCAGGGCCAAAGGAGAAGGGGGAATCTGACTCTCTCAAACTACAGTGCTATCAGGTTTCATTAAAACACTTTGTACTTGTATATAGTTCAGTAAACAAATGTCAGGGTTTCTTACAAACTGAGATGCCAAGAGAGAAGACCTTGCTTCAGGCACAAAAGAGTTCACAAATGCCACGTTGTCACACATCTTCCACATGCCATGAGATCAATCTGATCCTCCTCATGGAGGAAGCAAAACCAGCTTGTGGTCTCAGTCTAGTTCTAGCAAATGCTCATCCAACTCAAACACAGTTTGACATAAATTACAGGATTTGTGGGAATAGGCTGGAAGGAGCAGAAGTGGTGGGTTTGGTTCCTATAGTTCTCTGAGTATAGAGTCACGGCTTCCCCTAGAGAACACTGTAAACATTTAATTGCATGCGCAATTAAAACAAAGAACTGTTTTAACATCTCCTTCATTTATCTATTTATAGTTATGAATGATCTGTCAAGACCTGCAAATTTTGTTATTCCATATTTTGGTTTATACAACAATTTGTGAAAGATCTTCCAAAGAACAGATCCCACCCTCACATTGGTATGGCTACCATCTATATACACAAGTCAGAAGGCTGCATCAGCAGTGTGGCCCATTTTGAAGGAGGAGATGGGATGCATGAACCTGGAAAAAAAGCCAAGTATTCCTGGAACGGGGCTCTCTCCTCACACCCTGCAGTCCTAACACAAACCTACTTTTCTTATCACAGAGCCAGGAGTTAAACAACATGAGAGAACAAAAACTATTTATACTGCACCAAGTCCTTCTTCTGCAACCATACTCTGTGGGATAGGTTGTACAGACCCTGGACTGACTGTATGTCTGGGACTAAAAAGCTTCCCTTGACAGAAAGGATGCTTAGATTTGCTAGAAAACCAGAGCAGTTTTAAGGGTACTCTAAAAATGTCGGTGAGATACAACTTTGCAAATACTCAGGACTGATACACCAACAAGAGCTCTGCACTGCTTAGTTTCCAGACACTTTTCTGATAGCTTCCACAGAGCTGATTGAATGTCTGTTTTTTCTTGACAGTGAAAGACACAGTGGCTTTATAGCTGTTTGCTAAAACCATAGACTTTGGATACGAACCTGCCATGACCTTCACCCCAGCACAAGATCATCAAGTTGAACTTTCCATTTCCGCTATCCACAAGATTCCTTGTATACCTGAAACACAAAGTGTTTTCTTTTTATTGTACTGATATGCCCATAAAACACCAAAATTGCACAAATGTGTTTGTGAAGGAAGGTTGAGACATATAAATACACTTTTTTTTTTTTTCCTTGTTCTTGAAGTTTTACTTGGAAAATTAAATTGTTTTAAATTTTATTTTATTTTTTACCAGATTTCTTTTGCTGGGAAGAAAAAACTAGACATATTTCATATTTTATAATCCTATTGGTTTTGAATAATGTAGATGATTGGAGTTTGGGAACTGTGTGTCTGAGACTAGAGTGGTAGACAGGAGCAAATCAAAATAGTTATTGAATGAAGTCACTCCAGCAGCTGGCTTATAATTAGAAACAGAAGACTGCAGTGAAACAAGAAAAATACATAATCTCATACTTTTGCAGCTCCTCTTCAGATATTCTTGGCTTTCCTTCTGTTACGCAGCACTCATTTGTACAAAGCCAAAACCCCAAAGAAACAATATGACAGACTTTCCATACACGGTTCTTTTAGTCTGTTACTGAAAGTTCTGTATATTGTATTGTAGCATCTGTCTGTGGATAAAATACCTGCAGAGTAAGTTCTGCTAGTATCTACTTGTAAATAAAGTTTATCATAACAAAATTTCTTTCAAAAAAATTTCATGTTATAACTTACAGGTGGCACAGAAGATTGCTCCTAAAGGCTTCTTACTGATGCTATAGACTGTGATTTGCTCACAGGACTTGAAAATATCTCTAATAGCAACATCTGATTTGGTTTTGTCATACTCTTTTGCAAGCCTTCCCCAAGCTGCCACTCATCCTCCTCTATTTGCTCTAGACATTACTTTCCATAGACATTGCTTCCCATAGTTGGGCTCTTCTGATCATGGCTGGTGCTTGTAAGCTGTCATGGTGCAAGTAACACAGTGAGACCTTCTGACTTGATTTTGGCTTTAGTCATGACTATATGCACTTTGCTAAGTGAAAACAGGTATTTAACAAGAGTGAAAGGACACCTTAGTCTTGCCTAAAAGATGCAGGCAGGGGCACATAGAAAGTGCACTGACGTCATCTGGGGTTCTAGTTAGTTTCCAGTGTCAACTGGATTTTTAGTTAGTTTCCAAATAAGACCATTCTATTTTATTCAAGATAGGATGCTCATGGTGAATTAATTTCAAAGTACAGCATATCCATCTATATGCTGCTTCTCACTGCATCCACAACTTGCATGTTACATAGGTACACATATTTTTACTGTGATGTCAGAACATAAGCAATCAGTGCTGGCATTTGACTGTGTTGTCATTTCTGTACTGTTATTTCTGTAGTGCTGTTATTTCTGTACAGTGGGTCTGGCTGGCCAAAATCAAAAGGCTGCCATGCATACTTCTAATGTTAGCACACTTTATTTTTCCCCATTCTTAATTCTCTGTGTTCTGTCACAAATTTTGTGCTTTGTTCTGGATGGAAGACAGTCAATGCAAGGTGAAAGGAGGCTAAAGAAGTCCTGCCATGCTTTCATGATGGCAAAGTTAAACAGAAAAATATGGGGGGGGAAGGGGGGGGGGTGGATTTAATTTTGGTTTTCTTTCTTTCTCTCTCTTCCCCCTTTTTTTTTCCCCTTTTTGGTTGGTTGGTCTTGTTTGGGGTTGTGTTTGTTTGCTTCATTGTTTTTGTTTGGTTGAGTTTTGTTTATTTTTCTTTGTTTTGTCTTTTAAAGGAAGTCGTCAATAAAATGTGTTTGTATTGGAATTTAAGGCAGGGAAGTCACCAGTGGCAGGAATAAATCAATTGTTAGCAAAGCTGGAGTGACTCAAAACCCTAATAGGTATCTTCCTTCCTCCTGGCAAACAGCAAAACCCATCGACCTCGGGGAGGGAGAGACCGAAGCGCAGTGAGCAGCCAGCACCGGCGCCTCGACAGACACCGAACACCCGCTTTGGAGGGGTCCGCCCCCCTACCCCAGCAGGCCGCAGAATCTCCGCGGGGGTTTCTGCTGCCGCGTTGCTTCTCCCCGGGCTCTTCTTCCCCCCACTTTTTAATCTTTTTGGTTGCATCGGTGTGTTTCTGTCCCCTCCGCGGATCATCCCCCTAACCAAGGCAGCACCACGCCTTAGCGGTCGCCCGGACACGGTCCTAGGGGCAGCTCCGCCGGTCCCCACCCTCCGCAGGACCGCGGCTGGGGGGGCCGCCGGTGCCCGCTGGTGTCGCCATTGGCCGGTGCCGCCCCGCCCGCTCCCCGCCCCCGCCCGGCCCCGCCGCGGGGCACCGCTGAGGTCCGGGGGGAGCCTTTTGCCCTTCGGCCCCCTCGGCGCTGCCGGAGGAGTTGTCGGCTGACTTCGGCGGGCGGCTGGTGGGGCGTAGCGGTGGACCCTGCTGTCTGTCTGCGGCTGTGCCGTGCCGCCGGCCCTGCTGGTAAACTGAGGGTCGCGGAGTCGCGGGCTGCCCGCTCCAAGACGTTTTGTACCTGTACTGGTCGAATTTGGCGTATTGTAGCCACTCCTCGGGGTTGCTCTCATACGACTCCATCAGCGCCTGCACCTCCTCCACGCTGACTTTGTCCTCAGCGAATATCCGATGGAGGATGCGGATCAGCTCCTCCAGGCTCTGCGCTTTCCACATCTCCGTCTGCACCGGCTGCTCCATCATCGCCGTCAGCCGCTGCCCCCGGCCGGCCCCTGCCGCCTCCCTTTATGCGCCGGGAGGCACGGCGGGAGCTTACCACCGCCCCGGCGGGCGGAGGGGCCGGGCGGTGGCGGGCGGGCCCGCCGCCAGCCGTGCCCGTCCCCGGGAGCGGGGCCACCGACCCCGGCAGGCGGGGGCAGCCAAAGCCTGGCACCGCCCGCCGCTGCCTCCCCAGCCGAGCCGGGGCCGTGCGGGGCCGGTCTGGCCGCGGCAGACAGCAGGCCTTTGGCTCGCTGGGGTCCCCGGCGGAGATAATGCGGAGAGGAGAAATGGCTGTCGCTGCCGGGATGAAAGCATCTCTGCCGCAGCTCTTCCTCTACCTGCCAGGCCTCTTTGTGTGCGCATCTCCATCCTCTTCGGACAAGGTCTACAGCTCACAAAGCCTGTCCCGCCTCTAGCCTTACACAAATGCATCCATCAGCTCCATTTTAAATCGAGATGAAACACAGTGGTAGCTAAGCGTCAGGGAACATTGCTACTGGTGGTTACCTTAGTGCAGCCTGCCTGTTCCATGAGGACTGTGCACTGTGTGTAGGACTTCTCTGATCCTTAGCATTCGGCACAACACCTAGAAATATAATGAATAGCCCAAGGGAGGCCAGGGTAAGGTGGCAGACCGTCTTTGCACTCTTCTTTCTGTCAGACCTATATACTGTCCGTAGAGCAAGCAGATGCCGTACTATCCATCCTCATTCCCAGTTCAGCTGTTAGTGAAATGTTTATTACTCCAGAATATTGACAGTGGAATTCACTGTTCATCATAGAACTGTAGAGATGCTTACAGTACTCATAGTTTGCAAGACCCTTAGAGACAGTTACATTGAGGAATTCCTAGCATACCTACTTTCTTGTCCCTCTTCTTGACCTGTGCATCAGGTAGGTGTGAGAAAAAGCAGCACCATTAATACAGCAGCTACAGCTTGGGAGGCTGGATGAATTTATGGCTTCACTGCAATGGGGAACATATTACCACTGATTTAAGTGGGGCTGAGATCCAGCACACTGGAGTGAAATGTGAACGAAGGCACTGAATAGTTTCCTTGTCAGGCACCAGCTCAGAACCTCTCCTGGGACACTGAAAGCAGACCCAACCTTATGACTACTTCTTTAATGAGTTGTGTTTGTGTGTGAATGTGTGAGAAGATTTCAAGCAGACTTTTTAAGGTCTGAGAGAACCTGAGGCCATCCTGAATCTCTGAAGTGCTATAAGGATACTCCAGTATTGGTATGAACAGCCACAATGTGGTTAAAGAAGAAAACATTCAGTCCCCCTGGAGAGAATTGTAGGTAATGAACAAATACAAGACCTTCTGTGGTAATTTGTTCAAACCCACAATTAGGAACAAGTGCATTTTCTTAGTGAAATTTGCCCTTAGGACATGTTGGGTGGTGTTAGAAGATGTTGCAGGTGAGTAGCATTTTTAATTTTTCCCCCCCTAGTATTTGAGTATTCCCATATAGATACCATAAAAATGGCTTTAGGTTGCAAAGTTAGAATTAATGTGAAACATCTTCTGGCATTTATTTCAAAGGCAGCATTCACTTTATTTTAGATGTTGTTTGGAACATTACCCAAAGGAATAAAATACCTTACAAGTTGTTGTAAGGATCACCAAAATGAGTTGCGAAACAACCAATGAGATGAGCTTTCAAAACCAATTAAAAAAAAATTTATTCTGATATTCCCAGGATCTAATTTAGATGATTTTCCAGAAATTATAATGACTCTCTGCTTATTCATACATCTATGTGTTTGGTAATGTTCTGTTATTTAAAACCAGGGGGAAAAAAAAAAACAACAAACAACCCCAAACAAACAAACAAAACCCCAGAAACCTCAGAGCTTCAATTCCTTTGCTTTAAATGATGCCTTTAAGCACTTATCAGAAAAGCAAAGTGACATTTTATATCTTCCCCTGTTACAAATGAAGGATCAGAATGTAGCCACCTCTTGCAGTTTTAAATTGCTGTTGTTTTTTGTTATAGATTACCTACATTATTTACCAATTTGTCAAAGTTTTCCTTGGTTACCAAAAACTTACATTTCTCCAGTAGTAACAGAAAATGCCTTTTTAATTTCCCCCCTCCCCTCCTAATACTCCAGTGACAGAAATAGCTCAAGGATATGGGCACATACAGCAAATAAGATTTTAGCTTAAGTCAGGCTATTTGTCACTGAACATTTAGAAACAGAAAGGAGCATTGGAATCCACATGCGTGGGAATTGTCTTCACTTTCTGTTGTGTTTCTATATTTATTTCTGAAAATCATATATTTATACCCCTGTATACACTATTACACACATTTTGAAGCAGATAGCACACTGAATCACTTCCAGCTGACCTACAATGCAGGTTGCACTACTGCAGCTCCTGTTCAGGAGCTGGACTACACACCAGCAACGGTTTCATAGAGAGTCACAAAGCAATGAAGGTTAAAAAAAACTACAGAAACAGTAATTTTTGATCAGAACTCTTCTCTATCAACACACTTCACAAATTAGGTCTCAGTCTTTGGATGGGACCAGTTCTCTCAGTCCTTGGCTTTACATGATTACCAGGTACTTAACAGTGTACTCCCATTAAATAATTTTGCAAGAATTGCACTTGCTAGTTCCTGTAATCAGGATCTTGTATTTTGTTTCTCTGATAAATGAGCTATTGATCTTTGCTTAATGATGGCACACCCTGGTGTTTCTTGGAAGAGATATGTAATTGGATTTGATTTTCTTGAATCTCTATGCTGCTATGACATCCATGGAATGACATGTGTGTATTTCATACTTCTGTGTTCAAAGTCCCTAAATGGGATATATCTTCTTTGGGCTAGAGAGAAAGAGCAAGCACATAGCTTCAAGGAAGAAGCATAAAGGTCTAAAGACTTTTCCTGTATTTCACGTTATGCAGCCCTTGTGAAAACCACAGAACCTCTGGGTTCACACAGAAGTGACTCATTCTTACATACCTCATGACGTAACTTTGTTGAGGGGCAGAGAAGAAACCAATAGCCCATTCTTGCTGATACACACACATTTAAAACCTTGCCATGGAAAACGGGACTTTGGGCTTTAATGACAAACCTCTTTATGGGCAAATGCACAACCACTCAGAAGACAAGTGTAAGCACTTCAATCATTGGACATGATGTTCTACTCCAAGAGAGGCTTAGCCAGCTGAAGTGCCTGAGCATATATTTGCATCTCACCTCCCATTGAGGTGCACCTCACGGGGGTTCTTCACGTGACTTACTAAGGAAAATCTTTAATTAAGATTGAGGGAATTAATAACCTCCAGTGTTCATATACTGATCCTGAATATGTAGCCTGGGACTGAAGACTTTATGATGCATCTTGTCATTCCAGATAAAAATTGTGGGCAAGTCAAAAGTGGCATCCAAGTTGGTCAAATCCTCAGACTGTTGTGGCAATAACTACTCTGTGTATCTTCAGTCTGTTAACCTGTACAGATTTGCATTTGCATCACCTCCTCCAGGTACTATGGCTTTCAGCCCTTTACCAGTGGTATTAAGTCCCTCTTCACCTAACTTCTTGTTTGTGAGGGAATTCTTAAGAAAAAAGCTGGATCTGCAGCTGTAGTGCAAGTTTGGGGGCTACACAACTCAATGGTAATTCTTTTCTGAGGAAGCTGAAGAAGACATTTTGTCATGCAGATCCTAATACAGCTAAAAGGTTAATAACCTGCACCATGGAATCTGACCTTACCAAAATACAACATTGTGTTGTGCAGTCCCAAAGCATTATAAGAGAGTTTCTGCTTCTTTCTTTAAGGACTGCATCCTGCATTTGAAAACCTGGAGTGCTTCCAGTCAATAAAACCTAGAATTCCATCCCTTGTACTTCACATAAAGGTCTTTGAACTCTTGGAAGGATACCAGCTTTACCAAAGAGAGTTTTTGGGTTATAATCATGAGGAAACATAAGTAAATGTTTGTTACAAACGTCACTCAGATTGCTACTTGGAAGGAATACACTAAAGTAGCCATTCCCAAACTCTGATCTAGGGGACCAAGTTCAATAATTATGGAGCTCTACATCCAAGTGGGATGACTCCTTCTGGGGCTTTGGAACAACACTGCAGCTTTTCCTCGGCCATATAACCTTGGAGGTGAGACTGATTCCTCAGTACAAAACCTGCTGCTTGCAGTGATTCACAAAAATAAGCTTGAGAAGAAATTGTATCAGACATAGATCAGGCAGTGAAAAATCAGCAGGCTACAAAATGCACTAATCAAGGAGTGAAACAAGGGCACCTCTAACTGCTAAACAAAACATACACAGGTGAAGGGGAGGAAAAATAACTACAGTGAAGAGCTGTGAGGCACTAAACCACACAGTGCAGAACAGATCAAACTGATTTATTCCAGGAATCCTCTTTTGGAGGAAGGTTAGTACACTATGCACATTATAAATAAAATATAAAATATTGACATTTCTCTCTGTGAGAAAAACACTCTAAAATAAGGTTCAATTTCTTTCAATTTGTGGTATTTATATGAGAAAACTAAAGTGCTGTCAGGTCTTCTGTGCACTGACAATATTTACTGTATATTTTTCTGTTTGGAGCCCTTCTCCTTGAGGTTTCCTCTTTCAGAGCTAAAGAGCTCTTAATGTGTTTTAGTTCCCAAGAGTTACTGGGGTTATTAGTTCTGCTACCAAACTGGGTTTGAGGGAAAGACATTTTGTCTGCTTTGATGTCATATACTGATTTTTGCAATTGGAACATGTAACTTGAACCTCCCCCTCTCCCCCCTTTCTTTTTGTGATTAAGCTCCTCATGCAATTACAATTTAACACTACAAATACCTATCCATTGGATGGAGTGAATAAACAGGTTTCTCATGGAATTTTCCCACAAGATACAGAGCACATCAAGACTGCTGTACATTTTCCTAGATCTTACTTATTAATGTTTGTCACCAACTTTCAATAAGGAAAGGTATGAGTGCATTGAGATTAGTACTTCCTTGCCATCTGCAACCTGCATCCTTAACAAAAAAAGGTGCTGAACCTAGATATTGGTAAGCATTTAGAGCAAGCCTGTATGGAGGGAAAGCTGAAGAAGTATTTAGGAATTCAGAGTCTGCTCCTGAAGTTGAAAGAGGGACAATGTTTTTCCCCTCAACAAGCAATGTTTTTTCTTGAATGTGCACACTAATTTGTATCAACTAACAAATATCGCAAGGAATGATCTCTAGCACAGTGGCCAACTTGCAAAGAACAGTTTGCATCTTACCTTTTAATCTTTGGAACAGGCTGGACACGTCCAAATGCCCACCAGAAACAGTGTCTTGCCAACTTTTGAATTGTGTGCAGGCCAAAACCTGTGCCAGCAGCTGTTCTACCAAGTAGCTGTACAGATGACTGAACTACAGTGCCCCAGAAAAATCTTCTGGCACTGCTGACTGTAGTGACATAGATGTAGTATGACTGGCTCAATATTAAGCTTTTAACATATTTATTTTGGTCTCCTCAGTCAATAATACAATTCATTTAACCTTTCTTAAGGATCTATTTTAACATTAAAAAACCTCTAAATGATTTTTTTTTCCTCTCTAGATATTTTGACACCAAGTCTAAAGTTTTAGGAGTAAGATATCATGAAATGTACTTGAAATCTGATGGTATTACAGCTGTTAAAGCAAGTGCAGAGTAGGGACAAGAAAAATACATAGAATTTTATGTTACTTAGTCCTGGGAGTATATTGAGTATTATACTAAGGAAAGCTGAATCAAGGTCTCAGCAAATAAGAGCAAATACATTTAAACTTTTTTGTCAAATAATGTTCATGATCCAGTGAAAAATAATACCAAACCCACTTCTTTCTTTTCAGTGCCCTTGGCATTTTATACAAGGCTGTGATAGTCATAATCATGATGAAAAATGCAGAGGTAATGGCATTTTTCTCTCCTTCCTTTGTGTCATTGCCAAGTATGAGGATGTTGCAGTACGTAAGTGCTTGAGTAACCTTTGCACAAAATCCTTGAAGAGTAATTAAGACTTCAGGATAGTAGAAAACCCAGCATAAGCCTGAAGTTTGTGTAGCTAAAAGCAGAATTTGATCTGCAAAATGAGCATGAACAGCAGCAATGGATAAATAGAAGCTGCTTTAGTGTTGAGTGGTCTGCAGAACAGATGTGTGAACTTCCAGCACCCCTCTTTGACTTTACTGTAGATCGATCAGTACATTTCAAAATTATGTTGTGTGGATAATTAAGACACATCTTCTGTTAATACCTTAGCAGTAATTCTTCAGCTCATAAAAGTATGGCATTTGCTCTATATGCATGACTATTATGTCACTCTTGTAACTTCAGATTCACTTAGTTGTGTCATGTTTTCCATGTGCTTTTAAGACTACTGCAAGTTACAAATCAGAAATTTATAATGGTTTAGAGACCAGCATTAATTACCTGAAGAACAGTTAATATAAATAATGCTTCCCAGTTTAGAAGGTTTGAACTTGATGATCAGTACCTTCGAAATAAGAAAGCTTATGGTGCCCAGCACTATTTTTTAGTATCAGGACATTGTATTGTAAGGCCATTATTTTTCCCTTCCTATATTTATCTTTATCTCTCAATCTTTAAAAATTAATTTATCAAATTTTCCAATCTGCCTATTCTGTTAATTCAATTATATAAACCCAAGTGAATTAAATTTTATTACAAATATTGGATATTTCAGTACTGTAGCATGTCTAAGTGGAGCACAATACTCTAAGTCAGTCTACATTTTTTTAGACTTCTACAATACTCACAGGCTTGCCCAAAATGTGAACCTTTACTTTCAGATCCTTCTTCCTCCCACTCTAGCAACTGAAATCAATTAAAACTACACAGTCAATGCTTTTACTCAAGGCATACTGAAATCAGAGAACATATTTCATATTTTAATTAAGCTTCTGATGTTTCAAATTTACTGGAATTATTCTTTTTGAAGAGGTATGTAACCTACATTTCAAAGCATTCCAGGATCATCTGTAATTTTAGATACTGTAACTGTCATTTTCCAAAATATGAAATTTAACATGAAATTTGTCTTTTGCAAATTCCACAAGCAACATTTATTTCACCCAGTACATTCTGTATTTAACATGTTTGGAATCTACTCCGTTACATAAGAATATGCACAAGGAAAACTTTCTGACACTTAAACCAGTCACAACCTGACTTCAGACAGATAAAGCCCATCATGTTCCCAGAAAGAAACAAGCGTTGGCTGGCTCCCTGATGTGAGAAGGTACAAAACTCCAAGAGTAACAATAAGGACTCCCTGTAAGGGAGGTACCTGGCATTATTAGTAGAATTGAAATGGCAGTCATTAAGCAGAATAAAGACAGCCGTGTAGAGCATTCAGGAAACAGAATGCAAGAGCTGGATCAGGTGTCACTGTACACTGGTTAACTAGGTGGGCCAAAAACTAATTAGTAGGGGTTAGAGAAAAGTAAGAAACAGAAAAATGCTGGAGCAAACATTAATAAATAAACATTGTTCAAGAAACAAGCCAAATGTTAAACAAATGAGTAATTAAAATCTCCATGATACCTTGCAAGATACAATTACTTGCATTTCTCCTTCACCTTGAGTTCCTAGAAGGTTGGGGCTTTTTTGAAGACTAAAACAAAAACCTGCCTCCAAAACACACCTACCAAACTTCTTGCATCACTTCTGAAGAGCGTATTTGCAGTTCTATCAGTAGTTTCATTTAAGATCAAATGAGGTGAAAGGCACCAATAGAACATGTTTTGAAGAGCCAGACTAGTAGCTTATCTTAGGTAAACATACTGCCACACAGAATGAACTACTTGTATTTGTAAAGCTGGCAAGTGGGCCTATTACGAAAAACGTTCGTGGAAAAAAAAGAAAGAAAGAAAAGAACTAGGAGTAAGGATACCAATTCCTTTTTCCTCGTGTACCCTCTAGTGGCTATGCAAAGTCACACTGCCTTCACGGGAACCCAGAAGGCAATTTCCTCAAGACAAAAAGCAGCGCCTACCTCTGCAGTAGTTGTCTTAATTGTGCCGTGTTGCCTTAATCCACGTTCAGGTTTATCACTTACAAAGTGCTAAAATACAACCAGTTACTTGCACAGTGAGCATTCGGGACACACACCTGTGTCACTGTGCCGAACATGCGATGCTGCAGGCGAACTGCTGCAATATCAGTGAGTTCAACTGAGTGTTACTTCTCCAGAAGTCCTCTAAAGGTGGAAACAGTGTGATGCACAGCTTGCAGAGACCACGTAAGAGCCTCTTGGATGTGAAATGGCAGCACACGGCTCAAGACTATTGTACAAGCATGTTTCAAACTAGAACAGGCTGTTTTGCCTGTGTATGTGCCGAAGAAGTCACTTATGTCAGGGACAAAAACTGTTATCCAGCAAAAGAACACTCTGCAAGCAAATAGCTGACATTCAGTTTAGTTCACCTCAATCAATCATAAAAGGTTTTACAAGACAACATTTAAATTAAATCCACAAAACCCAACCCCCATACTCAAACTCTTCAATCCCTCCAATAAATAAAAACAAGCATCAGTACTCTACACAAGGAACCAAACATTCTCCAGGATGAGAAAAACCAAAACCATTCCTCATGTTATGACTTAGTAACAGGAAATAAAGTGGTGATGAAACATGCAGCTGCTGAAACAGGAAAGTAACAGCATCCAAAAGGAGAATATATAGGAAAGGATTTTAGACTTTCCTCTCACAAGAATGCTACTGGTTGAAAGGGACCTCTGGAGATCTAGCCCAACCACTCTGCTAAAGCAGGTGTGCCTAGATCAGGTTGCACAGTAATATATCCAAGTGGGTTTTGAAAGTCTCCAGAGCAGACTCCGCAACCTCTCTGGGCAGCCTGTTCCAGTGCCACACCGCCCTTAAAGAAGTTTTTCCTTTTGTTTAGGTGGAACTTCCTGTGTTCTAGTTTGTATCCATTGTCTCTTGTCCTTCCACTCAGCACCACTGAAAAGAGCCCAGCCCCATTCTCTTGATTTCATCCTTAAGACATTTATAAATTATAAGATGCCCTTGGTCTTCTCTTTTCCAGGCTAAAGAGCTCTGGAAAAGAGGTCTCTCTTTCTCCATTAACTGAAGATGCAACAGCTAGCTGCATCATTGAACTAATGGCAACAGCCACTAAAGAAACATTTTGGCAGCTGCTGAAGTGTCCAGCTTTCAACAAACCACTACACAATTTGAGCAAGAGGAAAGTATGTCTGAGGCCTATCATTATGCTGCACCATATAAATGAGGTACTTATACTACAAACACAATGAAGGAACATCATGAAGTAATTACATTATAAACCAAAATGTTAAGAGGAAAAATAATATAATTTAAACACCCCCACCCCCCCCCCCCAAAAATACTGTCTTGAAATGATGTGAGATAACATTTACTCCATGGAAGATTTCACAAGTAATAGAATGCACACAACAGATGCGTGATTTATTTCAGCAGAGAGGAGGCAGTCCAGGAGAGTCCTGGAGTGCATGGAGGACTGCTTCCTGACACAGCTGTTAAGTGAGCCTACCAGGGGACAGGCTCTGCTTGACCTGCTGTTCTCCAATAGAGAAGGGCTGGTGGGAGATGTGACAGTGGGAGGCTGCCTAGGGTGCAGTGACCACGAGATAGTGAATCCTTCAATATGCAGGGAGATAGGGAGGAGCACCAAGAGAACCCTCACCTTGGACTTCCAGAGGGCTAACTTCAGCCTGTTTAAGAAACTTATTTGCAAAGTTCCCTGGGTACCAGCCCTCAAGAACTGAGGGGTCCAGGATGGTTGGACCTACTTCAAACAGGAGCTCCTGAAGGCACAGGAATTGGCAGTTCCCATGTGCCAAAAAATGAGCCGGCGGGGAAGGCAACCGGCCTGGATGAGCAAGCAGCTCCTGGAGGATTTAAGGGAAAAAAAGAGGCTGCATCACCTTTGGAAGGAGGGGAAGGCTTCTCGAGGTATATTTAAGGAAGTTGTTAGATTATGTAGGAAAAAAATTAGAGAGGCAAAGGCCCAGTTGGAACTGAAGCTGGCCACCTCTGTCAAAGACAATAAAAAGCATTTTTACAAATATATTAACAATAAGAAGGGCAGGAAGAACCTGCACTCCTTATTGGACCTGGAGGGGAACACGGTGACTGAAGACAAGGAAAAGGCTGAGGTCCTGAACACCTTCTTTGCCTCAATTTTTAACAGCAAGGCAGGAGTTCAGGACGAGTGGCCTCCTGAGCTGGGTGATGGGGTCAGGGAGCAGAGTAATGCCCCAGAAATCCATGAGGAATTAGTTCAGGACCTGCTGAGCCACTTGGACACTCACAAGTCCATGGGACCGGATGGGATCCATGCTAGGGTGCTGAGAGAGCTGGCAGATGAGCTGGCCAAGCCGCTCTCCATCATTTTCCTCCAGTCCTGGCTCACCGGTGAGGTGCCAGGTGACTGGAAACTGGCCAATGTGGTCCCCATCCACAAGAAGGGTCAGATGGAGGAACCTGGAAACTCCAGGCCAGTCAGCCTGACCTCAGTGCCAGGGAAAGTGATGGAGCAGATTATCCTGGCGGCAATAACTGCACACCTGAAGGATGGCCAAGGGCTCAGGTCCAGCCAACATGGATTTAGGAAGGGCAGGTCCTGCCTCTCCAACCTGATCTCCTTCTATGATCAGGTGACCCATCTGGTGGATGTGGGGAGGCCTGTGGATGTGGTCTACCTGGAATTCAGCAAGGCCTTTGACATCATCCCCCACAGCAAACTGCAGGCCAAGCTGTCAGCTCGTGGCTTAGACGACAACACTCTGTGCTGGGTTAGGAACCGGCTGGAGGGCCAAGCCCAGAGAGTGGTGGTGAATGGTGCCACATCCAGCTAGTGGCCAGACACCAGTGGCATCCTCCAGGGATCAGTGCTGGGCCCCATCTTCTTTAATATCTTCATTAATGGTCTGGATGAGGGGATTGAGTCAGTCATCCACAAATTTGCAGACACCAAGTTGGGAGCAGATGTTAGTCAGTTAGAGGGTGGAAGGGCTCTGCACAGGCACCAGGACCAACTGGACAGATGGGCAGAGTCCATCAGGATGGCATTCAACAAATCCAAGTGCCAGGTGCTGCACTTAGGCCACAGCAGAGCTATAGACTGAGGTCAGAGTGGCTGGAGAGCTGCCAAACAGAGCGACCTGGGGGTGCTGACTGCCAGCCACCTAAACATGAGCCAGCAGTGTGCCCAGGTGGCCAAGAAGGCCAATGGCATCCTGGCCATTCCTGGCATTAGGAATAGTGTGGCCAGCAGGAGCAGGGAAGTTATTGTGCCCCTGGACTCTGCATTGGTTAGGCCACACCTTGAGTACTGTGTCCACTTCTGGGCTCCTCGGTTTAGGAAAGACATTGAGACACTTGAACGTGTCCAGAGAAGGGCAACAAGGCTGGGGAGAGGCCTTGAGCACAAGCCCTATGAGGAGAGGCTGAGGGAGCTGGGGTTTTTTTGCCTGGAAAAGAGGAGGCTCAGGGGTGACCTCATTGCTCTCTACAACTACCTGAAAGGTGGTTGTAGCCAGGAAGGGGTTGGACTCTTCTCCCAGGCAACCAACACCAGAACAAGGGGACACAGTCTGAAGCTGCAACAGGGGATGTTTAGGCTGGAGGTGAGGAGAAAGTTCTTCACAGAGAGAGTCATTCATCATTGGAATGGGCTGCCCAGGGAGGTGGTGGAGTCACCGTCCCTGGAGGTGTTCAAGAGGGGACTGGACTTGATGCCGTGGTCTAGTCATGAGGTCTGTGGTGACAGCTCGGACTCAATGATCTTTGAGGTCTCTTCCAACCTTGGCGATACTGTGATATGTCAAAATGAAACTGAATCCCAGGTTACACAGTAAACATTGCATTTAATAAATAGGAACTTCTGTCTTCAGTACAGCATACAGTGACAGAACTATCCAGCCAGTCCTCCACACAGTCATGAAAATTTCCCTTCAGATACAGCAATAGAGAACTCAGCAACAAGAGAGCTGCCTCTGCTCTATACAAGGCAGATGCATATTTTTATCTACCTCAGATGTGCAGAGAGAAGCTGGATGATCAGGTAGCTTAAATAGCTCTTCTTTTGTGCTACTTGTCTGCATCGTTATAAATGTACAGTCACAAGCAGAAATGCAAAAACTTTTCTTTCTGTGTTTACAGGTGAGTTTAACAAAGTTAGTCCCTTTTCCATTCATGAAGACACCACCTAAACAACCGTATTGTCACTCATCCCCATGCCTGAGTTTTGCAGTAATGCAGTACAAGTTTGCCATCACTTCCAAAACACTGCAAGGAGAAAACAAACACAACCAAGAGCTGTTAGATTATTCGTGGGCTAGCATATACATGAAGCAAAACAAAGCCCCCACCAGATAATTGTGTTGTGGAGCACTGTTATCAATAACAAAGCTCTCCCTCATAAAGACAGGCATGACAACACAGTACACATGAAGGAATGCATTTCCAGACATCTCTTTAAAATGTATTCTTGCAGATTTGTGATTATCAACTACATTATACTAAAAGCAAGCTATAAGCAGCATAGCTAGGGGCAAGTACCAGAAGTGAACTGACCAATTCTCCTAAGGACATTACAAAAGGATATTTAAGATGAAAATCACCTCATAGAGGGTCCCAACTTCTTGGTCTGGAGATGGAGCAAAAGACTGGTTTACATATATGAACTGTAAGAAAAGAAAACAGAAGATGGAGATCTCCTATAGATTTTATAGATCATACAGAAGAAACATTTTGCAGACAGAGGTGAGTAAATCTGTGCTCCATTCCCCGTTTACTTAGTAGGCTTTACAATCCACATCAAAATACCACAAATCAGCATTGTCACTTCAGGGTAGAGGAGTGACCTGACTTCCAGAAGTGAGCTCTGACAGGCAAACTAGTCCAAGCCAAAGCAAATGTGTTGACTTCCTACAAATTGACCCATTAGTCTCCCATACAGCAGCGTAAGGTGAACCGGTTTAGTTCTTCCTCTCATTTCAAGTACCCAAACCATTTTGTTCTTCCAAACTTACTTTGGTCAGAAGAGCAGACACAAAAAATAAAGTTATTTTGCCCTTTTTGAAGTCATCCTTCTCCTGTCCTGCTGCAAATGTATATAAAAATAATGTCAATAAGGGCCTGGGATCTGCAGTGTGAGATAGCAATGTGTAGTAGGGTAGCCTTGGGAAAAACAAACTCCACAATTTCCAGGTGAAAGAGAGAGCTAGTGAAGCTATGCCTACATGCTCAAGTAAGAGCCTTCAGACCAAAATCAAAGTGATTTCATCTACACTTTACCTACACATTTGATTGTATTGCTGAGTCTAGCTTTAACTTTGAACCTTAAATGAAAACTTTAAAATGTATGGATGTTAAGAGCTTAGTTCTAATCACAAATTAGTACAATCATATTTCTGAAGTCAATTAAATATGAGTCAATTTGCCCAGGTGGCCAAGAAAACCAACAGCATCCTGGCTTGTATTAGAAACACTGTGGCCAGCAGGAAAATGGAGGTGATCAATCCCCCTGTACTCAGCATTGGTGAGGTCACACTGAGTATTGTGTTCAGTTCTGGGCCACTCACTACAAGAGATTGAGCTTCTGGAGTGTGTTCAGAGAAGGGCAATGAGGCTGGTGAAGGGCCTGGAGCACATGATCACCGAGAGCTTGTGAGAGAGCTGGGGTTGTTCAGTCTAGACAAAAGGAGGCTGAGGAGAGACCTCATTGCTCTCTACAGCCATCTCATGGGAGGTTGGAAAGAGAACAGAGCCAGTCTCTTTTCCCTGGTAACAAACGACAGGACTAGCGGAAAAGGTCTCAAGCTGTGCCAGAGAGAAGTGGTAATGTCTACTTTGAGTCAGTTTTACTGGTGGTAAACACTTACTTTGGTTTTGCCAAATTTCCTGCTAAACACAATTTAGATCAGTATTGTAGAATGGTTTGGTTTGGAAGGGAACTTTAAAGGTCTTCTAGTCTAATCCTGCTGCAGTACACAGGGACATACTTAACTAGCTCAGGTTGTTCTGAGTCCTGTTCAGGATGCCCTAGAATGTTTCCAGGAATGGAGCACCTACCACCTTTCTGGGCAGCATGTTCAGACCTGAAATGATTCGAGATTATGGAGTGCAAGGCAATCTCATGGAAGTACTTTGCATGGCTGGCAGATCAAAAGAGGAGATTCTCCCCCTTTATTCTGCTCTTGTGAGACCCCACCTCAAATACTGCATCCAGTTCTGGTGTCCCCACTGTAAGAGGGATATACATCTATTGGAACAAATCCAGAGTAGGCCACAAAAATGATCCAGGGGCTGGAACACCTCTACTATGAGGACAGTCTGAGGGAACTGAGATTGCTCAGTCTGGAGAAGACTCCAGGGGAACTTTAGAGCTGACTTCCAATACCTGCAGGGATCCTACAGAAAGGCTACAGAGGGACTTTTTACAAGAGTGTCCACCCACAGGACAAGGGGAAATGGATTTAAATTGAAGAATAGATTTAGATTGGATTTTAAGAAGAAATTCTTCACTACAAGGGTGGCAAGACCCTGGAATAGATTTTCCAGAGGTTGTGGATGCCCTCTCCCTGAAGATGTTCAAAGCCAGGTTGCCCCCATGGCAGGGGGGCGGATTAGACAATCTTTGATGTCTCTTCCAGCCTAAGTCGTTCCATGGTTCCAGTGTTTCACCATCCTCATTGTAATGTATTTCTTTACATAGTCTAAATAACCCCTCTTTTAGCTTAAACCCACTAATCCTTTTCCTGTCATAACAAGCCCTGCTGAAAAGGCTCCTATAAGGTCTCCCTAGAGCTTTCTCTTCTTCACAGTTGAACTATGCCCACTCTCTCAGCCTTTCTTCACGGGAGAGGTGTTCCAGCCTAGGTGCTCAGATTCAAACAATCTGCTGCTAGGTGTGACGGCCTAGGCCCTGGGTAAGCGGAGCTCCCAGCCACAGCTGGCTCTCAGCCTCTCCCGTTGCATGCAGAGCATGACGGGCCTGGCTGCCAGATGCCCGCACATACCAGCTGCTCAGAGGCCATCAGCTTGAGGAACTTCTTGATGAAGTCAACGAGACCCTGGATTGTCCGGGTACGCTCCACAGCCCATTTCTTGGTCTTCATAATCGGGGTATCGCCCACGGCCTTCAGCAAAATATCAACTGCAAGGGGAAGGGGAAGGGGAAGGGTGCAAGTTAACACCGCCGGCCGCGGCCCCACCCTCTATCCCCTCATTGGCCAGAACCACCGCTCCCACTGGCAATTGGACAATGTACCTGCCCTTCACCGCACAAGCCCGCCCGCCCACCCAGATAGTGACTTCTCGCTCTATTACTTTTCTTTTTGTGTCGCCGGCTGGCTCCTCGGTGCCCGGTGATCCGGCCGGAGGGGGAGCCGGCTCGGCAGCCCCAGCTGCAGCTCCTCCTTCCGGGGCTTCCTCCCCGCCCTCGGTTCGGCCCTCGCTCTGAGGAGAGGTGAGGGGCTGCTGCTGCTCCGCTTCCGCCATGCTGATCCCAGGGCAAGGGAAGTTGCGTCATGCGCAGCCGCTCCGCAAGGCGTTTTGTCCCTTGCGGGACACCACCTTCCTGTCAGCTGATGGGGTGGGGTGGGGTGTGGGGGAGTGTCACGCGTGGCAGGATCTGCTCTCCCACTAAGGGCCGTGGGTCGCCGGCGACGTGGTGCGCGCGCCCCGCTGCTGCCGCCACTCCGAGAGCACGGGGTGGGGGGAGGGTGCAGAGGTGGGGAGGAGGAGAAGGAGAAGAAGGAGGAGGGGCACAGAGCAGCGAGCCAGGCGGCTGCCGCCGCCTCAGTCCCACCATGATCAAAGCCATCCTCATCTTCAACAACCACGGCAAGCCACGGCTCTCCAAGTTCTACCAGCGCTATGTACGGGCGGGCTGGGGCCTGGTTGCTGAAGCAGGGGCGTGGGGAGGGAAGGGCGTTCGTCCTCCTGAGGCGGCGGGTTTTTTTTCTTGCCGTACAGCCCCTCAGTTCCCTCAGGACCGTCGGTTCCGGCGTACGGCCGGGGGCGGGGTGGGGTGGTTTGCGCGCAGGTACCAGTCCTGGCTCAGTATTGCTGCTTTCGCTCTGCTAAGGGCGGCAGCGTGGGCCGAGTGCGTGGGGAAATGGAGGGTGCTGAGACCTCGTTAAAAAGGAGTCAATAAGGAGGATGAGATTCCGGGAAAAGCTGTTTTCCTAGCCAGTGTTATTTTCATGGGAAATAGACCTTTAATAGTACTGAAGGTGAAGAAAGAGAGTCCTGTTCGACGACAGGACTTCTCTGAGCTCCTTTGTTGAAGGGCAGCTCAACTCTGCCATGCTTTTTAGCCTGACTTCAGGCGTCTTTGATGTAGTGTCCCGTGTCTTCATGGTATGGCAGAGGCGTTAGCATTGGGAAGAAGTTTTGTGGACTGAAAAAGCAGTGCCTTTCCTTTGGAAACTTTCAGAGTACCGTAAAAATGCAACTGACATGAAAGAGAAATTAAATAGAAGAGTATATTTGTTTACATGGGCGAAGGCAAGTATCAGAGCAGCTCTGAAAATCCTGCACAAGCACTTGATCTGAATGAAGAGAAAGTGCAGTCACAGAAAATTAAGAAACAGTGTAGAAACAGGTGATTTAATTGAAGCAGAAGAGATTATGTTTTGATAATTTTCTATATTTCCTGGCAAATAGGCTAAGCTCTGTACAGACCTTGGGCCATAAAACACAAGAAAAAAACCTGATGCTTCCCAGAATTGTGGAAACTAAATACGCTTTTTCAGTAGTGTTATTACTTGTTTGCATTTGTGGCCACTTATTTGCACTTCTGGCTATTACACAAGTCATATTTAACTTTATTATAAGGGACGTTTCTTTCTTTTACATCTCTGCATGTTAACAATGACTGTGACACTTCAGCAAGGACTAACTGATATAGGGTCATTGCTGTGGATGGCTGAATTTGAGCCCTTCTCCTAAGTCAATATTGGCAAAGTCTTACAGATATCTGTGAACCTGTTTTCTTATTTCTCATCATTTTGGGGTTACCATTTCTAATTAAAATTAAGGTGGAATGTTCTTGCCTACACAGTGATTAGCATTGCCCTTGTGTGCATTCTCACCCTGCTCTTGGTAACCTCTATTACAGTATCTTGCTAAAGAAGTTTTTCTTGTTTGTGGAGGTAGCACATAGGTAGATGAAAGGCCTCAAAAAGGTACAAAGCTTATATTAATGTGAAACAGTTACTTGCTATTCTCATATTCCATTCAAATATAATTGTTGTTTTGTTTCTTGTGACACTGTTGTGTAATCCAAGTCCTGGGAGCAAGAAGGAGAGCAAGGAATGGTGGGAGGATACCTGATTTTTCTTGTCTACTCCATTCTGGTTTACTGCTGTCATAAATGGAATTAAAGATCCTCAATGTTTAAAGTAGGGTAGTATGTCTGCATAAACATCTTGAATAACTTGAAATTTTTTAAAATGTTAGTAACGATGAAGCTAAGAAATTAATGTGATTAAGTGATTATGTGATTGAGTGATTTAATATTTGTGGTGCACAGAAAAATTAATCTTTTTGTGTGTAACTTAAATAAGCCATTCTTATTTATGGACTGTCTGAAACTTAGGCACACTTCAATATTGATTGAACCATACTGGAGGGGAATCTCCTTTTTTTTCCCCTCCCTGCAAATGTGGGCACTGCCTGCTTTCTAGAGAGATTAATTTGATCAGACCTGTGAAAGAGGTATTTGCTTCATTATACTAAAACTTACACAAAATGCAACCTTTTCCTCTGATGTATATGAGAATGGAAAGAGTTTTCCCTGCATACAATTAAGTTAATATTTTGCAATTGGGTAGCAAAATAATAATTAATGATAAATAGGAAAACACCTGTGCTGTGGTTTTATGTTTCAGAATATGGACCTGTGCCCATGATTAAGAGTAAGTTTCTAAAAGACTTTGTGAATAAGTCGAGGTTCTGGAAACAAAAAGTTACTTCAAATACTGAGGATCTCTGTTTCTTAAGGAAAGTTGTTCTTGCTACTGCAGAAAATACAGGGGAATTAAGTGAAATAACCACAGTGCAGTAAGGCAGGCATGATTTAAGGAACACAAAACGTAAAAGCAGAGGAACCTGCACTTTCTTGTTCTGTGTTTTATGGCGCAATTGACTTCAGCTGCAGCATTTTGCTGTTGCTTTTTGGATTCTAGAAGTTGTTTTTAAAATAAGAATGTAGAGTGATGAATGAAGTGAACTGAATTCAGACTCAGAAGAGATGTATCTGGTCTGCTAGAGAGCTTAGGAGAACCTTTTGCTTATGATGCCTTTGTATGTTAGGCTATTTCTGAATGATCTGCCTTGTGGGGTTTTTAGCTTCTCCACCCACTTCAAGCCTCTGAAAAAGTGTCCTTCTTGTTAGTGCGTGAAAGTAGTTTCAAAGCATCTCTGTAGCAGGTGATGCTGCAATGGAGATACAAATAATACATGACAAGATTTCCTGGTTGCTTACAACTATTTTCAGATGAGTTTCTTTTCAAAGTTCACTTTCACAGTTGTTTCTCAGCAATGTGGTCTTCTGCAACTGGAAAAAAGTATCTTTTGGTGTTAAAACCACAAAATATGCAGCTTGTTAATTGGCAGATTAAAGGCCTCAGGAAGAGTTTGAGGTGGCTTTGTGTTCTATTTATTATCTCTGTCTGCTGTGTTTTGTTAATTAATCCATTTACACTCGACAGCAAAATATGTTTTCTTTCATAGAGTGAAGATACACAGCAACAAATTATCAGAGAAACTTTCCATCTGGTATCAAAACGTGATGAAAATGTCTGTAATTTCCTAGAAGGAGGACTGTAAGTATCAAGTTTGAAATACATGCCCAATACTTAACGGTTAGCAAATATTATTACTGCTGATTGCAACGTAACTGTTTTTACAGCTGTAGTGTAAAATCAATGTCATTTGAGCAATTTCAATACACAAATAACAATACACAAAGAATACTACCATTCTGCACTAAGAATACATACTCTTTTCTGACTAAAGCATGCATTTGTATATATGTAGGTATCAACATGAGTTAGGCAATAAACCTCTTTTTTCTTTCTGGTTCTGTAACTGACACAGTACCATACCTAGTGCTGTAATTGTTTCAGAGACAAGACTGGGAAGAAAAAACCACACAATACCCAAAGATTTCTGGTCTCACTTGAAGAGGCATAGGCATCTGCCATACCTATTGAGAAAATGAAAATATTGTGTAGGCAGTGCTTTGGTTTGAGTTTCTAAACTTTAAGTGGACAGCCTTTTTATCAGGACTTAGACTTGCTATATAGACTAGGAAGAGAAATAAAGGTTTTAAGTGTTCTAACTAACACAGTTCCAACCATGGGTTTTGTTTTATTAGTGTGGATAGAGCAAGGTAGGAGGAAAACCAAGCTTATCTCTCCTGTTTCTAGAAGACACACAAAATATTTTATCGTTAATCATCTCAACTGGTTTTTTTAGTGTGATCTCGCTTTAGTTGAAGAGCAGAAATTATGAAATGAGAAAGTGTTTTATTTTGAGGTATTAGTCACCAGGAGTAAATAGTAACAAAGCCACCTTCTAGAAAAAGCGGTCATAATTGATGGGGTAAGCTCATGATCTCCACTGTAAACACAGGGATTATTGTAACCTGTTAAATATTTTAGTTATATAAAATTCTGCTTGCTTAAAATTACTATGCTAATACCTAAATTTTCTGTGTGCAGAGTCTTAAAAGCTGACATGTTACAGTTAAGGAATGATGTCTTTTTAGTGATAAGGTGATTCCTAGTATTTTTACTTCTATTTTTTAAAACGAAATTGTTCTCTTCTGGCTACTGAGCTGGTGATTCTATCGTTAGGTTCTTAGATAATTTCAAGACGGAGACAGGTCTGGCTTGAATTCTGGAAGTGAAAGACAGAAGCCATTTGGAGCCTTTTTGAAATGTCACAGCTGTGCAGCAAAAAGAAACTTAAGACACATGGCACAGTTCTGTCCTTCTTCCTAATGCTCAATTCCAGAATTACATTTCAATATGTTCAATTTTTTTGTGGTGTGTTTTTTTTTTAAACTCAGGATAGACACTACTTTATAGTTTGCAATATATGCAAAGGGCTCAGCATGTTATTTAGACTAACTTTGTCCTGAAGGATTTGACAGAATTGTGTAAAAAAAGAAAAAAAAACATCATAAAAGAGGACACTTCAGTTGGCATTTCTTTTACTTTCACATATGTTTGTAATATTCTTCATAAACATAGTTCCTGCTCTTCAGGAACATAGGGTTCCTCCTTCTGCCCACCCCACACCATGCATTAGCACAAAGCAAGACACTTAGGCAAAAGGGACCTGAAAGATTTCTTATACTTTGTTTACATCTTCTCTCCCTATGGTGAAGGCAGAAAATAAAGGGATGAGGTACAATACACCAAACAGGTGTTTGAGTTCTGGGGATGGAAGTAAGGGAGAATTGTGATGTTCATGGCCATGTAGGTTTGGGCTACAAAATATTTTTGTTTGTTTGAGTGTACCTTTTGCTGCTCAAAGTGAGTATTAGTGACCTAAAGAATATCTTCCCTTTCTGAAGGCTGTAGCAGAAGTTTGAAAGGTAATACCTTTTTAGACCTTTGTCTTCTTGGCTAGCATCTTAATTAGTGAGGTGTTTAAAAAAAACCAAACAACAGTAATTGTTTCTGTGACCTTAACATTTCATCATGATTGTAGTACAGTCTCAGGATATCTAACATTTTGTAGTGTGAGTGTTAGGTGCTTATGCTTATTAAGTAGAAATTAACCCAATTTAAGTGTGGGGGTTATTTTTCTTTCTTGGTTGGTTGGTCTTTTGGTAATCCAAATGCCAATCTGTATTATGGTTTTCTTTTTTTTGTTCCTCTGAGAAGGGCAGGGAAGGATTCATAAGCTTACACTCTGTTAATCTGTAAAGTAGATTAATCCCCGTACAGTCCCCAGGAGTGTCTAATGGAAGTACATTTAATAACCGTATTTCAGTGAAATTGCATGATCCACTTGAGTTGATTTTAACAAACAGGTGCATATGTTCATGTCATTATCAATATGGATAACAGTGACTGTGTTAAATGCAACTTGAGCTGGTACTTGGTATTCTTCCATTGTAATTAGATCACAAAATAAAAGCTGCAGTATAGCGGGATTTAGGAAAACTCCAGCCAACCACTAACAATAGGCCTTCTATTAACTCACAAAGCTGTGATATTTTGTTGAGCTTATCCCAAGGTGCTAACTAAGCTTTCCTGTTTTCTTTCCTAATTAGATTAATAGGTGGATCTGATAACAAATTGATTTACCGACACTATGCCACCTTGTATTTTGTCTTTTGTGTGGATTCTTCAGAAAGTGAGCTTGGCATTTTAGACCTCATACAAGTAAGTTGTTTGTTCGTTTAAACTTTTTTTTCTTAAGAAATGGAATTTTACTTCTAAGTACCTTAGAATGTGAATATTTAGCTGGCAATGAAGGTGGCTTTCATACTGTGAGCGCACCTAAAGTGCTTTCGATTGTTTGCAGCTTTGTGTCTTTGTTTTTCAAGTTGATGAGCAAGTAAGAAAACAATTTGTTTGGAACCTACTGAACACTCAGCAGCTTTTTTTTTGTTGCAGCTTTTTAAAGGCCTTGCTTTGGTTGCAGGTAAAAATGGTGCAGTTGAAATATTCACAAGACCCATATAAATTATGAGAACTTTGATACACGATGCGGGGTGTGTGTGTGCATATATATGTATTTCTATACGCACCAAATACATGATAGAGTATTGCATCCAAAACCTCTTTGGATTAAACTTCCTTTGTGGCTTGTGAGTTTTTGGTCAGATATTGTTTGGCAAATTAGAGAAACTGCTGCCTTATACATGTGTTGTGCTCTGGAGTGGGTGGGAGGGGTGAAGAGAAAGAGAGCTTGGTGCGCATTCATTCTGGGCCTCAGTAAGAAAGGCTTGACAACAGAATGACTTTGCAAGATAACCCTTTAATAAAACGGTATAAGAAGAGGCATGTAAATAGTAAATCTTAGACTCCTTTAAGATCCTGGGCATCATGTTTCATGCAGCATCTGATGGAGTGCAGGTGGATTTCCTCATGGTGTGCTGTGCACAGCAGATCCAGTTCATAGAAAGAAGCTCTCCCTTTTTTTTCGACCTTTGAGCTATGAGATTTCCTCACAAGAAAACAACTCTCTTCTTGAAGGATGCTGTCATGAGGGGTTCTTATATGCATGCAAGGACGAGCCATTCTGTCATTTAATCACTAGAACCAACTGGAAGCTGCCTGCAGGCTCCTGTGCCTGTGTGAGCTAGCTGATTTTTATCTTGCAGCTGAAGAGTTTGTGCAGCATGGCACAGGCCTGTGCCAGTTGAAGTAGAGTGTTTTGTGAATCACCAACTCCCAAACATGCAGTGCTCTCTTGATCAGGATCAGTAGATTCTACTCTTTGCTCCCCCTATAGCTTACCTTTCCTGAAGATATTACAAGTTATAGCTTACATTAATAAAGATACAGGCTTCTGGATCTTCTGTTGAAGATTGCTTGAAGTTCTCAAATACAATGTCTTTTTCCAGGCTCCGAATACAGTGTCTATGATTGAAACTGTTCAATAGGTCTGTGTTAGCTCAGCAGCAAAAATCATATCTGGTTGTATGAACACTCCTATGTCAAGGGAGCTGTGACTACATCAGTGATTTTTTTTTTTTTCAACTTGAAATTTTCACGTGATTTCACTGGTGGCTGTTGGTGTAGTCAGATGTGGCAAAAAATTTCACATCATGAAGTGATGTATGTCATTAAATAAAATGGGTATTTTATTTATATATGTATCTGTGTGTATACATATATATAAAAAATCCCTTTACTGTTTAAACCTTTCAAAAACTTGCACAGGAAGAAAACTGATTTATTGCATAACAGAAATTTTTTGTGCCCTAAGACATGGGCCAGTATCTGTTATTCACTACAGACAGCACTGTGAGCCCTCAAAAGTCTCACAATTCCCTGCAGACCTCACAGTCATCTCTTAGCATTCATAACAGCTCTCTAGTGTTCTGGACAAGAGATCCAAATTGCCTTTTTGAGTAGCTGTGGGTAGCAGGAAAAGAAAGTTTTTTAGATTTCTGTCATGTTTGGCTATAGAAACATTCTACAATAGCAGAAGAGTGCAAGTTACTGAGTGAAGTATGCAATGCCCTACTTGTACTTAGCAGTTTGTTTTACAGAGTTGCTTAGCTGCCTCTTGCATAGTGTTTCTTCTTGTTTGCAATGATGAAATATTTATGAAAAGAGAAGAAAAGCATGTTAATATTTCATGTGATTTACAGATGTTTTTTTCAAATAGAGGGGTATTATAAGTCCCTTATGTTTAATTGACTATCCAGGACAATCAATCTGACCTGTTATATTTTGCAGGAACACTATGCAAGTTCAGCTAGGATATTATTCATTATCGTATATTTTAAATGTCACATCAGTAGCTTCCACTTATTTGTGGTTACACAGTGTAACCTAAACTTCATTTTAGTAAAGTGATGAAGCCAATTGCTTGAACCCACTGCCACCTACATTTGTATAGCTCTCAAACCCTCTGAATTAGGGAGATCTTACAAACTTTTCTCTAAATTGTTAAATGTTTTAAATTTCCAGTCTGGCTCTCAAGAAGGATCTGTTTAATCCTCTTAGCAGTAGCAATTGGAATATTAAATTCATCTTACACTGGAAAAACACCCTGATAAATTTGGCTAGTACATCCCGGCCCCACATGTAACAGACTGGCAATTCATACCAGTACACATCTGCTGCAGTAAATACACTTTGTCTGGTTTTGGTTGAGAAGTGTTTACTGTATAGCTTAGACACAGCGCTTTACTGCAGGCAGCACAGGTAAGACTAAGCCATCTGGAGTTTTTAAGGAGTAATGTAGAGGACCAGTTAATGATCTCATGAAAATAAACTGGTGAAATGAACCTAGAACTCAGTCTGGCGCTTAGGAGTTTTCTCCCTTGCAAACTGAATGTAATAGATTAGATTACATATGGCAGTCTTCAGTTTTCAGCTTAAAGTTTACATTTAATAGCTAAGACACTTTTGTGAGGGCCGCTTACAGTGCCATAGGGTCAGACCTGTTTCACAGGTGAGTTCTCTTGGCTCAGATATAAATGCACTGTAAGTGTTACTGATTAGACTCTCCCTCAGAGCTTATGCTGTGTACAGACTACATGTGTTTGAATACCTTGTCCAAATTTATAATGTAATTTTTTGCCCTTTTTAAATACAAACACAAAATTCTCTTTGTTTCTGATTAATTGGATGAGACATAGGACAACATCTGTATTATGCTTGGTAGGTTTTTGCAGTCTTCTGGACTCATTGTAAATTACATTGTGTTATACGTACATAATAGCTATTTCAGACTCTTGTGATCCTGTGAAGTACAAGGTTATAGTGCATGGAAATAAAAGTACTGGAGAAAATAATATCTATAGACTGCAATAAGGAAAAATGGAGTTGTATTTACAATAATACCTGACTAGCTGCACCTAGCGGTCTGTGTCAGCTCCAAAAATGAAGCACAAGGGGGAGCTAGTAATGCATTGTTCATGCATCTTTATTTAATGCTATTTGGCTCATCTATTTATGTTTCTTTTCCAATAACATTACAAGGTCCTTTTGCTGTGTGTGGGGTGTGTGTGTCCTGAAAAAAGTTGGTGTGTTTTCTGGTTATTTTGATTTAAAACTCCGTACCATATGAGGTGATTACTGGAGTACTTAAATTCTAGCACATCTCTCCATAGTGTGCAGTTCATTTGACTCTCAATTACAACTGTGATGAAAGTGCCTCTAATTTTATTTACCATATTGATTATTTGAAGGAATCTTAAAATACATCAAGGAATGGTAGTGTGAAAAATATAGCCTGGCTTGTATGCTAATGCTTTTAAAGATCTGCATCAAAGACAGGCTGAGAGAGCTATTCAGTCTGGAGAAGAGAAGGCTCTGGGGAGATCTAATAATGACCTCCCAGTACCTGAAGGGGGCTTACAGGAAGGATGGAGAGACACTATTTACAAAGGCCTGTAGTGATAGGACAAGGGACAATGGCTTCAAACTAGGGAAGAGTAGATTTGGATTGGATATTAGGAACAAGTTCTTTACCATGAGGGTAGTGGAACACGGGAATAGGTTGCCCAGAGAGGTAGTTGAGGCCCCATCCCTCAAAATATTCAAGATGAGGCTGGACAGGGCTTTGGGCAACCTGATCCTCAACCAGAGTTGAGAATGTCCCTGCTTACTGCAGAGGGGATTGGGCTGGATGGCTATTGGAGGTTCCTTCCAGCCCAGACCATTCTGTGATTCTGTGGTCAGTAGATCTGTGATGGCTATATACCTCGTTCATGCTGGCATTAACTCAGAGTGAACTCCACCAGTTGAAGATTGAGGAAGTTTTTAAAGTTCCTATGAGAAGTCCTTAGCTGTTGAAAAATCCCTCCAAACAATGCTTAGTACCAGCTGATTTCCCTTGGATTAAAACCTATTTGGATTCAACTCGCCTTGAATCTGTGAGTTCATTCAGTGTGTGGTGGTGTCACTGTGTAATAGGTAAAAGTTTAATTGTGAATGTGAATCCCATGTTGTTATGGGAGAAACATGAGTCACTGGAAGAGAGTCACAAAAATAAAACATCTGTGTAGTCAGTTTGGTGGAGGTCCCTGTGAGGAGAGGTGTGTTCTCGGGCTTTGTGATAATGAACAAAGAAAGCCTGCCTGGGGCTGTGAAGATGGGGGGAAGCCTTGGCTGCAGTGACTGTGAGAAGGTAGGAAAGGCTTCTTCAAGTACATTATCAGGAGAGTAGAAGGCAAGAGTTACTGAAAGCCTTCTGTGCTTCAGTCTTTATTGCTAAGGCTGTCCCTCAGTCCCTGGAGGTAAGAGAGAAAGTCTGGAGGAAGGCTGACTCTCCCTTAGTCAAGGAGGACTGGGTTAGAAATCGCCCAGACAGGCTGGACATTCACAAATCCATGGGGCCACATGGGATGTACCCACTAGTGCTGCAGGAGATGGCAAAAGTTATTTCTTAAGTCAGTCTCCATCCTTTTTGAAAGTTTGTGGAGAACAGGAAGGTGCATAAGGGCTGAAGGAAAGCCAGTGTCATCCCAATCTTCAAAAAGGGCAAGAAGGAGGATCCAGGAAACTACAGGCCCGTCAGCCTAGGGTTTTTTTCAGCGTTGGCCAGTGATATGAAAAGAAACAATAGTACAAACAACACAGGAGGTTTCACTTCAACTTAAAAATAAACATTTGAGGATGACAGAGCACTGGGACAGGCTGCCCAGAGAGGTTGTGGAGCCTCTTCTCTGGAGACTTAGAAAACCTTCCTGGATGCTGTCCTGTGACACTTGCTCAAGTTGAACCTACTGTAGCAGGGGGTCAGATTAGATGATTTTCAGAGGTCCCTTCCAACCCCTACTATTCCATGATTGAATGAATGTGTGGGTGAACCTATGCTACTAAATGCACAGATCTGTGGCAGCATTTTGAGGATTTTTTAATTGTTTTTTTGTTTTTAACTGGCTCATTTGTTTTCCAAGGAATTAGGTGGATGAGAGGGTCAGAAATGTAAATTCATGTTCAAACGTGATAGATATGAGGAGTATTTTCTTTCAAAAATATTGTCAAACTGTTAACCTTTATTCAAAGGTTTTAGTTACAAGAGTTATGTTTACACTTTTATTTCCAATCTTCTTCCTGCAGCTAATATCAAACAGCATTGTCCTTGTAACCACATTGACCTAAGGTACAAGGAAAGTAAGAGAAAATTTCTGGTCATTTGTCTTGCTGCACATAGTTGTGATCTGTGTAATTTGTTATACTTAACATACAAGGGTTTTTTTGTTTGCTTGCATCCTTTCTTTATAGAGGACTGTTAACTACCACAACAAATTAACAATTACTCAAAGAAAAAGTTCTGCTTTGCTTAACTTCCATAAAATTTAACAGAAATATACTCATTTACTTTGTTAACTGTCATCAGTGAACTCTACATTCTTGAGTCTGCCTGTGTTCCTAGTATAAGTTATGAACTGGTACTTTGGTAGTAAAGATTAATCCTTGTTCTAAATGCATGGGACATCAGTTAGATGTAGTTTGACTTCAAAATGGAGATTGATGATTGTAGTAATAGCAACAGCAGAGTGTGATCCTTTTCTCGTACAGCATAAAGAGAATCTGAGATCAAGGATTCATATATTAAAGCAATCTTTCTTAATATGAAAGGTAGACAACCAGAAATGGCTGATGTCATGCAGACCTGTTTCACTGAGTCTGCAGTCATAATGTCATATCTATAGAAGCAGCCCTTCTATCTATGACTGTTTCTGTCAGTAGGACATGGCTTCTCATTCCTGTTTCTCTCGGCCTAGACAGTTTGAAACCTGATTCTTCTCAAAGTCTGAAGATGAGATTAATACACCACATAGAAAGGAGAGAATCAAAACCAGGTGTTTAACTTCTTCCATATTGCTGCTTTTGGATCTGAGTTTAGACCTGCAAAAAATATTTAATACAGTGACAACTTCATATGAAACCCATGCTGTGACAAAATGGCCTTGAAACATTAAAACTGAGATTACAATCTCCCACATGTTGCAGCTAACTTACTAGTCATTAATAAATTACCTGTAAATTCATAGAGAAATTATTCTTAATTTTTAAAGATATTCAGCTCTCAAACCCAAGCATTTGCTTAACTTGGAAGTCTTGACAGGTCTTATCTACATCAGGAGGAGTTATCCCTTGCATAAAGGGAACCGTGCTTACACCTCTGTTAAGGCTAGAGTCTTTTTTTGTTCTCACCCCAAGTACACGGTGATTTGCTTTCAGGAGTGCAAGCACAGTCATCTTTTCTTTATCTGGCTTAAGGGGGTGCTAGGATGCTCCTAGTGCACCAAAACTGGCTGATGTGAATACCAAGGAACGTGTTAGTGAAGTACCCAGAGCATGCTAACATGGAGTCGACATCTGCAGAGGTCATCACGGGCTGGACTTCAGCAGCTGCTTGGATTTTCTGCCTTGTGCACTTACATTCTGGGGGTTATTTGCCTGGATACAAGCTGCTGTACTTTTCTAAATTTTTGTGGAGGTATGCCTGACAGGATCAGCAGATGTGATATTAAGACAGCTACCTTTCCCTTGGTTCATCCTGAATTCAGCAACTTAAACCAGGTGAAAGCTGCTGAAGTACTGTTGCTTGAAGCTGTGACACTGACAAACTTGCATGGTGCTGACAGATTACACAGCACATACGACAAAGTTAACAGTGGTCTGGTTAACTGGGAGAAGCCTGGAAGGTAGTGGAAAAAAACTAGCTTATTTTTGCTTAGCAATTGGATTCTAATGAAATAGGAAGGAACATTTTGAACTGCAGCTGAGAAAATTGCAATATAGATGGTGCTACTGTTTTCTTCAAGATGCAACTCATGCTTAAAACTGTGTGACTTTTACCAGCGTTTATAACATAGACTGACTTATGCATACAGGTTTGCTCTCCACAGATAACATGCTGTTGGCATAATAATGTTAACCACATAATTTCTCTAGGTGCTTTTAATGCCTTAAAATCTGCTTGTGTTTATTTTCTCTGTTTGCTTTTGTTAAGCCTTGTGTCTAATGGCATTACTGAGTTTCTGTTAAAGCTTGACCTCTGGCTTTATTTTTTCCCCTCTTTTGCAGGTATTTGTGGAAACACTAGACAAATGTTTTGAAAATGTCTGTGAACTGGACTTAATTTTCCATGTAGATAAGGTACTGTGAAGAGCTCCTATAATATTTCCTGTCAAGTAAAATGTTTGGTTCAACTAATAATTGGTGCTAAACTCTACAGTGATTCTACTGTTATTGTCAGTGAAATCTAGAGTTTCTATCAATGTGTTACTTTTCAGAGCTGAAAGCCATGGTGTAATATGTCTTTCTGAGGAAAAAATGTGAGAGATTTTCATACAGTTACTGCATATATAACTGTCAAATTGGAGGTGTCTGAATATTCTCAGAGTAGGACTTAGTTTCAAGAAATACTTTGTTCTGCTTTGTTAATGATTAGGTGTTACATTACTCAGAACTGAAATTGTTACCTGGTTTTCCAGTTAAAACTGGCATTTGCCTTTCAAGTGCTATGACTGTGCAGTTTGAGACTTGGACAGACTGGAGAGCTGAGCAGAGAGGAACCTAATGAGGTTCAACAAGGATAAGTGCAGAATCCTGCACCTGAGAAGGAATTATAAACTGCACCAGTGCAGGTTAGGAGGTGATCTGCTAGAAAGCTGCCCCGTGGAGAAGGACCTGGGAGTCCTGGCGGACAGCAGTGCACCCTTGTGGCCAAGAGGGCGAATGATATTCGGGGATGCATTAAGAAGAGTATGTCCAGCAGATCGAGGGAGGTTCTCCTTCCCCTCTATTATGCCCCAGTTCAGAAGGGACAGGGATCTATTTGAGAGAGTCCAGCAGAGGGCTGCAAGGATGATTGAGGGACTGGAGTGTGAGCCTTATGAGGAAAGGCTGAGACATTTTAGTCTGGAGAGGAGAATATTGAGAGGGGATTTATTAAATGCATATAAATATCTGAGGGCTGGGTGTCATGAAGGAAGGACAGCCTCTGCTCTCTTGAGCCCTGTGATAGCACACAGGCCAAATGAAGTAAACTGTGGCACAGGAAGTTTGACCTCAATATGAGGAAAAACTTCTTTACTGTCACAGAGCCCTGGAACAGGCTCCACAGAGAGGTTGTGGAGTCTTCTCTGGAAACTTTCAAGACCAGTCTGGATGCACTCCTGTGTGACCTGTGCTAGATTATGTGGTCCTGTGCTGGCCAGCGGGGGTTGGACTAGATGATCTCCAGAGGGTTCTTCCTGTGATCCTGTGCATACCATGTGAATCCTTTCTGTTCTAAATCTCAAACAGACATTATGTCTTTCTCCAAACATTTACAGACAATCTTGTTTGAATATTCCTAGCTATCAGGAGCAAGAATAGTTATTAAACTAGTTTTTAGAAATGCTATCACTGTAGTAATATTTTATTTTAAAAGGTATTGGCACCTTTTGGTCTAATGCTTAGAATGCTAACAACAAAATATATAGAATTTATTCCTTCAGTTGCATTTTATGCCTGTATGTTTTCTGTGCAGTCATCTTTTTTCATCAACATCAGGCAGCCTGGTCTAGTGAAGGTGTTCCTGTTCATGGTGGGGTGGGATTGGAACTAGATGATCTTTAAGGTCCCTTCCAACCTAAACCATTCTATAAATCTAGGACAAAAATCCCTGAAAGTGAACTAAAAATAGTAATAAGTATCTGAAGTCACCATTTGGAATTGACTCAGCTTGTTTCAAAATCAGGAAACTCTTTTGGAAGAAGCACTGGTACTTTGAACAGGCATTGTCACATTTGAGTCAGTAAATGATGCTGAGTAGGTGTTTGAGCTGAAACCATGCTCATGACAAGTCATTAGGATTTCAAGTCTGGCTGGACCATGTTAGGTGTTTTCAAAATGCTGGATTTCAGTACAAAAGAATTTGAGTATCTGCCAAGAAGGCCAATGGCATTCTGGCCTGCATTAGAAATAGTGTGGCCAGCAGGAGCAGGGAAGTCATTGTGCCCCTGTACTCAGCATTGGTTAGGCCACACCTTGAGTACTGTGTCCACTTCTGGGCCCCTCAGTTTAGGAAGGACATTGAGACACTTGAACGTGTCCAGAGAAGGGCAACAAGGCTGGTGAGAGGCCTCAAGCACAAGCCCCACAAGGAGAGGCTGAGGGAGCTGGGACTATTTAGCCTGGAGAAGTGAAGGCTCAGGAGTGACCTCATTGCTCTCTACAACTACCTGAAAGGAGGTTGTAGCCAGGAAGGGGTTGGTCTCTTCTCTCTAGCAACCAGCACCAGAACAAGGGGACACAGTCTCAAGCTGCACCAGGGGAAGTTTAGGCTTGAGGTGAGGAGAAAGTTCTTCATGGCGAGAGTCATTCGTCATTGGAATGTGCTGCCCAGGGAGGTGGTGGAGTCACCATCCCTGGAGGTGTTCAAGAGGCGATTGGATGTGGCACTTGGTGCCATGGTTTAGTAGTCCTGAGGTCTGTGGTGACAGCTTGGACTCAATGATCTTTGAGGTCTCTTCCAACCTTGGTGATACTGTGATACTGGTTTCTAAGCTTAAAGAATCCATATGATGCAAACACTTTGTTGCAAGAAATTTAATCTTTTATCTTTAGCTGCAGAATATTTTGAGTGCTGTGTAGACCAAGTTGTCTGTAGCCTGTTTCATTCAGTAGCATGCATTTATCTAAGCGGTCTTTTATACTGTATAGGAGAAACATCTTTCTCATGTGCTTTGAAATGTTAAATTTCTTGAAGAATGTTTTGCTTTTTAGTGGATATGAAGTGATATTTTCTTCTTGAAATTTATTTTGTCAAAGGGAAGCTAAAGTTTAAGTGTTTAGTTTGATTTACTGAGAAGGAAATGCATGAGAATGACATTAAATGCTTAGGCTAGAATTTTCAGACTCTGAGGAAAGTGTGAACACTAGATACTCATTAGAAACTTTAGTGAAAGTAACAAATTTCCAGAATGAAAGATGAGTGAAATCTTGAGTTAAAATATTTTTTAACATGACATTACACAGTGCAGTCATTTCAACTTAAGCATAAATCATCTAGAGAATATAATACAGAAAGCTCGACTTCTGCAGTAATGCAAGGCTGCTACCAGTAGATTGGCAACGGTTGTGCAGTTTTGACTAATGTCATCTCTATTGTTTTCATGTGTTTTTTTTCCTCCAATGTAATTGGTTTGTAAGACTTATTTTATTCTGCAACATAGGATCAAAACATTTGCTTTGGCTTAGTTTAAGTTAATTAGAATTCTCATAGATTTCATAATAAAAGTAAAAAAGCAGGTAGCTTATCTGTGAGAATGAAATAACTGCATTAAAATATCTTTAAACTGCTAATAAGCTCACCTTGCTAAGAAGGAAAATGCATCAAGTTTTCTGAGTTACAACACACTAAACCAGATACTTGTGGCTTGATAATAGATTTCAAATGTGCAATAAGGTAAACCAACAGCTACTACTGGATGTTTTGTCTGGGCAGAATCCTAATTACAGTGGGTATTTACGTGTTTGAGTTGTTTGGGATGAAAAATTTCAAACAACTATTTTGAGTGGCCTGGTGTTGAGAAAAGGAGGATTTGGATGAGAGTTGATCTGTCTTCGAGGAACAATGGGTATAAGCAAGGACAAAGGAAGTTCCACCTCAATATGAGGAGAAACTTGTCTACTGTGAGCATGACAGAGCACTGGAACAGGCTTCCTTCTCTGGAGACTTCTCAAACTGCCTCACTGTGTTCCTGAGTGGTCTGCCCTAGGTGATCCTCCTTTGGCAGGGGTGTTGGACTCAGTGATATCCATAGGTCCTTTCCAACCCCCAAGAATCTGTGATTCTATGAATTATGGAAGGTGACTTTTTTCCAGTTTTTATGCTAGAACTGCATAAAACCCAAGCAATACCATTCCTGTAAAAAAATAAAATCATGTAACATGTAGAAGAGTCAACAGCTCTAATGTCAACAGCTTTTGATTCTTCAGTAGTGTTTTATTTGGCTTTTCTGTAAGAAAATAGTCACCTTCCTCAGGCAGTCATCATTATACAGGACTCAGTGATGGCTTGCGGTAACCTGGAGCCGACAGAGATTCTTACTCAAGAACAACATTGTTATAATACTAGAAATGCATTTGGAGTATGAAATGGTGGGAATAAGATAGTGGGTTTTAAGTGCTGTAAAAGATCAAAACTTGGGGTCTTGGGGTATGTAGTTTGTATAGGAGAGAATTGGGCTCTTCATTTACAGGTCATCTGTATTAAAACCAAACAAATTTGCTGTAGCTGGAGGAAAACATTTCCCAAAGCTGAAGGAGTATTTCAGTCTTGTACTGATTTCTGCACCAAGTCCTGGAGTGTAATACTTTCTGGTGGAAAACACATCGCAGACAGCTATCATATACATCTTTTACAACTAAAATACAGTCAGTCAGGGATGTAAGAAGACACTTTTATTTTTCCACAAGTTTCTGGCACGGGCTGAAATATCCCTGGGATTATCATGATCTCTTCCAAGAGTTTATTATCTGACCAGAACAGTGAACCCTCCAGAGTCAGATTGCAGCTTGAAGACAATAAAATATGTTTGCCAAATTTTCCTGGGAGAGTTTTCTCTTTGCACGTTCCTTCTCTGCATTTGTGAGTGCGTGCATTCATGCTTTTAGACAGTGCATGGAACAGGAGTAAGAAACCCTCTTTATTTTCACAAGACATCTCAACATTTTTGTTATAAAATGACAATTTCAGATGTTCTCAAGAGTTCTTTTTAGAATATAAGAGAGACATTCAGTGTGCCTTCCATCTTAAACACTGTTTTGAATGCACTGTTGGTATTTTGCACTTCATTGCCACTTAAAGCTTTTTATTTTTTAATTGAGAAAAGTTTATGTTTCCTTAGGAAAAGAGTGAATTTTTTCACTAGAAAAAGTAGAGAAAATATGTTTGTTGGGTTTTTTTAATATGTATTTGTAATAAAAAAGAAAAAAATTAATATTAAATGCATGTCTTACTGTTGCTTTTATCTGGGCAAACTTTTATTCTTGAAGTGTATTTAAGAGAAGCAAGCAAATGGATTGCATTATTTACAAAATATTACTGGTTGTAGACATGAATTCCTTTCACTACAGATTAGCAAGTAAAATGAGTTGTATTCTGATATGTAGAAAATCATCCCTTTAGAAGGAATATGGGACAAGAATTAAGTTACTGTATTTAATCCGTGCTTTATAAACATGTTGACAAGCTGTTTGTTAAACTTGCATAATTGAAAGTAGCAAAAAAAGTTAAGAAACATGATCCAAGGTGGGGAACAGCCTGCATATAAGAAGTAAAATAAAGAAGACACTGGAGGCAGAGCAGTAAGAAGTGTATTTAAAAAAATAGGTTGTTGAAGGCCTGGAGAAAAAGAACAGCTGTGTTTCTCAGAAATAAGGAACAGTGGGCTATTAGCTCAAATTTCAGGAAATAAGTTTGAAACAAGGAAAATGTAATTTTCATGATTGATAATCAAATTTTGGAATGCCAGAATATTATAAATAGGTTAAAAAGTGATTAGACACAAACCAAAGTAAAATCTGAAATGGGCTGTAAAATCCATTAATGTAGCAAGAAAATGCAAATAGTTTGTGTTTCAGGAATCACTCAGTTGGAGGTATTGGAAGAGGATTTCTGTGAGGATATGTAGTACTCTACATTTTTGAACTGTTAATTGGTGAATTTTTGAAACAGTGAACTAGAGAGGTTTTGCCTTGAACTTAAGATTTTTAAGGTTTGCTTGGGCATAACTAGAAATTTTAACTTCCATGTTTTATAAAGCAACTTCCATGATGGAAAGGTAGCTGTTATGGTTTATGGTTTGCATTTTCTGTATCATGAAGCCCTGAACATGAAATACTGAAACATACTCAGCAATAATTCATGGTGCTTAGTTTGTACTGTACACTTATTAGAGGACTTTCTGAGAGCAAAATCCTTTTAAATGCCCAGATCTAGGGGAATGAAATAGTTTTTTTTGTTTTGTTTTTTACAGCTGTGCTTGATCCACAGCAAAATGGCAAGACTATCCAGACTAATAGTGGAATGATGCTTTGAAGTATCAAATTGTACAAAGTGTTTATTTCAAAAAAGTAATAAAACACTGGATGTTTTCAGAATCATAATGGGATTAAAATATTTTATGTTACATACTGCATATTTTGTCTTTAGATAAAATGTAAATCCAGACTCTGAAGCACAGATTTGTGAACCCGGGCTTTCATCCCCAAATCTGCAGGGAGTAGGGATATTTTAAACATTCCCATTTCATTAATGTCTCCAGCTGGTTTATATAGTCCTTCAGTACTAGCTGTCAATCTCAGTCCTTGATGCTGATGACTCCCTGTTTGTGGGAATCAGGTGTGTTAATTGTATGTGAAATGCTGGTTTTGGTACTCGTGGTGAGTGAGCACCACTATGTCTCTCTTCCTTCATAGATGTAGCTCAGAGTAGTTTTTCCACATCTATTTGCAAGCAATTTGTTTAATTACATAGAACCTGCTCCTTTGAGATATCAATGCTAATTACAACATCCATAGTCCCTAGACAGAAAACAGGTGCTGAAAGACACACAAATCTGGAAGTTTCTTCCAGCACTGGTAAGCAAAATGGTTCAACTGTAATGGAACTGTGAACAGAGAAGATACTGAGAACCAAACATCAAGTTGCAAGCTTTGTTCCCAAATGTTTTTAAATAAATTGCTAAATCACAGAATGGTAGGGGGTGGAAGGGACCCCTAGAGATCATCAAGTCCAACACCCTGTAACATTTAAGTGACTAGAAGCGTGTGTTCCTGCATTGAGAAATGCAGGTATCATCTTCCAGTTGCATGTAAGACACTTTGCATTTTCAAATTTTGTTTTGGTCATTTTTAGGTCCATAACATACTGGCCGAAATGGTCATGGGTGGAATGGTTTTGGAGACCAACATGAATGAAATTGTTACTCAGATTGATGCTCAAAATAAACTGGAGAAATCTGAGGTAAGAGTGACAAAATACGTAGTTTTTGTACTAAAAACATGGTTGTAGCAAATGTACACTGTATAAGGCTGTTTGTCCTTCGCTAGCAAGCTATATATATGCAGCTGCTTGCTTATAATGCTAAAAATTGATGAGGTATCATTAGATTTGGATGTCAGAGCTTCATTGTAAGTAATAATTGCTTAGAGTTGCTGCTGATTAGTCTTTGCTATTTGTATCTAATAGCATTGTGCATTATTGCTGTTGAGATACTTCAATAGTTCTCCAAGTTTCTATTGCAGAAAGTGTTTCATTGCCAGTGTGTTTATCATGTGACTATACGATTCAAATAGGTAAAGAACCGAAGTGAGTATACAAAGCTGTTTTGTTTATAGGAACATTTGCTCTTCAGCCTGATAGATTCATTTAAGAAAATTACATTCTGTATATGGCCATAATAGTTTGAGTGAGGGATACTCACAGAAGTTGTTAGAATCCCACTTCAACTCAACAGTTGTTCAGTTTGTGTTTAGGAAAGAAACTTAGAAAAGATTTTAGTATAACTGTAGCTATGACACTGTCTATTATTCATTCAACATCACTAGGAATGCCTTGTAAGCCAAAATACTACTAATAAATCTTAACTAAGCCTGGGATTGGTTCTTTCTAAAATGAGAGTAATTCCACAGAACACATTGTCTGATTCTCAAAGTGTAATATTCAATTTGTAAACAAACCTTTCCTTCAATTGGAGACTACTTCTAAAGCTGAAGTCAGCTGAGCAGGTTGAAGTATTGCAGGTGGCATAAATATGAACTAAATGACATTTTAGGAGAATACTCAGCAAACTTCCTATTTTTTCAAGTGCAACAAAAAGAGAATGGAATTCTTCAGTTTTTTTTGTGGTACAATGTATACTATTTTCATTATGCTGCAACCTCATACTGCACCACCTCAAGTCTTTTAATACATCTATTCGTCTGATTTGCACAACTTCAAAACTGTATCCATGAATGGGATGATACTTTGTTAAAAATCCCAACCAAACAAAGAGGAAAAAGCTAAGTATGATGTGATACAGTGCATAGCAATATACATCCAGAAAGATTATATTATAGGTTAAGAAGATATCCAAAATGTTCTTTTTAAACACTTTTTCCTCAAACTCTTATGAGCTACTGGTCACAGAGATGAGTGTTTGAATTATTCTCATAGATTTTTTACTATAGTTGAATAACTTCTGTATACATATTTTTCTTTATTTGTTGGAAAAGAAATAGCATCCCAAAACCTGAACTTACTGAGCAGTTCTGTTCGACCATGTGTTATGCACATTGCAGTTTTACCTAAAAACATTTAAACTACTTGTTGTTGATTATGGGAGTTCTGTTAATCAAATCCACATAGACCAGTCTCTGACTAGTCATTGAAACACATCAATTCGGTGCCACCAGCTACAGTAATTGCTGTTTTCCATTATTCATCAGTAAGTCATTCATTCTTTTAAGGTGCTTTCAGTATTCAAATAGGTGGTAGGAGAGCTGAAAAAAACACCATGAATAGCTTAGAGCATATGTCAGGCAAATAGCAACTTCTAACTTTACATTCCACAAAGTAGGTAAAGAAGTGGCACTGATGAAGCACTTACTGACTGAGATGGAGTAGAACATTTCTCGATATGCTTGTCACAAACGCTTTTATTGTGTTAGTTCAGTGACTGTTTCTTTTAAAATTTAACAGTTACTGTAATGCAGAGAGAATTCACAATACCTCGTAACTGTTTCCTCAGATCATTAATCATTTGATTCAGGTATATTCACAGAAGTTTCCTGATGGCTATTTCTTGTCTTTTTGTCCTTTTGATCAAGATTGTAAATCTTCCAACACGTCTTTCCTGAACATGCATTTTCAAGACACAAGCAAATCCAGTTAATGTAAACCAAAATCAGTAGTAACCTAATAATATATTTGAATGCTGGTCACTAAGAAATCAAAACTGGTGCATCTTCTTAATTTATTTAAAAAAAAAACAAAACAACCTAATTGTAAAGTTTAGAAAATATTATTGATACAGTCTGTAGTTCATAGGACTGCCACCTATGCCACAGTACTCTTGCTTTAGTCTGGCTTGCTAGACCTCTGTCATGGTTCTTGCATTAATATAATAGATGCTTTAAGGTCAAATTGCATTTTCTTGTAGAGCTGCAATGAGGAAGCAAATGAAGTTGTAACTGACCTACATTTTCAGAAATATTTTAAATTTTTATTGGACTCACCTGGCTTCCTTTAATATAAAATATTTATCCATTTGACTTCAGGTATTTGTTTAGTTATATATTAGGTTTCTAAACAGTCCTTCAGTTAGAGTTTATCAAAGATAAAGGTCATTTAATAAATTCACAAACACTTGAGCAAAGTTATCACTTAGAGAATATGTTAATGCTTTTAACACAGATTAATTGTTTATACCACTATGAGGGAGTCCCTAGATTTGATTTCTGATTCAGCTCTTACATTGCTTGGATCAGCTACAAAGTTTGGACCCTGAGAAATGTTATCTTAAATGTATTTCCCTACCTTTCAGTGTAGTATTTACTTGTGAATGCATTTCTGGTCAATATTACTAAAGCCAGAGGATCATTGTGATTAAGGGAGGGGATTTCTGGGAGAGGGGTCATTGGGATTTTATCCAGAGCCTCTGGAAGTATTGTAGGTAAACCTGGGATACCTCCTCTCTATTTGGAGTGTTCAACTGCGTGTGATTTAGACTTAAGTTGGACCTCATTTTTTCCGAACCGCCTGATCTTTTCTAGCTCTTTCCATTCTTCTCTCTTACAGACCTTTATCTTTCAGTCTCCCAGACAGGACAGGTAGACAAAGGTATTGCTGACTTTTAGAAAAAAATGTACTTTTAACAAAAAGGGAAAGCAAAATGATGTCAAAGGCAATAAATTATATAGGCCAGACTCAAAAATTATGTGTAAAAATACCCATACTAGTCCTTGTAGCCTACTTTTTGTGCTAGTTTCTTCTTGTAGCTCCCTCATCTTTTTATTGGCTATAGTGTATTTTACTAGCTTTCCATTGACATCATATTTATTTTGTCTCTCTTCCTGCATTTTAGAATTTAACTTTTTTTTTTTGGTATCGTAGTTTAAGAAAATAAGGAATATGAACTTGTGAAAAACAAACCTGCAAAACTAATCGAAGAAAAATTGAACACACAGATAATAAAATATGATGTGATAACATAACAGCTACAGCTTCCTTATTAAGAGAATTTTGTTGCTTATAATTTAAAATAGGTAATAGGAATTATTTTGTTTCACCCTTAAGTATTTCCAAATGAAAACAAAGAACTTTCACCTACTTGGAAAGAGAAGTTTCAGATGAACAAAATGTTAAAAAAAGACAAAACAAGAAACAAACCCAAGAAACAAAACACCAACCCCAACAAATTGAAATAGTTTTATTCTGCATCTATAAGCTATCAGTGACATTTGTAAAGATGAACTAGAAATAACCAAAGTCAATCTTTCAGCCTTAAGCATGAAATGAGAAGGGTTGTCAGCATGTCCTCAACTTCAGATGTACATTTGCTGCCCTTCTAACTTGACTCACTAAATTTTGCTGTAAGATACCTTGGTAAGTGCAGTCACTGAACACGAATATTAGCAAGGGGCTGAAAAGGGAGGAGAGAAATGTGTGTTTGAAGTTCAGTTTATGGTCATTGTCCACCATCATTTGCTCTATGAAACATTTAGTTCAGCTCTACAGTTTTGGTGTTGGTCAGTGTTAATTGCAGTACTCAAAAATTCATTTCCGCTCATGTTAAGTATCTGTGTATTCAAACTGCAGCTGTTTTAAATAGCTGGAATCTTAAGCAGATGAAGTTTGTTTCATCTATTAACAGCTTAGATTTTTCTTTGTTACATGATGTTCCTGGGGTAAAGTAATGCAATACCGTTAAGATTTAACAAATATAAATCTGTAATTTGATTGGGTAGCACTAAGTTGTAAAGCATGAGCTGAAAATACTTTCGGGCAGTATGAAACACTTTACCTAAATTTGGAATATGTTATAGTACATGAAAAACATCAAGCAAATTACCTTACTCTGCCTAATATGTCAACACTTGTAGTATATAATCTGTATTTCATTGTATCAGTAGGGAGCTTAATTTCAGGTTTGTTTATTTATTTGTGCAAAGCTACTTTTCTTCTCTCTTCTGTTCATACATATTCTGTTTTTATTTTTGGGTCTGGCAATGAAAAACAAACAAATAAAATTAATCATTCCCATCCATTATTCTCTTTGTGATTCAAGTGCTTAAAATTTCTAAGAGTATGTCTTAAGTCTTACCTGTTTGGCCTCATTTTGATATACTTGCAGACTTCATTTTGGTTTTTCTCTAATTATGTTCATTTATTTAACTTCATAAGCAGGGGACATGATCATTCCTTTATATTATGTATCACATCCTTTCATGATTTCATAACCCTGCTGCTTTGAAGTCATACTTACTCTGGAAAGAAGCATTAGTATGAAATACCAGCAGCAGAGAGGTCCTTGTACCTCTGTAATACCTGGAAGAGGGTGGCTTATTTGGCAAAGCCTTCATTATTTTGTTTTCCAGTAGGCTGTGTATTTTTTATATATCTATTTTAGTGATAGTTAGCTCTTTGTAGAGTTGTTTGGGATGACAGTTTGATTTCTTTTTTTCCCCCTCCCCTATTTATGTATGCATATTAGCTTCATTTGTGATGTGCAATATTTGTCCCAAATAATCTGAATGTCTTTTTAAAGAGTAAACAATGTTGCTGGGATTGCTTTCATATAAAGTTACCAGTGAGGCATTATGAGAAAAGGTGATGATAAGAATGAGGAAAACTGATCCCTGTAGTGATTAATAATGACCTGAGTAAACTACCAAGAGTTCATATTTCTCACTTAGTAGACTAGGGTCGGTCAGGAGAACAAAACTTTTGTTATTAACTATTTCTATTTCAAATTTTCAAACATTTGCATATGTGGCATTGCTCTTTCATTCTCAAAGTATGTGACAGGTTTACAAGTAATTGTTGCAGGAACCACACCTAAAATTTTAATACACAGCATTACGACATTAAAGTACAGCCTTCAATAACAAATGGAGTTGAGAATACAAAGCAGCTGTGGCAAAAATACGGTGTATTGACGTTTTTGTAATACTAGCTGTATGGAATTCTTGCTGCACTTCTGAAATTTCATAATATGTCATGAAGTTTCATTTTTCACTTGCTTAAGTCATTTGCTCGCTATGACAAGACAACTCACCACTCACTGCATGTTTAAAGCTTGCTACATGTTTTGGTTTTCAAGTGAAACAGTTCTTTTCTTTGCACCTCACCAACCTATGTGCTGAATTATTTGACAAAAAGGCAGTTGAAACTTTTCCAGTTTAATGTAACAGTGATGGCTCTCTTAATCAGGTAGCTTCATAAAATAACTGAAAGCGTACTGGGCTGGAAGTATTTCTCCTAGTACCTTTGTTTTTGTAAATGTAGTTCACCTTCTGTAGAAGAAATTAATAATTAAATGTAAGGACTGTGTCTTAGTTCACTGTCTGTAACATGCTAAAAAGGAATGCCAAGGCATTCAGATACAAGATAGCATTTGAAATGCTGTATTAGTTTTCCAGCTGGGAGTTTAACTACTTTTCAGTCATCTTATCTGTTAGACATTTTTTGTGAACTGTTTGGCCTCTCTTTGAAATGCTGCCTTGTGCTTAATAGAGTTGACACTAATAGTGATAAATAGCATTCTGCTATGCATAGTATGTATACACTGAATTACAAACCCACTTAAAACAGAGAATGCCAAGAGAAGAGGATACAATAATTTGAAAATTGCTACTCCATCATGTGATAGTGAAAGACAGTCTCACTGGCAAAACCAACAAAGACGCTTTGAAACTGATAGCACTTTTGTCAGGTATCTTCGCTGATCCTGATCCAGAATGGTCCTCATGAAATGTGACTGTTGGAAGTGGTGCCTGTATAAGGGGGTGGAAGGGCAATGGTCATGTTACTTGTGGTATTTTAAATAATTCTCAATTGTGTCTCCATTGTATCCTATGCCATTGGGGCGGGAGGCAGGGACTGTAAGTCTGTGTAAAGAGGATAGCTGCAGGTAGGTAAAAAAAAAAATGACTGGTTATACTAAAACTTTTATTTGTCCATTAAGAATAATTAACTTTCATTAAGTTAGGGTAAGGGAATCTCCATCCTAGTCACCTAGAAGGCATCTCTTTTGAATTGACAGTCATGCTTGTTTGTGTGGACCGTGTCCATCACTTACAATATTTTTCTGGTGTCCCATTGTTTCAGTTGCAAACTGTATAATTCATTGCTTTCGTTACTACTTTATGAGTATTTTCATCTTCTCTATGGAAAACAGTTTACATTACCCTGCCTGTAGTTTTGCTTAAAGAATTATTTTCCAGTCACTAAGTACAGAATTTAAAGGATAGAACCAAATAAAAAGAAAATGCATTTGTTGTATTATCTGATAAAAATTCATTGGTGGTTATCTCTTGATTTCAAATTAATATTTCCAAGTTTTCAAAAATAAAAAGGACAGCAGCTTCACATTATCTGCAGCATTTTTTTAATAAATAGCAAGAAACTGAAGTGTCTAATACTGTTTCTTTAAGATACAGCTGATCCAGGGATGCAGATTTTGGATACTTGTGTTTGTTGATGCCATTAACGTTAGGTCCAGGTTTTCTGCTTCATAAAGGTCTTGCAATTGAAGCAGCCTCTGAATATAAAAGGAGACTATGAAAGTACTTTTTTGCACTTTTAAAATTTTATTTAGTCTGTACTTCTGAGAGATAACAATTTAGCTTGTTTGCCAAGGTGAAAGCAAATGATTGGTTTGCAATAGAGATTTACTGTTTCCTTTCTCTTCTACCTCCACATGCCTTCATGTAAGAGTGCATGGCATGGAGGATGTTACAACAGATGACTCGTGACTTTCTGGTCTCTGTTCATGGTACTAGGAATCATTCTGTGACTAAAATCTAGGGATTTATGATGCTTTAGCCTTTCCACATGATATAACAGGGTTAGTTCAAATCAGAAACTTTAATTGGTTTTGCTTTGAATACAGGCTATGTTTTAGCAGAAAGAAGAATGGTAGGTAGGTTTTAAAGTGGAAAACGTATGTTAATTTGACCTTATATTTATTTCTTACAAGAAAGGAGTAAAAGAGAGAAGGTGTTGCTCTTGGACAGCCTTCAAAAATCAGAATTGTTATCAGAGGAGCATATGGGGCACATCTCTCCTTTTGTGCAGTAGTGCAGGTGGACACCATGAAAGTCAGAGGTACTCCTCAGTAATTACACCCCATAATTGCAGTGAATTTCAGTGAACATTGGAATCTTAAAAGGTTATACTTTCAGCAGTACTAACCTACCAACAGTGCTCAATAACCAAGTTATGACACACAATTCTCCAGGTGTTAGTCTTTTGTTTGGCTGCATGGCTTGCTCAGAATCATTTTATCTGCAAGTGCACTGGTCTCTTCAGTCCTTGACACTCTTACTATGAAAGACCTTCTACCTCTACAGGTCTTCCATTCAACTAGTTCTTAGCAAGTTGCTTCATTTCTTGTGGATTGCTCCTTTTCACTTGATCTACAAGTAAACAACCTAAAACTGTAGTGCTTCAGCAAAACTGCTTTGTGGTTTTAATTATTTTTTAGTATTTTTAATCCTACTTTTAAAACTTAAAAAGTTTTTGGGTTGGTTTTCTTTTTCTTTTACATATTCAAAGAATTTGGAACACAATGTCTATTTTTTTTCCCCCAGAAATAATATTTATGTTTTTAAAATATTCCAGGGTTTGGTGGTTTTGGGGGGGTTTTGGTGGGTTTTTTTGGATGTTGCTTGGGGTGTTTTTATTTTGTTGGTTTTCTTTTTTTCTCCCCAGCAATAAGAAAAACTACTGTTGTGCTAAGCCTGCAGTAATTGCACACAGCTAATTAGATCCACACAGAGAATCTGAACTTTTAGGAGAAACATTTCCATATTTGAAAGGAGTAGTACTTCTCTGCACAGAATCAAATACAGTAACAGTTAGAGGCCTTTTATAAATAATCCTTACCATAGCAGGGCTTTGAAGAGGTGTTCTTCAGAAGCAATAGGGAAGGGTCATGTTCTGTATTTCTTCAGACCTCTGAGCTGTTTGTAGTCTTCGTTGGCATTTCAGTAATACATGTAAAGTTGTTAGTTACTGTAGATAAAAGGCAGAACTGAATGGAGATCTCATGCATTTATATCTATATTGTAAAACTTGCATATTTACACAGAAAGATTCTGGCTTTAAATTAAGAGAGGACTTTGGTACAAAGCAGGTACTTCAGTGTTTAATTTGGGATAACCAAGTTATTATGTAGTGTCCCAGTGTGCCTGATGGTTGTATATATTTTAGCATGTAATTAGATGCCATGGGACAACTGATTGTTCCAGTTGGTCTGTAGAAATTATCTCTCTGCATGCTCTTTATTACCTACAAATGCAAGGTGTTTATCCTTTCATTTTAGGCTAAACCACCTTGAAATCCTTTTTCTTCATTTTTAGAAGTAATTTTTCATTTAGATGAGTAATATAATTCAGATGACATTCAGTAGCTTGTTACTTTTGAAGTTGCATACTCTGAACTTCTAAGCAGTCATCTGTGAGCAATGTGAATAGAATAGGTAAGAGGCAGAGACAGCACATTGGATTTCCAGTACCCTCACAACTGTTCTATAACCTATCCATTACCCACACTTGGATGAGCCTCTTATGCCTCCCCACATACTTTTCCATCAAGTTGGCATTACATGTTTTACCATATGAAAAAAGAATGTGTGAACTGTTTTCTTTCTGGTATACTGTTTCCAAATAACCCATTTCATTCCAAACACAATTGTCATCTGGTCTTTCTAATCGTGTAACCATGAAAATACTTGAAAAGTTAGTTGTCTGTGTATATTGCTAGTCGACGACCTTCTCATGACCAACTTTGCCTAACTTGCGCTTTCCCTCACTTTATACGCAGGCTGGTTTAGCTGGAGCTCCAGCCCGGGCTGTTTCAGCTGTAAAGAATATGAACCTGCCAGAGATCCCAAGAAATATTAATATTGGTGACATCAGTATAAAAGTGCCAAACCTACCCTCTTTTAAATAACATGGCCACTCCAGGTAAAACCAAGGAAGAAGTGTAATAGAGATTTACCGCTTGCTTGTTTACTAAATAAGCACCGTGTCTAACTTTTGCTGTTTGGATAAAACTCAAGGTACTGTTTAGACATAATTCAAAAGAAAATCAGTGTGTGGAATTGAACGTTGCTTTTGTCTTGTTTGTGAAATTAAAGGAAATGGGTAGTTCCCATGTGATTTCTAAATGACATTCCTATGCCCTCATAAGGCATATCACTGTGTCTCAGCTGCTGCAGTATTTTGGGAAAGTATTGAAGATGTTCTTTACTTTGTATAACCTATAACGCTGAGGGTTTTTGGTTGGTTTTTTTTGTATATTCACTAAGGTCTATAATTAGTGCATTCCTTAACTCTTCTGCTGTTTGTCATGATTACTTAAGACTTTAGTGCAAATGTTGCATGAAAACATTAAACTCTTGTTTTGTTAAAATAAAATCATAACAAACTGGACTTCAAAATACCTGTTTGTCCAAAATCTACTCTTTGCAATAAATCATGTTGTTTCCTACTCATGGAGCCAATTGGCTGTATCTACAAACTGTTGTAGCAAGCATTGATGTTGTAGTTTAATCTCTGGAGGAATTACACAGGGGTGCTGTGTTGAACATATTGGCTCTTCACATTTCTCACAAAAGCTGTTCATTATTTCTCAGAAGGAAAAACTGCCTTTACTGAAGTTCAATGACTTCTGTTTACATATAGATGTTGAGAAGATACTTACACAATCTGATAGACTTTCTCTGATGGTCAGACTTTGTTTTGGGAAAAAAAATATTTACAATTACTGTCTGTGCTCTGAGAAGTACAGAACGGGCTGAGAATGGGCAGCTCAGAAGTCTAAGTGTGAGTGTACCAAGTAATGTGACAAAGAAAAGCACTCTGGACATGAGGGTACTTGAATAGGGTCTCTGTGCCTGGGGATATTTGTGATTCTCTACTTTGAGAATTAGATTTATAATATGCTTAATATTACCAAGACCTCAGAAAATCGAAGTGCTATCACCTCTGTGTAAGTTACTCAGCTCTTAAACTCTTTTGTGATTTAAAAAAAATATAAAAGGGGATAGTGATTGGTTTTTATAATCATGCTTTTAAGCTCAGTGTGATGTACAAGTCTGTTTAAATGAATAATAAAAATATTGGGATATTTAAGAATTCCTGTAAAGTTTGTTTGATTTTGTTTGATTGGGGCTTTTTTGGGTTTGTTGGTTGGTTTTGGTTGTGTGTTTGTTTTTTAACCCCCTCAAAAAGTATGTAGTTAATGCTGTATATGAAAATACATATAAAGGACAATCAACAATACATGTGGTATTCAATCGAGGACAGCACTTCTCAGGACTAGTCTGAAAGATCCTCTGTTACTTCAGAAAGTTGCATTTGATGTAAACCAAGCATCAAGCATTCTTTTCCTCTGAGTAGAATGTTAAGACATATCCCACAGTATAAGCTTGGAATCACATCACATTCTCTGATCAGACAATCACAGAATGTTAGGGGCTGGAAGGCACCAAAGCTCTTCCAGTCCAACCCCTCCCTGCCAGAGGAGGATCACCTATACCAGATCACACAGGAATGCATCCAGGCAGGTTTTGAATAGCTCCAGAGAGGGAGACTCCACAACCCCACTGGGCAGCCTGTGCCAGTGTTCCATCACCTTCACAGTGAGAAATTTTTTCCTCATGTTTCTGTGGAACTTCCTGTGCCTCAGCTTCTACCCATTGCCCCTTGTCCTGTCATTGGGCATCACCAAGAAGAGCCTGGCTCCATCCTCTTGGCACTGACCCTTTACATATTTTAAACATTAATGAGGTCACCCTTTAGTCTGGCATTAGCTAACATTGATGCCTTCTGAGAGCACTTGAGAGAGGAACAGATTTATTTCTTAAGTACCAAATCTGATGTAATCAAAGGAATAAGAAGAAAGGAATAGGACTTAAGAAGGCCAATGGCATCCTGCCCTTCATTAAGAACAGTGTGGCCAGCAAAAGCAGGGAAGTCATTGTGCCCCTGTACTCAGCACTGGTTAGGCCACACCTTGAGTCCTGTGTCCAGTTCTGGGCCCTTCAGTTTAAGAAGGACATTCAGACACTTGAACGTGTCCAGAGAAGGGCAACACAGCTGGAGAGAGGCCTCAAGCACAAGCTCCACAAGGAGAGGCTGAGGGAGCTGGGATTGTTTAGCCTGGAGAAGAGGCTCGAGGGAGGCCTTATTGCTGTCTGTAGAAACCTGAATGGTGGCTGTAGCCAGGAGGGGTTTGGTCTCTTCTCCCAGGCAACCAGCACCAGAACAAGAGGACACAGTCTCAACCTGTGCCAGGGGAAATTTAGGCTCATGGTGAGGAAAAGTCTTCACAGAGAGAGTTGTTAGCCTTTGGAATGGGCTGCCCAAGGAGGTGGTGGAGTAACCATCCCTGGAGGTGTTCAAGAGGGGATTGGACGTGGCACTTGGTGCCATGGTTTAGTAGTCATGAGGTCTTGGGTGATAGGTGTGACTTGATGATCCTTGAGGTCTTTTCCAATCTTATTGATTCTATGATTCTATGAATATTGATGTGTTTTGGGGGTGAGGTGAGGGAAGGAAATTCCATGTAGATTGTTTGTATTACATTTGGTTATATCAAGCAGTAATATTTTTTTAATGCTTTTGTGGAAAGAAAAAAAAAAAAAAACACGTTCTCTCCATACCTCTTGAAAAGAACATTCTTCTGAATCCACTTTTGTAAGTTTGAGGCTTCAGGAAATTTCAGGTAAGGTTTAGGTAGAAAACTGCCACTTGCTCATTTCTACAGAAGACTTTGAGAGAATGAAATGTACAGTTCTTTTTCTTATCCCTGTGAGACTGAGTATTATTTACTATGCTTAGCTAGTATTATTTACTAGCTTAGCTAGTACAAATCTGGAGCTGTTGGAATTTCACTTGGTTTTGCCAACTTCTGGTTTTTTTCCTAGTGCATAGATCTTGCAACACAAAGTGGAGATGTAAAGAATTTCTGCCTTGCTCCTCCTCTTAGGACTTTGTGTGGCTGCTGAAGGATAATTTGGAAGTTTATGTAGTTAAAATATTTTTCATTCCTTGCAGAGAAATCTTTTCTGGGTTTATTTGCATTAATTTTTTTTCCAAATCCCTAGAGAAAAGCTGAGACACATCTTCACAGGAAGCATATTCCAGATTAATTTCTCTCTTCTTATCTGTGAATAGAATAGAATAGAATAGAATAGAATAGAATAGAATAGAATAGAATAGAATAGAATAGAATAGACCAGGTTGGAAGAGACCTTCAAGATCATCGTGTACAACCTATCATCCAACACCACCTAATCAACCAAGCACCCTATCAAGTCTCCTCCTGAACACCTCCAGTGATGGTGACTCCACCACCTCCCTGGGCAGCCCATTCCAATGGGCAATCACTCTCTTTGTGTAAAACTTCCTCCTAACCTCCAGCCTAAACCTCCCCTGGTGCAACCTGAGACTGTGTCCTCTTGTTCTGGTACTGGTTGCCTGGGAGAAGAGACCAACCTCTGCCTGTCTATAACCCCCCTTAAGGTAGTTGTAGAGAGCAAGAAGGTCTCCCCTGAGCCTCCTCTTCTCCAGGCTAAGCAACCCCAGCTCCCTCAGTCTCTCCTCATAGCCAGGCATTCATTCATTTTAGAGAACTAGATCAATGCTCTTAACAATTGTATGGCCTTTATTTTAGTTTTGTGCTTTTCATTACTGTTTATACTACCTTTCTGCTACCTGACAACATGGCTTTTGCCAGAAAGGATTCTTCTCTACACAGCTGGCCAGCAAATATTTAAAGAAATCCTTGCACAGGAAGAAATTTCTAACAGGTTTTCACAGTATAATTGCTCTCCTTTCCAAGACAAAATTCTGTTTTGCACACAGTTACTTACAGCAACTGTAGTAATAGTACTAATGATAGTAGTATTTTTTCTTTAATAGAAGTAGAGGGTATGACAATGTAGGCTTCCTCAGGATAGCTAAACCTATCTCAATGCCACCCCTTCGCCAGAGGTGTGTCTTTAGCTTGCTGGGGACATACTATCTTACCATGTCATTTGGTGCTTCATACCTTAAACTGAAATCAGTCAGGGGGAGATGGGATACTTGATTGATAGAAATGATGGAAATTATATTGTTAACACTTTAGCTTCTAGGGCTTGTCTTGTACTGTGGATAGTCAAAGGTGATCTCTGGAGGTTCCTTCCAACCCCTAACATACTGTGATTCTGTTTTTTGCAGTGCTGATCTGCTTGTATTTGTGACCTTCATGAGAATGATGTGCCTTTTGAATTCTTTATTCTATCTGTCTAGGACTTCAAATGGAAGTAAAATGTGAGCTGTAGCAATTAAGATCTTGATTGTAAGTGTGAATGTTTTTAATGCTTTTGCAGCCACAAAAAGACAAAGCCTCACCATATACATCTGTATACATATTTATTTCTCTGTATATATATTTATTTCTCTGTATTTGTATGTGCATATGTATATATAACATACTGTTCTTTTTCATTAGCTGTTGTTACAATGGAGCACAGGTCATCTTGAGTCATCCTTTAGCTGCAAAAGCCTGACAACTAATTTGCAGTACTCCACCTTCACAGGGCCTGCCTTTTAAATGAAGTTCATCAGAGTTCCAGGACATATAAAAGAATCCATAAAAGATATTTTTCCTAACTCAGAGTGTTTCTTAGATCTGCCAATGAAACACTTATCAAACAACAGCTGAGACAACACCTCCTGTACTGATTTTGTACACTCGGTTTTCTTCTCTATTCAGTTCAGTTTCTCTGCTAGTGAAATTCTCTGGGGGAGAAACCCTTTAATGTGATCATAACAATTTCACTGTAGTAAGTATTATCTGTACTACTTTGTGATAGTTCTTGATAAATCATGCACAAGAGATAATTGTAAGGACTCTGTGTAACATTAATAATGCAAATTAGTAGTTAAACCTTCAGGATGTCTTAAAATTAATTCTTTTTCCTGCATTTCCCCAAGCCTGGTTACTTGTCCCAATACACAAGTGTTGTATTGAGTGGTTATTTGTTTCAATGTTCTACAAGGTATTTTCCACCTTTATTTGTATTCTGGGGATGCAGGGTGAAGTGCCTCAGAAACCAAGCCTGGGAGTGGCTGTTCAGATTGCGTGTCTACAGGCAGTGGCTGACTGACTCATTATGATTTACACATTTCAAACTCAGAGATACTTCCTGTGAAATTTAGAATGGCAAGGGGTTTGAGAGCAACTGCTAGCTCTGGGAAGTGATTATTATGTCTTTGGGAAGAAAAATTATTTTGGGGGAATACAGACTCCTCAAATATTGAGAGGAAAGATGCTGGAAGCCAAAGCCAAAGGCTTTCTCTGAAGCCCCCCCATGGACCTCTAGATGCTAAACAAACAGAGAAAGGGCAAAAGGGTAGAAGTTACTCAGAATGAGTGGGCATTCCCTCCATAGACCTGAAGCAGAAACAGAGGAGCTAGTTTTGCCACTGCGCTGGGGCAGTGAGTGCTGCTGCGGGAAGGGGGGATGGGGGGTGTAGTGGGAGTGCTGGAGGGGGAAGGGAAGAGTGGGGAAATTTTGATTCTTTGGTACTAGAAGAGAAGTTACCTCCTGTTAGAATCAGCTGAGAATGCTGTCTGCAGTAGTGACAGGACAGACAGGTCAGGTACTGTGTCAATGCGCTTCCATTGCCTCCCTGAATAGCGAAGCACTTGAGTATTTTTGTGAGAGGAAGTGCAACATTGCAAGTGTATACAAAAATCCTCTTAAACATGTAGCTGCTCTGATGGTTTCTGCCTGACAAGAGTGGCTGGGTGGAGGAAAGTGTCACTGCAAGGGAGAATAAAGTTCAAGTGAGAAACAAACTAGCACTGCCTTCCTGCACGAGCAGACTTGACCTTATCTTTCTAGGAGCACATTCCATTAAATGCTACAATTAGTTCTGAGTTCTGTTTAGGCCTATGCGAAGAGGCAAATGGGGACTTGCTAATGTTCTAAAGGTAGCCTCGTAAAGCTCTTTGATACTGAATTACAGCATATGCAGGGCATAAAACACTGGAGTAATTTGAAATTAAAATGTCACAAATTGAATCATTGTCTGTTTATAACTCTTAAAGAAAAACAGCCTAAGTCTTGCACAAAATTTATTTCTCAACTTCTGCATGGAGTATTCATAATTTTACTAGGAGCAAGGAGAGCAGTCAAATACTGCCAAAGCTGTCTAAAGGTGAACAGTTATTTTCACACACACACACAAAACCAAAATAATGTGACTTACTTTTGCAATTATCATAGCAACTTGCAACCCTTTTAATTTAAGAAAATGATCTGTCCTTGCAGTTTACTCCAATATGCACACTGAGCTCAGGTAGGGTTTTTGCCTCCATTCCATGGATGGAAATGCAAAGGTCAGTTTAGCAGCCATATTTCTTGCCTGCAGAAGCTTTGGCCTCATGCATTATGAGGGCCATGACAATGTGGTCTGACTGGGGAAGAACTGGATGTCAAGACTTCTGGTTTTTGCACAGAGTATTCCTGTGGCTGGGGTGCTAGAGGCATTTGACTTGACCCATCATCCACAAGGCAGAGTGGCAAGTCCACTTGTTCCGTAGTCCACAGCTTTCCGACCCAGTTTGGCTCTTCTGAGACTCAGCAGCACACACAGGCCCCAAGTGTCTCTTTCTTGGCAGGCTCCGCTTTCCAGCCAGCCAACAAGACTCCACCAGGAGTGTAGCAAATCCTCTTCCAGGTTCTCTCTGTGCAGAACTATAAATGTGTCACCGGAGCTGAATTTGAAAGCAGGCCTGTAATAATGACTGTGAACTGCTTGTATGGACTCCAAGTGCATGGTCTCCCTGTTTATTTTTGCTTTTCACAGCCCAATCCACAACCCCATTTTGGTACCATTTTAAGCACTCAGCCAGCAGAGTTTTGGTGCATCACAGGCTGAGTTTCACAGCTTCAGATGTTTGCAAGGAACCTGCATGACCTGCCTGTGTGTATACCTAAGAAACTTCTGCTATTGGTGCAACCATGTAAGTGGCACCCACATCTCCTCCACCAAAGGTCCATACAAACAAATTTGATCAAGCAGTCTGCAAAAAATGCTTAAAGAATAAAACTAGAGAATAAAACAGTCTGCATTCAAAATGGTCTTTGCAATAATTTGTTGTTCTGATGTGAGTTGAAATAGCAAAGATCTTTCATGATTCAAACCGCGGTCCTGTCTCCAAGTGTGATGCTGTTTACTTGGTGTCAAAATTCTGCCCTGAGCCACCCAAGGGCAGAATTCATGGTGCTGTTCCTCCCTGAGACATGCTGGCATCTCATATGTCATAGGCAAGCCTACCTGCATCCCTGTAAAAAGCCTGCTGCGCCAGGGAGGGCTGGCAGTCTGGCTGTCACTCCTTTGTAGCTTTTTTAGGATGGGTATCTCTTCACAGATCTCTCCAGCAAAGTCCAGCAGGGCACATCCTGGCCACTGTCCCTCTGCAAGGTGTTGTGCACTCATTCAAGATGTGATTGCCCTGGCAATACACAGAATATGTTGCTCACACAGAGTATCCTGGCTCAGGTTTGCCCCACTCAGTTAAAATCAAGGACAGATAAAAGCTGATGCAGAACAGGTAGTAGGGCTGCTGGTGGGTGAATATTCCATTTCTGTAGTGGCAACAGAGGAGTTCTGTAACTTCGTCTTTCCCCTGGTCTCCTTCCTAGCTGTATTACCCATTAAATGATTTACAAGCTAAAAGGGAAGGAGGCTTGGATTCCTTCAGCTTGTATGTTCATTTTGGGGTGGAGTCTGAGATTTCCAGGTGTTATTTTCTTTTAAGAAAATCTATCTCCTGTCCACAGAAAGAATGAACAAGATTCTGAAGTCATTAAGTTTGCTTGATGCCCAGTTTCTGAAGTTTTTTAGTATTACTTACTTTCCCCAGAACTCAAATATAAAAGCATATAAGCATCACAGTGTCTCTTGGTTGAAAACAAGAGTGAAAAACACAGTGGGGTTTTTACTTTCATACTTTAGAGGTGTATTCAGCTATGCACCTGTGAGGTGTTCCTCTGCAAGCTTGTAGCAGTATGTAACATCCACTCCTGGATGTGCACTGTGGCAGTCATGCCTGTTCATAGGAGGACATGCTTGTGGATTTTCAGATGCCTCTCTCCCTTGTTCCCACTGGCCTACTTCATCAATTCTTAGCAATGAAATGCCAAATAGCAGTTCAAATATGTTTGAAAGGGCTAGAATCACTAATGGAGATGAGAAAGGTTGTTAGGAATGTTGCAGAAGTGCTGGCATGCTTCCTCTCAGGCCGATCCTGTGGATTGTATCTCCTTTAGCTGGAGATGGTACCATTACCATCAAGCTCAGATTCATTAAAGACCTAAGGAAACCACAGCCTCCAATGAGCCCTGCAATGCACAGCATGTGTGTGTGTCTGATTCTTCTAGTACAGTCATGCAACTGATCCCTGTTCTATCTAGTGTGGACTCCACACAGCCTCACAACACTGAGAGACATACAAGGGGTGAGTACGTGCTGGGCATGTCTGCTTCAGGCTGCAGACCCACCCCACTATGGATGGCAAAAGCAAAATTGTGTCTAGACAGCAGTGGGGAGGCTGAATGCAGGATGTTTTAACTTGGGTGCAATAGTTAAAAAAAAAGAGAGACAGTCCACTGCCAGAAAAAGTGCTGCCAGTGGCTTTCCACTTATTTAATCTTATTACATTTAAACATTGTGCTGAAGGTTTAGGAGTTTCAGTGACTTATGGATGAAACAAAGACCTGTTTAGCACATGGAGTGCTGGCAGCATAGGACCAGTGATAAAGATATTAAAATATGATTTGATGTCATCCTGAAGTTAATTCTTACACCACATGCTTCATTGGCCTTAACAGGATCATTCTCTTTTTTGCTTCCTAGAGTTTCTGGGTTTCAGTATGAAACAAATCTGTTCCTTCCTTCAGAATTTCTGGAAAGATTGTGTTGTTCTTTGTAGAAGTTTAGTGTGTGAGAGTTTTGAGGAGAGATTGGCTTATAGGTGGTCTGATGAGCAGGCAGGATTCACAAGTTCTTATTTAGGCAGGTCCTGTACTCTGCAGGCTCACAGCACACACAGGGAGCTGCAGACCCTCCATTTAGCTGGAGAGTCCAGGTTTTCTGCATGAGGGGCCATTTAACTTCCTTGTTTGTAATCAGGCAAGAGTCTGGTTTTCACAAAATGACTCACAAATACAGGAAGGGAGAGTAAGAATCAAGATGCTGCTGGGAGACTCTGCTGCACAGGGTTAAGCTTGCTGGAGGACTGCCAGATGAGAAAATCAGTAGAGGTTGTGACTCTGCTTCAGAGCTACTTGACTAGGACAGAAAAAAAAAAATATGTATCCTATCAAGCCACTGGGGAGGACCAGGGAGGAAATTTTCTCTTCAGATTGCTCTGGAATGTCTTCTCCAGGTGGACAGACTTTTCCACCATATATTAGTTTATTCTGTTTTGTGAACACAGTAATTGTTCCAAAATAAAAGCAGTTTTATTCATGCTAGAGAAACTGCATGAGTTATGCTAGCATATTTGGTGAATTATATAGGTCCAAATGAGAGCTATAAAACTTCTTGGGTTTGGAGTGAATACATTGTTTTTATTAGTGGATTGTTTTTATTAGTGGATTGTTTTTATTAGTGGATTGTTTTCATACACACTTAGACTTAAATGGTATTGCATGTACCCTTCTGGTTATACAACTGTTTGGGTAAAGGGACTACCAGAGATGAATGTGAAACAAAGAAGGGATATAGGAATTATTGCCGATGTTTACGGAGGAAAATGGAAATTTGTTAACTTGTCTAATTTCTAAGCTAGTGTGCAGGAGTGGGCTCAAGAGGGAGATTAGATTAGACTGATAGATAGATAGATAGATAGACAGACAGACAGACAGACAGATGATAGACTGATTCATAGACAGAAGTAATTCTTGAAATGATTTCTAACCATGAACATGTACTTTGTCCAAGATGAATAATCTTGGCTTACTTGCATATTAGTTCTGCCCAGATGACTGTGCAGTGGACATATATCTGGTCTACTGTTACATGGCAACTGAGGAATAATCACAACTCTCATAATTAAATTTATTTTGTCATGGTGCCTCTGAAGTTTAAAACACCAACACCCCTCCACTCCTCCCCCCAAAAGAAAAAACAAACAACCAAAACCCCAACAACCCGAAACCCCACAACAACAGATACTCATACAAAGCTTTGCATTGGTGGGACAAATGCTGCCTGACCAATCTAGTGGCTTTCTAGGTCCATGGATAAGGGAGGACCTATAGATGTGATCTGTCTGGACTTCTGCAAAGCCTTTGACATGGTCCTCCACAACATCCTACTTGCCAAGTTGGAGAGAGATGGATTTGATTGGTGCACTGTTTGGTGGGTAAGGAATTGGCTGAATGGTCACATCCAGAGGGTGGTACTCAATAGCTTGCAGCCCAGATGGAGAACTGTGACAAGTGGTGTCCTTCTGGGTCATACTGGGACCTGTGCTGTTCAATATTTTATTAATGATATAGACACCAGGATTGAGAGCACTATCAGCAAGTTTGCAGATGACAGCAAGCTGAGTGGTGTTGTCTGTACACCAGAGGGACAAGATGTCATCCAGAGGGACCTGGACAATCTGGAGAGGTGGGCCCAGGTAAACCTCATGAGGTTCAACAAAAGCAAGTGCAGGCAAGTGCAGCACCTGGGCTGGAACAGTCCTCACTATAATGCAGACTAGGGGATGAGGTGTTAGAAAGCAGCCCTGAGGAAAAGGACTTGGGGGTGTTGATGAATGAGAAGCTGGACATCAGCAGGCAGTGTGAACTTGTAGCCCAGAAGGCAAATCACATCCCGGACTGTATTAAAAGATGTGTGGCCAGCAGATCCAGAGAGGTGATTCTGCCAATTTGCTCTGATGAGACCTCACATGGAGTACTGTGTACAGGTCTGGAGTACGCAATACAGCAAGGACACGGACCTGATGGAGTGGGTCCAGACAAGGACCACAAAAATATCAGGAGGTTGGAGCGCCTCTGCTATAAAGACAGGCTGAGTGAACTGGGATTGTTCAGCCTGGAGAACAACAGGCTTCAGGGTGACCTAATAGCAGCCTTCCAGTACCGGAAGGGGGCCTACTGGAAGGATGGAGAGAGACTGTTTATAAAAAAGACCTATAGCAATAGGACAAGGGTCAATGGTTTCAAACTAGAGTAGATTTAGATTGGATGTTAGGAACTTTACTATGAAGATGGTGGAACACTGGAACAGGTTGCCCACAGAGGTGGTTGAGGCCCCATCCCTGGAGACATTCAAAGTGAGGCTCAAAAGGGCTCTGGGCAGCCTGATCTAGTTGACTATGTCCCTGCTTACTGCAGGGGGTGTTGGACTATATAACCTTTGGAAGTCCCTTCCAACCCAAACCATTCTATGATTCTATGATTAGGTAACCTCTGTTCTCTTTCCTGTGTTTTCCTAATGAACAGAATCTTACAAAAATTAAGCAATCAGGACGTTAGAGTTGCAGCTGTCTAAAGTGCAATTCTGACCTGAAAAATCATATGCCACTAATGAAAGAATATTGATCCACTGGAGGTTGCAAAGACCATCGGCTTGAATCCCTGTTTCAAGTTTGGAGTTTGTTTAAATATGTTCTCTTTGTTGCCCCTTTTATTATGAGGGTAGCCTTGAAAAGTGGATTTTTAAATGTTTTTGAAGTGGGGTAGTCTGACCAGAATGTTTTCAGATCTGCTTATGGAGAAGTACAATTCTAAAGCTCTAGCACACACATCAGTCATACCACTTCACCCAACCAGTAAATTCTGTGTTACTTTCTTTTGTGGCACCTACATAGTGACAGTACGAATGTCCCTTGTGTAAAGGGACCATGACCTAAGGATCATGACCTAAACTGTCTGTGCTGTGATTATGGGCTAATGCTGCTTAGTACTTGAGGAAAGGAAGAGGGATGATCATGCTGTTTTTTGAAGAGGTTGACAAACTTCAGGCACACAAAAGTATCTTATTAATGGGCACTCTGCTGTGACTCACTATTATAATTAGAAACACACTGTGCTTATTTGTATCCCTTAAACTAATGGGCGTAATTTACTCCTCCTTCAGGAATATTGAGATTCATCTTGTGTTTCAGGAGATCACAAACAGGCTAGCATTTTTGTGTTCAACATCATTATTTGTTCAGAAATGTCATAACTCCCTAGCATACACTAATTCCCAAATGCAACCACTCATAACTCAGTACAGAGCAGTTTGTTTATCTTGGGAGAGAGGCATTGATTCAGCAGGTTAGGAATTTTGCAGAATAAGGGTTTTGGAAAATGGTGATTAGTGGCAATCACAGCTGTTAATAAGTTGTGGTAGTTTTAGGCTATGCCTTTAAAATTTTTTCACAGATCTTGAGCAGAAAAGTGGTAAAATGTAAATAAATCACTATTGGGAGTGGAAAGGAAAATAATTCTAAACAATTCCATTGGGGAGATATCTACCGTAAGATTGGTTGTACCAAAACAATTCTTTCTTCTTGTCTCTTCTCACTTCGTCACTCTGGAAAGATACTAACTTACTTCTGCTTGACCTTGGCTGCATTGTTTTGGTTAAGTCTAACAGCAATTTTCTTTGCTCCTTTCTCCTCTTTGTTCAGGGTGAGTCTGGGTAGGCAGAGAAGGAGAAGCTGGTAGCTTCTCCTGGTCTCTGATAAGGGGGGCTCTTGTGCTGTTTAGTAATTGTAAATATCTGACATATTGTAAATACTGTATATTTTGTACCTATTCATTGCATTCCATTGTAGATTGTAGTTTTGCCTGTAAATACAGCTTCCATTTGCTTCCAGATGAGCTGGTCTGGCAAAGTTAATGTTGGGGGGAAATTTTAACCCACACATAAGTGAATCAGAGTTGGTATGAATTTTTACTCAGACTATTCACTGCATACAATTTTTGCTTAAAACCTGAGGAGCTTCCAGAGCAGCACCTGTGCATGGACCTAATGCCCTGCAATTAAATAGTAGTTTCAATAACAAAATACCATTTTCTGCTCCAAGCTTCTGATTCTTATTTTCTTTGCTGGAAATCTTGAAGGATTTTGGTTTTCTTTCTGAAAAATTTCCAGACATCCCTCCTAACCAATTCTGAACTGTAATTGTCTTAAGATACTAGTAATTGTCTTAAGATACTAGTAATTGTCTTAATTTTACTAGCAAAACGTTTTCAAAGTATTAAAGGTAAACTACTGCATCATGAACAGCTGGATCATGAAGATGTTAGAGGGTTTTAGCAAGACAGGATGCTTCAGATGCAACCATTTTGAATGACCAGCCTGAATTAGACTCATGTAAGAAAGTTATGGATGATAAATAGATTTTCACTATCATATCCTAGTGGTATGTTACAGCAACATTCACTGCAGGGGGTTTTCCTCCTTTGTATGTAATAATTTAGGACATAAAGGTGTGTTTTTCAAGTTTTCACTTTTCAGAATGGTTTGCAGATTGTGTGATCAAGACTGATTATGTTGGATGTCAGTACATTTGCTATTTTATAAATATGTGGTTTTGAAATGCAATACATTACAGTGCTTGCTTTGGTGTAATACAACTACTCCACCATAAAAACAGTTTGTTCCCCCAAGATCCAAACAAACAAAATATGTTCTGCATTTACTTTATGGGTTCAACCACAAGAAATTTGACCTTCACTTAATTTGCATGTTTTTCTCTGTTTGAAAACGTACAACATCCGACACTTTCATCTATCTTGTTTTAAAACCACTGTAAAAGATTATTGTTTCAGTATGCAACTTCTCAAACTAATACATGTGAGGCACTTTTATTTTCTGCATAATGAGAAAGGGAGAAAAATGTCTGTTTATGGTTATCATTGTTTGTTTCTATAAAATAGATCGGTCTCTATATGCCTCCAACTTAATTTGTGTCATGAAGGTTGTAGGGAGAGGTTACAAGCTAGACTCTTACTGATTTTGTCACTTTATACTCTGCAGATTTTTCTTCCTTAGTCTTTGGTACCAAGAAATGATGAGATCAGGAAATCCAGAGCACTGACCATAGAGAATGTGATTTCCAAAAAATTCATAGTAGTTTTTACAAAGTACAGAATTGAACTTTTCAGCAGTTCAAAGCATTTGGGACTCCACTCAGAATCAGTGGGAGCTGTGAAGTCTGCATAGCTGCACGCTGGGAAGAAAACTGGTAAACCTGCAGACTGAGCAGTACTGATCAAACCAGATTCCCTGAGGTCCCTGCACCTCAGCTCATAGGACGGTGGCAGGAACAACAGAAAATGAAGGCTAGATCTAGCTGTGAAGCTAGAGGAACTTTATTTAACTGAGTATTTATTTAGCTGAACTAAGGGGTTATGCAAGTTTCATAAAAGGTCTTGAAAGTAGGATGGGGAGCTAAACCTCGTGATCAAATAGGCCAGTATTGCCCCATGCATTTTTGTACTCTTATATTCTTTTGAGACCTCTGTAATTCTGGAAGCCTCACAGATGTTACAATTTGCACAAACTCCTCTAAAGGGTGCAAAGATTAGCAGTCTGGCAAAGAATGAGCTAAACAACTGATGTCTGTCTCTTCAGGGTAACCTCAATGACAAGCTCAGCATCATTTTGAAACCACAGGCCATATCATACCACAAATCATAGCATTTCTAATTTGTTCAAAACCTAGCTGTGTATGCAAAGGCAATAAGGTCCATAAAGCCATGTTTAAAAAGCCTTGGAACACTTACCTGCTACAGCCATAAACTAGGTTTCTAAAGTAGCTCTGAGCGTCTACTTTCAAGGGTGCTTTTTCCAGGTACCACTTTGTGTTTCCAAAAAGTGAAGTCCTTGGAGCAGCAGCCTAAAATAAAGTTCTGTCTTTGCACAGGAAAAATACCTGCCCTGTTGCAGATTCGTGTGCTAACAAGAGGCTTTGCCTTAATAGAAAGAATTGAAGTTCTCCACCTACCTACTTTTGTCACTTGGCTTCCAGAGTTCAGAAAAACAAAATGTAGAACAAGTTTTAAAACAAGAATAAAGGATTATATTTCTTTCCAGCAATCCTGCCTAGATTTCACAACTCAGCTCTTTCCTCCAGTCAGTTTGGAGAGCTAGGCTTGCTGAGAATCTCTTCACCAAAGCAGGGTAATGCATGGGAAGATAATCACTTGGCATGCTGAGAAAAGAAAAAAGCATGAAGTGTTATAAAAGCCCAACAACCAATGCCTAGGTGGATGTGGCTTCCTGAGCACATCATGTGGTGAGTATACCCTTGTTAATTGCTCAATGGAAAAATGCCAACATAGAATTACATAGAATAAACCAGGTTGGAAGAGACCTTCAAGATCATCGCGTCCAACCCATCAATCAATCCAACCCACCTAAACAACTAAACCATGGCACCAAGCACCCCATCAAGTCTCCTCCTGAAAACTTCCAATGGTGGCGACTCCACCACCTCCTTGGGCAGCCCATTCCAATGGGCAATCACTCTTTCTGTATAGAACTTCTTCCTAATATCCAACCTAAACCTCCCCTGGCGCATCCTCAGACTGTGTCCTCTTGTTCTGGTACTGGCTGCCTGGGAGAAGAGACCAACATCCGCCTGTCTACAACCTCCCTTCAGGTAGTTGTAGAGAGTAATAAGGTCACCCCTGAGTCTCCTCTTCTCCAGGCTGAGCAATCCCAGCTCCCTCAGTCTTTCCTCATAGGGCTTGTGTTCCAAACCCCTCACCAACTTCATTGCCCTTCTCGGGACTCGTTCCAGCAAGTCAATATCCTTCCTAAACTGAGGGGCCCAGAACTGGGCACAGTACATCTGTGACACCAAAACCAGATGATTCTAGAAGGCGCTGCATAACCTGAACATCCACAGGGTTCACTAAGGACCAGAGCATCCCAGCTTGGGATTTGGTCCATTGCCAAACCAGTTGGCAGTTGCGAAGGCAAACAAAACATAGGCTGGTTGGAGAGTCAAAAAAGGGCAAAGGTCTATGAATATTTCTAATCCTAAATTAATCTGAATAGATCTAAACCAATTTATTCTATCTTCAAGGGGAATTGAGACAGCTATGTGATATTCTCATTTTTTTCCTGTAAAATAGAGGTAAATGAATGACTGCAAAAAGGAGAAACTCTCTGGGTGTTTTTAAAAGGTGGGGAGGCAGTTACTTGTTGCAAAGGGACATTTTTCCATTTGAAGCCTTTCTTATTTGGAATTTTTAAATGGTTCTTTGTCTCCTCCTTTCCACACAGCTGCACTTGTATTGTCTCCTGGAGCTGGAATAATCATCTATTCTTATCTGAAAAACTTTACCCAAGCTTTACTTTCAAATAGCACTAGCCCATGACACCTTCATCTAATGCATAACAACTAGAAAAAGAGAACTTATACAAGAATACAGTTCCTGAATATTTGCCCAGTTCAGAAGGTGCTATTAGAATAGTTTTGTTCTTTATTCTTGTTGAAACATAAGTAAACCAGAAGGGAGGACAAGTTATTCCATGAGCTGCAGAACTCATAAAGCCTGATTTCCTCCAAATCTGTATGCTCTGTCACCCAACACCTCTCTGCAATAAGCTAGTTTCCCTTCCAATATCCCATGAGACCTACATCTCAGTAACCTGAGATCTTGCTGTGCTGACAGTGCTTTAGGTTCAGCACTTGCCTTTATGTTATTGTCTGGTTGGTATGGTGTTTTTTTTTTTGTTTGTTTGGTTGCTTTGTTTTTGTTTTACCCTGTGTTTCTGAGGTGAGAGGAGAAACACCAGCTAGAGTTAGGACTGAACTAATGAACTAGACAATTGCACATGCAGAGGGGTCAGCGAATGTACATGGGATGAATAGCCCACCACCCCATGCCAACGGGAAAAGGGAATGAGTGTTTCCCCAGCTTTCCCTCAGTAAGAACACAAGATTATATTTTCTCTTTGTCATTGTGTAACATCTGTGTAATAAGACATCTTTGAGATGTCTAGTTTTGCCACAAAGGCTGAAACAGATCAACAGATTCAAGAGCGAGAAGGAGAGAATGTGAACATTTTCCTCCTTAGACACACTGATAAAACTTGTAAGAATATCTGCCATTTAACATTGGTAGGCATAGCATAAGGTATTTGAGACATTTGGATAGCATGTATTGATTGTAGCAGAGAAACCTAGATAAGCTGAAAAAAAAAATCAGTAGTCTATTCAAGCTGGGTAATTCAATAGCTATTGTCTAACATAAAAGCCAACAGGGTGCCTTCTTGTGCCACTGAGCTAGAGGGTTCATTTGTAAATTAGTGAATAGACTTGTTGAGTGTCTGCTTATAATCCTTTAGTCTTAATTATGTGATGTATAAATAATAAAATTCAAGCTCTACAGATCCTTTTCCTGAAGTTTTGCCCTCTCAGTCATATCAACACAAATGGCGGTGAATGGTGCCACATCCAGCTGCCAGCCAGTCACTAGTGGTATCCCCCGGGGATCAGTTCTGGGCCCCATCTTGTTCAGTAGCCTTATTGATGATCTGGATGAGGGGATTGAGTCTATCATCATTAAATTTGCAGATGACACCAAGTTGGGAGCAAATGTTGATTGGTTAGAGAGTAGAAGAGCTCTCCAGAGGGACCTTGACCAGCTGGACAGATGAGCAGAGTCCAACATGATGACATTCAACAAGTCCAAGTGGCAGGTGCTGCACTTTGGCCAAAACAACCCCATGCACAGCTACAGGCTGGGGTCAGAGTGGCTAGAGAGCTGCCAAACAGAGAGGGACCTGGGGGTGCTGATTGACAGCCGCCTAAACATGAGCCAGCAGTGTGCCCAGGTGGCCAAGAAGGACAATGGCATCCTGGCCTGCACCAAGAATAGTGTGGCCAGCAGGAGCAGGGAAGTCATTGTGCCCCTGTACTCAGCACTGGTTAGGCCACACCTTGAGTCCTGTGTCCAGTTCTGGACCCCTCAGTTTAAGAAGGACATCGAGACACTTGAACGTGTCCAGAGAAGGGCAACAAGGCTGGGGAAAGGCCTTGAACACAAGCCCTATGAGGAGAGGCTGAGGGAGCTGGGGGTTGTTTAGCATGGAGAAGAGGAGGCTTAGGGGAGATCTTATTGCTCTTTGCTCTCTACAACTACCTGAATGGTGGTTGTAGCCAGGAGGGGGTTGGTCTCTTCTCCCAGGCATTCAGCACCAGAGCAATAAAACACAGTCTCAAGCTGTGCTGGGGGAAGTTTAGGCTCGAGGTGAGGAGAAAGTTGTTCACAGAGAGAGTTGTTAACAGTTGGAATGTGCTGCCTGAGTGGTGGTGGAGTCACTGTCCCTGGAGGAGTGCAAGAGGGGAATGGATGTTGCACTTGGTGCCATGGTTTAGTAGTCATGAGGTCTTGGGTGACCGGTTGGACTTGATGATCCTTGAGGTCTTTTCCAACCTTGTTGACTCTATGATTCTAAACAGCAACAACAACAATCTTATAGATTGTGTCTCTGGAAGTTGTGATGTCATAAATGTATTGCATATGCTATTATCAGAAGATTTTCATCTCTGGGGAATAAAAGTGAGTGCTTTCACCCTCACATGAATACTAATTCTGATCCTTCTTGTATCAGTTTTTTTCCCCTTTCTCTCTAACTTTTGCTGGCACTACGGATCTTTATTTAAGAAAATGGTATAGGTCCTCTCTCCTATTTCTTGACAGGCTACACTATATAAAATCCACATGCCTGTAAGTGATGTAACTTCATTGCTCTCAAGAGGTCTTTTTACGTTGATCATACTGGGAGAGCTTTCCTCAGGTGGCTCAGGCAATTATATTAAAGTCTCAAGAAGTGAGACTATGTGCTTAAAAAGGAGACTATTTTAACTGGATCCACAAGCAAGCAGAAAAATATCTAACTTGACAAATTAAAAATTATATATGCATTTCTTACAGCCCAGAAAATAACTTCTAATAATTGTTGTAACATCTTTCTGACTCAGTCATTTGTTTATGACAAAGTTACTTAACAGACAGCCATTTGCCATCAAAAGAGTACAAAATTATATCTGTCTATCTATCTATCTATCTATCTATCTATCTATCTATCTATCTATCTTATCTGTCTATCTAATCCATCTATTGTGAAGAGAATTAAGTATTTCATAGAATCATAGAATTGTTAGGGTTGGAAGGGACCTCAAGGATCATCTAGTTCCACCCCCCCCCAACCATGGGCAGCAACACCTCACACTAGATCAGGTTGCTCAGAGTCACATCCAGCCTGGCCTTAAAAACCTCCAGGGATGCAGCTTCCACCACCTCCATGGTCAACCTGTTCCAGTGTCTCATCACCCTCATGATGAAGAATTTTTTCCTAACATCCAATCTGAATCTACCCATTTCTACTTTTTTTCCCATTCTCCCTAGTCCTGTCATTACCTGACACCCTAAAAAGTCCCTCACCAGTTTTCTTGTAGGCCCCCTTAAGATACTGGAAGGCCACAGTAAGGTCTCCTGGGAGCCTTCTCTTCTCCAGACTGAACAGCCCCAATTCATTCAGTCTGTCCTCATAGGAGAGGTGCTCCAGCCCTCTGATCATCCTCATGGTCCTTCTCTGCCATTCCAGCACATCCATATCCTTCCTGTAATAGGGGCTCCAGAACTGGATGCAGTACTCCAGGCTGGGTCTCACCAGAGCAGAGGGGGAGAATCACCTCCTGGCTATGCTTCTCTTGATGAAACCTGTGACGCAGCTAAGAGGCTCTGTTTGTTCTCTGAATAAGAGTACAGACTACAGCAAAATCTACTCTGCGCAGGTGAAACATTTTGCTTGCTTTTCCCAACACACAACCCCCCTATTTTCTGCCATTCTCTTTCCTTTTGTACCAAATATTTCCTGTTTGGCTGGTAGAGGGACCATCCACATACATTGTGCCATTTTAGTAGCCTTTAGTAGGTGTTACCTTTATTCATTATTCCCTTGCCTTATCAGCCTGGAGAGGAGCCATTGCTCTGTCCACATCATAAATGCTCTTCAGAACAGGACACATTTTATCATAACACATGACATTATACCTTTATAAGGCCTTCTCCTAGGTCTTGTCCTTTTTGTATGATGCCAGATTGCTCATCAGGATGAGGATATATGCTCACTGGTTGTGCCCGAGTCTCTCCTGCTTGTCTTTTCTGGTCATGGGAGGAATTCAAATTTAGCAATCTATTTAAAAAGTGCAAAGGTAAGGTAGATAAGCCACAATGGGAAAAAAAGTGGGCGTCAAAGGAGGTTTCTGAGAAGAGATGCAGAGTTAAGTGCAGGATAGAAAGTTTGAAAGGGTAATTCAAGTCAGCAACCTTGTGCTGCTCTTTGGATTGTTATAGAACCTGGGACGCGCTGGTGTGCCCGCAAACCATATTGTCTGCTTTCCCACCACCTCAGACTGTAGAAAAGGCTGGCCCGTGAAATACAGGTATGCCACATAACTGCATAGCTTAGCTATATTTTGAGGGGTTTGGCTTTACTGGTTACTGAATAACAATAACAGAATGTAAATCTTGGACTAAGCTTTTCCCCCAAGACTCTCTGTTCCCATCATTTCCTGTCTGCAAAACCTCCTGCTGCCTCTCACCACAGTCCTCTCACCTATCAAACCTAGACAAATTAACTAGAATCACTGAACCCAAAGGGACCTCTTGTCTTTCCTGGTATTACAATTGGATGAATCTGATGATTGCATTTACCCGAGCAATTTTTAGGTGTGTTTCTGAATCTTCACATCTGTCCTGTGATGTCCATTTGAAGCAACAAGAAGTTAATATGTAGTGAGACAAATGGTGGGCCTTCTTCCAGAGCTCCTATGGCACTTTATGTGGTGGAATTTTCTGAGAAGTTTGTGCAGGCAGATGGTTTATTTAAATTTATCCAGGATGAAGCTCTAGGATAAAACTTTATCTAGGATAAAGCTCTCTCTGTTAAAGAGGGTAAGCGGATACATGCTAAAATGCTAAAATGAATATGTCTGGGGCAAAGGATCTCCAAACATATGTTAAAGTCAGAATTTTGTCTTGACCAACTGCAGTATTTTTCTTACCATGTGCTGGCAAAGGGTCTGTGGCTGTTTCAGCATATCCTGTCTCTTGATCAAAAGCAAAAAAAATTGCTATTGCCTATACATTGTGCGGAAGTCCTCACAACCATTCCATAAATCCTTTGCAATTTTTTCACAGGCAGATGGTTTATATTTCCCCATTCTCTGTTATATCTTCACTGGGATTAAGTCTTTTATCTTACACTGACTTCAACTGAAGAATAAACACCCATCCATTACAGCACAGTTCTTAGTTGAGAAAGATTCTGCAAAGTGCTCTTTAAGCTTACTACCTTTCACTTAGAAACCTTTTATAAGCCTCTTTGACATGAACTATTCATTGCTGGCTCTATAACAGCACACAATAAGTTAATGATAAATGATAATTCATGTGGGATTCCTACAGTGCTTCCCAGCCAAAGACCTGAAAGGTGACAAACTATTTTTTTCTTGACTTTCCTGGGCTCAGGAGAAATAGCATTATTCATATGGCTGAGAAAAAGGTGACAGGTCCTTTCCCATTTGCTCCTCTGGAATGCTTTCTTTGTTTTAATTTTATTAGAACTGAGAAGTGTCTTTTTCAGCTGATGCTACCTAGAAATGGGTGTAACCCCCATGTAAGTCAGTCATTTGTTAATTCAACAGAGTCTAAACACAAAGTTTAGGAGGCAAAGTTATATCACTTGCACTTATCTGGCTTTAGCCTATTATTCTGATAAGAATCTAGTTTTGTGACACTAACTCAGAGTTCACTTTGACTTGCCAGCCTTTGTATGTCTGGGTTTTAAGTGGGAAGTGTGTCATGCTGTATGGTCTCTCAGAGTGATACCATACAGACACTGACAATATTTACCAGGATTTTAGAGAAGAAATATAATCTACTGAATACGAGTGGAAAGAAGAGAAGAGAAGAGAAGAGAAGAGAAGAGAAGAGAAGAGAAGAGAAGAGAAGAGAAGAGAAGAGAAGAGAAGAGAAGAGAAGAGAAGAGAAGAGAAGAGAAGAGAAGAGAAGAGAAGAGAAGAGAAGAGAAGAGAAAAGAAAGAGAAGAGAAGAGAAGAGAAGAGAAGAGAAGAGAAGAGAAGAGAAGAGAAGAGAAGAGAAGAGAAGAGAAGAGAAGAGAAGAGAAGAGAAGAGAAGAGAAGAGAAGAGAAGAGAAGAGAAGAGAAGAGAAGAGAAGAGAAGAGAAGAGAAGAGAAGAGAAGAGAAGAGAAGAGAAGAGAAGAGAAGAGAAGAGAAGAGAAGAGAAGAATATCTGTGTCCTCTTATTTTGGTGCTGGTTGCTTGGGAGAAGAGACAAACCTCTGCCTGTCTACAACCTCCCTTAACATAGTTACAGAGAGTAACAAGGGCTCCCCTGAGCCTCCTCTTCTCCAGGCTAAGCAACCCCAGCTCCCTCAGCCTCTCCTCATAGGGTTTGTGTTCCAAACCCCTCACCAACTTTGTTGTCCTTCTCTGGACACGTTCCAGCAAGTCAACATCCTTCCTAAACTGAGTGGCTCAGAGCTGGACACAGTAGGCACAACCAGCACTTCACCAGTGCTTTACTTCTTCCTCTCTCTCTACTTGCTCTTTAAGGAGACGGTGGATTTCGTATTCTTTCCCATTCTCAGACTGTAGTGCTGCCTGAGCATGGGAGAGGATGAACAGCAGCAGGGGAGATGTCTGAGGACTGAAGAAGGATGGGGAACTTTAAAACCAGTGTTGCCACTAGAGACGTCTAAGATGAAATTGCGTCCTCCTTGATGCCACCATGCTGAAGATTTGGTAATGTACCAAAAGTCATGCAGTGACATTCTTGCCTGCATATACCACATTTCAAGAAAGCACAGAGCTGGGTGCAGTAAGAAATCCAGTTGGTGGAAATTCTAGACATTCTTCCTTTCACTGTACTTGAAGTGGTTTTGTTGAACTTCAAATGCTTCACTTTCAAATTAGAACAAATGCTTCACTTTCAATTTAGAGCCTTGTAGATAGGTTTTTTATTTTTATGCTGTATGCTTTGAAGTTATTGTATATCTGCTCACAATTACTTTTGTTACTAGAATTGAAGTATATTAAATTTTACTCAGTAAATTAATTATTCAGGTATTTCATTGTTTACTGTTTCCTAACCAATAGCAAAAAGATTATTGAGAGAAAATTACTGAAAAATTAAAATGTGAACAATTTAAAATACACTTCTAAATGAAAATATCTTTTGAAATACAGTCCAATCCACTTGAAATAGTTTTCTTTGTATTAACTCAAAGTGTCTTTTTCATATTTTTCACTGAAATCAACGTTTCGTATTTGCTACTGAAGATTCATTCTAAGGTTTGGCCTTCACAGATGCACAAGCAGCTGTATCTATAAACTTCTGTCTACAGCTGGAAAAAAGTAAAGCTAAGTATTCATCTCAGTTGAATGAGTAAGAGTAGATGAATAAGAAAAGAGGCAACAGAATAAAACCAAATAAATAAGTAAACAAATTGAGAAGAAGAAGCTGCAATAGCAGCATGCTGGATGGAGGCTCTAGTGTTGTTTTGCTACTCACACCTTGTATCACTGAGCTATTTTGTACTTTCTTGTTTTCCTGGAACCTAGCAAGATCTTCATTTACAGTTTGTCTTCATTTCACCAGAATGAATGGGGGGGGGAGGGAGGACAAAAGAAAAGAAACAAACCAGTGCATAACATGGCCAAGACCTGATTTCTAAGGTTATTGGAGGGGGTGGTCCTTTCTGTATGTCATAGGGTGCTTAGTTAGCTCTTTGTGTATGTTTTCTGGTACTGTAGTCACTTTGTTGTGGTAGCAAATTTTACCCCAAAGATGAAAAGAATAGAATAGAATAGAATAGAATAGAATAGAATAGAATAGAATAGAATAGAATAGAATAGAATAGAATAGAATAGAAAGAATAGGTTGGAAGAGACTTTTGAGATCATTGCATCCAACCTATCACCCAACAGCACCTAATCAACTAAACCATGCAACCAAGCACCCTATCAAGTCTCCTCCTAAACACCTCCAGTGATGGTGACTCCACCACCTCCTCGGGCAGCCCATTCCAATGGGAAATCACTCTCTGTGTAGAATTTCTTCCTAACCTCCAGCCTAAACCTCCCCTGGTGCAGCATGAGACTGTGTCCTCTTGTTCTGGTGCTGGTTGCCTGGGAGAAGAGACCAACCTCCACCTGTCCACAACCTCCCTTCAGTCAGTTGTAGACATCAGTAAGGTCTCCTCTGAGCCTCCTCTTCTCCAGGCTAAGCAACCCCAGCTCCCTCAGTCTCTCCTCATAGGGTTTGTGTTCCAAACCCCTCACCAACTTTGTTGCCCTTCTCTGGACACACTCCAGCAAGTCAACATCCTTCCTAAACTGAGGGGCCCAGAACTGGATGCAGTACTCAAGGTGTGGCCTAACCAGTGCTGAGTACAGAGGCAGAATGATCTCCCTGCTCCTGCTGGCCACACTGTTCCTGATGCAGGCCAGGATGCCATTGTCCTTCTTGGCCACCTGGGCACACTGCAGGCTCATGTTAGGCCTACTGTCAACCAGTGCCCCCAGGTCCCTCTCTGCCTGGCCGCTCTTCAGCCACTCCCACCCCAGCCTGTAGCACTGCATGGGGTTATTGTGGCCAATGTGCAGAACCCGGCACTTGGATGTGTTAAATCTCATGCCGTTGGACTCTGCTCATCTGTCCAGCCTGTCGGGGTCCCTCTGCAAAGCCCCTCTACTCTCCAGCAGATCAACACCTGCTCCTAGCTTGGTGTTGTCTGCAAATTTACTTATGATGTACTCAATGCCCTCACCCAGATCATCAATGAAGATGTTAAAGAACATGGGGCCCAGCACTGATCCCTGGGGCACACCACTAGTGACTGGCTGCCAGCTGGATGTGGCACCATTCACCACCACTTGATAGGATACTTTTGCAAGCAACCACAAAGATTTTCTAGGTTAACAATAAAAGCTTGTGTTTGCATGAAGCTTTTAGCAAAAAAAAATAAATATGACATTAGACCTTTAGTAATTTATCTTTTGGTTTTGAATCAACAACCTTTCTACACAAACTAAAACAAGTAATGCAAATAAGCAAACAGATGTTCAGAATTTCCTCTCCTCTTTTTTTTTAAGCCCTTCCTTCCCCCCCCCCTCCCCCCCCCCGTTGTAGATCTATTGTTTCAGTTTTCTGATTGTTTCAACCCATCCTGGAATTTTTGTTCTTAAGTTACAAATGCCAGAAATATTTTCCTGCTGTTTGTCTGCCTCTTTCTTTTGATTACAAACTAAAGTGCAGAAAAAGAGAATCTTTAAATGCCTGTAACCCCCTGTATAAGCCCCTACATATGTGAATGCATATTCATATTCCATGTTTTTCTTTCAAAAAGAAAATAATAATAAAATCAAACATTCACAAAAGATGTGGCATTCCATAAGGTGTTCTAAGATCTATATGTCAGGATCAGCCATCAGAAAAGTAATAACGGATGCATACAATGGATGCTGTCTCAGATGGCAATGTCTGTGACATTCACAGATTCACAGGTAGCATTGGGTTGGAAGGGACTCTCAAAAGTCACCTTGTCCAACTCCCCTCAGTCACCAGGGACATATCCAGCTAGATCAGGCTGCCCAGGGTCACATCGAGTCAGATCCCTGTCCAGGGACAGGAACTCAACCACAACCCTGGGCAGCATGCTCCAGTATTTCACCATTTAGTTCTTGCTTCTTATGATTACACCTGAATGATGAGTACTGAGTTAATTCTTCCACTCAAAGCTTCATTATTTCTGCTGCATACTACCCACAACAAGGAACCATTAAGATATGTGCAGTGATCCCAGACTGGCATTTTATCACACAGTAAACTATGTTCATGCAATTGAAGTATCTCTTACATGATCAAAGAATGATGAAGTAGTATAACAAAAGTGGCATGCTGCTAGGGATTTGGCTCACTTGTCTTTTTTTGAAAATTACATTGTGTTGACTAAACACTGAAAATATCCCCAGCTTGAGAAATAAAAGCCAACAAAATTAATATATGCAGTTGTTCTGTTCAGAGATAGAGCTCTGTGCCTCTGCATTTGGTCCAAAGAACTTGTTTGGGGTAGATCTCCTAATATTCCTTTAAAAAGCACTCATTGCCTGACAAGATTTTATAGCAATAAAATTGACCCCATAAGGTACAGGATGTGAACAGAGGAATAAACCAATAAACCAAACCAGGTTGGAAGAGACCTTCAAGATCATCGTATCCAATCCATCAACCAATCCAACCCACCCAAACAGCTAACCCATGGCACCAAGTACCCCATCAAGTCTCCTCCTGAACAACTCCAATGACGGCGACTCCACCACCTCCTTGGGCAGCCCATTCCAATGGGCAATCACTCTTTCTGTATAGAGCTTCTTCCTAATATCCAACCTAAACCTCCCCTGGTGCAGACTGAGACTGTGTCCTCTTGTTCTGGTACTGGGTGCCTGGGAGAAGAGACCATCATCCGCCTGTCTACAACCTCCCTTCAGGTAGTTGTAGAGAGTGATAAGGTCACCCTTGAGTCTCCTCTTCTCCAGGCTGAGCAACCCCAGCTCTGTCAGTCTTTCCTCATAGGGTTTGTGTTCCAAACCCCTCACCAACTTTGCTGCTCTTCTCTGGACCCGTTCCAGCAAGTCAACATCCTTCCTAAACTGAGGGGCCCAGAACTGGACACAGTACTCGAGGTGTGGCCTAACCAGTGCAGTGTACAGGGGCAGAATGACCTCCCTGCTCCTGCTGGCCACACTGTTCCTGATGTAAAGGGACTGAGAATGGAGTAAAACAGTGTAATGTGGTGTGTGTTACCACTCAAACAGAATTATTTAAGGGAAACTTAATCACCAAGGGGAAAGAAAGTGGGGAAAGAAATGAGGGGTAATAGAAGGGACGAGGGCGGATCTTTCTTTGGAAGGTGTATTGTCCATTGTGCTTTTAGTTTCTTTTTTTTTTACTTGACATCATCTTGCTGGCCCAGAGAAGCAGTGCATATCATACAATGCTGTATTATTTACACTGATCTCTGTACTTGCTTCATGTAACTCTACATAGTGGTCTCTAAAAAAGTGCTGTAGTAGAATGCCAGTGTCACATTTTGTCAGCCCTGGAATAACTTTCTTGCCTTCCATGATCCATGCTAACGTCATTCTGTATTTTTTCCCTTTCACTTTCCTTACTACTCATTCCTGTGTATTTTGAAATTTCTTGATTTATGGGGAAATTCCCTATCAAGGCTCAGGGTAGCTATAAACTCAAGATGTTGCTGTGATGTGAAACCATATACTCTATGTTCTTTGTGTATCGACTACAGTTGTAAAAAAGGCCCTTTCTGTGATTTGTCTGTTCATAACCTTAGAGATGTCATCAGCTGTAGAGCTGTAGAGTACTGCCAGCAGTAGAATGTGGAGCAGTAGCTGTCAGAAAGGGAAAGAGAACACTTTGTTAAATTAAAGAAGTAAAAACTTCAGAGTTCACATTATTTTGCACACATGGTGAGGGAGGAAGTCATGCAACAAGGGATTAAGGGAATATTAAATGAGTAGGTGGATGGAGGGTGTGCTTGAAAATTATGAGAATTTGGTATTTCAGAAAAGGAAACACTACAAAGCACAAACTGTTCATCCTGGCCACCATTTGAAGCATCTAGAAAATGGGTGTGCAGTTGGTAATAAAAACTGAGCTTGCTTAAAAGGGTTCCAGAAGCTTCCCATGAGGCCCCCCACAACAAAATGTATTTTAAAGTTCCTTTTTTTGCAAGTCCATGATAGTGCTGGTGTAGTTACGTTGGACATCTGCTTGGGCTTTGAAGTTTGTCTCTTCCTCAGGGTCAAATTCACAAGGAAGGACATGGATCTTATGGGATCCAGGTCTCAAATTTTGGTCTTTGATCTTATGGGGTCCAGGTCTTAAACTGCAGTTGTGATTTTAAGGTTACTTCATTCCCATCAGGAGTGACCCTGGGGAAGAAAACAAGACCCATTCATAATTTTGAGGGCAGGAACTGAAATTATGTGCATGTGGGCAATTGTTATCCATTATTGTTCTTATGCAAGAGCCCTTTGTTTTGTCACAGGCACTGGAGGATCTCTTGGAAAAGACTCTGTCCTTCGTTTTGCCATCTGCTTCTCTGGATCTAGGCACTACAGTGACACAGCTGAGACAGAATATGAAGCCCTCCTTTCCCCGAACCATAAAGAAATACGTGATCTGTGCTGTGGGTCCTTCAGAACTAGGTGTGACAGACGTAAGGCCAAAAGTGGCATGTGATGCTAGCAATAAATCCTTGGAAAAGGGGAAGATGTAGTGGCATGCTAGTATTTAAAGATGGAGGTAACACTGAGTAGGGAAAACACCAGAACAGTGAAGAAAGTACAGCAGACCAAAGAGATCCTTCAAGATATGAATGAAACCAGTTTGGGACATCTGTGGGAAGAGTGCCTTAAGGATTGTAGCTCATCAAAATCATACCAAATATTTCACTCCAGCTGACTGAGTGACTTCTGATTTCCCAGAATTCACTAGCTGACAGTTGAACAAGTAATATTGGTATGCGACATAGACCAGCTGAAAGAGAGACAGGTGGCTTCTACTGTTTGTCATTGAACACTTTCTCCATGCCAAGACCAAGAAGGCAGTTTTCTAAAACCTGTCTGACTGGCTTACTGCATGAAGTCCAACTACCACAGTAGATTGTTCCAAAGGTTTGCAAGGTGGGAAGAATTCTGGGGCCACCCATCTTCTTAGTGGCTAGCACTGTAAAACCATGCTCTGCCCCTGTGTCAGCATCAAGCTCCTCATGGGCTGGAGCTTTGAACGCTTTCCAAGAACGTACTTGATTTTTCCTTGGTGTTTGTTTTGGTTTACTTGCCTGCTAGGCTCCCTCTCTTATTGCCTCGCAGCCAGATTGCTAATTTCACAGTGAAAAGTATGGCTGGCAGCCCATTTCTGTACTCTGATGACATCATTCTTTCTGTTTTCAGAACAAAGTAGTAACATATGTTGTGTTGCATGCACGCAAACTTCTCAGGTCAAACCTGCCTTAGCCCTTGGTCACTTCTCTTCTTTTTTTATTTTTGTCTTTTATTTTTTAAATTTGTTTTGTTTGGGGTTTTTTGTTGGATTGGTTTGGTTTGGTTTGGTTTTTGGCAGGGAGGGACTTTGCATCTGTTATCCCTATAAGAGACATAAAGAATATGGGATCCTCCTTCTTGTGACATTCAAGATTGCATTGGGTAGGAAAGGACCCTCAAAGGTCATCTTGTCCAACTTCCCTCAGTCACCAGGGACATCTCCAACTAGATCAGGCCCAGGGCAACATCAAGTCTGATCTTGAATGCCTCCAGGGAGAGGGCCTCAACCACATCCCTGGGCAAACAGTTCCAACATTTTACCACTCTCATTGTAAAGAACTTCCTCCTTATGTCCAACCTAAAGCTACCCTACTCCAGTTCAAAACCATTGCCCTTTGTCCTGTCTGTATAAGCCCTTCTAAACAGTCCCTCCCCAGCCTTCCTGTAGGTCCCATTCAGATATTGAAATACAGATGTAAAGTCTCTCCACAACCTTCTTTTCTCCAGGCTGAACAGTCCCAATTCTTTCAGCCTGTCTTCACATGAGAGGTGCTCCAGCACTCTGATCGTCTTTGTGGCCCTCATCTGGAGCCATTCCAACAGGCCCATGTCCTTCTTTTGTTGGAGGCCCAAGAGCTGGATGCAGTAGTCCAGGTGAGGTCTCATCAGAGCAGAGCAGAGTGGCAGAATCAAATCTCTCAGCCTGATGGACATACTTCTTTTCATGAAGCCTAGGATGTGATTTGCCTTCTGGGCTGCAAGCACATGTTGTTGGCTCATGTCCAGCTATATGTTGTTGGCTCATGTCTCATCCACCAATACCTCTAGGTCCCTTTCTGCAGGGCTGCTCTCAGTTGCATCATCCCCTGATTGTACTGATATCAAGGATTGCCTTGACCTATGTACAGGATCTTGATCTTCACCTTACTGAACCTCATGAGGTTCTCATTAGCCCACCTCTGCAGCCTGTCCAGGTCCCTCTGGATGGCATCCCATCCTTCCATCTTATCAGCTGCACCACTCAGCTTAGTATCATCTGCAAACTCGCTGAGGGTGCCCTCAGCCTCACTGTTGATATCAGTGCTGAGGACATTGAACAGCATTGTTCCCAATAGAGACTCCAGCGGGACAGCACTTGTCACCCGTCTTCATATGGATATCAAGCTGTTGACCACTACCCTTTAGATGTCATCATCCAACCAATTCCTTATCCACTGGACAGTCTACCCATTAAATCCACACCTCTCCGGATTAGGAGAAGGGTTTTGTGGGGGACTGTGTTAAAGGCTTTTCAAAAGTCCAGGTAGATGACATCTGTTGGTCTTCCCTTGCCCACTGATACTGTTACACCACCATAGAAAACCCCTAGGTTGGCCAGTAGGCAGGACTTGCCCGTGCAGAAGCCATGCTGGCTGTCTTGAATCACCTCCCTGTCCTCCGTGTGTTCCAGTATAATTTGCAGGAGGATCGGAACGATACAGAGAAGATTAGCATGGCCCCTGCGCAAGGATGACACGCAAATTCGTGAAGCGTTCCATATTTTTTCCCTACTCTAGTCATGAGGTCTGTGGTGACAGGTTGGACTTGATGATCTTTGAGGTCTCTTCCAACCTTAGGAATACTGAAACCATTTCCCCCTCAGGTGGCTCAGTTGGTAGCACATCAGACCCTTAATGGGAAGGTTCTGAGTTCAAGCCTGCAGTGGGCAGTAGTGTCCTCCCTGTTCCATGATCTTCCTAGGTGAAGAGGTGAGGCTGACAAGTTGATAATTTCCAGGGTCCTTTATTTTACAGTTTTAGAAATGAGTGTGATGTTTTTCTTCTTCCAGTCTCCACAAGCTTAATATATCTCTGTCCCTCATAGAGATTTGATATTTTGATGCTGTAGATTTATAACAAATGGCACAAGTTCTCCATCTTGACTTTACAGAAAAACTGTGACATCCTACCATTTCTCCTCATCTTGCCATCAGATTGGAGCTGTCTTCTCACTGATCTTCATACCACTACCTCCACCTTCCTCAGAAGTATGTGCTGACTGTGTTCTCCCTAATGCCTTACCAGTTATCATCTCAGAAGCCACCACAGCACTCTTAGGAATTGGTGGCATGGATCAGTGTGCAGTTCCAGCTCTGCAAAAAAAAGGAAGATGGGAAATACTTCCCCAACTCTCTTATTCTCATTCTTAGAGTCATTGACTATGTCATTAGTCCTTTTGTAACTATAGTTTTCAAAGCACAGACACAGAAGTGGGATGCTTCTTTTCGAGGGGGCCATTCAGAGGCTGATCCACATCCTCTATTCTGTTAAGATCTTCTCTGCATCAAAGACAGGGTCTAGTATCTAGCAGTATTACTGTTTTACACACACTCATTTTAGATGAAAACTTTATTCCTGTCCCATTGTGGGCAGGGATGTCCCATTTCCTATTCTATGACACACTGATTTGTACAAGAGCTCAGGGTACATCCTCTCTTTGGCTCTCCCCAAAAAAGGTTTACGAATTATATTTTGTAATTCATACATTTTGAAATAATTCTATGACTTCTGTCACATACAGCCTTTCTTGTGACCTATTGCATGCCACCAAGGATGGAGATTTTCTAGAAGTACTGAAATTATTTGCCAGACAATCATAGAGGCTTTAGCAAAGATCTTGCTTTTTTTCTTTTTTTTTTTTTTTTTTTCTTTCTTTTGTCTGAATGAATCACAGCATCTAGGGATCAGATGAAATGAGATTTAGGGTTTGTGAGAGCAAAGCTGTCATGGAAATGGAGAGCTGCAGTGGCATTGCAGGCTACAAGAAGACAAGGGTTGCTTAGCTGGGAGAAGAGGAGGCTCAGGGAAGACCTTCTTGCTGTCTACAACTACCTGAAGGGAGGTTGTAGACAGGTGGGGGTCGGTCTCTTCTCCCAGGCAACCAGCACCAGAACAAGAGGACACAGTCTCAAGCTGCACCAGGGGAGGTTTAGGCTGGAGCTCAGGAAGAAATTCTTCATAGAGAGAGTGATTGGCCATTGGAATGGGCTGCCTGGGGAGGTGGTGGAGTCACCATCACTGGAGGTGTTTAGGAGGAGACTTGATAGGGTGCTTGGTTGCATGGTTTAGTTGATTAGGTGGTGTTGGATGATAGGTTAGACACAATGATCTTGAAGGTCTCTTCTAACCTGGTCTATTCTATTCTATTCTATTCTATTCTATTCTATTCTATTCTATTCTATTCTATTCTATTCTATTCTATTCTATTCTATTCTATTCTATTCTATTCTATTCTATGGATGTTAAACAGGCATGGAGCTCTGAGGTGCAAAACCAGCATAATAAAGGGTTAAACTGGAGATCTGTTTTATACCTTCTATAAGTCAGGCTCAGTCCTTAGTATATTACCACCAAAGCTCCGCCAGAAAGAGGCGTTGGAAAACAAGCTCTCTAGAGTCTGTAGGGATACAGAGAGCTCTGGCCAATTTGATCAGCAGTTGACATGTAGCCACACGCTGCAGTGAAGCACAGGTTTGTTGGACCACTACAGATTTGGGGAGTGATTTGTGAACTTCTTCATGAAGTGTATCTTGCAAAATGTAACACTCAGCTTTTAAGTTTTCAAGCTCTAGAAGTCTTGGCTGTCAAGTTCTTTGCCAGCACCTGAATTCACACCAGAAGTTTTCAAGGGTCTGACTGGTTTAAAGAAGATTTCCATATAATTAAAACATACAAACAAACATAACCACAACAACAACACAACCCACTAAACCAAACCAAAAACAACAGAATAACAAAACAAGCAAGCAAACAAAACCAGCTGAAAACCCAAAGCAATTGTAAGGAAGCAATTGTCCTCATTTCTTGGTAATTTTGGGAAATCTGGCACATTACAAAATACAGCAAACATCTTGACTTATTAAAATTTAAAACCAGTAGCTATTACAGTATCTGAAGTATGTATCTTTTCTAAATGACAATGATGAGCCAGAGGGACTTGCTGCAGATGTGCAATAACAATGCTCTGTTACAGAGCTCACTCTCAGCTGGTAATTCCTGGGACAACGGAACAAGAAAGGGTTACACTGAGATATACAGATTAGGTGGCTCAAAGTGGAGTGGATCTGTAGAGTGAGGGAGTTGGTATGGAGGACCCAGTCCTCAAAGCATATGTATTTCCAGGGCATTAACTTCAGATTACCTGTAGTGTTCTGGACCTCAATCTTCTGGTATCTGGTAACCTCTGAATGACATCAGAGGTTGGAGTGTGCATGAGGTGCATCAGGAGACCAGTTTCAAAAGTCCTGACCAGGGGCTGCATGCTCTTCTGGTCAGCCAGTCTGACTGGCACCTGCCTAGTGCAGATAAAGAGGTTATTTGCAGCAGGAACAGCCCTTTCTCTCTTCTGCTCTCTTCCTCATAGTAACAAAAGAACAAGCTGGACTCTCTGTGGTTCTGTTTATTTCCCTTTTACCTCCCTGTGAAGCTCTAGGGTTGAAATGAGCTTTGCGAAGCATTTCCTGTGCTTGGCTATTGCAATCCCAGGCTTGCATACCATCCAAGAGTCCTACTTGCAACAAAAGCAGATTAAATGAAAGGAGGCACATGTGTATTTGGTCCAACTCCACTGGTCCAGCTCTGTGGGCGAGATTTAGTTTATAGTATCTCAGTAAGTCAGTTCTTCGAACTTTAACTTGCTATTCCTCCTAGAGAGCTGACAAATCTCAGCATGACTAGCACTCAAGGGATGCATAACACATTCTTGGTTCATTTCAGTGAGGCTGACAGAAAAATACCAGGCATCTGAGAGCTTGTAAAACACTTAATAAAAAGGGCCAATAACTTTGAAAATGCCACCATTTATCATATTCAGCAATATAAATCCACTGACATTTAGTGCCATTTAAGAAAAAAATATCTACAGGCAAATTATTTATGGTCAAATGTTTGCTCATTTTCATACAGTTTCTCTAGGCACAAGCCTGAAAATGTTGGCATCCTGGGAGAAAAGCTGATACCTCTTTAAATTGTTTTAAGTGCAGTAATAATTAGAAAACTTTAATCTTAAAAGAAAAACTTATGTTCCATCTGGAACAAGGTTTCACATGGTGCAAATGATTCATGGATTCATTCATCTTTTTCTTATTAAATCCCTGGGTTTTTTTCTTCTCTTCCCCAAAACTTCACTCCAATTAAGAATGTATAGTTACAGGGTTGGGTTGTTGGGTTTTTTTTTCCTGTTTTTGGTTTGGTTTCTTCTTTACACACTAAACAAGCTGGTGAAAACATGACACACTTCTTTCCCACACACCCTGAGTCACAAGACTTGGTTAATCAGTGTCATTGATTGCCTGCCACAACTTAGGAGCCAACTGATAAAGTTACCAACTACACAAAAAAATCACTGATAAAACTGCAGCCTACTTAATTGCACTCGTGGTGCAATTTTCATCTCCTGCTTATATGCTCTGGATTGTGGTTTTCATATCAGCTGTGCTTACTTCCTGGTTTCTTTCCTTCCTGTCCTGTTGATCTACTCCTGTTCCCTGGAGATGGCTTCCTGACCCTCCTCGGGCCTTCAGACCAGGCTGAAGGCCTTGCTTGCTCCTTTGAGCACCTGGAACTGTTTGGAAGGGGTTTTCTCCAGCACAGCTCTGCTCAATGGACACATTGATTATTTTGTTGACAGCCCAATTTATGGTTCACCAGTACCCCATTTTACCCATGACATTTCAGGAGTACTCTGTTGTTCTTCACAAACAGAAGTACCCAGAGAAATTGCTTGGGTTTGCTCCAGTTGCTGTCTTTCACACCCTGCTGACAACTGTTAATGCTACCCACTGTTCGCTGAGTAGATCCAAAACATCACATTGGTATGTAGCTCCACAGAGGAAGTCAGCAGAGCTCTGTTAGAAAGTTCACAGCTGATCCACTGAACAGGAACAAAATCTACAAAAAAAAAATTGCAGCATGGCTTGGCAGTCTATGAGACTTAAGATTATCAGTGGCCTATTGCTCTGAAATGCTGAGGAACATCTTCTACTTAGGGCATGCTCTGGTTATGGTATAAGCCATCAGAAGAGACTGGATGGGGCACTTAGTGCCATGGTTCAGTTGATTAGATGGTATTGGGTGATAGGTTGGACTCAATGATCTCAAAGGTCTTTTCCAACCTGGTTAATTCTGTATTCTGTATTACCAATAATGGCAACATTTCAGCCATGATTCCTTATATATGGTTTTTTAATTTTAATGCATAACTCTCTGGGGTGACAGCCCTTTCCTTGCTCCCATATGGACCACCATGCAGTGACATTTCACCATTAATATAAGTTTTAATTGTCTTGTTTTTTTGATGATACTCCAATTATTGGTCAAATTTGACTCTTTAAATTGAAAGTCTTTTCCATATTGCCTTTTTTTACTACCCCTTCTGTACCAGCCAGTTAAGCCAATCCTGTCAATACAAATCCATGCTCAGCTGCTGCTATGACAGGTTGTAAACCACTGACAGAGTGTACAAAAGTCTCTTCAGGATAGAAACATTAAAATAGAGGTTTTGATGATGGATTTTTTTTTTCATTATGGGGGAAAGGAAACCTCATAATTTCATGTCTACTTGTAGTTACTTTGTAATTACTATCACTTGTGTTGACTTTGATATTGAAACTATATACTCCATGAAGAATGACTTAAAAAGCGTTAATCCTGAGGACTTCTTTGATGCATCCAGTAAGATGTTGTGGTCCTCAACTGCTAATGCTTGGCTCATGTGATAGGACAAGAGACAATGGGCAGAAAGGAGAACACAGGAAGCTTCACTTGAACTTCAAGAAAAACTTCGGTGCTCTGAGGGTGCTGAAGCACCAGAACAGGCTTCCCAGAGAGACTGTGGAGTCTCCTTCACTGAAGACTTTCTAAGCCCACCTGAACACGCTCCTAGGTGACCCTGCTTTGACAGGGAGAGTTGGACTAGAAAATCTTCAGAGGTTCCTTCCAATCCCTATCATTCCGTGATTCTTTGATGCATATTGCACTTCCTTCCAGCTATGCTATGTGTGGCCCCTTAGACCTCACACGTCTTACTTCAGATGGCTTCAAAGCCTGAAATATCCACCAAATCAAACCTTCAGAGCAGTAATAAAAGACTGCAGCTTCAGCATCTCCTTTGGAATAGCTCCTGCCAGATACTTCCAGGCATTAAATTTTCAGTTGTGACATATTACTTGCTCTGTTAAAGAAGGAGGACAAACGAAGAAGAGCAATTTACAGTGCATAAAACGAGCTGATCATTTTAGAAAAATATAGTGATTTCACAGACGTAGGTTGCGCACAGGGATCCCTCATGTCTAGAGTGAGCACCGGTCTGACTTTGTACATAGAGAAAAAAAATCAGGCTTTTCTTCAAAAGCTGAAGAGGAAACAAGATCTACAGTTCTGTTAAAAACCCAAAGTTTCAGGAGTGCTGATCACTCCCAGCTCCCACTGTTGGAACTGCCGTATGTGCCTTCACTGAGAACTTGTCCAATTAGGTTGAACAAATCACTAATAGTGTGATTTAGGGAATGCTCTTTCAGCCTAACAAATACTTCACATTGCTTAAGCACATGATTATACTTTTTTATTGTGTTTGTTTGTTTGTGGGTTGTTGTTTTCTTAGTATTCAGCATATGTGACTGATGACAGTACTTTTTAATGAAAACAATACTATTAACCTGAAAATCTCAATGAGTATGGATCATTATAATATTTTGTTAATTGACATTTCATGTCAAGTTACCTGGCCAGCTGCCACATAAAGCGTCATTTACCTTACTACACCTTGACAGGTAGTAAGTGTAATAAATAAATGAAACCTGCTTTAAGGTTTTGTTACTTTCTTAAAAAAAAGTAAAAACATATTCTCTATCAGAGCACCCCCTTGGATGCCCAGCAAAAATTTTCAGTGAAATAAACACATTTATGTACTTTTTTAACTTCATGTTTGTAGTGACACTGGACACAATTAGTTGATTATATGATTTTTTGGTAAGGCTTGAATGGCCTGTATCAGGAACAGTGTGGCCAGCAGGAGCAGGGAGGTCATTCTGCCCCTGTACTCAGCACTGGTTAGGCCACACCTTGATTCCTGTGTCCAGTTCTGGGCCCCATCAGTTTAGGAAATATGTTAACTTGCTAGAACATGTCCAGAGAACGGCAACAAAGCTGGTGAGGACTTTGGAGCACAAGCCCTGTGAGGAGAGGCTGAGGGAGCTGGGCTTGCTTAGCCTGGAGAAGAGGAGGCTCAGGGGAGACCTTCTTGCTCTCTGCAACTACCTGAAAGGAGGTTGTAGACAGGCAGGGGCTGGTCTCTTCTCCCAGGCAACCAGCACCAGAACAAGAGGACACAGTCTGAAGCTGCACCAGGGGAGGTTTAGACTGGATGTTCAGGAGAAATTCTTCATAGAGAGAGAGTGGTTGGCCATTGGAATGGCCTACCCGGGGAAGTGGTGGAATCACCATCACTGGAGCTGTTTAAGAAGAGACTGGATGAGGCACTTGGTGCCATGGTTTAGTTGATTAGATGGTGTTTGGTGACAGGTTGGACATAATGATCTCAAAGGTCTCTTCCAACCTGGTCTGGTCTATTCTTCTCTTCTCTTCTCTTCTCTTCTCTTCTCTTCTCTTCTCTTCTCTTCTCTTCTCTTCTCTTCTCTTCTCTTCTCTTCTCTTCTCTTCTCTTCTCTTCTCTTCTCTTCTCTTCTCTTCTCTTCTCTTCTCTTCTCTTCTCTTCTCTTCTCTTCTCTTCTCTTCTCTTCTCTTCTCTTCTCTTCTCTTCTCTTTTCTCTTCTCTTCTCTTCTCTTCTCTTCTCTTCTCTTCTCTTCTCTTCTCTTCTCTTCTCTTCTCTTCTCTTCTCTTCTCTTCTCTTCTCTCACATGTGGTCTTTCTCTGTTGTTTAAAACTTAGTGGACACCAATGATACTTTAAAATAGCTATGGAGCATGGCAAAACCCCTTTCATTCTGGATCAAGACAGTAACATTTGTCAGATACTTTGATGTTCTTCAAAGGACAGAGCTGAGTGCTTTTGCAAGAGGTGATTAATTTCTACCTTCAGATGTGTACTAGAGGCTTCTGCTGACTTAAATGCAAGCTGCCTGTTTCCAACTGTGGTGAAAAGGTTATTAAATTTATGAATATGAAATATGAATTATGAAAATATATTTTTTAATTATCAAACTATTAATAACCGATGAATCACCAACTTATATATATGTTCTAGTGCACGTTCGTGAAATAGATTCCACAACTGGCTTAGTGTTATGATTATAACATAATCGAACTATCTATAAACCCTTTCTGTGTTTATATAACGAAGGGTGCAGTTCCGCCGCTTGGCCACTAGATGGAGACTCGGCGGGACGCGGGCGGCTCCTGGCTATACACAGCAATATTACAATCTTTCTATGCGTCAGCGCTTACTCTGCTAGACGCGGATACTTTGAACTGAGTGCTAGTGGGTGGAAAGCACGTGAACGATATTCAATCCCCTTCAGACAACAGGGATCGGTCCTGGTCGGGGTCGATCCGTGGGATCGGCCCGCAGAAGTCGGCTCGCACGGCAGGGCGGGACGACGGTGGCCGGTAGGTGGGCTCGAACGACGGAAGCAGGCGAAGCTACGGGGGTCGGCCCAACCACGGCGGTTCTCGGGGCTGATGCAAACAGCCTCAGGGAGAGAATGCGGCTGCGTTAGGCGGCGGATTCTCTTTTACTGAGGTTAAAGGAACAACAGGACTCTCAGAGTGGTCCTGAGTTCGGTGCAGTATAGGCACGAACAATGCTTTGGTTTTCCCTGAGATTCACAGAGCGGCACTCGGCGGCTTCTCTCCCGCTACGGCGGGGCTAGGCATACGTGGACTCGAATATTGATCAAGTCCCTTCTCCCCGGCAACTGGGCAGATCTTACCCTCGGGGGGTCGGTCCAGTCCTCCGGTGGCACAGTGGGCTCTCCCGGTCGGTACTGGCTGTGGCGACGCTGAGCTCCTCTGAGACAGCGAAGGTCCTCCCTCTGGGCTTCTCACCATGCACGGGCTTTCAGTATGCATGCATGTATAACCGAAGCTAACAACAATAAGCTCAATGGCAAAGGCTGCAGCTCGAGAGTTACTCTCTCGAGCAAGCACAGAGACAAAGTAAATGAGGGGGGCAACGTGTTCACCAACTGGGGTGATACTTATAGATTCCTCGAGGCTGGGCTTGACCAATGGGCACTCTCATACACAACTGGCTTCAGCCTATAGAAAGCGTGAAGCTAGAATATGCCCATACTTAGTGTCAGCACGAGCGCTGTATGCGCTGGGTGCGTGCAAGCCTGGCTAATGCCTTGGCTTTTGTCTTCCTCCTGGAGGGAGGGGGAACTTGCCCACATGCTGGGACAAGATTCAGTATCGGGGCATAATGTGCCTTCACCACACCAACCAAGGTTGGGATTTGGGCTGAGGTGTAGCCTGAATGAGAGACCATGCCTAACATGCTGTGGCCAGAATGCCTGTCCTGGCCCTGGATTCCCCGGAGCTTCAGCTTTAAAAATGCGTCATTCAGACATCTTAAGTCCACAAATAATTTTGGAAGGATGGTGAACTGTAATATTTATAAGAAGCTACTCACATGTTTTGTGCTGCATGCATTTTCTCATCTCAAACATGAATGCGTGCATGTTCCCACTAGGAGGGGAATCCACAGCTGTGGGTTGGTGAAAGCCTTGACCCATCAGACACTTTATGAAGCAGATGTTATAAATTATTTGGGAGGAAAAGGTAGTTAAACAACACTTCTTGAAATGTTTATCATGAGTTGTAACTATTGTGGGTTTATTATGTGTTGAGGAAAGGAATAAGCTTGGATTCTCCACCACAAATAATGAGAAAATAAAATACATTTTACGGATATGAACTGTAAACTTTAAAATATATCCTGTGCCAATATGAAGGGCAAACTTCCCATAGGGTCTGCACTACTTACAGGCTTATTACTAAGCAGTTCTACTTGTTCTCACAAATGTGGAATGAAATGCCTCACAGTTCTGATTTTGCCTGCATCTTGTTTTGAGGGGTAAGTGTATGAGCACGGTTTTACTCAACAATGTCAAGGGAGGGTAAAAAACACTTGGAAATCTAGGAGGGTATTGAAATCCACTGTAGTTTTCTACAATGTCTGAGCTCTTGCCTTATAAATAGTGGTGGGCTTCTGTGATTTCTTCTTCTCATTACCTCCTTTTTTGCAGCTTTTATTTCCTTGTCTTTCTGGGAGCTGTTGAACAGTCATCTTACCCAGTCTCCGCGGTATGTCAGCATTCCCACGGGATAGAGCAACTCTGGACTAGCATAACAAACTGCTTCCCAAAACTTACAGTGACAATAAGAGGGATATGACACTTTCTTAAATGCCTGAAAACATTTTCTGTGAAGTCTTTCAACAGACATGCAACAGCTTCATACTTATTTGAGGGCGATCAGTTCAGGGCTACTAGGTGGCTGCAGATCAAGCAACATCAAGAAGTCTGTTAGAGATTATTCTGAAGTCTTATGCAATATAATGGATGTTGCAAAATGTGCTAGGAGAAAAGGGAGAAGCTGCTGATGTGCAATATGAAGAGTAAAGGTATGTGAGGCATGTGCAAGGACAGAGGGTGAAAGGATGATGGGTTGATTGGAAAGAGTACAATGGCTCGAATAGGAGAAAGAGAAAGAAGTCCCAGGGCACAGGTAGGGAAGACTGGGGTAAATGAGAACAACATGAAAAAATAAGCCTAGAAACAGAAAAATAAAATCAAACTGTGAAAGAAAACAACGAAAGACGGGCCAGCGCCAGCTGACAACCTCTTGCTAAGCTAATGCGTAACAGAAGCAAAGGCATTGGGCAGGCAGGAGATGAGGTGAGAAGACTGAGAGAGCCTGCAAGCGGCAGGACAGGCTGGCTGAAGGGATCCCCTCCATCCCTCAAGTGACAGGAAAACAGGTTATTGTTTTCTACTGGAACCAGAAACTTTCTTTGTCCAGTGACTCAGAGCTATGCTCTAGAGCTCTAGCAGCCAGCCCTGCTGTGCCCAGCATGAGGGAAGCTAAAGCTGTTATTCTGTACAGGACCACAGAAAGGGTATCTCTTTCAATTAACAAATAAAGTAGCTGGAGGGATAACCTTTAGTGCTAGGTCACTGAGGTGAATTTACTTTAGTCATTCACCTTTAACTCTGGCAACAAATCAGACTCTAATACCTAATCCAGTGCCTTGATTTTGCAAAGAGAGCTGTCTGGTGTTGAGGGTGGCTGTTGTGAGAAACACAAACCCAGAGGAATTGACTTGGGTTCAACACAGTGCAGGAGTAGGGGTGATTAAAAAAAAAAAAAAAAAAAAAAAAAAAAGAGAGAGAGAGAGAAATCTGTTTTAAATCCAGATTAAACAGTATCTGAGGCAATGGCACACAAGGGCCACTGTTCTTGGCTACTGCTCCTGTTAATGCGTGGGTTGTGGTGACTTAAGAGGAGCTGCAATGGAGAAAAACCAAGGGGCCATTTTTACAAGGTGGTAAAGGTTGAATTTTGCAATCTCCCTTTAAGCAGGTTTAGCTGGGAACACACGATTAACCCGACTGATTGTATGGGGGTTACCTAAGTATATACAGTGCGATGATGTTTATAGCCTCAGATGAACTACCGAGGGATGTGAGGGTCTGAACGAGGGCTGTTCATCAGAAACTCTCTTTGGCCATGCCCTTTTATGTACCAAAGATTTTTCAGACTTGCAGTCTTCCTCCCAAATCTTTTAACACATTAATTTCCCTCAGCCAAGCTGCTCTAAGCACAATGCTCTGCACACTTCATGGAGCGAATCCCCATCTTCTCATCCTCTTGCCATTCCTCCCGGTGGTGAAAAACGTATGAGTATTTGTGGTAGGTGTGGTGTGGGTTTTTTGTGTGTGTGAGGTGGTTGTTGTTGTTTTCCCCTCTTTCTTCGGCTGCCGCTCCCGTCAAGGCGCGGAGAGCCTCCAGCTCCAGCCCGACGGCCACCCCCGGGTACCGCGGCTTTCTGCAGGCGCACGGCCTGGGCCATCCGATGTGTACAACGCCGTCTGTCCGGGCAGCGCCGTCGTCACTTACACCCAGGGGTCTTGGAGCACGGACCTCGTCCAGTCGTCGGCTGCGCCCCTCGGACTTTAGCAGCCGCTGCTCGGCTATGCGCCGCCGCGTCTCCCTAAGCAGGCGTGAGGGACAAGGGCAGCCAGCGGACGGTCCCCGGTGCAGGCCGTTCCCCTCCTCTACGCTCTGACCGTCGTGCCGTGCTCCCTGCGCGGGTCGCAGATTGCCCACGCCGACGGAGCAGACCTCCCGGGAGCAGCTTCTTCCCTGGGAGGGAAGTCGGGGAGTAACGACTCCGTCTGTGGTCCTCAGGGACATAGTTTAGCGCCAGATCGATAGAGTTAGGTAACGGTTGAACTCCATAATCTCACACGTCTTTTCCAACCAAAACGATACTATGATCCCTTCTAGCCCGGCCCGGTGCGGCACGTCCCGCCCTCAGACGTGCTCACTCCCCCGCGCCGCGCCCCGTAAGTAGCGGCCGGCAGGGCCCGAGGTGCGGCGCAGAACGGCGGCAATGGGCCCCCGCGGGCTGTACGTGGGGCGCAGGGCCGCCGCCCTGCTGGCCGCACTGCTGCTGGTGCTGCTGGCCGCGCTGCTGACGCTCGCCGCTCTCTATGGCCGCTGCCGGCAGGAGGCGCCGCTGCCGTCGACATCGTCGCCGTCGTCACCGTCGCCCGCTAGCCGCAGCCCCGGCCCCCCGCCGGAGCCCGTTCCTGCCTCCGGCCCCGGCCGCCGCCTGCCTCTCCACCTGCTGCCGCTCCACTACGACCTGGAGCTGTGGCCGCGAGTGCGGCCAGGCCAGGCAGGGCCCTTCGTCTTCAACGGGCAGGTGAACATCACGGTGCACTGCCGGCAAGACACAGACGTGGTGGTGCTGCACAGCTCCGGGCTGCGGAGCCGTGGCTCTGCCGTCGTGCGCGGTCCCTTGCCCGAGCCGGGCGCCGCTGCTGTGCGCGGTCGCATGCTCAAGCCGGACGCCGCCGTGGAGGTGGCGGGGCTGCGGCAGGAGGCGGGTGAGGTGGCGGTGCTGGAGCTGCGCGGCCGTCTGTGGGCCGGGCGCCGCTACGTTCTGCAAATGAGCTTCCAGGGCCGGCTAGAGGAGGACTTCGACGGGTTCTTCCTCACCCGCTACACTGACCAGGGACGGAGCAGGTAGGCGACTGCAGCTGCCTCTGCTGCGTCTCTGCAGAGAGTATTTCGGGCGACTAGGGCAGGATGGCGCTCGCGGGGGCAGCTTGCTGCCTGGGGTGGCAGGAAAGCCGTCACGCCTGCGGCTGGGCTGCTGAGGGCTTTGCGCAGCTCGCTGCCTCTGCCCGGCTGCGCGGCAAGGTAACTTGTTACAAATTATTATCTGTGCTACATGATGGTCGCTCCAGAGAGCACCAGCTGGGTTGCCCTGGCTTTCCGTCAGAGCTGGCGTGACCCGTCACACCGGGTCGTGGCGGCTTGGAAATTCCGTGCCGAGAGGGTTTGCAGAGACGTCCTTGTTTGCAGAGGCTTGTGAGGAGTTGCTGACCTGGACTTGGTCTCGGGAGGATTTCCCGGGGGTCTGTCAGACATTTCGGCCTTTGCCAGAGGAAAGGGTCTGCCTCGACCGGTCAAGAAACATCTGGAGAGTGTCCTGTCTCTTCCTGTGCCGTTGACTGTCAGCGAGGGGTCACACAATACCTACAGCCCGTTCCTGGGAACTGCCGTCTGGCTCAGTGTTCATCCTGACCCCCACACGTCTGTGTAGTAGAGCCGCTCACCTCCTCTACCTGTATGTGTGGAGAACATGTCTTTTTTCTAGAACCGAGGATTTGGAATATGTGTTTGAGCGTGAATTTAGAGACATTGACCACAGGCAGTTTCAAAAGTTCGGTGGAGTAGGGTGGGTGGCTGCTTTGAACAGATGGACTTTGTAGCTGGTTAACGCGAAATTAACCAGTTGCCATTAAACAACTGATGATTTCCTTAGTGAGTGTCGTTAGGTTGCTTTCTTCTTTTTAGTTCTTTTGAGCAGTGAAATCGGTAGTGGGACAGTGTGGGCTTATCAAGCAGTCATTCATCTAAAACATGTTTCTGCCCTCAAAGTAATGCTTGCTTGTTTATTGTGGTTCTGGGAATCATCCAAAGATGATTTGCATTATAGATGACTTGCTGAATAAAATTGAAATGGAAGAGTATAAATTAAATACTTTGAAGAGAAGTTTCTCAACGTGCACATTTAAAGCAGAGGCAGGTAAATTGCTAATTTTAAAGTTATTTAATTTTTAACGATTAAAGGTGTATTGTATAGCAGAGGGTCAGCAGTCAATGAGCCAAAAGGAAAACTAAAGTTAAAATTCATGTGTTCCTGTCTCCCAGCTTTTCAATGTGTCCACTAAAACAAACTGTGTCTCAGCAGTTCCTAACTTACCTAAGTTACTTCCAAACTGGTCTAATACTCAGTTACCCACAAGATCCATACTTGTAAGTGCCTGTATGAACGGTAAAAATATGAAAGCACTAAACAAAGTTAATAGTTTTTATTGAAATAAAGGAGTACTGTGTGTTTGTTCTGCAACAGTATGTTGGCTTTTCAGCTGACAGGTTTTGTGTGATTTTTTAGTAATAGCACTGCCTGGCACATCTCAAAAGTTCAAGTTATGCAGAATTTATTTTTTGTTTGTTTTTTTGTGTGTTTTTTTTTTTGTTTGGGTTTTTGTGTGTGTGTTTTGTGTTTATTTGTTTTGTTTGTTTCTATAGTTAGCACTGGAGGAAAATGGGACATGGTAAAAAGTATTTTCAGGAAGTATGTTCTGGTTTCCTCAGTTGCTATTTCTTCATTCACCCATGGTCATTCACAGGATTATTTGGGTGACATTTGGGCTAAGAAAAAAATAGGACATTTTGCTTAATTTATGTAATGTTTTTAAAAAGTCAAAATAGGAGGAAAGGAACAAGCTGTTAATACTCTTGTGAGTGTGTTTCCTGATGCTGTACTTATTCAGTCAGGTCCTGTCTAAGAAACACTGAATTAGACTGTGACATTCTTTTTTGTTTGAACTGTGTGCAATTCAGAGAATCCAAAACCAAAGCTATTGTCTGTTGTGCTGCCCCAGTAGGAAAGAAGAAAAGAATGTTCTTAAATTGTTAAAATAATTTCTATAGTTCAATTTCCAGTTGTTTAGAGGATTTATGACAATTGTTCCATCTGATTCTTAGCTCATCAGGAAGCACTGATGAAATGTGAGCCTGCAGTCTGGTTAAAGAGATGCCAGTGGTATTCAGACACAGAAAAAAATCAAGGTTGCAGATATGATGTATTGTTTTGCTTTCTTGTTCCTGCCTACACTCTTGATATTCTTGAATGGCTTTTTTCATATCTTTTCTGTTTTAAAAGGGCTTTCTCTGAATCAAGAGTATGCTACAGTATGTTGCTATTTTTCCCTTCACCATGAATTAAGTCATTACTTGACCATCACTTTCCTAGTCTGATAGGTTCCAGTCACACTGAAGGGGTTTTGCCTTCCTTTTTTTTTGGAGGAGGAGGAGGTGTGTTTTGAGGGATGTACTCTGTAAGCTCTACCAAGCTGCTAATGATAGAAAAAGTTGGGTTCTAGTAGATTGTATGTATCAGGAGTGATTTAAAAATATCCAGTGCACTTCAGCTGTCAGTACCAAGCTCGTTAGTATTTCTGCAAGGAAACCATGAGCTCTAGCAGACTGTTCTGTAGCTCTTTCTAAAGTGACTTGTACCTGGCTCTGGCAGACTTTTGGAGTTCGGTTCCTGTGCAGGCTTCTAACTTCAGTATCAAACTCAAGCCACCATCTGTAACAATGCCATTTATCTAGGGTTGTGCAGACTCCTGTATTTCTTGCATCCACTGGAAGTCCTAACAGGTTTTATAATTGGTGCTTGTGGAACCACTAGAGACCTCATTTCAGAAGAGAAGGATAAGCAGAGAAAAACAAGCTCTCAGTAGACAGCTAAAACAGAGTCCCCGAAGTCCCCAAAGTGTTTGTTCCGTCTGGGCTTTGACACTGGCTTTTTTCATGGTCAGATATCCCTGTTGCTCTTGGCAGGCCAGCAGAATTAGCTAGCTGACACAAAGTACTGTTCTCTGTGTTCAGTTCAGGTTGGAGCAGGAGCACGCTGGCAAGGTGGTGTGCGAAAGCTGTTCACAGAGACAGCTATTTTCAGAAATGCTGACCTTAAGTCTGAGGAAAACAGGATAAACCAAAGCCAAGACTTCACTGAATTTTCAGCAGAGGAGTTGTTTGTTACTAGTTTGATGACTGCTGTTATTGTTGTTAGCATTTTGTACTGCCCACCTGATCAGACCTTACAGACAAATGAAAGCTCTGAAAAATGTGAGCACTTCATATGGGTAGTGCATAGAGCATGTCTGTAGTGCTTGCAGAAATGAAGTAGAAAAGGAGGATGCTCTCACTTCACCATCGCTAAGCATTTGAAAGGTCTGCTGTGGAATGAGAAATCTGTATTCTGCATATGGCTGGGAGAGTCCATGCCAGCCCCATCCCTGGAGGTGTTTAAGACCAGGTTGGATGAGGCTCTGGCCAGCCTGATCTAGTGTGGGGTGTCCCTGCCCATGGAAGGGGGGTTGGAACTAGATGATCCTTGTGATCCCTTCCAACCCTGACTGATACTATGATACTACGATCTGGCAGGCAGAATCTTCTTTAGCAGCACAGGCTCAGACGTAAACAATGCAGGAGGCTTGTTTCAGCATTGCACTGCATGGAGATTTTGCACTGCTCCAGGGTTAGAGGAGGCTCTTTGTCACTCTTCACATCAAGCTTCAAAGTCCTTTGAGAATTTTGCTTGGTAGCTGCGCTGGACATGTCCTGTGCAACTTCTGTGGAACACTTTCTGGATAGAGCTGGTATTAAACAGGCATCCCAAATTGTAGTGGAACACTGCATTTTATCAGTTGGTTCTGCATCAATTACTATAATGAAGGCAAAGGGAATTAGAACAGCATTGATATAGTTAACTGTGCCTCAGAGCTGGGGATCTAAAGTTCTTAGTTCTGTTTTATATGAATCTGTTGGTAAGAACATCAAAGGCATGAGACAGAAATCAGAGCAAATACCAAGTTTAGCATTTTCTTGGCTGCATGTTAGTGTTGAGCACCATTCACCCGATGAAACAGGAATGGGTGTTTGGGTTAGCTGCTGCACAGAATAGGACTCTTCACTGTAAAAATTCCTTACTTTGAGCCACTTCAGGGTTTGTTTTACAGTTTGCTTCTTACATATTTTAAAAGTGGAAGAAATCAGAAACAAAAAGTGTTAGTACAAACTCCCATATGCTATCAATACTGCAAATAACATCATCTTAATGAGAAGGTGTGTTTAGAGTATAGAACAACTTTTTTGTTCATCAAAAGACAAAAAAAAGTCTTCTGCAATGAATGCTGGTTTTGTCAGGTTCTGTAGAGGATGCATTCCTCTTTTTATACACTGAAAAGAAAAAGAACCTGTGGAGGATAAATTGTCAATGCTTCAGGTTAAGTGATCTTGTTACTTGTGCATTTATCATTCTTTAAAAGCACAGTGGCTTTGATTTTGTTTTATTAGGGGAAGAAGGCATTATATGATATTTATCCAGAACAAAACAAAACAAGCAAACAAACAAAAAATCTGTGTAGGCTTCAGAGAAGAATTTATTTGTCTGCTTAGGCAATGCTAGGCTTTTTATAAAAGGTAACTTCCATGTGAGTAATTTGTCTTCTTTTTTTTTTTAATGATAACAATGCAGTGTGGAAAAATGTTTGCTAGTAAGTCTGTTCATGGTAATACCTTCACCTTAAAAAAACCCAACCAACCACTACCAACAAAAAAAAAACCCAAAACAAAGCCCTCCTCCCCCCAAAAAAAAGCCCCAGTGACTCATTCTGACAAATGATATGAGGTAATGTCTGTTTGAAACACCACTTATTTGTGTAATATACATAAAACATTCCCATTTTTCTTTCTCTCTCTCTTTTTTTTTTGAGCCTTTCTGAAAAATAGCATTTACATCATCCTCATATTTCTTTTTTAGAATCATTGAATCATTTATGTTTCTTTTCTACCATGACACTTTTGCCCGGTGCATGCAATTTTGTGTTCCTGAGCAATAATTCCTAGTGGGCAAAATTTTAAGCGTCTGCATCAGTTTCCGCTGGCACTGATACTACCGAAGCAGCAATTGCACTGTTGTGGGGGAATTTGCAGTCGTGGGGCTGCTCAGTGTTACCTAGAACCAGGCTGCAACTGATTGCACAACCAAATGCACAAAAGCTTACTGTGCTGTATGGCAAGAAAGAGATTCCCTCAATGAAGCAGACTGATACTTCTGTTGTTCCTGTGCAACCCTGGCAGAGGGTAAAGTTAATTTCTGTCGTTGGACAGGGTAAAGGAGGAGGTGATATTTCTGCCTCAGATAGAGCTTCAGCTGCATTCATCAAGTCAGGCACAGCACACACTTGAGTATGCAGGGAATCCAGTCCGTGAAGAAAACTTTCTTACTCTGACAGGCAAGAAGTCAAATACATTGTACTGCTCTCTCTTGAGGCATTCCTCACCTCAGTGTAGGTCTCATGGTCCTCATAGTCATCATGCATCAACATGTGTACAACATGGCTTCTTTTAACAGAGTAAGTTGTATTGTAGTGCAGCATCAGAAATGTCTCTTAAATGCAAAGTGTACCTTATTCTGAGAGTACAATGCTCTGACATGGTTTTCCGGGTGATACCAACTCAGTGCCCTGACATCAGCAATGAGGATGATACAGTATAGATAAGTTGCTGATGATTTCAGGGCAGGGTTGATCTGAATAGCTTTGAGCAGGGTTAAATAATGCAGGTATTAAAATGGCAACATCCAAATATCTTTCAAAGGAAAAGGGCTCTTGGATGGCTGGCCTTGGGAGCTGGGTGGAAAGTATTACTGACTTGTGTCAAGGGAAGCAGGAAGCTAATGGCAGTGCTCCATGGGTCCAAATAAGCACTTCCACAAAGTGATACAAGTATCAATGGAGAGCTAATTAATTTATTTCACTTACCACAAAGAGGAAATCTTAAAACATGTAGCCTTCTGTTTCAGGCACAGTTGAGCGCTACAGGTCAAAGGTTAGGTGCTGTCAGGCTGTGCTTATCAGATCTAGACTCGTTACTCCACTACACAGTGCAGATCCAACTCATTACATACTATTACTTAATGTGTAAATGCTGCCCTGATGGCTCCTGGCTTGTTTGGGATGTGCCTAGGCTAAACATCACATCTTTGTGAACCTCATGTGAGTCCACTACTAGGGAACAGCTCAACTACAGCTGAACAATATTAGCCCTGTGATAGCATAGAGGTTACTGAAACAGGAAGTTCTGTCATTCTTGTACACCCAGCTGCTGGCTACTGACAGGTATGGAGTTTTGAGAACCACCATGTGCCTGTTTTTCTCTAATTTCTTGTAAAGATGCCCAAATGTGAACTGCCTAGTCCTACAGCTCTTTGAAACTTTGCCCACAGTGAGTTGTCTTTTGACTTCAGCCAAGTGTGTTTCAGAGATCACTCATCTTGTTCTACTCTAGTAGTTATGAGTTTTAATCAGTAAATTTAAGTATATAAAATATTTAATAAGTTACAGGTGGGTTGGTGGCCAATATGCTACTGTGGGTTAGTATGGGATACAAATATTATGAAGTAAGTTTTCTACATGTTACATGTTAACTGTTACATGCATGTGAAAAATTTCATCAACCCACCCATGTCTGCAGCCAGGTAAGGGGCCACTCAGCCTTGAGGAGTAACACTGAGATGTGTCCCTACTCAAGGGGAGACCACTGCTGCACAGCCAGCTTCTGTGGAGGGAAAGCTCTATAGACCCGAAAGATTGCAGATGCTTATTGTGTAAACTGGTTGACTTACAGTCAGATTTTCTGCATTTAATGCAGTTTTGGGTGCTTATCATTACGGTCTCCAACCAAACATTTTTTTGTGTGTGTTTAACACTGAGTTCTTACTGATAGCCTCACACAATAGAATTAACTTTGTTTAGGCTGACTTGCTGAGCCTAAACTCTGTTAATTCAAACAGGAGGACTACTCCAAGTGAGGCAAGACTCCACATCATAAGGTAGAAAGGGATCTTCATGAGTATTTTCCTGGGCTTGCCAGTAGACTGGGACAGTACTGGTGTTGCTTTTCTGGGGTTATTGTCTATGTGATTTGACTGAAGTGTGTAAGTGCATGTGTATGCAGGTACTAACAGTACAATTTTTGATTAACATGTATCATTAAAATAAGAGTGTATGCTCTAGAGAAAGGTGTGCAGAGATTCTACTTATGAGCACTGGCCTGCTGCATGCAAAACCTTGTTCAGTTGTCTTAGTAAACTGGAAAAGCTCAAATACTTAAAATGTATCTGGAAAAAGCCTGTGAGAAGACAAACAATGCAAATTAAAAAAGACTGCTTTTCTCCAGAAACATCCAAACTGAAATATCTGTTGGGTGAGGGGATTTAAGAGAGGGGTTTAAGAAGGACATCGAAACACTTGAGCGTGTCCAGAGAAGGGCAACAAGGCTGGTGAGAGGCCTTGAACACAAGCCCTATGAGGAGAGGCTGAGGGAGCTGGGATTGTTTAGCCTGGAGAAGGGGAGGCTCAGGGGTGACCTCATTGCCCTCTACAACTACCTGGAGGGTGGTTGTAGCCAGGAGGGGGTTGGCCTCTTCTCCCAGGCAACCAGCACCAGAACGAGGGGACACAGTCTCAAGCTGCGCCAGGGGAGGTTCAGACTCGAGGTGAGGAGGAAGTTCTTCACCGAGCGAGTCATTCGTCATTGGAACGGGTTGCCCAGGGAGGTGGTTGAGTCATCGACCCTGGAGGCGTTCAAGGGGAGATTGGACGTGGCACTTGGTGCCATGGTCTAGGCATGGGGTCTGTGTTGAAAGGTTGGACTCGATGATCCCCGAGGTCCTTTCCAACCTAAGTGATACTGTGATACTGTGATTTAATAATGGCTTTAAACAGTAACCAGACCTTTTCCAAATCTGCAGATCTATGTGATTCACATACTGCTTTTTCTGATTTGTTTGTTTTATGATGCACTATGTAATTATTTTGATCATCTGAAGCATGCTGGATTAACCTTACTTGTATCTTTATTATAGTATGCTGATTGCCTCTCAGCTGGAGCCAACATATGCCAGGACAGTTTACCCATGTTTTGATGAACCTGCCATGAAGGCCACGTTTAATATTAGAATTGTCCATGACCCAAGCTATGTGGCTCTTTCCAACATGCCTGCTATTGGTAAGCAAACAGCAAGAAGACATGGATTTTTTTCCCCCCCTAAATTACTTTTAAAAGGGTGTCATTTATTTGGGTGGATTGTATAATCCCATACAGAAGTGTTCTGTTCATGAAAATACACAGTAAATCTGTGCCTATGAACTTAAAAATTTGGAGGCAGTTATCCATAATTAATATCTCTGATGACAGTAATTTCATAGTTTTGTTGCCTGCAATATGCTCTCTCTGGTTGCTGGAGGTGGCATAGGGTGTAATTCCTGGCATTTACTGCTTAGTCAATATGTCTGTCTTGCTGCAAAGCCCATACTTGTGGTGTTAAGAGATTCCTTTCACTCTTAACTAGATTTAAAGATATATTTACAACAGACCAAAACAAAAATGTTACTCCAGGAAGAGACCCTATAGTCTCCTGTATATGCACAGACTAAGAACGAGAGGACTAGAAGGCTCTGGGGATGGTTCTTCCTTCCCTGCCTGAGCGCTCATGTAGGATGCATTTGGGATGTAAGTTTCCAAACAAATAGTGTAAATTAGTACTTCTACATACATCTGTTGGTTCTCTTGACTCCTTCTTAGTGGTTTTTGTCTTCTGCACTTTGGTGCCACAAATTTCTGTTTTTCATCTAAATAATTTCCAGCAGCAATCAGGAAGTTTTATGAGATTTGATGGAAGCTACTTAACTTAGGACTTGACAAATGGGATCTCTTGAGAATGACTTGAAGCATTTTCTTCCCCTGATAATCTTGTTCATGCCTCCTTTATTTAGAAAGAAAGTGTCTGATGAAGTATTTCATAATTCTTGAGCACATGTGGCCTATATTTGAATCGTTAATAGACCAAATATTCTAGAGATATGCAGCATAGGATAAATTGTCCACAGTTTGCCCACATCCTAAAACTAGCAGAGTTCTGTATCCTTCCAAGACTTTAGTTAGCTCAAGACTGGACTTTTGGTATTTTCATGGAAGGTCATGACCTTGATACATGGCGTGGCAGTGAGTCTGGCTCCCTGCTTTCCAGGAGAAATGTATGAAGTTAGTGTAGAACTAACAAGCATATTAAACAGAGGTGTAAAATCCCATGCAGAATCCACAAAATTTCCTGTTTCTTGCAGAACAGCAACAGCATGACTATTTCTTCACTACTTTTTTCTAGATGTGTCTGAAATGAAGGATGAAAATGGAAGCCTGTGGACTGTTACCACTTTTAACACTTCACTGAAAATGTCGACTTACTTGACTGCTTTTGTGATTTGTGATTTTGATTATGTCACCAGAATTGAGCAGGGAAATGAGGTAAATATGAGTCTGCACAACACATTATAGCCATTTACAACAGAAGTTGGCTCGGTGATGAATTATGTGCTTTAGAAGATATCACAGACATTAACTGTGCTTTCCATGCCAAACCCATTTGCTTATGTGGCAAAACTGCTAGCTTTTATACTGCTGATACATCTGCAGAAAGCTTTCCTTTAGGACAATTAGTTTACTCTCCTGTTTTGTTCATGTCATGCAGTCCAGGGGTCTGCATGTTAAAACTTAAGCAGCAATGGTTCTGTAGTACTGGTCATAAATCAGGGTATTCTTATTTTCTTAGCTCTCCTTGTTGGAAAAAATACCCATTTCCACTGCTGCAACAAATGTTCAGTGCTTGTTCATCCAGGCCCTTTCAGGAGTAGTGTTGTGACATAAGTAGGAGCAATATTGTTCTATTTGTACATTTGCTATGCTGGTATTTTAACCTTTTATTCTGCAGTGGACACATTTTTTAGCCCCTAAAAGTGACTGGTTTGTGTTTGAACCTCCTTCATCAGGGAATGTTCAGTTTTGCTCTTATATTGCAACAGCCAAAGTTTTTTTGAGGGAATCTGCCCCATTTGCAGCAGTTGTTTTGTTTTCTTTCTTTTACTTAGAGCCCACAACCAAAAGTTTCTAAAATAAATAGTAAACTTAAGTATGAAACTAATAAGGGTAGCCTATGCTTGCTATCCTTAATAAATGGGAGCATAGTGCTAGCTTCGTGGCTAGTTCACTGTCATTCCACTGGGGAAGATTGAGACAGGGTGAGAGGACAGTGCAAGGGTAACCTAGGAAGCATATTATTATCTCCTTTTAGAAAAGTAGGTTTGACTTGGTGTGTCTTACCTGCCATCCTCTGTACAGAACATGTTGCGTGCTTGCAGCTCTGAATGTGGTGCCTTTTTCTTGGGTACCTCTGTAATGATGGGAGTCAGCAAGGCAAAGCACTCAAATGAGCACTTTTCAGAGGAAAGAGGCACCACCTGTGTTCTGTGAGATAGAGGGGAGAGGGTATTTCTCCCCTTGTTTTCATATAGAGGTGCCTCCGCAGTGTTTGTGGGAGTGTGTTTGCTGTGTCTGTTTTAGCATTTCTGGTAAATAATTTGCAACCTGAAACACTGGTGTTACAACTCAAAGCTCTTCCTTGCATTGCTATTTGAAGTCTGTGCGTTGTGTTTAGGCTTTGCAAAAGCAAGTGATCTGGTCTTTGACTGTCCTCTGAAGCCTTGTCTGAAACAAAAGGGCTCAGAGGCTAAGGACACTGTATTGATTGAATAGGCTTTATTTTTTTTCCCTTGTAAATTAAATCCTGATACTTCCCAACTGTGCTCTCAGAGTTTGGTTGTGCAGCTCCTTATGAGACCATGTATTGCAAGAAGTGCAAAGATTTTGAGCTGCTAGGCACCTGGAGAGTCCTGCATGCAGAGATACATGATAGACACATAAACCTTTCCTTCATCTACTCCATCACTTTTGGCAAGCATCTGCCTTCTAAAGTACTGTTACACAGCAAATGGGAATGGGAGGGGAAAGCTTTGATGCTAAACTCTGTTACTCAGAAGTACTGATGTCATCTGCTTAGATGTCGTCTGCTCTCTCCAGCAGTAATAGGAGGCCAGGGTTTTGTTTCAGGCTGTGTGAAAGTTCTAGAGGAGGGATACCTATGTTCCCATAACATCTGTTTTGCTGTCTTCAGAGAAAGAATAAATTCTTCAGAGAAAGTCTGAAGAAAAGTTTGTCAGCCAGACTTACTGTCTGCAATACACTGGCTTCAGAGGTGTAATTCTAAATAGTTTTACAGCATTTCCCATTTAATAAAAGAAAAATCAGGGGTCTGTTTGTTCCAGCAATTTATAGTTGGATCCAAATTTTGGCACTTTGAACTGTCCTAGATTTTAGCAGGATTAGGCTTTGGGCCACATTTTATTAGGTCCAGCAAAACCTGAGCTGGGATTTTTATCCTTCATTGCCTGGCCCAGTGTGGGCAAACAGCATTTTCAAATCATGGTTTGCAGAAAAGAAACAGCAAAGAAAATGAAAATATGAGGGATTTCTAAAGTAATGCTTCCTTGTTTTATTACAGATACGTATTTGGGCTCGGAAAGAGGCAGTTGAAAATGGATATGTTGACTATGCTTTAAATATCACAGGCCCAATATTTTCATTTCTGGAAGACTTACTGAATGTCAGCTACCCTCTGCCTAAGACAGGTGAGATTACTTGTGTTTTCTTAAGTGGACCAGAAATGGCTGCTAATAGTGTGACATTCACAGAATCAATGGGCTCTTTTGCAGTAGTCTCTTTTGACAGCTTACCACATTTATGGACTAACCCCCCCAAACCCTAAACTAAACTAGTTCTTTTTTGTGCATCATGGCTCTTATTAACCTGTCACTCACCGCTCTTACCTGCACATTCCACTCTTTCAAAGCATTATTTCTTAATAAAGGGCCAGATGGGAGCACAAAGTGCATAGAAAAGAGTTGCATGGAGCATACTAGGCAAGGATGTTGTAGTGCTTACATCCTCCTACTAAATCCAGGCTTGCTGTAACCCATATCTCCCAAAGCATTCCTTGCTTTCTTCAAGATGTCCCTGTCTTACTTGTGAGTTGGCTGTATGTTCCTGCACATTCCTCCCCAGAAAAAAGACTCCTTCAGGAAGTTTCTGCTTAAAATGGACACCAGGTAAGTCAGTCTAGTAAAGCTTCAGTCAGGGGTAAAAAAGGGTGCTATCATGGAGTTCCACTGTAAAGTTTGCCCACTACGTGGGCTTGATTTCCCAAGGGCTTCAGCATATGCCTATCCTGGAGATACATGCTCTTCTAGAAATTGGTAGAATACTGAGAGGAAAGAAAGCTGTTCTTATGAGTTTGACATGCCCAAGATCTTAGCACACTGTAGGACCATGGAAGAGAAATTTCCCCACTTTCTTGACTAGATAATTTGTTGATTTGTTGAATCTCTCTTGTGGCACTTGAAATGTGTTGTCTCCCAGTATATTTAGAATAACATACAGAATTACTCACTAGACTTGTGCTCTTTTGATTAGCAGCAGTGTCAGTACATCAATTTATTTGAATAAAAAACCCTCAAAAACTGAAGCAGAGGAATAGTATCACAAGCTTCATGTTAGGTAAAATTTCAGTTTCACAGAGTGCTGTAATACCATTACAACTCTCACTGTTATCTCATGCAATACCACCTGCATTTGCCACTGACTTTCTTTGAAGTTTGGCTTAAAAATTTAAATGTTAGATCAAGCAAGAATATCTCCTTGATTTCTATTTCAAACTCAAAATGTAAAATTAAGAACAAAGGTGTTTATAATCAAGGTTATGTAAGGGTTTGTCTTCACCTGATTTTAATGCAGTTATTAGCAAACTTTCACGCTCCAAGCTGGCTGGATAAGGGTTGTCTCACTGGAAGCGATATATCCTGGCTGTAAGCTTTGATGTGAGAAGCCCCTCTGAGATGCCATCTATCTTTGCTTGGATTCAGCATCACACGTTAACAGCCTAGCTTTTGGATTGAAACTGGCTCATGGTCAGCTGGTTTGGAGTATAGGCATGTGTGTGCTTCCAAAAAGCTCTGTATACCTTTTCTTAATTTTTCTCTTTGCTCCTGAGTTTAAACAGTATATGTCTTTGAGATCCTTAATGTTTCCTCCAACTCTCACATTTGAACTGGAAAACTGCTCCCTATGCATAAGTCAGAAAGGGAGGACAAAGGTAACAGCCATACTGTTGAAACAAAGAGATGATGTTTCTAAAGTACCTTTCAACAAGAGTAGAAAGGATCCTTCTACTCACAGAGCTAAAAGAGCAAGATTTTTTTGTATCAGTTACCAGGCTGAGGAAAGAGGTAAGCCTGATCTTTCCCAAACACAGAGGAAGCTGATACAGAAAAAGATATATGAGAGCGAAAAGTGAGTATCTTCTCTCCTAGCACTAGCAGAATACAGCCTTCCTTCAGAATATTTGTATGTACAGTATAAAGTACAGATAAGGGCTTCATGGGAATTTATTATGTGTCTCCCTGAAAGAGTAGCAATTGTAGCTTTAAAAATACAGCAAGAAGAAATTTCAGACTTTTTACAAGAGTGTTACCATATTACTACAAAGCACTACTAGTATCCTTTAATTGCACATGGAATGAATGTGAGCATTGAAATTATGTGAGCATTTTACTTCTGAAAATTTTAAAGATCTCTTTTTTCTTTTTTTTTTTTTTTTTTTTTTTTTTTTTTCTGTTTGAATCAATTTAGATCTGGTTGCACTGCCTGATTTTGGAGTAGGTGGTATGGAGAACTGGGGGCTAATCACTTTCCATGAATCATCATTGATGTACCTCCCAAGTGAAAAATTCACAAGCAGAAAGGCATTGATTGCCCTAATTGTGTCACATGAGCTAGGACACCAGGCATGTGGTAAAAAATTCTGTGCATTTATTTGCCTATAAGGTTGTTTCCTTCAGGTTGCTAACAATGGAGTCACCGATTAGTAGAGGAAAAATAGTGTTTGGTACAGTAGAGGGTGTAAGCACAGGAGTACTAAAAGGCTGTTTAAACACGTTCCACTGATCAATCAATACTGAAACCAGATTCTGTCATATTACAGACTGTGTACTGCCTGCACAGGACACAGTGATGCAGAATTGTTAATCAGAGTGTGTTACAAGTTGGAAGGGACTTTTTCTTTCTTACACAGTACCTGAATTCCATACTAGAAAATAGTGTAGGGATGACACAGTGCTCTCTATCTGCAATATACATATTACTTTGGTGGGAGGATTAATGGACTCCATAATTACTCTTTTGAAGTGGCAGCACATGCATATATTCCTAAAGGCATTAGTTTTTTGTTTTGTTTTGGTTTGTTTGTTTGTTTTTTTCCTGTGAGAAGCAGCCCATAGAATGATAGAACAAAATTGACCTGAATACATCTTATGCCATAGCTAAACCTTTTTCCATTTTATTTATTTATTTATTTTCCATAGAGATTTTCAAACCTTTTTCTTGTTCGGTTTGGAATGATAAAGCAGTTTCACTTTTTTTATTGACTGTGTTAAATTTACTATTGTTTGCCAGGGCAACAACTGTTTGCACTTAGTCAACAGACTTAGCCAAAGAGTTTAACTTGACTAATGCACTTGTATGCCCTTCTGACAAGGTCTGTAACTTTTGAGTCCTTCAGATGAGCAGAGTGTTTTTATTGAGGGCCAATAAAACAAATGTCAGTACTTTATAAAACAAAGTTGTAGCTGAGATTTCTAAGAATTATCAAGTAAAATAAAAATCCATAAGTGATCAGGGGTTTGTTAAATATGAACAGACAGATATATGTACAAAGCAGCTGTTGTGGAAGTTTAGTTGCTTGCCAGGTTAGGAATTTGCTGATTTTGGAAATGGTTATTTCCCCAGTTCTGTTTGTCTTTCCCCTGACAATTTCGTTTTGTCAAGAATATGGAAAAATGTTTTTGTAATTGCTTGATAAATGCCCTGTTTTTAATGATAGCTTGATATGATCTTTTAAATACTTAAATTTCATGGGGAAGTGTTGAAAATTTACTACAAGAAGACATGAAGCACAGACATCCGTGCTCATGGTGTGAAACTGCAGATGAAGCAATGAAAAGTAACTGCCTTGAACCTCTGACTTTTCCCAAGGTGCATCTTCTTCTGCTGAACTTGCATTATCTTAAGGAATGTCCACCATTTTATTATTTTTATTGATGTGTATACATTAAGTAAAGTTACTTTGGTATAGGTATGTGTGTTTAACCTGCAAAAATTAAAACAGCAGTCCAAAGAGATGTTAAGATTGATTATTTATTTTCTGTCTATTTAAGTGGTTTGGAAATCTGGTAACAATGAAGTGGTGGAATAATCTGTGGCTTAATGAAGGATTGACATCTTACTTTGAGTACCTGGGAGCTGCCTTTGTTGAACCCATGCTTTCACTGGTAAGTACAGATGCTTGATGAAGTAAGCTAAAGAAGCAAAGTTTCAGAATGTATGAAGAAACTGAAGATGCAGTAGGGAATTGATTGAGCCATGGTATTAGTCACTTAACTCCCCTGACTCTTCCCTGGATGGTCTCCTGAGGGCTGTGATCATACCCAGCTCTTCTACAGCTGCCACAGAGGATGGTTGGTCAGCTGTCTTTCTTCAGTGAATTGTCACAGTGAATTGTGAGTTGGTGTTTTGCCTTAGACCTGTCAGGTGGTAAACCCAGTTTTCTCTCCTGGGTCCTGTAGCTGGTGGTTTGTCACCCTGCCTGTCCAAGTTCTTGCCCTAATATCTCATACCTCAGGTATCTTTACCAGGCAGTGACAAAGCTGTGCAATTTTGAACACTGGGTCAGTGAATGTCTGGTTGTAGATAAGGCAAATACAACACACACAATGAATCTGACAGCAGGGTAAGACTCCTGCTTCAGCCCAAACAAGAATAAGCATAAATCCCAGAGCATATTAGAAAGCTCCATCCATCACTAAACTCTGAGACAGAAGGATGAGTGCTGCTGATTGTAGTGGTGGGATGAGCTGTACTCACCTGTGCAATCATAAATGTCTGTGCATAATGTCCTCAGCTTCCGGACAAAGGAGAAGTCTTTCATGCGGGCAGGCTGGAGACTGCAATCAATCCAGTCTGCTTTTCAGATGGCTTAGATGAAATACTGCTTGTCACTTTCCTTTTCTAATTCACCAAGGCACTTAATTGCTTGCTTAATTGGAGACTAATGCAGGCATGTCAAAGGTGTTCTGTAAGAAGGGCTTTCAGGTTGTGGGTTATGCTGACCTTCTGCTTTGAACTTCAACAACAGTTCGCTTTATTCATTGTAATAAAACATTTTAATATTGAAAAGTGTAAAGGGCACTAATTTTTAAACTGGAAAGAAATACTTGTCTCAATTTTAATTTCATTTTTTTCATTTAGACACTTGCCTTTACAAAGAGCAAGAAATGCCATTTTGTTTGTGGCTATAAAGTGAATTTTAACACTGTGATGTAATTCCATTTGATGAATTACAGTTATGTGGTGTATCTTGGAAATGCAGAGTAAGTTACACAGGTGTGGGAATGCAGAGGTTTATTGTAGTGTTTTGTGGGTTATGCACATTCACGGAATCACAGAATGGCTGAGGTTAGATGGGACTTCTGGAGATCATCTGGTCCACCTCCCTGCTTAAGCAGGGCCATCCAGAGCCTTTTGCCCAGAGCCTTGTCCAGACAGCATATGAGTATCTCCAAGGATGGAGACTCTAATACCTCTCTGAGCAACCTGTGCTAGTACTTGGTCACTCTCAAAACGTTTGCTGAAGTTCAGAGGGGGCCTCTTGTGTTTCAGTTTGTGTCCATTATCTCTGGTTCTGTCACTGGGCAGCCACCATAAAAGCCTAGCTCCATCATCTTTGAATCCTCCTGTCAGGTATTTGTGTACATTCAGGAGATCCCCTTGAGTCTTCTCTCAGCTTTTCCTCATACAACAGGCACTCCACTCCTTTAATTATCTCAGCCACCCTTTATTAGACTCCCTGCAGTCTCTCTTTTATGGGGGAGCCCAGCACTGGACTGAACGTTCCAGGTGTGGTCTCACCAGTGCTCAGTAGAGGGTAAGGATCACCTAGTCAGACCTGCTGGTAACACTCTTAATGCAGGCCAAGACACCAATAGCCTTCCTTGTTGCAAGGACACCTTGCGGGCTCATGTTCAACTTTCTGTCCTTCATGTTTCCAGGTACTCTTTCACTAAGCTGCTTTGTAGTTGGTTCATGCTTGGGGTTGTTCTTCCCTGTCTGCAGTACTTTGCACTTCCCCTTGTTTAACTTCATCCAGTTGTCAGCCCATTTCTCCAGCCTGTCCAGGTCCTTTGGTTTGGCAGTTCAACACTTGGGTACACAGGCTGTTCCTTCCTTTTTTTGTGAAAAACTGGTCAGCAGATTTGATCCCATTAACTGGAAGCCTTTATTCCTGTCCTTGAGAAGTAGAAGTGCTCGAAGTGGCCTGCAGTGTTTCAAAAATTGAGATTTTTTTTTTCTTTACCTTTGTAATTACGTCATTTTCCATACCATCTTGGGACAGGTACTCATTAGGGAGAAATTAAATTTTCATTTGACAAAAAGAGAACTTCACTAACTTAAATGAAAGGAGTCATTTTCCCTCCACACTTCTCACTGGGTGATTGCAGAAGGGCTGTGTAGTTAAGCCTTGCTACCCCAGTGGCTTAGGTTTTAGGTTATTGCTCAGGGTTGCAGCAAGAGAAATAGAGAATTTAGAAAGAAAGGGCTGACATACTCAGGACATAGAGATGTTAAAGAGAAACAGATTTTCAGTTGTTAGTATTTGTTCATTTGCTGTTTAATGTAGCTGACTTATTTTTCCTTGAGGATTACACTATAATTGCCCGCAGTCTTCTCAGATGTAAAATCTTCACTGATTACTAGTGTTGCTGTGGAAAACATTAAGATTTAGTATATGGTCCCTCTTCCTTCATGGGCAAGTTAGAGGGGAGGGAAAAGGTTCATTCCTTATTTATTGACAAGACTATTTCCATCTATTTCAATTAGTGCTAATTTACATTCCCTTCTGAGAAAAAGTATTTTCTGTTCAGATCACTTAGATGTGCCTTTTTCTTTCAGGATAAAATCTTCTATGATCATGTTGTACAACCTGTCTTAAGGGAAGACATTGATACAGGAGTTCGATCACTGGTGGAGAGCGAAGACAAGATCAAAGGGTCATTTTCTTTAATGTCTCTGTTTGACAGCATCACATACAATAAGGTTAAACATTATAAAATACTTTGTTGTATATTCTAAACTAACAGTGCAAAGTAGGTTTAAGAGGATCTGTTGAATGATAATGCTTTTCTGTAGGTTTTTTCAGTCAAAAGTAGTTTCTGCTGCACACACAAATATGTTGGATGTTGCAAATCCTTTTGGCTATGAAAGAAATGGTGAAAACATAGCTAACCTCCATGATATATGGATCATAGGATTAGCTTAGTTTTTCTTGAATGTAGTTTGAAAAATATTGCAGTAATAATTGCAGGAGTAAGTCAGGTTTTCTCATAGATTTTTTTTAATATGATTTTTTTTCACTCCAGGGGGCTTCTATTACTTGGATGCTTTCTGGATTCCTGACTGAGAAGTTGTTTATCAGAGCACTTACTGTGAGTTTGAAAAACTAATGCTTTCATCTCGATTTATAAGCTTAAAAATGAACATTGCACAAATTACTGTTTGCCTTGCTGGTTGTCATTTGACCTCATGAATTCTGCTGCTTCTCTTTGTTTCTCTACAGTCATATCTGAAAGAATTTTCCTTCTCCAATGCTAACCAAGATGATCTCTGGACCCACATACAGATGGTACTCATTTTATCTTTAGTATTTAGAATAGAATAAAATAAATCAGGTTGGAAGAGACCTTCAAGATCACCGTGTCCAACCTATCATCCAACACCACCTAATCAACTAAACCATGGCACCAAGCACCCCATCAGGTCTCCTCCTAAACACCTCCAATGATGGTGATTCCACCACCTCCTCAGGCAGTACATTCCAATGGCCAATCACTCTCTCTGTGTAGAATTTCCTCCTAACATCCAGTCTGAACCTCCCCTGGTGCAGCTTAAGACTGTGTCCTCTTGTTCTGGTGCTGATTGCCTGGGAGAAGAGATTTGTGCCCCAATGTTTGGCACTGTTCAAATTCATTGCATATACTATTTGTAGAAGACGCCAGTGAAATTTGGCTGTCCTCATTATAGACTTTCTCTTGTATAAAATTTGCTGTGCTGGTTCTTGGGGCTCATACCTTCCTAAGTGTTTATTTGGCTGCTTTACTGCACCTGAGATCAGTGGAGCTAAGAAGTGAGAGGGCCAAGTGGAGTTTTGAATTTCATGGAGATTGCATAAGCCCCCATGAAAATGCATAGCCTATTCTTCTGGAGCCGAAGTCTTGCCAGATCAGTGTGTGATGCTCTGGGCTTGATGATCAAAGCTGCTGATATGTCACGTCTATACCCAGGGCAGTAGCTCAGTATTTCACCCTGTACTGTTTTTTTGTAGAAATCTGAATATAAAATGGGTGCTAATAGTAGGTTTGCTTTTTAAAAAAATTCCACTCCTGTTCCTCTGAAGAAGGCTTCCACTGTAGTGCAGACAAGCTAAGAAAGAGAATGACACAATTTCAGATGTGTCATTCTTCTAAGCCAACAGATACTTCACCAATTCACACTAGCTGGGACTCTCTCTTAGTGTCTTTTTCTACTTGTTTTTTGTTTTGTTTTTTCTATTCAGTTTGTTCATTTTGTAGTCCCTTTAAAAAAAAAAAAATCTTTGTGTTCTGGCAGCTTTATTTGAATGAAATAAACAAACCAAATCTGTCATAGATATACAGGTGTGTGAGTATATTAACACTGAAAGGAGAAAGGTTAGCAGTCAGAATAGAAGGACGAGAAATGTCATCTCAATTTCATAATTCCTAAGAAAGCTTATGCTGTCTTTATTATAAAGTAAATAATGCCCTTTGGACCTTTATTATAATGTAAGTAATGCCCTCTGGACTTTGTTACATTGTTTTTTGTTGAGTTTTTTTTTGCATGAATTAAAGACCGGCAAACTGCCAAACAGTTACATTTTCTCTGAAGTTAGGACAATCCCTAGAAAGTTGTTGAAACAGTATCAGTAAGTACCTGTTTATCACAAATATTTCTAATTTGTGTTTCTTTTTCAGGTTATAGATGCACAGGATGAAGTTCAGTTGCCAGCATCTGTAAAACAAATAATGGATTCCTGGACACGCCAAAATGGGTTTCCAGTTTTAACATTAAATCTAACCACTGGCACAATCACTCAGGAGCAATTTCTTAATAAAAATGAGAACAGTAGTGATTCTTACAAGTATGTTTTGCTTGTGTATTTGTTGTGTTGTGTTACAGCTTTGTGGTTTTTTTTCCCCCAGGAAAATCTTTAGTTAAGACCTTATGTTTTAATCATCAGACTTTTTAACTCCATGGGTGTTTTTTTTTTTCTCCCAAGCTTTCATGTAAAATTGGTTTGAGTTTGGAGTTTGCAGGGGCCTTGTTTTGCCAAAGGTTGTTCTCCTCTGGAGTAATGACTTTTGAAAAGGGATAATGCTGTCATAGGGAGAGACACAGGCCAGGTTTCAGGGCAGGAGTTTTGCCTGGCATTTTCTTCTTTCTTCATCTCTTGGATACACAGGCTGGGGATTTGCATGAGCCACGCTGTAGCTTCTTTTGAGTGCATGTATTTCGACTCGCTTCTATTTGGAAAGAGTGAAGGGGTTGCATTTAAGTACTTGGGTAAATGACCCTTTTCTCAGAAAGTGACAAGTATCTGACATGGCAGCTCTAAGGATCCTGTAAAAAGCTGTTGAAAGCTATGCTGCTTGTTTAAAAATCTAGAAATGGTGATAGAAAGAGCTACCTTTCATCACCAACTTTGGAAACTCATGTCTTGAGTTTGAAGTTTAATGAAATTCAGCAGTTGTCATGAATGTTGTGATTCAAGGATAGGGCCCATGAAATGAGTCCTCATGCATGGGAAAGGTCTAAAGTTTGAAGAACAAAACAGCAGAAAGAAATTTTGACAAGAACGTAGTTTCCTTTGCTACCAAGCTCTGGGAACTGTCAGAGCATTCACTCAGATAAGGACTAAAAGTTAAAATGTTAAGTCCTTTACTATAGTTAGCAAGAGGCAATACCATGTGAATGTAAGATCAGGATCTGTTTTTACAGTGAATCTTACATTCCCTCAGAAAGGAATTCACAGTTGTCAGAATTATAGCTACTTTGTTTGCCTGGATGTCTGCTGTTTCAGTAGACATCCTTCTGAAAAAGGAGCTTTCCTTCATTCAGAAATAGGGTGAAGTGTAAAATGTGAGGAGAGTAAAATAATTGCCTGAAGAGGGAAAGCCAGAGCACAGAGGTACAGTACTATTCAAACACATCATGCCAAGGAGTATTCTAGATATGAGTGCCATTTTAAACCATTCTAAAAATTCCTCATCTCTGGTGAACCCAAATGCTGATCCAGCATAGTACAACCCTCTGATGGGGTTTTGTGCACCAGAGAGAAGTTACATGGAGATTCTCATAAGAAGGAACCCATCTGCAGTCTTGTTTAGAATCAGTGGAGAGTTTGTTTTCTTTAAAGCATAAGAATTGATTATAGTATCTCTCTTTTTTTTGTTGTTGTTAAGTAACACATGGATTATTCCTATTTCTTGGATGAGAAATGGATCATCACAACCCTTAATGTGGCTAGATAAGAGCAGCAGTAAGTAATATATTTAATAACATGTGCTAATTCCAGGATGATAAACACACAGGGAGATAAAACATTTATTACAGAGATGTCTGTTTATCTGTTGTGCTAATTTTGTGTTATGATGGCAGTAAATTTTCAAGTAAGTTAAATACACTGTTTTCTAAGGTGCATCAAAACATTGTCTTTAATAGTATGAAAATAATTTTTATTAATATGACAGAAAGCATCAAATTTCATTAAATTGAAAGCATACTATGTATGCATATTTCATATCTACAAAGCATACTATGAGTAGAGATTTCCACATCATTTTGTCATTTTGTGCACAAATCCAAACTCTTAGCTCCTGAATTATTCTTACTTCAGCAGATTGCATTGATGCTAATTACAGCTTTTGAGTATAGGTGGAATCTCAGATAGGATATATCAGAAAATTGTCAGCTCAAGCAGTAGGTAAAAGGCTGAAATAAATTAAAACCAGCTGTGTGAAGTGATCCAACATTATCACACAATTTATATTTTCAACACCATCTAATTTGCTTTAACATGCAAATTAAATGCAAAAGTAGTCATGTCAAAACAGTAGAGTTTAAAACATTTTAAGGGCTCATAAAAGTGAGTTTATGAGCATCTCCAATCAAAAAAATCAGTTCTTTCTAATCTCAGTGCTTCTCAATAAGCAGCTGCATTTTTCTGAGAAAGAAGAAATGTATTCATTCAAATGAGGTAATGATTTTTCTTTGACAAGTCTGCCCTGAATTCTGCCAGGTTTTGAATCAGTTACAAGGAGATGCAGAAACTCGTGGTTTCTTAAATGCTTAAGAGCAAAACTACAATATGCTGTGTGCATATTGGAGCACTCCATCCCCTGTTTGCAATACTTAAAGGCTACTTTCCCTCTTTTTCAAGCAGTAAGATAGCTTGCATGATCATTTCCTAGAATATGAACAAGTAAAGAAGCAAAGACCATATGTGTATTTTTCTGAATGCTGTAAAGTTATATAAAGCAGGGACTGGTATTGTGAAAAATCAGAAAATTTACAGAAAATTATTGTTAAGCAGCACTTGCTCGGGAGGACTTGTATCATTTGCTAAGCTTGTGTTATTGAAGTGATGCCAGTTCCATTTCCTTACCCATTATATTTCTAAAGAGCTAAATAAGTTATTAAAAACACCATTTGTGTTGCATCTCCCTGAAGGGAGTATGATAAAGTAGAATGTCAGTCTTTAAAACATCATCCATTTGTATTTGGAGCTATATATCAAACTTACCAGAAACTATTCAGTCAAGGAACTTCTATTTGTGTTTCTAGGTTAAAATACAAATAATAATTGTCTTGACTTTTTGGTGCATAAATAAACCAATAGGCTTTCTTCAAAGGTAGAATTATTAAGGGTAATTTTAGATTCAGTTACTGTTTTGTTCCTTTGAGATTGAAATGCCTTCTGGTGGGCTGTTATGTTGTTTTGGAGAGGCTTTCATCAGAATGGTTTTGGCCAGTGAAAATGAGGGATATGGTACAAACTACAGTTTTCACTTGAATTTTGCAATAGTAGTTGCAGTGGCATAAATAGAAATCAGAAGTGATTGTTCTGCATGTGTATTTTTGCTGCAAAGAGCTCTGGCGGCAGGAGTTCGTCTTACTTCTAACCAGGTTAAACTAAACTGCGAGTTTCAGTCTGGGCTGCTACCAGCATCCAAGAGTGTCCACTCAGCACCACACTGTACAGTGTTAAAAGCCTGTTGGTTTAGGGCTGTTACTGTTAGTATACAGCTCCTCAGGCAATGTCTACATACTCTGCCCTTATAATTGTGTTGGTCACTGTCCCTCACTGACCTGTCTGTGTAGCAAAACCAGACATGCCAGGAGGATGTTGCTGTTATGGTAGAACACATTTTGCTCAGCATGTGGAGTGGAGGAGCATGATTCTACTATTCTAGTTGTAACTAAAATAGCTCTTGTTGATTAGCAGAGGATTGATCCAACATACCACTAAAGGGGGAGTGGAGTGGAGTGGAGTGGAATGGAATGGAATGGAATGGAATGGAATGGAATAGAATAGAATAGAATAGAATAGAATAGAATAGAATAGAATAGAATAGAATAGAATAGAATAGAATAGAATAGAATAGAATAGAAGTATCATAGTATCAGTCAGGGTTGGAAGGGACCACCTGGATCATGTAGTTCCAACCCCCCTGCCATGGGCAGGGACACCCCACACTAGATCAGGCTAGCCAGAGCCTCATCCAGCCTGCTCTTAAACACCTCCAGGGACGGTGTCGCAACCACCTCCCTGGACAACCCATTCCAGGGCTTCACCACTCTCATGGTGAAGAACTTCCTCCTCACATCCAGCAGAATCTCCCCACCTCCAGCTTCATTCCATTCCCCCTAGTCCTACCTGAGATCCTGAGAAGTCCCTCCTCGGCCTTCTTGTAGGTCCCCTTTAGATACTGGAAGGCCACAATTAGGTCACCTGGGAGCCTTCTCTTCTCCAGACTGAATAGCCCAAACTCCCTCAGTCTGTACTCATAGGAGAGGTGCTCCAGGCCTCTAATCGTCTCCATGACCCTCTTCTGGACATGCTCCAGCACCTCCATGTCCCTCTTGTAATAGGGGCTCCAGAACTGGACACAGTACTCCAGGTGGGGTCTCAGCAGAGCTGAGTAGAGGAGGAGAATCACCTCCCTTGACCTGCTGGCCACACTTCTCTTGATGCAGCCCAGGATCTGATTGGATTTCTGGGCTGCAAGTGCACACTGAGAGCTCATGTTGAGCTTCTCGTCCACCAGCACCCCCAAGTCTCTCTCCTCAGGGCTGCTTTCCAGCCAGTCCCTGCCCAGCCTGTATTTGTGCCTGGGATTGCCTCGACCCAGCTACAGGACCCTGCACTTGCTCTTGTTGAACCTCAGCTTGGTCTTATTGAACCTCAACTTGCAATAGAATAGAATAGAATAGAATAGAATAGAATAGAATAGAATAGAATAGAATAGAATAGACCAGGTTGGAAGAGACCTTTGAGATCAAGTCCAACCTATCATCCAACACTATCTAATCAACTAAACCATGGAACCAAGCACCCCATCAAGTCTCTTCCTAAACATCTCCAGTGGTGGTGACTCCACCACCTCACTGGGCAGCACATTCCAATGGCCAATCACTCTTTATATGAGGAACTTCTTAGTAACATCCAGCCTAAAGCTCACCTGGTACAGCTTGAGAATGTTTTCTTCTGGTGCTGGTTGCCTAAGAGGAGAGACCAACCCCCACCTGGCTACAACCTCCCTTCAGGGAGTTGTAGAGAGCAATAAGGTCTCCCCTGAGTCTCCTCCTCTCCAGGCTAAGCGACCCCAGTTCCCTCAGCCTCTTCTCATAGGGCTTGTGATCCAAACCCCTCACCAGCCTCGTTGCCCTTCTCTGGACACATTCCAGCAAGTCAACATCTTTCCTAAACTGAGGGGCCCGGAACTGGACACAGGATTCAAAGTTTGTCCTAACCAGTGCTGAGTACAGGGGCACAGTTACCTCCCTGCTCCTGCTGCCCACACTGTTCGTGATCCAGGCCAGGATGCCATTGGCCTTCTTGGCCACCTGGGCACATTGCAGGCTCATGTTCAGCCTACTATCAACCAGTTCCCCCAGGTCCCTTTCTGCCTGGCCGCTTTCCAGCCACTCTGACCCCAGCCTGTAGCACTGCATGGGGTTGTTGTGGCCAATGTTGTAGAACCCAGCACTTGGATTTGTTAAATCTCATGCTGTTGGACTCTCCCCATCTCTCTAGCCTGTCAAGGTCCCTCTGCAGAGCTAGTGCTGATATTATAGCTGTCCATGATGTTTTTAAATAGTTAGGCCAATTATGTGACACTTTTTTGGTCTCAATTAACTTGTGAGGATGACTGAGGATGAATCCTGTAGTACTTGCATGGCCAGAACACAATGAAGTCTCAGTCTCTCTGTTTAGGGTAAAGCAGTGCTAGGTCTTGAGTACTCATCAATATTGATTTATTGTCTTAAGAGAGTTTGCCCTCTTAAATCAGTGTGATTATAGCTAGTTAAAACAGCATTTTAATCCTTTGTGATGAGGAAACTTAGAGCCTCCAAGGCTGCACTGGTTCCTTAAAATGTACTGTAGGCTATCAGGAACAAGTAACCAGACAAACGCACATAAACTAGGTCGTAGTAAGATGAAATGGGACTGTAGAATGAGGCCTTTATTGCATGAGTCCAGCTTCAAACTAGGGTCTCAGATCTCAGAGGAGCATCAAGTATAGTGTTTATCAATGCAAGAAAATTTAGCAGTGCACAGAAAACAAAACTATATATTTTTCATCTCACTTTACAGAAGTGTTTCCTGAAATGCAATTATCAGAGTCAGAGTATGACTGGATCCTGCTAAATGTAAATCTAAGTGGATACTACAGAGTGAACTATGATCAATTAAACTTAAAAAGATTAGCACATCTGCTTGATAATGACCCAAAGGTAAGATCATATTTATTTTCTAAAACTTGTAAGCAGAGTCTTTCCATGTAGTTCTTCTTGCAGTTCTTACCAATTGATGAAAACATGGAATAATGGTGAACTCACATCACATAAGAACAAATGATCCAACCTTGCACCACTGAAGTGATGGGCTGCCTTCCACAGTGAAAGAGGAACAGGCCGAAACAGGTTCACATAAGCAGGAAAAATAACTGTGTGAGATGGCATTCCATGTTCAAAGCTGTCCTAACAACTTACAGATCTTCCAGTCTCTTAAATTTGGCTCAGAGAATTGTTGCTATGGATTTGTAGCTGAGCTGTATCTGCAGTCAGATAACCACGGAGAAGGAAAGCTGGGAGAAAGCTTTCAATTCCATATTTCCTCAAACCACAATATTTCTGGCAGTGAAATTTTAAGAAAATAATCATGTGAATTTTTTTTTTTTAATTATTTTTGTGATTTGTTTTTCTGCCTCTTCCCCCCCACCCCCTTTTATTTTTTTTTGGTGGTAATTTTTCTTAGGAAAGTTCTAATCAATGTGTTTGGGCTGTTTCAGTCCTCTATATACATTACAAATGGGAGAAGATTCATCCCATCTCTGTCTTATCACAGCTTGGGCTGAACATCAAAGTGGTACAGAACAGCCCATACCTGTGGCTCTATATGAGGTTGCATAGTATTTAATGTTTCCTAACTCTAGAGTGAGCCAGAGACTTCAGCAGTAATGTCGGCTGATGGATTTTGGTAACAGTGGGGAGAAAACCTAAGCTTTCAGCATAATAGTAGTCAGTGTAGTCCAACAACTTCTCCAGAAAGTCTGGACATGAGGGTGATCAGAGCATGGTTAGACCTTTCTACGGCATACTGGCTTCCTGTTTTCTAGGCTTTTTTTTTCATTCACAGGAGGAAATTAGGTGTGTGCTGACTTTGGGCTGGGTTTTTGGCGTCAGCCAGTGGGAAGGTTCATTTGAGTAGATGTAACAGGTTAAAGTGAACCAACAGGTTAACTTGTCTGCTTCCCCCAACACAACCAGTGAAGGAGAAGCAACACACAAAAACACTCCATGTTGAGACAGTGAGATAAGAGTTTAATACAAATGTGACAACATAAATGCATAATTACCTTAGCCTGTTTGCAGAAAAAGCACAGCAGAAAGCAGCATCAAGCACAAGCAAGTGAGCTAAAACCCCAGCCAGGGAGCTACTCTCCCATCTCTCCCTGTCCTGCTGCCATCTCAGCAAAAGAGAGCCAAACCCCAAAATCTGGAACTCAAAAGCAGCAACTAGAACAGAAAACCTCTCATGTTATAGTCTGAACTTCAAGCCCCATAGTTCTTCGCTTCAGCCAGCACTTTCATTTTGAAACTGACCAAGGCAGGATGGTTTTGAACTACAGCAAATATTCAAGGTAACCCATGACATTCTCATCCCCATATTCTCAACCATCTGCATCATGCCCAGCAGCAGTTAGCATCAAATAATAGTCATACATCAGTTAGTATCCATTCTCACTTAAAATGAGATTACTTTGAAGTACACAGAAGACTTCACATTGCAGATGCTTTGGAGCTCCCACTCTGTTCCAGCATGACAGTAGCAACTGTCATATAGGGGCATGGAAGCAGGGAGCAGAGAGGGAGGGACCAGGAGTCCTTGTGAGAGCATAAGCTGTATGCAAGGGCTCACCCAAGGCTCTACCTCAGGCATTTAATTCATGACAGTGCCAGATACTGCTCTAGACTAACCTGAGTACATATTCTGAATGGAACCCTCAAAAGGACAGAATGTTCCAAAAGTATGTAACTAGGATATTTTTAGGAAATGCAGCATTTCCCTATTTTAATTTTCATTGCAGCATGCAACTAAGAAAGGTCTTGAAATTCCATGCTTAATGTACTGTAGCTGTGTATTTATACGTATAAATATCCCTCAAAGAACATAAATAATTTCAGCTTCAAATGCAGAATCCATTTTACCATATTTTATATAAGATTTTGGTTTAGGACAAGTGTTAGGGACTTGTCTTCTGAAATACAGTAAAGCTTATTTAAACTCTTAATGCTGTGTGTAGATCTATTAAAACCCCAGGAATGCTTTCTGCAGGCTATTCCCGCTGTCAGCAGGTTCCAGCTGATAGATGATCTTTTTGCATTGACACAGTGAGTATATTTCAAATATTCCATAGAAAACAATCAAGCTACATGATGACATTCATTGTTGACACTTCTGCTTTGTCCACTCCTGCCTGATAAGAATAGAAGTAGAACAGAATTCTAATTCTATGATATACATGATGACATTCATTATTGACACTTCTGCTTGTCTGTTCCTGCCTGATAAGAACTACAGCTGGTTTGACAAAATGGTGGAATAGAATCATAGAATCACAGAATCACAGAATCATAGAATCAACAAGGTTGGAAAAGACCTCAAGGATCAAGTCCAACCTGTCACCCAAGACCTCATGCCCACTAGGGCATGGCACCAAGTACCACATCCAATCCCCTCTTGAAACCTCCAGGGACAGTGACTCCACCACCTCCCTGGGCAGCCCATTCCAATGGCTAACAACTCTCTCAGTGAAGAACTTTATCCTCACCTTCAGCCTAAAGTTCCCCTGATGCAGCTTGAGGCTATGTCCTCCTGTTTTGGTGCTGGTTGCCTGGGAGAAGAGACCAACTCCCTCCTGGCTACAACCTCCCTTCAGGTAGTTGTAGAGAGCAGTAAGGTCTCCCCCGAGCCTCCTCTTCTCCAGGCTAGACAATCCCAGCTCTCTCAGCTTCTCCATGTAGGGCTTGTGTTCAAGGCCTCTCCCCAGCCTTGTTGTCCTTCTCTGGACATGTTCAAGTATCTTAATGTCCTTCTTAAACTGAGGGGCCCAGAATGGGACACAGGACTCAAGGTGTGGCCTAACCAGTGCAGAGTACAGGGGCAGAATGACTTCCCTGCTCCTGCTGGCCACGCCATGCTTGATGCAGGCCAGGTTACCATTAGCCTTCTTGGCCACCTGGGCAGTTAAATGTTTAAGCTATTTTTCTGTTAGTGGTAAGTGATTTCTTTCAAAATTTCTTCTAACTTTGGTCCAGCTCAGAAAACATTTTAAATAATGGCACTGTCATGACTTTCTTAACAACTAATTTTTTGAAACAGAAAGAAAAAGATTCTGATTGAGCGTTCTGAGTTTTCCTTAATTTATTCTGGGCTATTTCAGCTATGCTGTTCTGCATCACTCTTAATACCACTTCCATTTCCCTTGCTCATGGATGAGTTGATTGTTCATGTCTGTGGTTGCTAGTGAGGTCAGCAGTACTGTATGGAGCTGAAGAAGCAATAAACATATCTGTGCTTCAGATATGCCAGAGATCCCAAAAGCATCATAGAGCTGTGATGTGAGAGCTCAGGGAGAGATGGCCAAAGCACATCACCCTCATATCAGAGCCTATGGGGGTAGCTCTGAGGGGAAGAACGAAAAATTCCAATTCCTTCTCATACAAATGTTCACTGTCATAAACAAGCTCAAAAGTGGTAGTGATAGGACTGGGGGGAATGGAATGAAGCTGGAGGTGGGGAGAATCAGGCTGGACATGAGGAGGAAGTTCTTCACCATGAGAGTGGTGAAGCCCTGGAATGGGTTGTCCAGGGAGGTGGTTGGGACGCCTTCCCTGGAGGTGCTTAAGAGCAGGCTGGATGAGGCTCTGGGCAGCCTGATCTAGTGTGGGGTGTCCCTGCCCATGGCAGGTGGGTTGGAACTAGATGATCCTTGTGGTCCCTTCCAACCCTGACTGATACTATGATACTATGATTTAATAAGGAATGTAACTATGAAGTATAGAACTGTGATTCATAAGTACACTAGAAATGTTTCTGTTCTGGAGGAGAGGCCTTGAATTGGAATTTTATTAGGAAAAACATTAATTCTATGCTAGTTCCACACTGAGACACAGAAATGCCACGCTGAAGTTGTTTGTGTGCATATGAATTAGATTGTTCTGTGTGTATAGTAAGGTATATTGCACAAAAGAACCTGTAACACAAATATTTTTTTAGCAGTAAAAATACAAATGTATTTCAATGCCAAACTGCTCTTTTCCTTTGACCTAGTGAGACTGATGCATGCTGTAAATATGCCTGTACTGTGTCATGAAGACACAAGCAGAATGTAGTCTGCTCTTAAAAGCACAACTGTTTCATACATGTTTTATTATTCCAATGTCATTTCTAAGGCACTTTCCAAGCAGTATCCTGATGTTTTATTGCCAGTTTCATGAATAAACAGGTATTTGTGGTAGGTAGTGTGAATTGATATGCTCAAGCTTAAAGTTCTGCCTGGTTGTGTTGTGTTTGGGTTGGGTTTTTGGTTTTTGTTTTGTTGGTTTTGTTTTGTGGTTTTAAAAATTTATTTTTATTTTAAAATAGGTTTGGATATATTCAGATTGAAACAGCACTTGAACTAACAAAGTACCTTGCTAAAGAAGATGAACTCTTCATATGGAATGTGGTATTGTTAAACTTAGTGCCTGAGAATATGGAAAGTACTCTGAGGAACTATGAAGTATATCCACTTTTAAAGGTATCACCTTTTTTTGTTAGCAAAGATACTAGACCATTTAAATAAATCAGACTAAAATGAATGCTTTTCAAATTCTCAAGAAAGTAATGATGACTATTTTGGGCCACAGCTCTTGTCATTCCCTTGTCAACTTCATTTTTTAAATAGCAGGAGCTACATACTACATATATTAGTCAGTGATAAATATAATTGAACCTTGAGCAAATATTATTGTAGAGCAGAAATATATTCACATTTTATATATTAAGCCTGATCCTATTTTTTTGTTTTGTTTTTTTTTGTGAAATTGAGGAGCTGGAAAATACAGCTATCAGTCAGCATTAAATTATCAATAGCAATAAGTAGCAGCACTAAGGGTATGTAGTATATATGTGCTCTGTGGTTTGTACTGCCTATCTATTAATCTTCATGCAGTGAAAGAAGGAATTTGGTTTGGATTCTGAATGAGATGATTCTCTCCTGTATTTGGGCTACCTGAAATGATACTGCTTTATTTCCTTGACTTCTATTTGAATAAGATTTCACTTCTGTTTCAAGCACAGTCCCATAATAGCCGCTCTCTTAAGTTCTTAAAATTGTAGAATCATAGAATGGTTTGGAGGGGACCCTCAAAGGCCATCCAGTCCAACCCCCTCTGTAGCAAGCAGGGGCATCCTCAACTACATCCAGTTGCCCAGAGACTTGTCAAGCCTCACCTTGAGTATGTCCAGGGATGGGGCCTCAACCACCTCCCTGGGCAACCTGTTCCAGTATTCCACTATGCTCATGGTCAAGAACTTGTTCCTAAGGAAAAGAACTTGTTCCTAAAATAAAGGTACAGTTAAAATATGTAGGAAGAACAAAATGTTTTCTGTTGAGAAGTTGGGGTTTTTTGTTTGTTTGTTTGTTTTTTATTTGGTTGGTTTGGGTTTTTCCTTGTTGTTTTTTTTTTTCCTCTGAGATTGAACATTTGTTTTATTAACGACTTCAAAGGTCCTAGTGACATGAAATGCTAATTTCCCAGTTTGAATGGATGTAGGGGTGTGGTAAATTTTAGAACCAACTTAGGTACCTTATTTTAATGTGCTGCATTATAAAGGAATTAATAGTGGTAAATAGTTGGGATAAATCTGAGTGAGTAAATACAAAATACAAAACAGTGCAATAAAGACATACATCTAAATTAAAGTAATTTTTCTTTCCTTTTTTTTCTTTTTCTTCTTAAAAGAAATACCTTTTAAAGAGAATGTTGCCAATATACCATTATTATGCAGGTTTTATTCGACAAAATGTTGATGCTTTGGAAGATGACTATTTTGCTCAGTAAGTAGTCTGCTTTTCTCAAAAGTTTGTTCTATGTGATTGGATCTGATACATTGCAGTCTGCCTTTCTAAATTTAAATAAAAGATAGAGGAAGAAGGCTCATAATAAATTTGAATATATCAGAATTGTAATTTTTAGTGTGCTGTAAGCGTGTGTTACTTGTGATGACATCTCCAATGAAAGTGCCATTTCAGGACAATCTGGGATATATTCAGTCTACTTAGTGAGCATGAAAGGTGATAGTTTCATGATCTGAATGGTGGCTTTTGTTCACTGGAGAACAGGCTCAACAGGCTCCTGCTTGTTGGGGAAAAAAAAAAAACCTGTCAGTAATGAGCTTCATATGTGATTTATGGATCAGTCACTAGAACTTTAAAATACTTCATTTTTCAAGGCCGTTGTGGCCACAGTCTTGAGCAGATGCAGCTAGACTCTTAAAACTACCACAAGGGATATAAACCACACAAAAAAATTTAAGAAAAATTATAGTACATTGGTAGCCTCCCTACTGTCCATCAATATTGATGTCAGGGACCCATTATTGGTAATTTAATTTTGTTTTTATTATTAAACTTCAACTCTTTTGAGTTGATGTTCTCCTTGGTTAACAATACCATGTTTGAAACTGTGCTGGTCAGGCACAGTTCAAGAACTCCTGGTGTGGAACACATATATTTTATTTTACCTGTTTTTGCTTCTCTTCAAGAGTGTATTTGGAGAAACTTTTTGCAACAGCATGCTGGCTGGGCCTCCAGGACTGTTTAAGCCTGTCATCTGAACTCTATGCTGAGTGGATGGACAATCCTGAGTACAAGTAAGATGATGATGCGCTCTTAGAGGTGTGCATGTGTAATTAAGTGGAAAGTTAGAGGGCTCTTACATGGGGGAAGCAGAATGAGACATGCTTCTGTACACTGGTCTTTTTTCTTGGCAGAATGACATAACTTAAGCCTACCTGTGCCCCACAACCACCTTCCCTTCCCTAAATCACAACTTGATGATGATCTTGTAATTACATATTTTTACATAGACTTTACAAGCTGAAGGATGCAGATTTCTGTCATGAAGACGAAAATCTGTTTAGTCACACAACAAGTGAACCTCAGATAAGGGCTCATATCCCATATTATCCAGGCCCTTTACTGCAGTACAGCCTTAGGATTATTATGTATATCAACTCAGTTCCTAAGCTCTTAGCAATACTGAGTTTTGTATGTGTGTATCATACAGGCATCTGCCTGTGGGGGGTTCCATCATATCGCCTTGCATGTTCTCTATTCATGTAAAGAAGTGCTGCAAACAGCTGTCAGTTCTCATATTGGAACCTGGTGGTCAGGTTTCTGGTCTGGGAGGATGAATTCATACCAAGGATCAGACTGTCTGTATTTGAGTATTGCACTGTTAAAGAAAATGTACAATATATTGAAGTTGTTATTCTCTTTTCTTCCCTCTTTCTTTTGATGTTTTCTATGTAATAGTCAAATAGTATTGGCACTGGTGAGTGACTATCTAAAGTTTATTATTCTTTTATTTGTTGTAGTTGTAATAAATGTTTCATTGTTACTTGTATCTGTTGATACATGTAGTTGGCTAAGTAACATGAACTTACACTTTTATATTTGTGGTTTTGTAGATAGCTTCACAGTGCTCATTCTCACAAAAAACAAATTGTGCTTTGCAGTTTAACAGAAAAGTTTAAACAGTCTAAATACCTTCTGTTACATTCCAAAGACAATATTCTTACTTACTATTCTTACATCTGTGAACTATATTAGCTGATCTGGTTTTGAATTAGATGGAGAATATTAATTTCACTGTCCTTTCTGCCACTGAGATAAGTTCAAAGGAACTTCAGAGCCTCACGCTTCACAAGACCTTTAAGTGAGGAAAAAAATGCAGGTATAAATTTTATTGAGTGATAAAAATGATGCTGTTTTAAGGAAAAGGAAAAATAAAAAAAAAGAAGAAAAAGACAGAGATAGGACACTTCTTAGGTTTCAAATAACAGAACACAGTTCCTGTTCAGTTACAGAAAGGCTTTTCATATGCTGGATAGGAAAGGAAAAGGACACAATAAACTTTTGACTCATATTTCACAGATTCCTTTAAATGTTCTTATGTTCTCTATTTTGAGAGCAAAACTCCTAACAGCACACTATAGCTGTTTGGTCACAGGTAGAATCCTGCAGGATCCTCTCTTCTGTGGAAAGGAGTAATGCTTTTCTCTGTCAGATAAGGTGATCAGTTTTCAGCTGAACATTTCCAGACAGTTCCTGGCAGACCTTAAATGGACTTGATACAGTACATTTTTATCTATTCCATGGAGATAACAAGCCAAGAACCAGTTTCTCAGTGCTATTCCCTATAGGAGTGGAGATAGCCAAATGAGTCTGTTCTCTGTGGTGTGCTCCAGGAAAGTTACATTAAAAAATCCATGCTTCTTTCCAGCAGCTTTTTGCATCATCCCTGAGCTCCAGAGAAAAGAGAATCCTGGCAGTAATATCAAACCATGCCGTCACTCCCAGTAAAAATGGCTAGATTAATAAACCACTCCCCTCATCTAATATAACCTCAATCTCCAGAGTTCCTCTGGACCACAGTGGACTTCCTCTTTGAACTACACATCACAAACCACATCAGGGTCAACATAGATTTCACCAGCCAGTGGATGATTGTCCAAGTCTTGAATACAGCTTGAATACATAGAGCTGCAGCCGGATGATACGCAGAGCTTGTCTGTTTGCTTTCTACCCACAACTTCACATGCAATAACCAATGTTTTCTTGAAACTTATGGAACAGCTGCAGTAGCAAAATAAAAAGCTATATTCTATCCATCACATCTCAGCCCTCTTACCACCCTACCTTGGCCCCTTTTTGCAACATTATCACAGAATCACAGAATATATCTGATTGGAAGAGACCTCAAAGATCATCCAGTTCAACCTTTGACCCAGTCCAACCATTGACCCAGTGCTGAAGACTAAACACTAAACCATGTCCCTAAGTATCAGGTCCTCATGCTGCTTGGACACCCCCCCAGGGATGGTGGTTCCAACACTGCACTAGGCAGTAAAGAAATATTTCTTAATATCCAGCCTAAACCTCCCCTGGTGCAGCTTGTAATCATCTCCTCTAGTCTTGTCACTTGTCATCAAGGAGGAGAGACTGGCCCCCTCCTCACTCCAGATTCTCTTCAGGTAGTTGTAGAGAGTGATGAGGTCTCCCCTCAGCCTCCTTTTCTCCAGAGTGAACAGTCCCAGCTCCCTCAGACACTCCTTGTAGGCCATGTGTTCCAGGCCCTTATCAGCTCATTGCCCTTCTCTGGACTCAGATACCCTTCCTATAGTGAGTGGCCCAGAAGTGAACACAGTACTCAAGGTGTAGCTTCACCAGTGCAGAGTACAGGGGGCTGATCACCTCTTTGTTCCTGTGCCCACAGTGTTTCTAATACAAGCCAGCATGCTATTGGCTTTCTTGGCTACGTGGGCACTGCTGACTCATATTCAGACGAGTATCAACCACTATCTCCAGGTCTCTCCCCAAGCTGCAGCTTTTCAACCGCACATCCCCAAATCCATTTCTTACCATGGGATTGTTGTGACCCAAGTGGATGTCCTGGCACGTAGCCTTGTTAAACTTCATAGTTACCCTTGGCCCATCAGTCTAACTTGTCCAGAACCTGCTGTAAAGCTTTCCTACGCTCTAGCACATCGACACAGCCATGCAGTTTGGTATCATCGTCAAACTTGCTCAGAGTGCACTCAATTGCCTCAACCAGATCATTAATAAAGAGGACAGGCCCCAGTACTGAACCCTGGGAGACACCACTAGTGGCTGGTTGCCAGCCCGATTTAACTCCATTCACCACCATTCTTTGGGTTTGTCCAGCAAGCCAGTTTTTAACCCATGCAGAGTGCACTTATCCAAGCCTTGTGCCTTGAGTTTCTGAAGGAGAATGCTGTGGGAGACAGTGTCACAGGCTTTACTAAAGTCCAGGTAGACAATGTCCATGGCTCTTGCCTCATGCACTAGGCAAGTCACCTTATTGAAGAAGGAGATGAGATTAGTCATACATGAACTTTCATAAACCCATGCTGACTGGGCCTGATTGCCTAGTTGTCTTGAATATGCGCTCAGGATGATCTGCTCCATAACCTTCCCTGGTACCAAGGTCAGGCTGACAGGCCTGTAGCTCCCTAGATCATCTTTTTGGCAATTAAGGAAACTACTAGGTTTCTGTATCTCAGATAAGATCTGTTACAGAAGGATTCTTCACAGGGCTGTTCTTTACCTTCACATAACCACTCAGTCTCAGTAATGATCATTCTTGGTGGCAAATCCCTTATGTTTCTAGCACATATTCAGGCAAATGAATCCAAATTATTTTTTGCAGTAAATATAAAACATGTCCCTGTTTGCTCTTAGTATGCCAGTCAAATTCCCCATCAACAACAGGACTGTCAAGATCACTGCATCTTGTAATTTCACTTCTTAAGAAGTGATGTCTGTTATGCAGAAGACCCAAACCTCTCATTCTCACTGGGCCTTCTTAATTTCCAGATTTGATAGCTTATTTGTCTCTTTTGCTTTAAAGATTGCTGTCTCTGTAGTCGAATAAAGTGCTATCAGTAGTAAGTGTTGACAATATCTGAATGTCACAGACACATCACTGCATGTGGAGTATTACACTGATAGTTTTTGCATTTATTTTTTGCTGAATTCATCAACATGTTCATAACTCTTCTCTGGGGTGGGAGTAATAGGAAGCTGCCTGCTGCATGGAGAAATGTACCTTTTGTTTCCACTTACGCTGCACATGGCTCTTCCTACTGGATTCATTCACTGAAGAAATTTTGAAAGGAGTTGCCTGAGATGGTGCTTTAATGCAGCTGTACATTCTAATGGTGTCATCTGTGTCGTAGGCTGCAGTGTGAAAGAGTGGCACTGATGTTGTGCATGCACAAAATAGCTTAGTCCAACTATTCTAAATTAAGCTTTTTATTTGCCTTTAAGCTGCATGCTTTTAAAATGTTTGAGTCATGAATAAAGCAGCCAAATTTCCTAGCTTTATTCAGACTTCTGTTTTGTATTTCTTTTCTTGTGCATCTTTTACTTGTGAACAAACAAATTGTTTTCAGTTATATTTAAAAAAAATTGGGTTTGACTCCACAAAATGCAGTACCTTTTAATTACATTTTGCTTTGCAGAATTCCCTTTTTAATTAGAAGAACAGTCTGCTGCTATGGTGTTGCAGTGGGAAGTGACAAAGAATGGAATTTTGCATGGGAAATGTACAACCGTTCCGACTCCACGAAGGAAGATAAAGACATCCTGCTCTCTGCCATGAGCTGTGCCCAAGAGTCATGGTTACTTTACAGGTGACCTTGATCAAAGTATATCTTTGTGTATATAGACCCAACCCGACTCGGAGGCTCTCGTGAGTTTGCCTGAGAGGGTGATGCGGCTGGGGGTGTTCCTGGAGAAGCCACGGGAAATGTAAACCCTGGTGACACCGGCAGAGGCTCGCGCACTGCGAGCTGCGAGGCAGCAGCCTTCTAACTAGTTGCAACCTAGTGAGTGGGGTGTGAGAGGGAGGGGCATGGTCAGACAGCTGGGAGCGCCTGGCTGTTAGTGCAGGCAGGCTAACAGGCACACGAAGAGCAAATAGTGACTGAGTGTACCCCAGCGGCTTCTTTTGAACTAGCTCAGTTTGGAAGCCAGCAAGTGGGTTATGAGGTATCCCAGGGGATCCTTTTGAATTAGCTCAGTAGTTGGCATGAGTAGGGCGTGTGGGCAGGACACAAGGTGCTTCAATTTTACTGAAGGCATGATGGTGGCTACTCAGAGGAGGAAGACTGTGCTCTCTGCACCCACCAAAATGGATATTGGCATCTAGACCACAGGTTGTGAGGAATGCCATAGCCTTTCACAGGCAACGGGGGCCAACACTGACTATGGGTGTGTGCGGTGTGAGCAGGTTTTTGACCTGCTTAGCTGGTTGGCATAGCTCCAGGATGAAGTGATGGAGGTCAGGGAAGATGTAAGTAGGTTAAGAAGTATCAGGGACAATGAGAAGAAAATCGATAACTTTCACAAACTGATCTTTACAAATACAGAAGTCAACTCTTAGTGGAGCAGAGGATTCAATATCTTCTCATCAGGCAGTCCCCCCAGCCTTCCTGCAGTAACTCACATGTGCAGGGTCAACGGGAACAGGTAGCCACCCGACAAAATGAATGGCACAAATGGAGCAAATATGCTCCTTTAAGAAGCACACCACCCACAGTGCCCTTGCAGAATGGGTATGAGGCTCTGAAGGAGGAACTGTGAGCAAGGACAGGGGCTCATGAAGGCCAAAAATGCCACAAAGGCCGGAGGTACCACCAAGACCTGCCCGCCCCAGGCCAGCCATAAAAACTGACCCTGAAAAGAAAATCTGAAGGGTCATTGTTGTAGGTGACTCCCTGCTGAGGGAAGCAGAGGGCCTGATATGCAGACTGCACTCACTTCATAGAGATGTCTGCTGTTTCCCTGGTGGCCTGGTAAAGGATGTTGTAGGTAAACTTCACACCCTTGTGGGTCCTTCAGACTATTTTTTTCAGGTAGGTAGTGATGATGTAGCTGTGAGAAGCTCACAATCAATTAAAAGAGACTTCAGGACCTTGGGGCAACTGCTAAAGGGATCAGGAGCTCAAGTTGTGTTCTCCTCCATCCCTCTGACATTAGCGATGGACAAGGGAACATTTAGGAAGTACCAACAGGTCAATTTGTGGCTCCAGGACTGGTGTCATTGACAGGGGTTTGGATTTTATGATCACAGCTCAGTTTACAGGGCACCATATCTGCAAGCAACTAATGGGATGCTCCTGTCCCAGAGGGGCAAAAGGATTCTAGGGCAGAAGTTGGCAGGGCTTATTGGTAGGGCTTTAAACTAGATTCAAAGGGGGAAGGGGTTGTTAATTTCATGCTTCCCTGCGACAAACATTGGGGCAGCTCGCTAGAGGCAGAGGGATGGAGTGCTAGAAAGGACTCTCAACTTGCTGCCCTGAGACAAGCCAAGGAGGAAGCACTGGGGCACCCCAAGAAAATCAAGGGGGATTCACCTAAGAGGGTGGCATGGCCAGCCCAGCTGAAGTGCCTCTATACAAATGCAGGCAGCTTGGGCAGCAAACAGGATGAATGAAGGGCTGCTGCAGTGCTAGAATGCTGTGACATAGTGGCTATCACTGAAACTTGGTGGGATGATTCCCGCAACTGGAATGTAGGGATAGATGGGTACAATCTCTTTAGGAAGGACAGACAGGGTAGGAGGGGAGGAGGTGTTGCTCTCTCTATCAGTGACCAGCTGGAATCAGTGGTGCTCCACCTGGGCAAGGATGATGAGCTGGTTGGGGGCATATGGGTGAAGATTAAGGGGAAGACAGGGGAAGGTGGTGTCTGCTACTGGCCGCCTGACCAGCAGAACCAAGCAGATCAAGCCCTCCACAGGCAAATAGAAGTAGCTTCATGTCCACAGGCCCTGGTCTTTGTGGGGGGATTTCAACCACCCTGACATCTGCTGGAGGGACAACACAGTAGGTACCAGCATTCCAGGATGTTCCTGGAATGCATAGATGACAACTTCTTCTTCCTCCTCCAAATGGTAGAGGACCAAATGAGAAATGGTGCTATGCTGGACCTTGTTCTCACCAATAGGGAAGGGCTGGTCACCAGTGTGAGGCTCAGGGATAAACTCGGCTGCAGTGATCATGAGGCAATACAATTTAAGATCCTCAGGGCAACTAGGAGGATGTATCCCAAGCTTACAACCCTGGATTTTAGGCACGCAGACTTTGATCACTTCAGGGATCTACTGGGCAAAGTATCATAGGACAAAGCCCTTGAGGGAAGAGGGGCCCAGGACAGCTGGTCAGTGTACAAGGATCACCTTCTCCATGCCAAGGAGCAAAGTATACCCACAAAGAGGAAAGCAGGAAAGAATGCTAGGAGACTTGCCTGGATGAGCAAGGAGCTCCTGAACACGCTGTCAGACAAAAACAAAAAAACTCTACAATGAGTGGAAGAAAGGTCAGCTTCCAGTGGGGGCATATAAGGAAGCTGCCTGAGCAGCAAGAGACCTGGTTAGAAAAGCTAAAGCTCAGTTAGAATTAAATCTAGCCAGGGAGATCAAGGGGGACAGTAAAAATGTCTATAGGTATATTAATGGTAAAAAGAAGACTAGGGAAGGTGTGGGCCCCTTCAGAAAGGAAACAGGTGAGCTGGTGACAAATGACATGGAGAAGGCTGAGCTTCTCAATGACTTCCTTACCTCAGTCTTCACTGTCAAGGGCTCCAGCCACATTCCCATAACAATGGCAGATAATGGCAGGGACTGGACGAAGGAGCTGCCCATCATAAGTGAAGGTCAGGTTCATGACCATCTGAAGAACCTGAAAGTGTTCAAGTCCATGGGACCCAATGGGATACACCCATGGGTGCTGAGGGAACTGGCAGATTAGGTTGCTAGGCCACTCTCCATCATATTCCAAAAGTCCTGGCAGTCTAGGGAAGTCCCCACTGACTGGAAAAGGGGAAATATAACTCCCATTTTCAAAAAGAGAAATAGGGATGACCCAGGGCACTATAGGCCAGCCAGTCTCACCTCTGTATCTGGTAAGATTGTGGAGCAGATCCTCCTGGAGGCATTGCTGAGGCAGAAGAATAATGAAGAGGTGATTGGATACAATCAGCAGGGCTTCACCAAGGGCAAATCCTGCCTGACAAACCTGGTGGCCATCTATGACAAGGTCACAACATCAATAGACGAAGGCTGAGCAAATGACATTATTTACCTGGACCTGAGCAAAGCCTTCGACACTGTCTTGCACCACATCCTGGTCTCCAAGCTGGTGCAGTATAGGTTTGATAGATGGTGGATAAAGAACTGGCTTGATGGCCACACCCAAAGGGTGGCTGTCAATGGGTACATGTTTAAGTGGAGGCCAGTGACAAGTGGAGTCTTCTCAGGGATCAGTACTGGGACCAGTCTTGGTTAACATCTTTGTTGGCAACATAGACAGTGGCATTGAGTGCACCCTCAGCAAGTTTGCTAATGACACCAGGCTGTGTTGTGCAGCTGACATGCTGGAGGGAAGGGATGGCACCCAGAAGGACCTTGACAGGCTGGAGAGATGGGCCTATGACAACCTCATGAGGTTCAGCAAGACCAAGTGCAAGGTCCTGCATCTGGTTTGGTGCAATCCCAAGCACCAATATAGGCTGGGCAGTGACTGGCTTGAGAGCAGCTCTGAAAAAAAAAAAAGGACCTGGGGGTACTAGTGGATGAGAAGCTCAACATGAGGCAGCAGTGTGCACTTGCAGCCCAGAAAGCTAATCATGTCCTGGACTGCATCAAGAGAAGCATAGCCAGCAGGTTGAGCCAGCAGGTCGAGGGAGGTGATTCTCCCCCTCTACTCCACTCTGGTGAGACCCCACCTGGAGTACTGCATCCAGTTCTGGAGCCCCTGTTACAAGAAGGATCTGGAGGTGCTGGAGCATGTCCAGAGGAGGGTCATGGAGATGATTAGAGGGCTGGAGCACCTCTCCTGTGAGTACAGACTGAGTGAGTTTGGGCTGTTCAGTCTGGAGAAGAGAAGGCTCTGAGAAGACCTAATTGTGGCCTTCCAGTATCTTAAGGGGGTCTACAAGAAAGCTGGTGAGGGGCTTTTTAGGGTATTAGGTAGATGGGAAAAAAAATATAAATGGGTAGATTCAGATTGGATGTTAGGAAGAAGTTCTTCACCATGAGGGTGGTGAGGCACTGGCACAGGTTGCCCAGGGAGGTGGAGGCCCCATCCCTGGACGTTTTTAAGACCAGGTTGGATGAGGCTCTGGCCAGCCTGATCTAGCATGAGGGTCTCTGCCCATGGCAGGGGGGTTGGAATTAGATGATCCTTGAGGTCCCTTCCAACCCTAACAATTCTGTGATTGTGTGAGAACACAAATACTGTACTGTGGAAACCTGATGGAGGTTTGCCTGCCTCAGAAGCCTGTGTCTTATAGACCTCTGAAGGAATACTAAGAGTTTTCTGATGGAGGTGGTATGATAAACAGAAGAAACACAAATGATCTTTTTGTGGGTATAAGCATCCCAGATGCTGTCAACCACTGAGAAAAGGGTTTTCTGAGCAGGTACTTAGTATGCCATGTCCAACACTGGGCCTGTCTTCTGTCAGCCTATCTAGTGCCCTTTATGAACTACAATTATATTACCAGGCTTTCTAGTAGAGTGTGGCATCCCATAATAGAACTGCACATTCTATGAAAATATGCTTCTTTTTGGTTTGTTTTAAATGTATTTTGTTGTTGTTTTTTAACTTGGAACACATTGTCTGCTGTTACTCTGTGCACTGTAGGTATTTAGCATAATTTGCTTTGATGTTTCCCCCTAGCATTTATGATTTTGTATAATTTTCCCACTCTTTCATCTGTCCTTATTTTGTTTGCAAACTAAAGTGTCATAATCTATTTAGCATCTGTGTGGAAGCAAAAGCACCCAGGCTAAGGGCAGAAATTAAAACAGACTTGCTAGGAAACTGTTCTCAATTTGAAGTGGAGACTTACACTTGAAAAAGTAAATGTTTGATATTTCCAGCTTGATAGAATTATAGAATACCCTGAGTTGAAAGGGATCCACAAAGATCATCAAGTCTAACTCCTGATTCCATTTGGGGCATTCTAAAAGTTCAGCCATACATCTAACAATATTGTCCAAACACATCCTAAAGGTAGTTTGAACTATTGTATTTATTATATTTCACTGGCATTCACATAAAATCTTTTCACTTTATCTCTAAAATTATGCCAAAGCTGAATTCTCTAATCTATCATGTCCACATTACCTAAGGGATCCATTAAAGAACAGAAAATTGCCAGGGATGGCATGAAGGATCATCACTCAAGAATTGAGATAACACTCAGTGGATCTAAGATGTTTCTCTTGCCAGCCACCTGCTCTTGTGATGGTGGTCATTTGAGAAGATAGAACAGGTATGCCTGAGAAGAAGGCAGGATGGGCTATGAAGAGATATATGCTTATTTCCCACCTAATCTGTGGTTCTTTATTGACTTAATCATTGGTGCAGGCTAGCACTGGTCCTTGACAAGCTCAGGGATTTGTGATGACCTCATACCTCCCTGTGCCTTAGTAGCTGGTAAGCCAATCTTTTTTATAAATGCCATGCAGTAAGTTTTGGGGATGATGAAAACAAAGCTGGGGTTTTTCTTGCTCCCAGTATATTTTGTTCATTCTGCTAAAGCATGGTGGTGGCATGCAAATGGGAGAAACCCAGCTCATCTACTCTACCCATAAAGCAGCTGCCTGCAAGACTCTTTGTGAAGATAACTCTTTAAAAGTGCTCCTGTGATGCACAAAAGGTGATGCATTAAGGGAACAAGGAATAGTTACTTCATTTTTCAAGATACTCAGGCACTCACTGCCACTATCATCACTTGTAGGTAGTCTCTAAAACACTTCTGAAATCATCCCGTAGCTCCATGAAAGCATCCAAGGCCCCTTACTTGGTTTTGTTATAGAGTCTATAAACAGGTTTCCTTTGCTTAACAGTGTCTCGCTGCTGGCTTACTCTAGTCTCCATTTGTGCCACAGCAGTTAGTCTCCAGAAACTGTGGAGCAGTTTGCCCTTCCACAGAGTTGCTGTCTTTCTGTTGCACAGGTAAGAAAAGCACATATATCCACCTAACATGCCACACCCTCATTTAACTGAAAAATGGAGAGGCAGTGTAGAAGAACAGGGGATTTCACCAATGCAAGGACCAAACCCAAGCTGGATACATAGCTGAGAGTGACACCAACTTTGCTATAACCTTCCACCTTCTGTCACTTATTGAGACAAGCATTCTCCTGAAATGGGTGATACTTCCAGATTATTACTGTTGAATAGTAAGTGATAGGTACAATTATTACATTCTTTTCTAACAGATACTTGCAATATGGACTCAGTGATACATTATTTTCCTCCAATTGTACTTCAATCATGATCTTATATGTGGTGACTAAGGATATTGGGCACCGTATAGCCTGGGAATTTGTTACGGAAAATTGGCCACTTTTAAGTGAAAGGTATGGTAAGCAACCAGCTTTGGTTTCCCAAAGCTCTTTGACTTCCTCCTCCATGTTCTGTTTTAGCTGTAAAATTGAGCTGCAGATTTTCCTTCCAGAGGTGTTTGGTTGCTTGTTTGTTATTTTGTAGTGGTTTTGGAATGGGGGGTGTTGTTTGTTGTGGATTTGTTTGTTTGTTTGTTTAATGTTTGATGCAGTTTCATAAGTAGACAGAGCAGGGTTCTCATAGGATTCAGCTCTGGTTGGGGCTTAATGTCAAAGAACAGCTCCTGTCAGACATAGAATGCTTTTCAAATGAGTCTGTTCAAGACTGAGTGCTTTTAAATTACATTTCCTGGAAAGCCTGACTCCAGAAATTGGTTTATCCACTGGCATTTTCACAAGCCTGTGTGTAAGATTGTAACCTTTCTTCCAAAGACAGTATGGAGAGATGAGGGGTTGAAGCATACAGACTTACAAGTAATGCAAGGACCAGAGACAGTACTTTTCCCTGACTCAAGTCCTAATTCATCTTCAGCCTAACCTGCTTGTCCAGGGTTGGAAGGGTACGGCCAAAAAGCCTCCTCCCTCCCCCCTGTAAAGTAAAGGGAAAGAAAATTGATGGGCAAGGAAAAAAAAACTCACAGCTGAATTAGCAAAGCAATGGGTGCTGTATATTTACAAAGCAGGGAAACACAGGGAAATTATACAAATTTACAATATTTACAATATATACAAAGATATACAATAAAGTAGCACAGAAATGAGAGTTCCCCCCTCTGCTGAGGGGGTTCCCCACCTCCGCTCCCCCCCTCTCTCCCCCTTTCCCCAGAGCGGGTTAGAAAGAGAGAGAAAGAGAAAAAAGTTAGAAGCAGTTATGTGTTAATTGGAAAGCAGTTAATACAGGCCTTGCAGTTTATCAGTTTCAAGGTCAAGCCTTGGCCGAAAGCCCAGGAACAGTGAGCTGCTGCTACCGAAGGAGCAGAAGAAAAGACTGACTAGAAAAGTGCAGGAATTCCCAGGAAACTCTGCTGCACTCCCAGTTCAGAAGGTGCTTCCTCCCAATCTACCAATGAAATTAGTTTAGATCCGTCTTTTCGTTTACAAACATCCATCCACCATATTCCCTTTCTTAAGGGGACAGCCTCAAACGTTCATACCTGCTGTATTTGGTTTGGCTGAGCTGGAATTAACTCTCCTCAAAGCATCCATCTCAGCCAAATCCAATACACCTGCACTCATGAAGGTAAACTGTAGGTGAGCTTGGGCTATCCGTCCTGAGCAAAGCAAGTTTTTTGATGTCTGTTCAAAGACTCCCTTGCTCCTTCGCAATGGTGAAAAGCAATAGTGCTGTGACAGAATATTCCTTCTGTCTTTGGTGGCAGAGGAGTCCATTGGGAGCCATTAGTGACAGCATAGCTAAGACCAGCCATCTGGGAGCTTTCAAGTGTATCTTTTTTTGCTAATGCTAGGAAAGGCAAAGCAGCAGATTGGTGTCACACCAGCTTTTTTCCCTTACAGAGCTTTCCTGTGCTCTACAGTGATGAGAAATTTGCTGAGAAACTGACCCATTGTTTTTCCACTGACAGAAGAGTGTGGGCATTAATTTATATGCTATCCTTGAGACACAAACAGAAACACTAAGCTGTTAAACAGTTGTTACTGGTTAGCCTTTCTGGCTCAGTTTGGCTGTATAGGCTCACAAAGATTATCCATTGCAAGTAAAGAACTCATGTTCTCAAAGCAGAAATACCAAATCTTAGTGGGAAATGAAAATGAAGGAAAATTAGTGTGTTTCATCATGTTCAAGTGGCTAAATTGAATGTTAATGATATTTCCTGAAATAAGAAAAGGAAAACACAGTTGCAGATTTCAGCTTTGTTACTGTTTCCAACATGGTAAATAATAATTAAATAGTGGGATATTTTCAAAGGAGATGAAATTTAGTATATTTGCTAGCATTCTGTTTGAAGGTCCTTTATCTCAATTTTACAGGTATGGGAAGGAATTATTACATGATGTATTAAAAGTCATGGGAAGATTTGTCAATACAGACGTACAGATCCAAGAGGTAAATCAGAGAAGTCGTTTGCTTTAATTTTAATGTCAATTTGTAAATACAGGTTTTTAAATCTCTTGGTTTTTACACTCACCATAGAGTTTTTTAGATGATGTTCCTGCATTGAGACATTGAGAAGAATGACACTTCCTCATCTGAGAAATAAACATGATGGTGCATACACAGCCAGCAGGGCAGTTGCTTGTTGAGCATGGCATGAAAGTGAAATTTTATTCAGGGGCTGGGCATTGTTCTGCTCTGTGGTTGCAGTGTAGGAGGCTGCCTGCCCGTGTGTTGAGCAGGTGTGATACAGTTCTTTCTTTCTGAATGTGCAGCAGCTCAGATGAGCCCATTAACCATACTTTCTAATTGGGATGCTGTGTGTCTGGAAAAAAGAAGATGGGTTTTGGGAAACCTGCTGAAAGCTGGAGATCTGTGTAATGTCTTATTTTGTTCCCCACACTAATCTATGTGTTTGCCTGAGAATTAATAACTATCACTGCTCAGTTCATACTTTTTACTTGTTCTTTCACCTTCAGTACAAGTCACCTCAGAATCTTTCCCTAAAAATGTTTTTTCTCATTACAAGAAAAAATTTGCTTCCTTTTTGGGGGCATTGATTGATGCATATGTACAGCAAATAACTGAGAAGAGATGCTTAGTGAGGAGAGGAATTCAGATAGATATCTCCTAAAAGTAAAAAAATCTCTCTTAAACAGAATCACAGAATTACAGAAAACCTCTGTTTGGAAAAGACCTCAAGATCATCCAGTCCAACCCTCAACCCAGCACTGAAGGGTCAACATTAAACCGTGTCCCTAAGAACCAAGTCCACATGCTGCTTAAACACCTCCAGAGATGGTGATTCCACCACTGCTCTGGGCAGACCATTCCAATGTTTGATAACCAAACATTCATGAAGTATTAATTTTTCATCTTTGGTTCTTTTGGGACAAGTTAATTTCCTGGCTTGGCAAAAGTAATAGCCCAGTGCCAGCCTTTAAATTAACCTTCAGACTTGGAATTGAGTTCAAATAAGTATTATTAAAGCTATCTCATTCTCCTCTTTAAAATCTGTCTGTAGCAATCACCTTTGCCATGATGTCTACAGGACACATTAGTTGGGCGGCTGGTGTATTAGGTTCCTGGTTGTCATACTAACATCTCTCATTTCTCTAATTGCTCATTTCCCCCATGTATTTCTTTGCTTTTCTTCAGTCATCTCTTCTCTTCTGCTCATTAGACTGCTGAAAGATTGAGTGGTCTGTGATTGTAGGACAGGCTACCCAATTCATGCCACACACTGTGTGGGAGCATTAGCACTAGTCAAGTTGACTGCATTTGAAAGGATTTCTATAGGGATGGCAGAAAAATGCATTCCTGATATGCAAGGAGCTTCTGTCAGGTACATAGTTGCTGCTGCAAGTGAAGTTATGTGAACTAAGCTCATGTGTTTATTTCTTCAGTTGCAGGTTTTCTATAATGCTACACTGGAAGAGGATGAGAGGGTGGATACCACTCTGCTACTGGAGTTTACAAAATTTGAAAATATGGAAAGGAGAGAACTGCTAATCAAAATTGCCAACTGGTTACAGAAAAATGTAGATGACTGACTTTGAAAATAATTTCCAATGTATTTTAGAGAGAGATTCACTAGCATTTTGGTATTAGTTTCTAAGATTTAATTAAAGATAAAGCACATTTTTTATGAGTCATGTGGTTGTCTTCCCAGCTGGAAGTCCAAGCTACAATGATTCACAAAGAAAAGGAAGATTCAGCAAAAGAAACGGAAGATGTGTTTTCACTTTATATCTAAATTAAATTCATACTGGATGACTTAGTATGGGATGCATTGCTAATAATGTAACATAGATACAGTCCTAAATCCTTTTTTGTTTTGAGAGTATCAGAATGCAAGTTGTGGTAAAAGTTTGTGGCAAAATCATGAGGAAGCTGGAAAAGTTTTATGTTCTCTTTTGCTTATGATTTGTACTGTGACCTTGCACAAGCCATTTAATCTGTTTCTTTCCACTTCTACGATTGTGAATTATGAAAAGCATAATAATTTAGAACAGTAAAATGAAACATAAACTTGAGTATTGCTTCAGAGCTGTTGAGAGGAAAGAACTAAAGAAATACCAGATTTTAATTGTAGTATATGAATGCTTTGCCATTCAAACTTTATTTTTCCTCAGCAGATCTGTACTCAATGTGTCAACATTCACATTTGTGTTTGATTAGGAATGTGCTTTTGAAGAGACCCTTACAGTTGTCTTCATTTAGCATCCGTCAACCCCCCCAGGCAGTTTTGGAGCTTGTTAACTAGATTTTCTTTGGATTAAATTTATCTAGATGATGAGCTCCTGGTGGGCAACTAATCTGACACCACCATCTGATGGTCATTTTGTCCATGGCACTAGAATTCAACTAGTATAGACTAACCCCTTGGAACATCACAAGGTGTTTCCATTCTTACTGCACTGAGCTGCTTGCTGATGTAGACATAGCCTTAATCGTCTTGAGCATTTTGGAGGTGTCAGAGATAATTCAGTCTATTAGTATTAGAAAACCATATTAGGTTGTGGTTGAAGAAGTATGGGGATCTTCAGTCTGTGCAATTTATTTATTTGAGGAGTAACAGTGTTGCAACAAAATTATTGTACTAGAGCTCAGGTTGACATAGAAAACAATATTATGTGGGAATGCAGGAAATCCATGTTAGCTGCAATGACGCTACTCTGTTCCCTTTGGCTGTAGAGAGAAAAGTACAAATATTTTGTGACTACCTAAGGAGTCCTTTAGTGTATGAGAATTACCAGCTGCTGCAGGCAGGTTTGTGCAGGAATCATTTCAGCATTTGATCCAGGTAAGGACAGTGCCAAAATAAAAAATAGTATATTCTTGACAGTCTTCATCAAGCTGATTCAGAAAGCAGAGGAAGTTATTGAAGCTGTCATGAATTAGAGGAGTTTGTTTCAGTATTTCCTGTGACTCCCACTAGTTAATCACTGGCTCTGCATGCTTCATCAGATGGACTCAACAAAGCTCAAGAAAGTAATTGCTTTGGTATTTATGGACTAAACTTCCTGTAACATTTTACTCATAAGCCCAGTAGGTCCAAACTCATTCCTTCCAGCCATGAGTAACCACTCCTCCTTATTGTTTTGTTATCTTTTAATTCTTATTACTGAACCAAACTCCCAATTAGAAATGCTAGCATATAAACAATTACTAAAACAATTTTAATAAGTTATTTTCAGATAATGGCTTGTGACTAATGTGTGCCCCTTGACTGGCATTTTGTATAGCAGAATAGCAGCACAGCTTTCATGACAGAGACAAATGGTGAAGGTGATTGCTAGGCGAGAAGCCTTGGGTAGGAGCACATCTGAATCACTCTTGCTTCCAGAGTCCACACGTTTGCACTTGGTGGCACATAAAATTGGCAGCTGCAAAATGACAGTTCTTGTGGCTGTTGAGTACAAGTTGAGCATGAAGATTTGGAAAGTGACAACCAAGAGATGCACCAAGTAAAGAAGTACATGGGAGGAACAGGGCAAGCTGGGAAAGCTGCTTTATTGCAGAGGGAGGAGCGGTGAAAGGAAGATCATTGAAAATGATCATGAGGACATTGATGAGACTAAAGCTTTACACAGCACTTGCACTAACTATATAGGTGTTATGGGGCAGTAACTGTGAAGATGTGTGTGTGTATGAGAAAGTTTCCAGTGAGATGAGGTGTGTCATTGACAGACAGAATGCATTTAGTAGACCTTGAGGGGAAAAAAACCAAACAAGCAAACAAACAAAACCAGGTATGATAGGAAAATAACAGCTTTTTATCTTTAGTCCTGCTCTCTGCCCTGAAAGTGTGGAAGTAAAAAAATTACACTAATTCTCCTTTTACAGCATGTGTGCATGACAGGGCAGGAGACTAAGGGGATGGGGAAGAGATTGTACAGTGGAAGGAATCAGGGAGAATTAGGATCTCGGAAAGAGGTGAACTGTCTTGGACCTACTGGGCTTAGCCATAAAATGTTGTTATGGAAAGTTTAGTCCAGAATAGTTGGGAAAGTAAAAAAGTGATGAGAAGACTTAGGGTCCCAAGAGGAGACATGATGAGAATGCAGACAAAGGAAGGCTCAGGAGCAGGAAAAAAGGGAATGAGAGAATGACATAAGGTGGAAGAAGCTTGGGCTGCTCTAAAGTGCATTGATTGCCCTGCTTCCTTTCCTCAAATATACTCAACCCAAGGTTGTATTCTTTCAGATCTGAACACGGCTGATATCCCTTCGGGTGTGTTCCTGCCTCACTGTTGATCATCAGCAGTTCCTCACCAGTGTCCCTTGCGTCTCAGTCTCCTCTGTTGTTTCTTTCATATTCTCTTGCCCCACTATATTTGAGTAGTGGTGCTATATGTTTCCCCAACTGGTTCCAGTTCTATTCTGTAGTGGGATGATTTTATCCATTTATGAGCTGCCCGAGTGCAGCACAGGGCAGTTCCTGGCCCATCAGCAGCCACTGCTGCCTCAATCCTGACAGTCCTGATCAATACAGTCCCGCAGTCTCTGCCATCACCAGCTGCCATGCATAACACACCTTCCAGCTTCTCTCCAGAAGCCAGGGCTGGTACTAATAAATCCTGGGTTCCTTCCTGGCTGTCTGCTGCCATGAGTTCTCCCTGCCAGTGTCTCCACCACTGCAAGCAAACTGTTTCTCATAGGAAGAGAGACTTCAGAGCTGTTTTAAGTCAAAATTCAAGAGCACTACCCAACTGCTCCTCCGCACATCCTTGCACAGATGCCCTGCTGCCCCACTCTGCTTAATGCCCCCTTTCCTCCCTGACACCATGAGGAGCCTCTCAGGAGGTGAGAATAAAGCAGCCTGCTGTGGCAGTCAAGGTCGTGCCATTGCACACACAGTTGAGGCAAGTGGAGCAGGCTGCTCCTTTCAGGGTTGCTGCAAGGCCCATAAGGGTGAATGGGGGTAAAGGGAAGCAGAGAGGGGCCTAAAGTGCTGTAAATGAAGAGAGGTGGAGCCTCATCACATTCCTCTTCTGCAGTAATTACAGAGAGGAACAAAGGAGCTGTCATCTTTGCATCCCCCAGCCTAGAGGTGTAGGGGCTCTTCTGGAGCAAGGACTGATTGCTGGCTGGGCCCAAAGGGTGGTGGTGAGTGGAGTTAAATCCAGTTGGTGGCCAGTCACAAGTGTTCTCTAGGGCTCAGTAATGTGGCCTCTTGTCTTTAGTAACTTTATCAATGATCTGTATGAGGGAATTGAGTGCACCCTCAGTAATTTTGCAGATGACACCATACTGGGTGGGAGTGCTGATGTGCTTAAAGTTAGGAAGGCTCTACAGAGTGATCTGGGCAGGCTGGATGAATGGGCTGAGGTCAGTTGTATGAGGTTCAACAAAGCCAAGTGCTGGATCCAGCACTTGTGCCACAACCACCCTATGCAACACTATAGGCTTGAGGGAGTGTGGCTGAAGAGCTATCCAGAAGAAAAGGACCTGTAGGTGTTGATTAACGTGGCACAATATGAGCCAGCAGTGGGCTCAAGTGGCCAAGGCAGCCAAGAGCATCCTGGTTTATATTAGGTCTAGTGATGAGCAGGAGCAGGGAAGTGATTGTCCCCCTGCACTCATCACTGGTGAGACTGCACCTCAGAATACTGTTGTTCAGTTTTGGGCCCCTCACTACTAAAAGGACATTGGGGTACTGGGGCATATGCAGAGAAGGGTCTAGAGAACAAGTTTTATGGGGAGCTCTGAGGAAACTGGGATTGTTTAGTCTGGAGAAGAGGAGGCTGTGGGAAATCTCTTTGCTCTCTACAACTCCCTGAATGGAGGTTGTAGTGAGGCAGGTGTTGGTCTCATCTTCCAAATAACTATTGACAAGGCAAGAGGATCTGCCCTAAGTTGCACCAGGGGAGGTTTGGATTGGATATCAGAAAAAGTTCATTACCGGAGGAGTGGTCAGGCATGGGAATAGTCTGCCCAGGAAAGTGGTGGAGTTGCCATTTCTGGAGGTTTTCAGAAAATGTGTAGAGATGATGTCTTGGGATGTGGTTTAATAGCCATGTAGGTGTTAGGTCAGTGGTTGGACTCAATGATCTTAGAGGTCTTTTCCACCTTTCATGACTCTGTGATTCTATAATCTGATGCCTTGACCAAACTAGCGGATTTGGTTCAGACTCCAAAGGCTAAAGGCCTAGAGTATAATCAGCCCAAGAAATTACCTAGTTCCAACCTTTTCTCTGAAAGCCCATGCAAGAACAGGGTGACATTGTGAGCATTGATGCATAGGAGCTTGCAAACTGGAACACTGGCAGTGTGATTAACACAAGAATTTCAGGTGGTTCTTCCAAGGCTCATTTGTCAAGGAAAACAGTAAGTTGGAGACAAAAGTAATCTTATTCTTGCCTTTCCCATCATGTGCAATTAGACTATGACCCAAACACTTTATTTCATAAACATGATGGCCTTTTTTGAGCTTTCCCTGCTAAGCAGCTGGTTTCATGGCAATGATTTCCCCTTGAGCTGGGATATCTCTCAAAGTTACTTCTCAAGGCTGAGAGATCCCATATCACCTGCAGATCTCTGGTAAGTGACCAATATCATGGATAACTTTGCATTATAATGCACTACGAGTTTGTATTGGTAACTTCACTAGTATATCCTCTGTGCAGCAAGGAAAAGAGTGAACCTTGCTGTTTCTTAAGTCTCACTTTTACAATGTGTTATTTCAATAAAAGCACTATTGCTGCTGCCTTTGGTGGCTGTGGTTCTTAAAAGTGATTGAAATCTCCCCTATGACAAGGGTACAATGGGCTCTGGTTTTTTTGGGGGGGCTGTTGTCTGTTATTCTTTTTGATGGGTTCTCTGAGGCCCTTGCCTCAGAGTGGAGATGGTGGGCTGACCTTGCACAGCTGTGGGATGCACATCCTGATGCTTTCCCACTCCTCAACAGGCTGAGGGGAGAAAATGAAGTGAAAAATCTCATGTGCTCACATAAGGACAGGGAGATCACTTACTAGTTACTATCATGAGAGGGAAGAACGGTAAAGGAGGTTAGAAGGGAGGAGAGGGAGCAGCAACTGAAAGAGGAGGAGCCAAGAGATGGGAAGTTTGCCTGTGGCATGCGCAGCTCCCAGCAGCACCTAGCTCTTGAGGGTGTGGGGGAGGTAGGATCAGACCCTACTGCTGGAACAGCCCTTCTGAAAACAGTCAAGAAGATGATAGTGCCACATCTTTGTGGAGGAAGTGGCTGCTTTTTCTGTCTCTCTTGCCTATGTGGAACAGAGCACTAAATAGGTCATGAGGTGATCTGTCAGCAGCTGGAGTGCTGGCCTGGTGGACAAGAAGGATTTAATCTTCTCTGGAGAAAGGTTTTTTGTCCTCCCCTTGTGCCTCACAGAAACCCTTCACTGCTTCTGGGTACTGAAACCACTAAAATTATCTCTTTGACTGTCCCATTCTTTCTCCCTACCAGTTCGACCCCTTCCCTCCCAATGAATGTAAGAGCAGAAACACCTGATAAACCTGCCACTTTAGAAAAAATGGGAGGAGGGGGAAGAGAAGGAGGGGCTACTGAATTATAACATGGGAGAAACACCTAACTCTTTGTTAATGTTTTAACAATAGTGTCCCAAGAAAATGTTTCACAATGGGGTAAGATCATTATAGATGAATTTCTAGCACCTACAAATACACTTTGTTTTTCCTTCAGCTACCCCATTTGTACTGGCTGCAGGATGATGCTGAGCAGACTGCACAACAGAGTGCACTAAGGTACACAAGAAACAATCAGTTTGACATTGGATAATGACCAGGAAGCTTAAAAGAAATGTAATAAATCTGTGATTATTTATCTGCTTTTCTTTCACCTCGTGCCTCCTCCACCCCAACAAATAATAGGGACATTTGTGTCATATCTCCCAAGGTGTATGCACTGTCACGTGTTCATGGTGGAAAAGACTTGTCCCTGTAGGAACCATTAGGAATTTCAACACAAGAATTAATCTCTCTAAATGTTACCTAAGATGTTAATCTACATGTACATCCTCAGTTACTTGCAGCCCCAACACTGATCCAGTAGAAACTACTTTGAATAGGTTACAAGCTGCCTGTTGTCATGGATGATAAACTGGTATTGCAATTCATGCACAAACGATTCAGGAAAAGTTCAGATATGTGTGTGTAAATATCAGTACAGTGGGAAAAACAAAGACAAATTGATCATAAGGTGGTTTGATTATAAATGTTGTCTTTTCAGTGTTAGTAATCCCTGGCTTCTCCATTATGTAGTATATGGAAAAAATCAGAAGAACATTGAGAAGAGTATAGGAGAATAAAACAGGGTGTAGGTTTTTGTGGGTTGTAGTATAAGTACTTTGGAGATTGTGATTTTTTTTTTTCCCTTGAGGGATTTCTATGTTGTTTTTCATGACAATTAAAAACAGTCTGGGGAGCAAAATAAAGGTACATGTAGCAAAATTTCAATTACCTAGCTAAAGTCTGCTGCTAGAATTGTACAGTTATTTCAGATTTTGGTCCTGAAAGTGTTTGGAGGGAAAGAAAATAGTATGGTAAATTAAAAATTTACTTGCCTTCACACCAAGTTGTGAAATACCTCAGAGAATGGATGGATACAGCTGATGAAGATAAAAAAAACCATGTTGATAAAAAGACACATTGGACTGTTTGTCTAAGCACAGTAGAAGAATTTATAGACTTGACAATTTTTGATATTCATTAGGATTTAGCTGTATTCTAGGGAAGAGTAATGATAGCTGTAAGTGATTGCAGCATGCTGGAAATTGGCATCTCCAGGTATCGGGAGGAGCTTGAGTTGCCTCCTCTAGTGCAGCTGGACCATGAGGTTGCATTGCCACTTCAGCTATTTGGGACCATATTTATGACCACATTTATTTGATGACTTCTGACTGTTAGAGATGGTGAACAGAATCCAGAATGTTGTGTAAAATATTCCCTTACTACATATGTATCCTAAAAAAATATTAAAAAAAAAAAAATGCAGTAGCTATGACAGGGTTTTTTTTTTTTGTTTACTTACCATTAAGAATAAAAGACTCAAAGAAATACATTTCTCTGTGAACATACCAGAGCTGCAAGAAATAAATGAGGACTCTCATCTCAGTTTATATAATTTCTTTCTTTCCATTCTTTGTGCTGTGTACTATTTAAAAGCTGTAATTAATGAGACAAAAAGTATGAGGTCCTTTAAGACAGTTACCTGCACTGCCTTCAGCCTGCTTCTCTGGGGAGCACCACTTTGATTATTTGTCTTCTGTTTCAGTCGCTCTGGGACTGATGTCATACTTCCACTATCAGAGGAATTGTGCAGCAGTAACCTATGCTGTGCCAGCCCCTTCCTTTGGTGCCTACAATTTGAAATTCTGAAGAACCTCCTTTCTCTTGCTACACCCTTCACAACTGGAGATTTTCAGAAGGTAAGTCTGGCAGATCTCTTCTGCCTATTGCATGACAAACAGAAGATGCACATGATTTTATAATCAGCTCTTGGAATTCAGCTAGGAGATGTATCACTTCCAGATATGGCAGAAATACTCTGGATTTGGGAAGGAAAAAAAACATGTAAGAGTATGTTTTTTATTACTGGGAGAGAGTGGGATTTGCTCCTCCACATTCCTGTCCCAGAATGGGCCATTGCTCTGTCACCATGTTTATCTATTTCCTGAAGAACCAGCTGAATCACAAGAGACAAGATCTGTTTCTTCTTCTGGTCTGTGTTTGCCAGCTGGCTTCAAGACCATTTTCTGACTGCATGTGTGAGAAGGCATGGTCTGGTTATAAGTGGCCTTCCCACATCTTTAGAGTTCAGTTCATATCTTATCCTGACTGCTGGTTCCTGAGCCTACAGACGTCTCCACAGCACTTTGCTGTGGAGAAAATAGGTCTATTGCAATGGGGAAGTCTAATCCGTGTTGGGCTCAAGGGAATTAAAGCCACAGGGACAGCATCTTCTATTGCCCTGGTCAAGGTGATAGATATGCCTACAGACCTCAGCCAGAAACTCTCCTATGGCTTGAACAAATACAGCATGAAAACAATGTGCATTCAATTTGGCAAGCCCTTCAGAGATACTAACTTTATGCTGCTGGGATCAAAAAGCCTGACGTATCTGGAATGCTAGTCACCACATTTCACACCAGCTGAAGCATTTAGCAGTGCAATCTGCAAGGACCAGAAATAGGAGTATTAAATTCTTGAAAGACCAGTTATAGGAAAATATTTCTCTTATGAAAATGATAAATAAATGCAGTTCCTTCTAATCCAAACATCTTCTGAAAGTGTTCTCTGAGCAGAAACATCTGTTTCTTGGATAAGACCTTGCCTCTTTTAATACAGCACAAAGCCACTGCATTTCTTCTTCCTTTAGTGTGCTTTCTGCCTTGTCAGCTATGCTGAGGGTCTGTGCTGAAGCTGCCAGTTCTTCGTCATGAGATATGGCTCCAGTAGAATGTTGAGATTCGGATGACCATCTCCAGGAACTACCTCCTCTGTTGAGAAGGTGTGGGAGAACAATTGGTTTTGGTGGAGGAACAATGTGGTTATCACTGTCCTCAGAGCTGAAATTTTTGTGGAAGAGTCTAGTGCTCAATGCATTGCCTCATTAGAAGAAAAAACTCTTGTTTCAGGACCAGGAATATTTTCCTTTGGATAGTTAGGTTCTGCAGACTTGAGAGTGGATGTCTGAGTCCCCCAGTTGCCCTTGTTCCCCTATGTCCATGTGCCCTTTGGAACATGCTAGGGGGCTAATTAGTTCTGTGAGTCTCACCAATTTCTGAGTCTTGCACAATTTCTTTGTCATACTTCACCTCACATTTTAGTATCTGTCCTGGAGATTAAAATGTAACAGTTTATCTTTACAAATATATATGGAGGCAGAAATGTACTATATTTCCTGTGCTGGATATTTTCACTAAAGTACAGGGGCATTTGAAACAAGTGTTTGGAAAAAGATGATTATTACTTTTCTGCCAGTATTTAGAAAGTGACTTCTGATTTGGAGTGTTTGGCTGTAGTTAACTACTGGGACCTAGTTTCCAAAGGAGTCAAATGTTTACACCACCAGAGGATATGTGTGAATTCTGCATGCTTACACTGGTACCTGATAATAGTTGTGATGCTCCTGAAACCTGCATACTGTAATAAAACAGGCACAGATAATGGTCACAAGTCAAGGAGAGAGACTTTTCATTAGGGTGTCTAGCAATAAGACAAGGGAGGAGGGTGTGAACCTGTGGGAGAGTAGGTTTATATTGGATCTTAGGCAGGAGTTCTTCAGTACTAGAGTGCTGAGACTCTGGAATAGGTTGCCCAGGGAGTTTGTGGATGCCTCCTCCCTGGGGGTGTTCAAAGCCAGATTGGATGAGACCTTGAGCTGCTGAGTCTAGTTGAGAGGTGTCCCTGCCCATGGTGGGGATGTTGGAGTAGATGGTCTCTAAGGTCCCTTCCAGTCTAAGCCATTCTATGAGTCCATGAAGAAACCCCTATTAGGACTGAAATTTGAGTGCAAATGAAGAGCAATAGTCACTTTCTCCAGAGCAATGGCCTTCATTCATGTTTTATTTGTGTGTCCCTAGCAAATTTCCAGTAGGAAATCAGGCTCCTGCACAGAAAATATTAATTGCCTGTTGATAGGTTTCCTTTTCTAATCCTAAAAATGTGTTCAACTCCCAGGACTAAAACTGTTGCTGTAGAGCATCCTGTTGTGAACAGTGTCACAATCTCAGTCATTCTTCAGGTGACTGAAGAGAAAGGAAAACCCTATCCAAAACAGACTGAAGGCTGTTCTTTTTGCCTCTGAAAAGTGTTTCTTCCAGTTACTGTAAGGTCTCTTCCTTCTCATTTTTACTCCCACTTTGACTGTTGTCCTGCGAAGCTGCAACAGAGGGAACCAAAGGCCTGGAATCCTCTCCTGCTTCTCTCAGAGAGGTAACTCTGGGACAGAGTTTGGCCAACAATCCCAAAGTGCAGGGCAACCTGGCAGAGACCACTGCACTACTTTTCAGAGGCAATGGGAGAGAATGGGCAGCAACTGGTGAAGGATTAGGGGAACTCCAAAAAAGTTTAAATATTTCCAGTCGTGTTTGTGGATAAAGTCTGAGGCACTGGAACTGCATATATTGCATAAAAAGTTTTAACTAAGTAGCTTCACAAGATAGGTAAGAAGAAGTAACTAACACCCAGCCTGAATAGTTGCCACCACTATTTGTGTGTGACAGCAAAGAGATGATTGATGGCATTGTAGGGGCTCTGAGAGAACTGGGTACTATGACTTTTGTAGGACAGACCCACAGAAGCCCTAGTCCTCCCTGATGCTTTGTTATCAGATTGAGTGGTGCACTTTTTTTTCCTTTTCTATTAAACCTGGAATTCGCAAATTCTCTTCTGGAGCCTTGCAAAAAAAAAAAAAAAAAAAAAAAAAAAGAGCCTCAGGTAGGACAACAGCGTCACCTACTGGTGATCGAAATGGCTGCTACTGCTGCTCTCATTTCCGCGGCACATCGCTAATTGTTTTAAATGTTCTGGTACAATTCGTCTTCTCGCCTTTATATTAAAAGTGGGGTATCAGTAGCAGATTCAGGGGTGACCATTTTTTAAAATTAGTATTTCTGTGTTATTTAAACGGGGATAAATGCCTAACTTAGTACCTAGGGGACCAAGGTCTTTTGCAATCATCAGATGTTTGCATTAAATGAAGATACGTGAAGCTGGCCTGCCAACGAGCTGAAACTGGTGGTCTTATGAAGACAAAAAGGCCCTGTTTTGGCTAAAACTGATAAAGCGAGGATAAAAAGCAATGAGACATCCAACTTTAAAACAGATTTTGAAGGCCAGGGTGCCTGAACAAAGATCTTTGCCTGATTAACTGGTTTTAATATCAAAGCTGGCACCTGAGTACATGCTAAACATGTATGACTATGTCACTCAACTCTTCTCCCAAATCATGCTAAATAGAATAGAGTGGAGTAGAATAGAATAGAGTTGAATTGAATTGAATTGAATTGAATTGAATTGAATTGAATTGAATTGAATTGAATTGAATTGAATTGAATTGAATTGAAGAGTTGAATAACTAGGTTGGAAAAGACCTTTGAGATCATCAAGTCCAACCCATCATCCAACACTATCTAATCAACTAAACCATGGCACCAAGTGCCTCATCCAGTCTCTTTTTAAACACCTCCAGGGATGGTGACTCTACCACCTCCCTGGGCAGCCCATTCCAATGGGCAATCACTCTTTATATGAGGAACTTCTTCCTAACCTCCAGCCTAAACCTCCCCTGGTGCAGCTTGAGACTGTGTCCTCTTGTTCTGGTGCTGGTTGCCTGAGAGAAGAGACCAACCCCCACCTGGCTACAACCTCCCTTCAGATAGTTGTAGACAACAATAAGGTCTCCTCTGAGCCTCATCTTCTCCAAGCTAAGCAACCCCAGCTCCCTCAGCCTCTTCTCATAGGGCTTGTGCTCCAAACTCCTCCCCAGCTTTGTTGCCCTTCTCTGGACACATTCCAGCAAATCAACATCTTTCCTAAACTGAGTGGCCCGGAACTGGACACAGTACTCAAGGTGTGGCCTGACCAGTGATCCAGGCCAGGATGCCACTGGCCTTCTTGGACACCTAGAAGGCACAGACAGCCTGAGCTATGGTATAAAACACATATCAGAAACATCTTTTGGGAGGGCAAGCAGCAGTTGCAACAGGTGTGTGCAGAGACACTTGTGCCAGCACAATCAAGAATGGTCAACGGGCTGTACTCCTTTTCCTTCGCTCAGGACTGGGACAGCCTTTTGCTAAGAATTGCAATCTCAAGCACAAATATAAGATGGGCCAGGAGTGGCTTGAGAGCAGTTCTGAGGAGAAGAACTCCCCTGTACTCTGCATTGGTTAGGCCGCAACTTGAGTACTGTGTCCAGTTCTGGGTCCCTCAGTTTAAGAAGGACATCAAAACACTTGAACGTGCCCAGAGAAGGGCAACAAGGCTGGGGAGAGGCCTTGAACACAAGCCCTGTGAGGAGAGGCTGAGGGAGCTGGGATTGTTTAGCCTGGAGAAGAGGAGGCTCAGGGGAGACCTCATTGCCCTCTACAACTACCTGAGGGGTGGTTGTGGCCGGGAAGGGGTTGGTCTCTTCTCCCAGGCAACCAGCACCAGAACAAGGGGACACAGTCTCAAGCTGTGCCAGGGGAGGTTTAGACTCCAGGTGAGGAGGAAGTTCTTCACCGAGCGAGTCATTAGTCATTGCAACGAGTTGCCCAGGGAGGTGGTGGGGTCACCATCCCTGGAGGCGTTCAAGGGGAGATTGGACGTGGCACTTGATGCCATGGTCTAGGCATGGGGTCTGTGTTGATAGGTTGGACTCGATGATCCTCGAGGTCCTTTCCAACCTAAGTTATACTGTGATACTGTGATACTGTGACTTGGGGGTGTCAGCTGACAAAACACTTGAGTGCCAGCTTGCAGCCCAGAAGGCCAGCTGTATCCCAGGCTGCATCAAAAGACAGTTGTGGCTTTTCAGAGGGAGAGCTGGAAGAACCTAGGAACATCATTGATCTCTGAGACGGAGAAATTAGATGAGTGACTGGCTTCTGAGAGAGAGGTGAGAGAAGCTGGAGGCATCTGTGTCTTTTGAGAGGAGCAGCTGTGAGACACCAGTTACAGTGTTGGTTTCTGAAAAGAAGAAATTAGAAGCACTGTTGGCTTCTGAAACAGAGAGACTGGGAAAGTTAGAGAAATCGCTGGCTTTTGGGAAGGAGAAAATGGAAACTCAGTGCTGAAACCCAAGCCCTAAACAGGGTGATCAGGTAATTTAAAGCACTATTGGTCTCAGCCAAAAAGCAAGACAGGAAATTATAGGATAAATTAAGTTTTTTACAGCACCTAATACCATCCTCAGTTAAATGAATCCACACTGTGTGGATCCAGAGACACAGGATGGAGTCATCTGGGGCAGTGAGTATTGCAGCCATGTTGCTGTAAAAAATAAAGAAATTATAGAGTAGCTTTGGTGATAACAGCTTTTGTTTATTTTAGTCAGTTTATTTTCATACAGTTTTAAAATTGAGGATGATACTGAGCGACATTTTATTCTGCATTTGCTGTGGTAAAGAGTACATGAAAACCTAGTGTGGACATCACTTGCTTGCCCTAAATCCTTCACTTAAATGCCTGTGGATCTCACATTAACACTTTTGTATGTGTGTATTTCATAAAGGTGATAAAATGAGTGATCATGCAGAAGAAAACTGCAAGAAAAGCACCTCTGTCCAGGAAACATCTGCAGAAGAAAATGTCTCTCCTGCCATGGACTACTCAGTGAGAAAAAAACAATTGGTATGACTTCTGCAGCATCAATTTATCATCAAGATACTTACCACTGCCTTCAATTTCTTCCATCATTACAAAAATAAAAAGCTGGAGTTAATAGGGAAATATCAATAATAACAACAATGAAATAAATCAAGTTTGTGGTGCAGAGGGCTAAGAGCACTTCCCAGCTCAAACAAAATTCAAAACAGGTGTTACAGGTTTAAGACTAATATCTTAATTATAAATAACTTTTTCCTGAGAACTTGAAAGAATCCAGGGGATGGATAGTTCCCAAGGGGCTGACCAGAACATAGGTAATATGTTTATCTCATTTCATTGATCTGCAGAATTGCTATATAATCTGAAGCACAGCTTGGTTTTGTTGTCTTTCTTGCTTCTTTCCCCCTGCCTCTGACCTTGTTTGCTTCACCTGCTCATTTCTCTTTGTGTTATGGTAAGAAACAGTGGTAGGGATGAGAGAGAGAGATAACTTGTTAGCTGACAATAGCCCTCTGGGCTTTGTCCAGGGTGGGTGTACACAGGGATCTGTGCAGGGGGATAGCTGGGCTATTGTCTAGTTGTGTATGTATATTTGTATATGTTTATTACTTTTTATGTTTAGCCTACTTTTGTAAATAATAGTTTAATTTAAATTCCAAATTCTGAGTAGTGTGGTGATTTACTCCTTGGGGTAAATTCCAAATTGTAGTGTGATGCAAACCCAAACCACTACAGTAGGGAAAAAGGAAAGTATTCTTGGAGGGAGGATTATGTCTATAGGTAATTATTTGTTTCCAACTTGAAACAAATTTGTGTCCTGGACAATGGTGCTGCTGAAGTGTTTGTTTGTTTGTTTGTTTTCCAATGAAAATTAACCCCAGACTCAAAAGCAGAAGTGTTTGAATAATAGAGTTGCATGAGACTGCAATATAGGTTTTCAGGAGGTTGAAACTGAAGATGCACAGCATCAACCTCTTTGTAGATAAGTACACTCCAGTGTACAAATATTTCTAAGAAAATCAACTTTATTCCAGCTAAAACCAGGACAGCTTTGTGTAATTAATGCAAAATATATGTTCCTTGTCCACATTCATTGTCCAAAGACCAACTGTTTGACACAATGCCTGTGTTTGTTTGCACTGACTTTAGACATGACTGTCAACGTGGGCTATGTGGGATGGCAATACTCAGAGACAATGTTTTAGCCTTCAAAACCATTAAGCAGTATTAGCTAATTGCAGACATGAATTCCATTAAATGGGCAGGAAAATGCTCCCTCCTATTTCTCAAAACCAGCTCAGTCTGGCCTATTTACTTTTGTCTGTGCTATTTTTCATACTCATCACTAATACATATGATTCTTTCCTGCACTAGCTGCTCTTCTAGACTTTTCTATTGCCCCCATATTCTTTGGGAAAAGATGGTTTCTAGGCATCTGAGTGAACAGTGAAGACTAGGGTGAATCCAGTTGAGATACTTACAATCAGTACTTGTTTTTACATTATGGATAAAGCTGAGGAAAATATATACAGGATTCAGTCTCCTACAAGACAACTTCCAAACTCCTTGATGCTGTACCAGATCCATGTATTCTGAGCCATGCTTGTGACCTCTCCCATCAGGATTACAGTTCTGGTCAAAGAAGATGGGATCTTAATTTAGGTCAAGTTTTGCATCATTTTCCTATATATGTAGTTTTCAGTTATCAAGACTATGAATGTTAATATAATTTGAAAGCCTTTGAGGACATCTGGAAGCTAATAATTATTTGTTACAATTGTACTAATTATAAACTTTCTGTTGTTTATTTACAGCAACAACTTGAGAAACAATTAAAAAGCTTAGCCTTTCAAAATCCAGGACCTCAGGTAGCTGACTTCAATCCTGAAGCTAGAGAGCAGAAAAAGAAAGCTTGCATGTCACAGATAAAGCAAGAGTTTTTAAATAAGCCCAAGTAAGATGTTCTAATTTATTACATATTTTACTTTAAAATGGCTATTTACTGAATATAAATTGTTAATAAAAGAAATATTTCTTCCTATACCTGAAAGCTGAACTGGAAAACAAGCTATTTCTGTGGGACTGCAGAGAATTTTTATTTAATTCTTTGGCACACTTACATTTTTAATAATAATGGCTGTTGCAGTTAGGATATAGTGCTGATATTTCAATACACTGTGAGGTTGTTGAAGAGGAAATATTTGTTCTAGGACAGATGTTTTCCACATTTGTTTGGTTTAGTCTTTAAATGTGTTGAAGCATTCTTGAAGAATCGTTTTTTTTATTCTCTTTCACAGGATTACAAAGAAGTATGACCAACATGGTAGGCTCCTTTGTAATAACATGGATTTATGTGATTGCCTGGAAAAGAACTGCCTGGGTTGCTTCTATCCTTGCCCCAAATGCAATTCAAACAAGTGTGGGACAGAATGTCGCTGCAATAGGAAATGGGTTTATACTTCAATTGAGACTGAAGGGGCAAATATGATCAGAGAATTTCCATTTTCTCTCTCTGACTGATTTTTTTTTTTTTTCTGATAAGCTTTTATGCCTAAGTTCTTCTTGATTCACATTTTATTAAAGTAAATCTTGGCTTTATGCATTGTCTCTAGTGAAGAGCCTGGAAGTGATGCTTGTGCTTTTTTATTGCTATCTATCTAAGAGGTTCAGACTTCCTAATCAAATAAAAGCATGTATTTCATTCTTCCTCATCCTTGCGAGCTTTACTGAGGCACTAGTCAATCCTGTTTGGAAGTGAAGGTGCCCAGACTACTGTGGGAACACCATTTTCTTAACCTGGGAAGATGAGCCAGTCTCGCATACCATCCTAGTGAATAAGCTCAGGAAGTGTGGGATAGAAGAATGGACAGTGAGGTGGATTAGGAACTGGTTACACAATAGAGTCCAAACAGTGGTGGTCAGTGGTGTCAAGTACAGCTAGAGGACTGTAACTAGTGGAGTCCCCCAGGGATCAGTGCTGGGTCCAGTCCTGTTCAACATCTTCATCAACGACATTGGTGAGGGAACAGACAGAGTGTCTGCTCAGCAAGTTTGCTGACAATACCAAACTGGGAGGCTTGGCTGATACACCTGAAGTCTGTGCAGCCATTCAGCAACACCTGGACAGGCTGGAGAGCTGGGCAGAGAGGAACCTAATGAGGTTCAGCAAGGATAAGTGCAAAGTTCTGCATCTGGGAAGGAATAATAAACCGCACCAGTACAGGTTAGGAGATGATCTGCTAGAAAGCAGCCTGGTGGACAAAAAGTTATCCATGGATCAGCAATGTGCCCTTCTGGCCGAGAAGGCCAATGGTATCCTGGGGTGCATTAAGAGGAGTGTGTCCAGCAGATTGAGGGAGATTGTCCTTCCCCTCTACTCTGCCCTGGTGAAGCCACAGCTAGAATCTTGCATCCAGTTTTGGGCTCCCCAGTTCAAGAGGGACAGGGATCTACTTGAGAGTCCAATGGAGGGCTACCAGGATGATTAAGGGGCTGGAGCATTGCCTTCTGAGGAAAGGCTGAGAGACCTGGGGCTTTCCAGTCTGGAGAAAAGAAGACTGAAAGGGGATTTAATAAATGTTTATAAATATCTGAGGGCTGGGTGTCAAGAGCAAGGGGACAGGCTCTTCACAGATGCACCCTGTGACAGGACAAGGGGTAAGGGATATAAACTACAGCACAGGAGGTTCCACCTCAATGTGAGGAGGAACTTCTTCACATGAGGAGAAATCTCTTTACTGTGAGGGTGATGGAGCACTGGATCAGGCTGCCCAGAGAAGTTGTGGAGTCTCCTTCTCTGGAGACTTTCAAAACCCTCCTGGATGCACACCTGTGTGGCCTGCCCTAGGTGGTCCTACTTTGACAGGGGTGTTAGACTCAATGATCTCTGGAGGTCCCTTCTAACCCTTAACATTCTGTAATTCTATGATTCTGTTTTGTACAGATGAAGCAGGAACCATTTGAGAAAACACTTTTTTATTTAAAAACAAACAAAAAAAACCCAAACAAAAAAGCCCCTAAGTTATCACTTTCCATAGAATCATTGAATGCAGTGGATTGGAAGGGAGGTTAGAGGTCATTTAGAAGTCATCTAGTCCAAGCCCCCTGCATTAAGCAGGGACATCTTTAACTAGATCAGGTTGCCCAGAGCCCCATCAAGCCTGACCTTGAATGTCTCCAGAGATGGCGCCTTCACCACCTCCATGGGCAACCTGTTCAACTCTTCCACCACTCTCACAATAAAGAACTTCTTCCTAATGGTCAGTCTACTTTAAAGCCATTGCCCCTTGTCCTACTGCTGAACAGTCCACACAATGAATTCATATCTCTCCAACTTAGAGAGAAGGATGTTGTGGGGGAATGTGTTAAAGGCATTGCAGAAGTCCAGTTAAATGACACCCATTGCCTTTCCCTTGTCCACTGATGCAATTGTGGTCCTTCCGTTTAGGAGGTGTGAGGGTAAAGGTTGCCAGTGAAGACCAAAACAACAATGTTGTTGAGAACCTCAGCCTTCTCATCTATTGTTACTAGCTTAACATTCTTGCTCATCAGGTCTGGTTGACATATCTGTAGAAGCCTTTATACTCATTCATGATAAGCGCTCACACACTTTTGGAAGATTGAAGGCTGCCCTGAATGTTGAATGGAGAAAGCTGCAGAAGGCCACAGGTGATCTCCAAGAGAGTGCTTCTAGGAGGGGGAATCATGACCCAGGTCCAGTGCTAGGTGTTGAGGAGCTTCTCCCAGTAGACTAAACTTCCTGGAACAGAGTCCTAGAATGCCTTAATATCACAATCTCTTTCTGACATGATATTTTGGAAAGAATTGTTGCTTCTCTCAACTAATGATATACTACCATTACTAATGGTAATCATGTAATTCTGGGGACTGATCACACGACTCCTTATCACTGGTAGTTAACATTGTTGGAAAGGTTATCAACTGACGTACAAACCAAAGAATCAAATAAAAACTCCCACAGAGAAGGATCCTGAAGCAAGTGTATTATCCCAGAAGAAGTGTTAGGGCAGTTTCTGTGCCTATGCTGGCTTAAGCTGTGGAGTTCTAGCCTTCCTCTAGAGAGCTTTTCTATTGTGTGTGAAGGCAGCTGTGGCCATTAAGAACAGATGAGTTCTGTTATATCAAGGTGAAAGACACATTAGTTCTGCATTATAAGCTGCTTCAGAGAGCTTGAGAATTCTGTATGCAAAATGAACTTTCTCAGAAGTGTTCAGCATCTGCGTCCTTGTGTGGAATCAGATTTTCAAACCAGGCAGGGCTGTATTGTGTGTAATTTAAGCACACTTGAACTTCAGAACTTGTTGAGTTCTTCCGACAGTTCTGGTCACAGTGATTCTGTTGATCTAAGTGGGCTGTTCTGTAGACAATACTGAGATTAATATAAATAGAGACAGAAATATTGTAAATCTGTGAAACTATTGCAGAAGCAGAGGATAGGCAGCAATATGTGAAAAGCAAAAATTAAAGTATTTCACATGTCCTGGTGTTAATGAAAAGTACCAAATGAAATCAAAGCTATTAGCTTGGCACCTCCAGGATGTAAAAAGCTGACAGAAAAATTAAAGTGGGTTTTCTCATAAAAAAGAGATTCTGCACAGTTCTTGGGGATGATCTCAGGTTTATCTTTAAAATCATGAGATTTGCTGTAAATCATGACCATTAGTGACTTCACATTTCTGCCTGGGTAAGACAGTGTGTGTGTCCTTACTTAGAATATTAAAATATTTCAAATAAAAGTCTTGCTTATTTGTATTTCTATTTCTACTTCTATATAATTCCAATATGCAAAGCCTCCATGATTAGTAATCTACAGGTACACATATAACATAGCACCTCTGAAACACAGACTAAGACTGCAATAGACTACAACATTATACAGAGACAGGCTGAAAATAGAGATCTTCATGTTGCAGTTAGCTCCCAAATTTTGTATTAATATCATTACAGGATTCTTGTCTACTTGAATAAGGGGACACAGTACCAAGTTGTGCCATGGGAGGTTCAGGATGGATATTAGGAAGAAATTCTTCACAGAGAGAGTGATAGGCCATTGGAATGGGCTGCCCAGGGAGGTGATGGAATCACCGCCCCTGGAGATTTTCAAGAAGAGACTGGATGAGGCACTTAGTGCCATGGTCTAGTTGATTGGATAGGGCTGGGTGATAGGTTGGATTGGATGATCTTGGAGGTCTCTTCCAACCTGGTTGATGCTATGATTCTACGATGAAGGCTTAACTTCAGGAAATTGTAGTAAAATGGACAGTATTCAGTTTACCTATAGTGCTTTATAGATGGTGAAGGACAGTCTGCCCTGAGATAAGTCTGATCTGTGGTTCCAGAAGTTATAGGTAGTTCAGATGTAAGCTGAGGTCACTGAACTGTTCCTTCTGGCTTCAAATGAAATTCTGCATATGGCGAGGTGACATTCAGTCTCACAACACCATTTAGAGAAAAATAAATCCTCACTGTTACTGAACTCATACTAGCATGTGCCAGCATTGGCTGAGGTAAAAACACTACTGTTAATATTTGCCAGCCTCTGTGGTTTATGCAAACACAGAAAGGCATTAAACAGAAGGAAAAATTGTACACTTTTAATTATTTGCCAGGTAGCTTTCATGATCTTTCTCTATATACAGATTTGATTCACTGCAGTGGGAAGACCAGAAGAGACTGACTAAAGAAACACAGATAAATATTTAAATATGCCTTAGATAAATATTTGCACCAAATGAATCATGGTCACTGCAGCTGTATTGATTTTCTTTAGCTAATGATAGCAATATTGGTGGTTGTTTCTTGACACATTGTTCATGAGCTTAAAAATTTTAAAACAAATGATGCATTTTTGGCTTTACTCCATTCTATTTGGAAATATAGATATATCATGTCTAAGCTAAGTGCAATGTAATTTTGGCCTAGACCATGGAAAATTTTCCTGTCCTGTCATTTGTAGAGGGCAAGGCGTATTTTGTCCATTGGCTTGGTCCTGCAAACTGACAACCTGACACCTCCAGTGTGGTAGAAGTACAGGAATGCTGGTACCTTCAGCTTTCTCATGCCATTTATTGTGTTGCTTTACTGAACTTGTGTAGAAAGTGTTCCAGAATTCCTAACTTTATATCCTTTTTATGTTCTATACAATGACTTTCATATGATAAACATAGAAGTATTTTAAAAAGTAGAGTGTAATTGAATTTTGAAGTGAGGGGCTGGGTGATTAAAAAGTCTGTAAAACAAACCACATTCAAATAACATGAAGGCTTGTCTAGTCTTTGTGAAAGAGCAGAACACATATAGTCCAGTTTTTGAAAGTGCATGGTAGGGAAGACTGAGCTTTTCAAGATTGTTGAAAGGCAGTAAGATTCCTAAGTTTCACTAGCAGCTAAATGCTCAAAAATCTCAGTCACTGATGCCTGAGATTTTGTCACAGGGTGTAAGGAGATTAATCCAAAAGTTCGTACAACATCCATTTGCATATCTAAATGGAGCATTTTGAGACAAAATATGAGTAACACTTTGATTCAAAATATGTTTTCACTAGATGGTTAGTTATGACAACTGATAGAATCCATTAAACTGCACAGTATTGCTGGAAAATGTTCACAAGTTTTAATTAGCTTGGGTTGTTTGTGCCATCTCAGTAATTTTACCGCATCCTTACTGCCTGTAACTAAGAGTCTTTGCATCCTTATCACTGAAGCCTCCCATGTATCTTTCCTTAACTAATGAAGTGCCCTTCAAAACCAGCAAAACCCAATTATTATGGTTCAGAACTAACTGATGTTCTAACTTGTGACCATGTGAAGAAAAAGAATTCAAAAGTTCAAACAAAGTTCAAGCTCAAAGGACCACCAGACACTGTTGAGACCACATCTCCTAGGTGGAAAACCCTGGACCAGAATAAACTCCTCATCCTCTGAGCATGCTTGGTGAATTTAAGAGAAGCTGGACCTTTAATATGAAGCATGTAAGAAACTATCTAATGGATGGTTAAGTAGGTGTTGACATGAAGGGCTGCTTCTACATTTCACTGTATAAATGTCCACTGGATTTCAGCTGGTGTGCTAGATGTGTGGGAATTCTCTTAGCACCTGAACTTGTGTGACTTTGTAATACACTAATGCCTGCTCATTAATGTGAAATCCAGTGTCAAGGGGTTTGATTCCTGATTTTGGTGATAGTATCATGAGCTCATTAAAAAAACGCTTTTATTTACATCAGAAAAATGGATCACAGATGCAAGTATAAAATTATGATAACGGAGTGGATGTCTGAGAAGTCACAACGTTTTAGAATTATTTTCTAGAAATATAAAAGATATTAGGAAAAACATTATTTCTATACTTGAGAGCACTTTGTCTGGGAGGTTTAGACTCGAGGTGAGGAGGAAGTTCTTCACCGAGCGAGTCATTCATCATTGGAATGGGCTGCCCAGGGAGGTGGTTGAGTCGCTGTCCCTGGAGGCGTTCAAGAGGAGATTGGACGTGGCACTTGGTGCCATGGTCTAGTCATGGGGTCTGTGTTGATAGGTTGGACTCGATGATCCTCGAGGTCCTTTCCAACCTAAGTTGTATTGTAATACTGTGATACTGGTTAGCTTCATTATTTATTATTTCCAACTGGGTGCTCTCTTTCCTTTGAGACTTTGAACACAGAATCATACAAAGTGGAAGACGCCTCCAGAGGTCTCAAGTCAAACCTTCTGTGTGAAGCAGGTGTGGTGAAGAGGTTATTAAATTTATGAATATGAAATATGAATTATGAAAAATATTATTTTTATTAATTATCAAACTATTAATAACCGATGAATCACCAACTTATATACATGTTCTAGTGCACGTTCGTGAAATACCTTCCACAACTGGCTTAGTGTTATGATTATAACGTAATTGAACTATTCACAAACCCTTTCTGTATTTATATAACGAAGGGTGCAGTTCCGCCGCTTGGCCACTAGATGGAGACTCGGCGGACGCGGGCGGCTTCTGGCTATACACAGCAATATTACAATCTTTCTATGCGTCAGCGCTTACTCTGCTGGACGCGGATACTTTGAACTGAGTGCTAGTGGGTGGAAAGCACGTGGACGATATTCAATTCCCTTCAGACAACAGGGATCGGTCCTGGACAGGGTCGGTCCGTGGGGTCGGCCCTCTAAAGTCGGCTCGCACAGCGGGCGGGCTTGAAGGACGGAAGCAGGCGAAGCTACGGGGGTCAGCCCAACCACGGCGTTTCTCAGGGCTGATGCAAACAGCCTCAGGAGAGAATGTGGCTGCGTTAAGCGGCGTCTCTCGTTAATGAGGTTAAAGGAGCAACAGGACTCTCAGAATGGTCCCAGATTCGGTGCAGCACAAACATTAACAATGCTCTGGTTTTCCTGGGATTCACAGGGCTCAGAGTGGCACTCGGCGGCTCCTCAGAGCGGCACTCGGTGGCTCCTCTCCCGCACGGCGGGGTTAGGCATACGTGGACTCGGTATTAATCAAGTCCCTTCTCCCCGGCAACTGGGCAGATCTTACCCGCGGGGGTTGGTCCAGTCCTCCGGCGGCACGATGGGCTCTTCCGATCGGCACGACTGGTTGTAGCAATGCTGAGCTCCTCAGCCTCAGCGAAGGTCCTCCCTCTGGGCTTCTTAACGATGCAGACGCTTCCAGTATGCGTGCATGTATAACAGAAGCTAACAATAAGCTCAATGGCAAAGGCTGAAGCTCGAGACTTACTCTCTCGAGCAAGGACAGAGACAAAGTAAATGAGGGGGCAACGTGTTCACCAACTGGGGTGACACTTATAGATTCCTCGAGGCTGGGCTTGACCAATGGGCACTCTCATAAGCAACTGGCTTCAGCCTATAGAAAGCGTGAAGCTAGAATTATGCCCATACTTGGTGTCAGCATGAGGGCTGCATGCGCTGGGTGCGTGCAAGCCTGGCTAATGCCTTGGCTTTTGTCTTCCTCCTGGAGGGAGGGGGAACTTGCCCACATGCTGGGACAAGATTCAGTATTGGGGCATAATGTGCCTTCACCACAGCAGGTCCAGCTGGAGCAGGTTGGTCAGGATCCAGTTGGGGTTTTATTGTTCATCATTTGGACTATTCATTTTGAATATTAATTTGATACAGCATAGCTTTAAGAGAATGTTTTAAAATAGGTCCATATGATTATAAAACCAGAGTGTTGGCAGCAGACCTAAGTGGTCCATCCAATACCTACATCAGCTGGAACATTTTAAAATAAGTAAGCAGTTGTCTAGACTTCCAGTCTCCCTTGCTCATTTTGACTCAATAATCTTTACAGAATTCTACTCTCAGGGGATTTTCAAGAACAGGAAGTTACATTATTACAGGATGGAGAGAAACACTGATTTTTCCTTTTACAGTAAAGTAAATTTATTACAAAAGTATTATCTTTCCATGTTTTATAAGAGTACAGAAAACAGATGAAATAGTTGAATGTACTTGTATCTCACCCCAAAGCAGTATCTTGAAAAAAGAGAGCACAGACTGTGGATCCAACGTCTCATAAGGGGTATAGTACAAATGTTGTTTAAAGCCTCAGCCAGGAATTCTGCTTTAAATTTGGCTAGGTTTTTCACTCTTTTTCTCCACCTTGAGATCATGTCTTAAGGCAGAGTCTATTTAGAATAGAATAGAATAGAATAGAATAGAATAGAATAGAATAGAATAGAATAGAATAGAATAGAATAGAATAAACCAGGTTGGAAGAGACCTTCAAGATCAGCACGTCCAACCTATCACCCAACACCACCCAATCAACTAACCCATGTAACCAAGCACCCTGTCAAGTCTCCTCCTGAACACCTCCAGTGATGGCGACTCCACCACCTCCCCAGGCAGCCCATTCCAATGGGCAATCACTCTCTCCGTGTAAAACTTCCTCCTGACCTCCAGCCTGAACTTCCCCTGGCGCAGCTTGAGACTGTGTCCTCTTGTTCTGGTGCTGGCTGCCTGGGAGAAGAGACCAACCTCTGCCTGTTTACAACCCCCCTTCAGGTAGTTGTGGAGAGTAATGAGGTCCCCCCTAAGTCTCCTCCTCTCCAGGCTAAGCAGCCCCAGCTCCCTCAGTCTCTCCTCATAGGGCTTGTGTTCCAAGCCCCTCACTAACTTCGTTGCCCTTCTCTGGACTCGTTCCAGCAAGTCAACATCCTTCCTAAACTGAGGGGCCCAGAACTGGACACAGTACTCGAGGTGTGGCCTAACCAGTGCAGTGTACAGGGGCAGAATGACCTCCCTGCTCCTGCTGGCCACACTGTTCTTAATGCAGGCCAGGATGCCATTGGCCCTCTTGGCTGCCTGGGCACACTGCAGGCTCATCCCTGGGGGACTCCACTACTGACTGGCTGCCAGCTGGATGTGACACCATTCACCACCACTCTCTGGGTTCGGCCATCCAGCCAGTTCCTAATCCAGCTCAGAGTGCTGCTGTCCAAGCCATGGGCTGACAGCTTGGCCAGGAGTTTGCTATGGGGGACGGTGTCAAAGGCCCATACTATCTTTTCAAGTGTACTGGCTGAAATCCTGGCCCTATTCAAGTAAATACCTAACTTCTCCTCACTTAACAGAGGTAAGATAGCAGCACATATGCTCATAAACCCTTTCTTTAGAGCACTTCAAGAATTTTCAGCCTGTTCCCACCTGCCTCTAGAATTATTTACAAGAAGTAATCCTTTGTTCCACATCTTATAAACCTCTATGGCCACATTCAGAAGTCTTCTACAGATTTTTAACATACTGGTTGGCTTCATAGGAATATAAGGTTCAGGCAGTCACGCTGCCAGTTCCGTTGCTTGTCTAATTGGGTTTTAGCCATTTATTTTTTCAACTCTAGAGGATACTGATGGAAACTGGAGATCTCACAGACATTATTCCATCCATTCACGGTAATGGCCCTGGGACGGAGATGCCCAGTTCAGTGCTACTTCCCTGTGAGCCCAAACGTTAGCGGTTCTGTTAATGAGGCTTGCCAACAGCACGCACTTGGCCCAAAACATGCATGGCATGCTCTAAGCTTAGGAAGAAGAAGGTGAGAATACAAGTTTGGAGTTGTTGCTTTGAACAGGCTATTCGGGGAAAATGGCAATACAGCCAGCATCTATTAATCACAGCCTCCGGAGCAATTCGTTGTAACACTACTGGCGTGAATTATGAATTGTTTCCCGCCAGCTTCCTCTTCGCCCGAAGCCCGCCACGCCTTAGCCCTGCCTCCACCGGGGCGGGGCGTCGGCTCTTGGCCCCGCTGGGCTGCCGTCGTGGGGTGGGGCCGCGGAGGCAACTATGGCGGCGTCCGTAGTTCCGGAGAGTGACAGGTACTGGCTGCGGCGGTGACAGCTCCGTTTCTGCCCTTGTCCCGCGCCTGCCACAGCACAGCACAACAGACCAGGGCAGGGCGAGTGGGGTCAGATGGGGCTAGGGGCTGGGTCTCGGTCTCGATCTCGGCCTCGGCCTCGCCGCGGTGTGGTCTGTGACCCTCTGATTGTTGCCTTTCCTTCCGCGCAGCATCCGCAGAGCCGTGTCGCTGCTTAACGCTGTGGACTCGGCTCGGTTCCCGCGGCTTCTTTCCCGCCTTCTGCAGAAACTGCACCTGAAGGTTAGCGGGGCGGATGGGGCAAGTGCGCCGAGGCGGAAGCGGGGTGCTCTGCGTGAGCCAGTGGGGTCGTTGGGCTGCAGCGGGCTGCCGCGAGGCCCAGGCGGGTCTTGCCGGTATGCTGGTTGCAGTGCCCCAGGAGAAGTCGCGGAGTACCGGCATGCCACAAGTACAGCGGCCTGCCGAGTCCGCGTCTCTTGCCATGCTCTGCTTTCCGCCGCGTCCCGGCGTGGGATGTGACGGGCCGGAGCCGAGCAACGAGGAGGGGCTACGCTCCTTTGCCCGAGTGCTACGAAGCCGTCTTTTTGGGACAGATGTGATACTCTTTGTTTTGTTAAGGAATTATTATGTTTTTTTTTTTTTAAATAAGTGCTGCTCTGTTAATCAGTAATTACTCAGAATTATTTCAGGTAGATGAAATAAGAAAGAATAATGAGTGGCAGACAGTGGATGATACGAGAGCTAGTGACACTGTCACAAGCTCCTTCCATCGCTTCCAGGAGGTGGTGCCTCTGAGAACACTCTCAGGGGAGATGCAAGTTCTTTGGCGTCATTTTGGACAAACTCCTCTCTTGTCCTTGCAAGAGGAAAATTAAATGTATATATATATATTTTTTTTTCTGTTTTCATCGATACGTCCAAGCTGTGTTCATTAAAGCAATCAGTGGAACCGAGATTGAAAACAAACCCCTTAACTTTTAGTGAATATTTTTATCATCTGTACAGACAGTAGTAACTGTGTTTGTTTATGGTGGGCTTTTTTGTTTGGTCTTTTTGTTTGTTTGTTTGGTCAGTTGTTGTGGTTTGGGTTTGGGGTTTTTTGCCTTCTTTTTTTTTAATTGCTGAATAAATGGTCTAACAGGCATGTTAGGTTGTGGTTGGACTCGATCTTAAGATGTTTTCCAACCAGGCAGTTCTGTGATTCTATGAAATGTAAAAACAAAGAAATAAAATCAGTAATAAGTTGCATTGCACAAGTGTCAAAAAGTCCAATGGAGATTAAATCTATCTTTGATACCGAATAGTGAAGGGGAAATTGTAAGAATAATGCTAAACCAGTAATGGTTTTGTTGAGTTTCTTTGTCTTTCATTGTAAGATTTTATCTATTCCCTTCTATATTTAGAAAAAAAAATACACACATATATGCAAACTAAAGGTTAAAATATTATTGGTTAGAAGTAGCACAGAAAATACAAATGTGTTAAAGGTCATAATTATGGGACTGTAAGGATTATTTTGATTATTTGATTCTATTGCTGTTGTTTTTTTTTCCTTCCAAAACTCTTAGCTTGCAATGCTGCTAGTATTTCCTCAGTTGTGTTTTGTGGCTGTTAGCTCGCTGATAACAGGAATGTGTCACTAATCTTTGTTTTGTTTGTGGTTTTCTTTGGTTGCTTGGTTGGTTTCCCCACTATCCAGTAATAGTATAATAGGTCTTCACAGTTTTAATTAGCATTTACATTAGTCAAAGTGGTCTTTTTAATTTAGCCCACTCAAGTAATCTCTTGATTAGCTAGACCTTCCAATGTGTCTAGCTCTAAGGCATGTTTAACTGCTGGGCACTTTAAATAAATTGTCTTGCCTTAACAAAGTGAACACTTGGATCTCTGCATTTCCTTCTGACAGCTAATGATTGAAATAATGTTTCCATTTTGATACTCTGGTTACAGACATTGTGATCATTGAAGTTTTTGTGTAATTGCCTGATTTTCTTCTGACAGCCAAATTGCTTTTTTTTTAATGTAGCTTTGCAGTGTTGGATTACTCAGTGGTCTAAATGTGGTGTTTTGATGTCTCTAGCATAAATTTGATAGCAATTACTTTTAAAAAGATGGCAATATCTGCATTTAAATTACTGTTTAATTTGCTGTAGTATAATAAATGTAACTACTATGTTTTAAAAGCAAAGCACATTCTCATTCATCTTCTGTAACATGGTAGGCTGTAGATTCAAATCTGACTTCCAAAATAAACATACATTAGACCTTTATTTCCGTTGTAACAGCATGGGTGGTTTTCAGGAGAGTGTTCAAAGTGGTAGAAGCATAGGTTATGAACTTCACTACATTATTTCCTTCTCTGGTTTTGGTATCTGATTCAAGGAATGTGCTTTGTCCTTTTCATCCTTTTGTTTCAACAACATTTTCGGAGATGATCTGACAGTTGAAAGAAAAATGTTTCTTTAGTATTTCTTAGGTGCAAAGAGAAAGCATTTTCTTGTGATGTATTTCAAGCAATGCTGATAATTTCTCATGTGATACTGTTGGCTTTAAATTTTGATTTTCAGTGAGAGGAATTGCCTTCTGTTTTTTTCCTGTTGGAAAGGAGCTTTGCTTTGTTCTTTCTATGCAGACACAGCTGAATAGACTCTATGTTTATAAAAATGGAGAGAAAGTTTGGTTTTTGACAAGTATGTTTGTGACTGCTAAATGGAGTGTCAGGACTAACCATTTTTGTGCTTCAGGCTGAAAGCAGCTTCAGTGAAGAGGAGGAAGTAAAACTTCAAATAGCTTTTTCATTGGAAAAGCAGGATCTTCATCTCATTCTTGAAACAATATCATTCATCTTGGAACAGGTACATTTTATTTATCAGTATGAATTGCTGAATGTGATGGTTTCTTGAATACAATTGTAAATCCCAAAAAATGTAAAAATCAGGTTTAAAAAGGCATTACTTAACACATCTTCAGTACATTGTGTCTTTTTGGGAGCATGGTTTTACTGCTTTTGTTTGTTTACCTTCATGATTTGGAGTAGACTCACTTCATTTCTTGACTGAATTTCTGGCTAATCCTAATATAGATGTGGAAGAGAGCTCTGCATGGCTATGAGAGAAGTGTGATAATAATCTTTACTCTTGTTCATTGTAAGCAAGACCCACATACTTTTTGTTTTAATTTCTGTAGTGAAAATGTTGAATGGTGTTACTGATCACTGCTTAAGGTAATTTAAGTATCAGTTATGGAGAATTTTCATGCACCTAAGCAGTCTACTTGGGTGAACAGGCATGTGTGATGTGGCTCTAATATCTGAAGATCTTGTGAACAAAGGAGGTTTTCTAGTTCTGCAGTCTATTTCTACTCAGATTGGGAAGCCAATGTATTGCCTATTAAATATTGTAACATTCTTAGAAAGTATCGCAGCTGTGATGTCGTCAATCCACTTCCTGCAAGTACCGTAAGTGTGGTCAGTGCAGAGGGCGTGCCCACTGATGATTTGTTGTGGAATTTGAATCTTCTCTGTGCTTATGTATCAGTTTGTATTTAGTATCAGTTTGTAATTAGTTCAAGCAGTTAACATGTTACACAGCATTAGAAAGAAAACACATGAACAAACAGTTCTCCCCTTGGTTCCCAAAAATCTGAATGAAACCTGAGGTCCCATTCAGGCTGGAATTTCATCTCAACCAAACACAAACAAACCTGTTTTATTGACTGCTCCTAATTTCACCAGACTGCTTCATTTATATGATAATTATTGGATAGTAATAGACAAGAAGAAAGTTTAATCTCCTTTATATCTGACTTAATTTGCATTAAAAAAGGGGGGAAAAAGAGAAAGGAAATAATGTTAATATCTGCCTGAAGAGGAATCCTAGAGGGAATGCATGCTGTATGAGAGTTCTGTGTTCTTGCTGATAGCTGTGTTTTTTAGAGTAACTGCTTCTTCTGTCAGAGCATAACTTTTTTAACAGCCCTTTGCTCTATGTATACATTGTAGATAATAAGACTGCCTCATGATCTTTGCTGCATATGTTGTTTCTGGTTTTTTTTAATCTTCCCTGCCCTGATGCTGATGGAGTTCTGCTTTGGCAGTGGAGACCAGCATAATATATGGATCATTTATCACAAACAATAGTGCTAATAGGGAGGTTATAACTAACTCACCTTGGTTTTGTCAAACTGTTCCTGTGCACAACTGGTTTCAAATATCCCTTTTTTATTTTCAGCAATAGCTGTTCTGGCATTATCTACAGTGGAAACATATGCAGGTGTAGCTTGTATATGTGTTGTTTGCTGGTTTTGTTTTTGCTTTTTTTTGTAGTTTGTCTAGAGTCATTTGTAATACTGCATTGTGAGGTACATTTGACAGAAAAGTGTGACTGTCTTCCCCACCAGAGTGCTAAGGTGAACAGGATGCTTACACTTCCACAACTGGTAGTAAAACTCTTGTGTGAACATGGTGGCTATCTGTGGTGGAATATATTTGCCAGAAGTGGTAGAGCAGTACTCAACAACAATGCTTACTTTTCCTTTTAACAGGCAGTCTATCATAATTTGAAGCCTGCTTCATTGCAACAACAGCTGCAAAACATTCACCTGGATCAAGACAAAGCTGAAGCATTTGCCAGTGCATGGGCAGCTGCAGGTCAAGATACGATTGAAAAGTTCAGGCAGAGGATTTTGACCCCTCAGAAGGTAATGATTTTTTTTCTGAAAGAGAAGAAAGCTATGTATGTTTGTTTTAAAGAAAGGAGTTTAAACTAATACATGAACTTTATGACAAACCAAAATACTGGAGAATAAAGTGTCCATAGTAGCTAAACATGACCTGGCTTGTGGAGTTCCACTCTGTCAGATAATGCATGTTAGATGAGCTGCTGTAATGGTTCAAAGTTTACTATATGTGCCCTGTTCACAATATAAAGTAGTACAACCTACATACCATTTGGAGATGTTTGTGATCATACTGTACAACATGGCAAGGGTAAAATGCTCCTGAGCACCTGTAGTGGTTTAGCTCTTTAGCCTGTTGGCTTTTTGTACTTAAAGTGTATCTGAGCTTCTGCTCAGATTTGGTTTTGTAAGGTGGTCGGATGGTGTATTTAGTGAGATACTATGTTTTTGAAGTAGCTTTCTATGATAGCATAAAAATCTTTTAACTTTTTGCCAGTTAAAACTGTTCCATGCTGTAGAAGTTTCATTGTGCCTTTAGGCATAAGCGTCCGCTGCATGAGAGGGTGTAATGACATCCTTCTGTGGATTCATAATGAGCTTTAAACTGTCTTAGAAGATGTATGCAGAACACATCAGTACCATCCAGGATCTGACAGTTCACAGAACTGTGGAACACTAGTCAGGTGATTGGATCATTGCATGAAATGCCTGGGAAGACCACATAACCACATTTCAACATCTGAAGGGGACCTATGGGAAAGCAGGGGAAGGACTGTGTAAAAAGTGATAGGATGATGGGCAATGATTTTAAACTGGAGCAGGGTAGTTTTAGGTTGGGCATAAGGAAGAAGTTCTTTACAGTGAGAGTGGTAAACCAGTGGAACAGGTTGCCCAGGGATGTGGTGGAGGCCCTGCCATTATATACTGACAGAATTAGACCAACATGTTTTACATTAGCATCTTGACACCTAAATAAACCTAGAGTTTAAGATGTATATTTTGAGAAGACAAGGTTTGTCTTTGGAGATATTCAGAATTACATCATAAAATATTTTTCCAAAGTTTAGACTTGATCCTTTTGTAAAACCAGGTAATTTTAAACAGAATTTGTAGAATATTCCTGTGCAAAATCAGAGTAACTTATAAATGTAAACAAATAAATGGCTGATAATGTAACTATGCAGAAAAAGATTTGAGTTGAAAAGACATTCAGGGCTTCTGTCTTTTTTCGAGATAATATTTACCAATACCAAGCATACAAGTCTCAAAGTGTAAAAGGTCACTGATAACAGTGAGTATGTAGGCAAGTATGACTATCCATTGAAGAGGTGAGGAATTTGGAAACCAGGTGAAATCATGCAAGATTGTGAGGCTGACTTTTCCAGAATAGCACAGATGCATGTAAAATGGAAGGCAGTTCTGAAGATACCCTCTACAAAACATCTATCTGAGAATTTTCTTCAGACAGACAATCTGCTAATATATATTTTACTGCTGGGTCTCCAGCATATAACAAACTGAAAAATACATTTGGTCCCCTTTTATTTGGAGCTTGTACTGTACATGCCTGTAGTCCTCCGGTGACATAGCTTGGAGATGACATTGTTCTGGTTTTAGTCTGCATTTTCCTGAGCCCTTCAACAGTGCTTTTGGTGTATGTTAGAGTTTTGGAAACTTTGTTACTTCACTGCCATCTCACACAATGGAGTAACATTTTGCTAGTATAGTACATCCTATATAAAGCCATTTTAAACTGTTGCTTCAGATTAAGCTTGTAGAAAAGCAACTGCCAAAACTACATACTGCAACTGATGTCATTTACCTGGACCTGAGCGAAGCCTTTGACACTGTCCCACACCACATCCTGGTCTCCAAACTGGTGACATGTGGGTTTGATGGTTGGACCACTAGATGGATAAAGAACTGGCTTGATGGCTGCACCCAAAGAGTGGCTGTCAAAGGGTCCATGTCCCAGTGGGGGCCAGTGACAAGTGGAGTCCCTCAGGGATCAGTCCTGGGACCTGTCTTGTTCAACATCTTTGTGGGTGACATGGACAGTGGCATTGAGTGCACCCTCAGTAAGTTTGCTGATGACACCAAGCTGTGTGGTGCAGCAGACACACTGGAGGGAAGGGAGACGATCCAGAGGGACCTTGACAGGCTGGAGAGGTGGGCACAAGCCAACCTCATGAGGTTCAATAAGACCAAGTGCAGGGTCCTGCATCTGGTTTGGGGCAATCCCACACACAAATCTAGGTTGGGCAGTGACTGGCTGGAAAGCAGCCCTGAGGAGATAGACTTGAGGGTGCTGGTGGACAAAAAGCTCAACATGAGCTCTCAATGTGCACTTGCAGCCCGCAAAGCCTATCAGATCCTGGGCTGCATCAGGAGAAGTGTGGCCAGCAGGTCGAGGGAGGTGATCCTCCCCCTCTACTCAGCTCTGGTGAGACCCCACCTGGAGTACTGTGTCCAGTTCTGGAGCCCCTATTGCAAGAGGGATATGGAGGTGCTGGAAGGTGTCCAGAGAAGGGCCACGAGGATGATCAGAGGGCTGGAGCACCTCTCCTATGAGGACAGACTGAGGGAGTTGGGACTGTTCAGTCTGGAGAAGAGAAAGCTCCGAGGTGACCTAATTGTGGCCTTCCAGTATCTGAAGGGGGCCTACATGAAGGCTGGGGAGGGACTTCTCAGGATCTCAGGTAGTGATAGGACTAGGGGGAATGGAATGAAGCTGGAGGTGAGGAGATTCAGGCTGGACATGAGGGGGAAGTTCTTCACCATGAGAGTGGGGAAGCTCTGGAATGGGTTGTCCAGGGAGGTGGTTGAGGCCCCGTCCCTGTGGGTGTTTAAGACCAGGCTAGATGAGGCTCTGGTCAGCCTTATCTAGTGTGGGGTGTCCCTGCCCATGGCATGGGGGGTTGGAACTAGATGATCCTTGTGGTCCCTTCCAACCCTGACTGATACTATGATACTATGAACTTGGGTTTTAGCATGAAAGCTGGTTAAAATACATGGGTGTGTTTCTGCGTACGGCATTGTTTCATCCCCTTTCTTTTCTTAGCCTACATGGCAAGTTGTCAGTTTGCGTGTGAGTGTAGACACGGAAGTGTGATTTGAGTTTGAACTTGAGTTTACTTTCTCAGTTCACTTGAAACTTCTTAATTCCATAAAGTTTAGCAGTGAGTAAAAAATCCTGACATTCTAGAGGACTATTCTTTAATGCAAAGCCTCAATTCACAGAACTGAGTAAAGCATTTATTTTGCTAACAAGACACATAGAGGTAAAATATTTTTTTAAGTTCCATGGGATAATGGAAGAACTCACCATCTCCTTTATCTTATAAATCTCTCTGTAATGTCTTAGGAGTGCAGTAGATGACAGCTTGCTCCCATCATTACTTCCTTCTGTATTCTCCAAGTAATAGTTTATCAGCACGCATTTGCTGTGTTATCTTTCCATACCTTGAGCTGTGGTGGTCAAAATACTTCATTATTTGTGATATATTGTTGTAGTTGCCAAGTTGGTGTAAACTTTAATCAGCATTTTGAATTAAAATTAAAAGAAGGGAGTATTCTGAAAAATGCTTAGACCAGAGTGCTGGCTTTTTAGATGAGATTTACAATTTAGGTTTTTTTGATTGATTTAGAGGTTTACTAACTTCTTTCTTTGTGAAAAGAGATGTGTATCCAATTATTAATACTTTGCATCATGTATCTACAGGAGTAACATTTAAAACAATTGACCCTATCAATGTACCCTCAGTATAGGTGCTTCTTTACATTACTGTTCAAGTTAATGCTTTGTAGCATTCACTTCTCTCACAAAAGCAATATTAGGTTCATAAAAATAGCATGGCCATTCTGTTGTCATAATTGTCAGCAACATCATCACAGAATGGTTTGAGGTGGGAAGGGGCATCTCAAGGTCATCTGGTCCTCCCTGCTCAAGCAGGGCCATCCAGAGTCAGAATCTTAGGACTTTGTCTAAATGGTGTTTGGACATCTTGAAGGAAGTTCACCCACCTTCCTGGGCAATCTGGTGTTAGTGCTTGGTCACCCTTGAGTGTTTTCCTGTGTTCAGGCAGATCCTCCTGTGTTTCAGTTTATGCCCACTGACTCTGGTCTTGTCACTGGACACCATTGGGAAGAGCTTGATGCTGTCCTCCTTACACTCTTCTTTCAGGTGTTTATGTACATTGAGATTCTCCTGAACCTTCTCTTCTCCAGGCTGAACAGTCCCAGCTCTCTCAACATTTCCTCATATGTGAGATAATCCAGTCTAGTTACTATCTTTGTGAAATTCGCTGTACTCTCTCCACCAGCTCTGTATCTTTGCTCTGTTGGGGAGTGCAGTGTCATACCAAACATTCCAGGTGTGTCCTCACCAGTGCTGAGTAAGAGGGGAGGGATCACCTCCATCAATTTGCTGGCAATACTTGTAATTCTTGCCCAGGATACTGTTGCCTTCCTTGCTAAAAGGACACATTTCTGGCTCCCATTCACCTTGTGGTCCTTCATGTCTCAAGGTCCTTTAACACAAAACAGTTTTCTAGTGGGGTGGCCTCTAGCATGTACTGATGCCTGGGGTTGTGCTTCCCCACATGTGGGACTTTGTGCTTAACCTTGTTGAAGTTTGTGAGATTTTTGTCAGCCTGTTTCTCCAGTCTGTTGAGGTCCTTTGGTGTGGCAGCACAAATGCCTGGTATAGTCACTTTTCCAAGTTCTGTTTCATCTGCAAACTTGCTGAGGGTAAACTTTTCCTCATCAACCAGCTAATGAATAAAATATTGAACAGAACTGGACTCAGTATTTGCTCTTGGGGTCCACTGCTGGTTACTCGCTGTCAACTAGACTTTGTTGCTTTAGTGACAACCCTCTGGGCCTGGTCATTTGACTGATTTTCAGTTCACCTCTGCATACTTTTTAGTGGTTTTATAATAAGGGTCTACCTCAGGTGTCTGGACTAGGACTAATACTATTGTCTTCATCAATGACATAGTGAAAGTGAGTACACCCTCAAGCTCATTTATGGATGGCACCAGGCTTGTTGGTCTGGTTGATTTGCTAGAAGGAAGGGGTGCCATCAAGAGGGACCTTGATGGACTCCGGCAATGGACCCATGTGAACCACATGATGTTGATCAAGGCCAAGTGTGAAGTCCTTCTCCTTGCTTGGGGTAATCCCCAGTGTCAGTGCAGACTTTGGAATACATGGATTGAGAGCAGTACTGCAGAGAAGAGCTTGAAGATTCTGGTGGACAAAAATTGGACTGTCAATGTGCACTTTCAGGGCAGAAATCCAATTGTATCCTGGGTTGTATAAAAAGCATGGGTAGCAGGTCGAGGGAAGTGATTCATCTCTTCTGCTCTGCACTGGTAGGAGTAAATTCACAGATGACACCATGGGAGTGTTGATCTTCATGAGGGTAGGGAATCTTTAGAGAGGGACTTGAATACATTGGATTGATGTGCCAACATTAACGGGATGAGTTTTAACAAGGCCACAGGCCAGGTCCTGCACTTGGGTCACAACATCCCTGAGCAATGCTACAGGCTTGGGGAAGTGTGGCTGGAAAGCTGTCTAGCAGAAGGGAATCTGGGGATTCTAATTCACAAGCAGGGTGCCCAGGTGGCAAAGAAAGCCACTGGCATCCTGGCTTGTATTAGATATGCTGTGTCCAGCAGTAGGGAGGTGATTGTCCCCGTGTACTCAGCTCTTGTATTGTGTTCAGTTTGGGCATCTCATTCAAGAGACATGGAGATGTTGGAGCGAGTGCAGAGGAGGGCAACAAAGCTGGTGAAGGGCCTGGAGAATAAATCTAAGCAACTAAGGAACTGAAGCTGTTTAATTTAAAGAAGAGGAGGCTGAGGGGAGACCTCATTGCTCTCTACAGCTACCTGAAAGGACATTGTGGAGGGGCTGGTGCTGGTCTTTACTCCCAGGTAATTAGTGATAGAACAAGAGGGAATGACCTCAAGCTGCGGTTGGGTAGGTTTAGACTGGACATTAGGAAAGCTTTTTTTTTTTGTGGAAAGAGTGGTCAGGCATTGGAATGTGCTGCCCAGAAAGGTGGTTGAGTCACCAACCCTAGATGTGTTTAAAGGTGGTTTGGGTGTGGTGCCTGGGGATATGGTTTAGGGGTGAACCTTGTGGAGTAGGGTTGTCAGTTGGACTTGGTGATCCTGAGGGTCTTTTCCAACCTGAACATTTTTGTGGTTCTGTGACTCCACCTGGAGAACTGCATCCAGCTCTGGAGTCCTTAGCACAAGACATGAACCTGTTGGAGCAGTTACAGAATAAAGCTGTAAAAATGGTGCAAGAGCTGGAACACCTCCCCTGTGAAGAAAGTCTGAGACTCAACTTAGGGTTGTTTAGCATGGAGAAGAGAAGGCTCTAGAAAAAACATTACTGTGGTCTTTAATACTTAAAGGAAGCTCAGAAAAAAGATGGTGAAAGGCTATATAATGGTAGCCTGTAGTGTCAGGAAACTAACTGGCAACATTTTTAAACTGAAGGAGAATGGGTTTAAGTCTGATATAAAGAATACTTTATGCAGTGAGGACACTGGAACTGGAGAAAGTATGGATGCCCCATCCCTGCAAGTGTTGAAAGTCAGACTGAACGGGGCTTTGAACAATGTCACCTAGTGAAAGATGTCCCTGCCCATGGTCGGAGAATTGGACTAGGTTCTGTTCTAAGCCAAACTATTGTATGATGTAATGAATTCAGATTTTTTTTTTTTTTTTGTTCATACTCTTTTAAAAATATTCATTTGGGCTTTCTGGTTTTCACTGCACGTTTATTGAGCATTTGTACTGACCCGCTGTTCAGGTGGTGTGCAGGGCTTCATATTAATTCAGAGTATGTGTGACCATACTTATATGTGTGAATTTGCAGTGTAACTAATAAAGATCCAGTTGGAATTTTATTTTTATTTCTAAGTGTTTTACTGAAGTACAAGTGGCAAAATAATTCTGAGTCTTTCCTGGCATCTGGTACTTCAAAGCTGTGTATTTTTGAAGTTCTGAAATGCTGCCACGGAGTCTACTTTCTGCAGAGTACACAAGAAAGACCAGACAATAATCTTTAATTTCTGTTGTCATTTTCCTTTTTTTTTTTTTTGTTTAGAAGTATGATTTGCACATTGTGCAAACACTGGAACCTTTGGGCAAATTGAATGAAGAACTGAGGATTGATTGACTTGTGGCCAAAATTACAGGGTTGCTGGCTGTCTAGGGTCATTATTTTGTAACGTTACTAATTAATTTGGCACATTTTTGAGAAAGTAGGCCACTGCGTCTTTTGGCTTGCAGCAGTGCTCAGATTTGGACTCCAGACCAGTAGCTGTTCTGAGAATTAATTTTTTACAGACATTTCACTTGTATTGACATGTAATTTCTTGTAACCCATATTTTCTTCTTGGCTTGCAAACTACAATGTGATAAAAACTAGTATTCTGGGTTCAGGGTCTGTATTTTCTTTGCAGGAGAGGTAGGTGTTGGTGTGCTGGCTGATAGATTCATTAGGGTGTCAAGCCAAATTGTGTTTCTTAGCACCACAGAACAAGTACTTCCCAGAATACCGAGTAGGTGAAGTTTTCTGTGGCGTATGGAACTCTGCTTGTAATTGCTAGGGAGTAAAATGTTCTATTTTTTTTTTTTTTCTAATATAGGTCTTTGAAATTATTATTTTTTGGTGTGGGTTGTTACTGTCTTGAGAAATTAATAAAAAACAGAATTAAACGAAAGCTGTGCTGTTTAATCGTATTTATTTTCTCACTTCATCTTCTCATTTTTCTTCACTGAGCTATAGGCAGTCCTCAGCTGCCCTGGTTTATTAATTTTGTGTATTCTCCTGCTGCTTGAATTGGTTCTTTGAGCCTTTACTCATAGGGCAGTTACTTTATTGTATTATTTCTATTATATAATGCAGTGCTAGTCGATTAGAGTGGTGGTATTTGTATCAGCTTTCTTTTTCGAATGTGTTCTTAATTTGGCTGCTACAATGACAGGCCAGTGGTAATAGTCTGATACCAATCTGATACCTGTCTTGGTGTCAAGTCTTTGCTTGGTAAGGTATCAGTTTGGAAATCAGGACATATATTGATCGGATTAAAAAGTAGCTTTTCCTCTCTGTAAAGAAGAGCTAACATGTGAGTTGGGTTTACTCTGAATTCTCATGTCAATTTTCCATCAGCTCTATTGCTTTTCCCCTCATACCTCTATGTTACATTCCCTGTATGGGTGTTTTTTTTTATGGTATTCTGTGTGAATCTTGTTTTAAAGGCAGGTTGAGCTAAGTGCCTCATAGCTTTCTTGTTTTGGAAAGTTATTCAGGGTATCTTTAAAATATGTATAATTAAAAAAAAACCCATAAGAGTCCTGTGTTGCCAAGCAGGAGAAGTTTTTTATAGCCTTCAGACAGGATTACTTAATATAATGATGCGTGGGAATGCAACTAGTGAAATTACGCACCTAAATTCTTGACGGAGCTGTCAATTCTGTATTTTGAGTGGTTGTTTGAAGCCATATGGGAAAAACTCTGAAAGTAGTTTTCTCTCAGAAACTGGCCTTCTTGCTAAGGGGGGTGTCTTTAATGGGAATATGCTAAATTCTGTCTTCTAAAAGCTGGCAAATCTACAGAAATAGTCTGAAACACATGCATCGTATGGTGGTTGTGACAAAAAAGAAAGAGAACTGACGTGCTCTGTGTGTGTTGTGGTAGAAAGATTCTTCTACCAGGAGAAATGCAAATTAAGGAGGAACACAGCTCAAGTAGGCAATCTTTGTTTCTTGTGACTGTCTGCCGCACACTAGTCACAGTAACAGAGGTCATAAAGACTGTGTTGCACCTACAGGCATTGTCACAGTGAATTGCTAACCGACTTGCGTTGTATGATCCCATCACAGACAGTAACAAAGAGAATGCAGATGATGAAAGACGTAGTAAAGACAAAGTTTTATACCTACTGCCCAGGTTTACCAGTAGGGTATAAGATTTTTAATCACTACCTTTAGAGGACTTTTAAATGCATTTCTTCCTGTCCCTCTAACCCTTTTCTGTCTTCTACCAAGACTGGCATAGACTGGAAGAAGATACTTTTCAAAAATGCTTAAAACCAGTTGAAACATTTATGGTGAAAGAGAGCCATGCTTATCATGTGTAACTTCTTGTGTAATACAAATAGTAATTTTTCTTCAATATATGAAAGAGGTTTTGAAACAGGTCTGGTTGTGATTTCAAGGCTTGAAATGACAGGTAATTTCTGTGATATTTTTTATGGTTAATAAAAACGAGTGCCTTATCTCTAATTAAAATCTGCCTAACATAGTCTGCTGTTGGATATTGCTATATATTCTGCTAGATAAAAGAGCCAGTCAGTTATGGCTTTTCCATATAAATGCTCATAGTCTGGTATATATTTTTACTGCAGCTCTGTGCCTGCAAATTTCCGAGAGAGAGGCAGAGCACAAACCACACTTTTACCTTTTGTACAAAGTGAATCCCTAAATACTAGGGGTTTGGAAACGTGAATGCTGTTTCTAATGTTTGTTATACAGTCCCTTTCTATTTGCTCTCTAGCTAGCTGCTTATCAGTTAAAATACAAGTAAAGATGAAAACCTGCAGTAACTTCAATTAGGGAAAAGTCTTTTGAAGTTACTGCTTCTTAGTTGTCTTGCTCTACCAATTTCATGTTGTATTATTTCTTTTGTTTCCTCCTATTTGAAGTACACTGGTACTTCTTGGTGTGTGTCTTTTCCTTTTTTTTTTTAAATTCAAAGATTAAAGATCTGAGGCATTTTGCTTTGAATATTGAATGAAGAAGTCTGAAAATAGTATTTTCCTTGGCGTATTTGCTAAGTAAGGTTTGCTGAAGGGAAATAAGGCCTTATCCTTGCAGACAAAAATGGGAACTCAGAGGAAATTAAACCTCCAGGAGGGAGACAATTTTAGATCAAGAATCTAGTCCATCTTACATATTCACCAAAGGAGATTGCTTTGGATGCTCAATTTGTGCAGATTTTTCCTTTTAGAATTAAATGTTTTCCGGTTTTAATACTTGCTTAACGTTCAGATCCTCGCTGAGAGGTTACTAAGATACTGGATTTTTGGCTTGCTACTCTTGCTTTTTCTAGCCTTAATTGCAAGCTGAAAGTCACAGTTTACTAAGTTAAAACATGTATTGGTCCTAATTTTATTTTGTTTTCCTGCCTCCTAAAGTGGCTACTGTCATTAGGGGAAGATGTGAGTTGCACAGCAAACATAATGCATAGCCTGTGGCTTTCTTCAGTGCCTCTGTATCCCATTATCTTCTGTTAACCACTTTAGAGTAAACTGTTTAGAATAAACCAAACCAGGTTGGAAGAGACCTTCAAGATCATCGCGTCCAACCCATCAACCAATCCAACCCACCTAAACAACTAACCCATGGCACCAAGCACCCCATCAAGTCTCCAACAAAGAGATCAGGTCTTGATTGGGTCTTTGACCCAACCTATCTTCTTCTGTCTGTTGATTTTTTTAATTTTTTTTTTTTTAGGATAGGATGCAAACCCACAAAAATTATTTCTTTGTTTTTAAACTCCCACAATTTTTCCTTTTGGAAATTGTGTTCTCTTGGGTCAGTCTTTCCACAGGATTATGCAAATTTGCTGTCCATCTGCCTGACCCTGTACAACCCTTTCCATGCCCTTATGCTACAACTAGTGTTTCTAGTTAGAGACAATCCTAGCATGTGGTACTACTTCAGAGCCTAGGAGATTGTTCTTGTCTGCTGGTGAAAAATGTAGTTGCTGCTTTTGTTTTTGTATTGTTTTGTCTCTTTTACTGATGGTCTTGCAATATCTGTGATATTAAAGCAAAATCAAATTCAACATTACATTCTTGTATTGTGCCTAGATAGATAAGATCAGTCCAGTGATTCTTAGTTTCTTCCAATTACATGACTAAGATACAAATGCAAAACTATCATTAAGGTTACAAAGTCCAGTCTTAAAATTTGGTAAGAGGCACTGTAGTTGACCATGCAACAAGTGCTTAGCTTGGCTGTGCGTATGTGTTATGTCTGTCTTTAATTACAGACTTACATGTTTTGTGAAAGCCACTTTATCCTAGCGTTGTTTTACAGTTGGGTGGATGCACGTAGTTACAGACATTGATTGTTACATACCATTTTTGTGATGCCTGCTCTAAGTCTTTGGTTTAATTTGAAGATTTGCCTAGTACTGCCAGCTGCTGCTGATTGTCGTTCACTTTGTGACCCACAGCCCTGGATAAAAATTGGGTCCCACAGATTTTAAATCTGCCATTGAAGAGTGTTTTTCACCAAAACCATGAAATGCCTCAGTAGCCCACTTATAAAATGGGGGTACTGAATTGAAGTTGAATGTGTTTGTACAGGAAGTGGACAGATTTTGATCTATTGTATGCCATCAGGTTTTTCCAATGCTGTTCAAAATGTAGTTGAGGACTAGTCAGAAATTTTACACAAATTATGTGAAAATCCACCTGCTTCACTGCAGGCTTCCTTACCCATGGAGCAGCAGTTATATTAAGGCCTACTGAAAGGGAAGTGCAACATCCAGAACTTTCTTCAAAGCCATTCATGCCACTGAAGTCAGTGGCAACAAAGAAGGCAGAAATCTGTGTTTATGCAGTCTTCTCCCCTGCCCCCAGTGCTAGAGCTTCCCAGTTTCCAATTTTCCCAGGAAACTGATGTTTAATCTGGGGTTATCTTAAAGGAAACACTCTCTTCCTGATTACATAATATTTCTGTGATGAAGACCCTACCTGTGATGATTGGCAAATTGTGCATATTGCTTATTGTCTTCATCTTAAAAATAGGCAGATTTCTTTCTGTTCCAATATTTGTTTGCTATATTGAGTATACTTCTGGCTTCGTCCTGCTGTTATCTCCTTTGCACTAACATTCTTCACTGAAGCAGACAGGGAGAGTTTTGAGAGTTCACAGTCAGACATGTTTTGTCATCCTTTTCTTGGCCTCTTCCCTAAATTATTTTTATCATCACAGCAGGCGAAATTGCGATTTTCGTATCTAATTTGGAGTTTTGATTCTGCAGTACTGAGTTTTGTGATGAAGAGACTTAGGCTGCAAATCAAATTTTAGAGAGCAGACTTAATGGTTTGCTCTAGTTTTACTTAGATCTGGAGTTAGAATGGTGCAACCAGTACTTTTCTTAGCATGCAGTATGCCTGTATGTCTTTCCTACTGTAACAGGGACACCTGTCCTGACAAAACTCAGGGCATTTTGGTTGTTGAAACAGAGAGGCTACTGAATCTATTTGCACCCTTATTTTTGTGCCTTTATGGTGACTGGGACCCTCAGCCAGTGAGAGCTGACATGCTATGTGACCACAGGTTAGAAAGCCCATTGGAGGTGATCCTCTTCAGAGAAATGGGTCTGTAGTCGGGGACTTTCCTTTTGAATCTGAGTGCTACCCAAGGAAACTTTCTGGACTGGGCAAACCCTTGGAACTGCTTCTGGATATGTCCTTGAGTGAACGCTTGTACCTTTTGGGTGAATGATACCCTTTCTGGGAACCTTTAAGTGTGAGATTTTCCCTTTTGTGAGTATGTGCACATTTTGGGTCATCTTTCTAAAGATACATACCTGAAACTTAGGAATTCTTGTCAACTTGTGTAGCATTCACTGGATAGTTTTTGGTTGGAATAAATTTCATATTCCCACCTGATACTTGCCTATTTTGTTTTGTGGGTGTCTCTGTAATACCAATAGGTATAACGGTGATAGCTAGTTTACTAAGACTGTCCATATGTGCTGCAATGCCTTCTTTAAATGAAAGACCTTCATTTATGTAAATCTAACTTACTATATCTTGTGTGATTAGATTGTTAAAACATGTGGGGAGAGGACCCCCATACTTTAAAATGTGAATATTCAAGGTTTTTTCTCCAGTGACATGAGGAGTACTTGGTTATCAGTGGGGGGACTATAGGAGTTGTTTGGTCAAGAATTAAAATGAGTGAAATGATGGCTATACTCCTTTTCCTCCTAGATTATTTGGTTAGTGAAAGATCTGCATTAGAAAAATTCTTACATTATGGATTACTTATTTCCTCAACATATTTTGTTGGTGTGATATGTACTATTTAAGAGAAAAAGATTTGCTGTTTTTTGTATTCCCCATTATCTTTCATTTCACTGTTCATAACAGCTTCAATGAAAGTAATATTGTGGATGTGTTAAATTACATAAACAGCTCTTTCTGATTGTTCCAGGGAATGTTTTCACCTGAAAAATTGAACTGTTTTTCTCAAACCAGAGGGAAAGATACCTGAAAAGAGTGAGTTAGTATCTGAGTTAAAATAAAACTTTTGTCTTCTTATTTATTAAAGCCGGATTTATTTTTTTCTTTCTATCATTGGGCACAGAATAGGTTCCTTCTAAGGTGCATGTGGACAGATACAGAATAGTACACTTCCCTCATTACTGAAAGGAGCCAGATCACATGGTACATTGCCTAAGTTTGTCAGGCTCCATCTTTGAATTGTATAATAGTTTTTTGCTCACACTGATTCTATTTGAGAGTAAGTTCTTGAACCTTTTATTTTCAGCTATCTTAAATCTTCTTCCTCAATGATGGATTGAAGGCTGGGGTTTGGTGTTAGGTACATGCTCCTTACACTATTAGAAGTTGAAAGTTTGGAGTCTTAAGTTATCAATACTTATTTAAACTGTGAATTAAAATATCCTTTGCTGAATGAAACGATGCTCTGAGTCCGTACTTGTAATTGAAAGGGCAGGCATAATCCAAAAGGCAGTATCCAATATTAGAGGAAGTGAGAGAAAGCGAGACCACGCTGCTGTGGTGGAGACCTAATAAACACTATGCTGCTAGGACAAAAGAAGCTAATTGCCGGGAAGACGGGAGCACAAAGTAGGTGCTTGTCGCCACCTTGAATCCCATTAACAAACAGGTGGGGAGAAGACTAGAGAGGTTAAGAGAGAGAAGAATGACCTCTGGGCTCTTGAGATGTTCCCCTATACGTTCCCTTTTTGAAAACTGAACGGCCCAATGGCACATTGGCTGTTCAAATCCCACCAGTCGGTTCAAAATGTCTGGTGGGCAAAACTGCGCACGCCTACTCTCATAGCCTCGGACACAAGCAGTTGCCTCTCTGAAACGTGAGGCTCGGGGTCCAGCTTCTACCCCCTCTAGGCAGCTTCAAAGGCACCTGCCTGTTGGCTTCTTGACCTCAAACCTGGATCCTGTAAATGGGGAGGGAGGAGAAAGGGCAATGGTCAAACAGGTTTAGCTGACTTGTTAATGCCTCTTCCAGGACATTATTTGAAAATGGAACTTATGGGCGTGTGTACCAGTAGAGCATGAAGCCAATTTTCTGTGACTGTCCTACATTATCTGAAATAGTTTGTAAGTCTTTGGCCTAATAGAAGACTATTTTCTGTGGTACCTGTAAAGAATGAATCATTAAGGAGCTCTTTTTGGCATTCTGTTTCTATTACACAATTTCTAAAAACATGACAAACATTGTCAGTTACACTGCTTCAGCCTGTCCTCAAATTAATCAGACTGCCTATGAAGGAAAGTAACTATAGATGCACTTAAATTACCCTGAAGTGGCTCTTTGAGTATTGAGTCGAAGTCCAGGAGGGTTGGATGTTTGTTCTCAGCTATGCAAATCTGAACCAGCATTCTGTGCTGTAGGAGGCTGCTGGCAACCAGCAGCAAGCAAGTCCATTTTAATCAAGTCCTTCAGCACCACCACTACCACAGGAGGTATCACTATTGGAAGCACTCCATTTTGTACCAGGATTTGAAATTTCAAAAGAGGTGTTTAGATTTATTTTCAACTGTGATTCAGCTGGAGGCCAGTTCAACTGCACTGATACATGCCGCGTGAACCAGACGAGTAAGGTTTAGTATTGTACCATAATTTCCTTACTGCAGATTCAACTTCTCAATATTCACAACACATGACCTAGTTATTTTGAAAATTACTGCCTTTTAATTCTGTCTGTGGGCCTCAAGCTCAATTTGCCTTAAAATTCTTATCACTCATGTTAGAAGGCTTCATTAGGCCCTTAGCAACATTGCAGTAAAGAAAACCTTTTGTTCTTTCAAAAGGTACATATTTGGGGAGGGCTTTTATTTTAAAAATAAGTACAAACAGACAAACTAAACCATAACTTGTTGATGATGGGAGAAATACCCAAGTAAAAAACACAGTTGGAAAATTATTATGTGATTGATTTTTAGGTATTAAGAAATACAGTGGTAATGTTGCCACCTTTTTCTGTTTTTTTTTTTCCTCCCCCCCCAGTTACCTTTTGGCTATACTAAATGCTATCAGAGGACTTCACAAATTTCATAATGCTCCTTTGCTTGTGTTGTACATTCCTTTCCCATCCAGGGTTTTTTTCCCCCCTCATGAACACAGAAGTACAGAACGCTGCATTGGCATCTCTGTCCATCAGACTTACCAACAAGTTCAACCCATAAGTCTTATTTTCTCACTTTTTAGACTCTTAAGATAAAACTTTAAGAATTCAAGGTCTTGCTTTCAGCTAAGTGCTAGTCAGTGTATCTCTCCTCTGTTGAAATACCATTATCTGTTTGTCTGAGAGCCTAATAATGGATATTCTTTCAGGTATTTAAAAGTCATGGTAGATGTGATGCTTGAGGACATGGTTTAGTGGCGGTCAGTGCTAGGTTAATGATTAGACTGGATGATCTTGAATGTCTTTTCAACTGAAAGGACTCTGTGATATGCTAGGGTCTTTCAAAATCTTTCCTGTAGCCTGTTTATCTGTAATGGCTTCTTAAGACATTTAACCCATAATGCTGATTACAGGTTCACAGGATGTTAGGGGTTGGAAGGGACCTCTGGAGGTCTTTGAGTCCACCACCCTTGCTGGAACAGGACCATATAATACAGCGCAGGTTGGACAGCAATGCATCCGGATGGGTCTTGAAAGTCTCCACTTGCCTTTATGTGCTGAATCATGTATGTGTTCTGAAGGTGATAGGCTTGTTTTCTCATTGACTGAAGGCTGTAAGGCTGTAAGAGTATGTTTTAGAATTACACAGAAGCAAAGCCCATGATAATTTGTTTCAGTTCTGAAAAGCTGGTGTTCTCTTACCAAGAGAATGGAGTGCAAGAATCCAAATTAATCAGATTTTCATAATATATTAAATTAAGTGATACGTTAAATTGTGAAGTGATTGGCTAGTATTTAACTGTGTAAATGTCTTAGCAGTTATGAAAACCTCAGCCAGGTTGGTGTTATCTGTCCAAGCAATGATTCCTTGCTGTAATTCTTGCAGATTCAGTGCTTTGTTTACTGATTGTTACTCCTACTTTTTTTTGAGGTCAGTACTTACAGCACTTTCTAAGATACAACCGAATCATGGATTATCCATGGAGGAGAAATAGTGGTTTGCACATGAAGATTTTGCAGAGAGTGACTTTTGCACAAACATTTTACCATAGCCTTGTTAAGATTGCTGATAATCTTGTCCTAGTATGTAAAATTGTATGTTGTACTCTTTAGTATGGAAAGTAATCTGGTGGACAAGACAGTGGACATGATTTCAAAGCTCTCAGGTTTCACACTGGAGGAAAATAGCAATGACCACAATGGCAGACATCTGCAGTGTGAATCTGCCCATGGGACAGGCCAGGATGGCCACTGTGAAGCAGTATGTTTGTAGGGGATACAGAGCTGAATTAGAGGTATAAGGCCTCACTGACTAAGTGCTGGAAGGGAGAAGAGCATAGGTTTTTTATTGATGCCTGTTATTCCCAGCTGTCATGGAGCTTCTTCAGAAGCCTGAGCAAAATGGACTTGGGAACTGATTGTTACAGGGGCTGTCAAAAGCTTCCTTTTATCTTTGTTTCCCTGAATCATTTGTCATAGGGTCCATGGAGCATATCTGAAGCATTTTCATAGGTGCTTACTATTGCTTATTTAGTGTGTGTGGGGTTTTTTTCCCTTTCCTTATTTTCCAGCTAGCACTTGTATTTCTGTTGTGTAAACATAACCTTGAGGTTAAGTAACTGCTTGAGATACCAGTGAGAACTTACAGCACTGCATAGTGCATTTTCAACATTGTTTATTGTTGTAGTAACAAGGTAGCTTGCACATTTCTAAACTGCTGATAAGAAATTGTAAAAAGAAGCTAAAGCTCTGCAGTTGCTGAAAACATGGCTTTGTTTTCATGTTGGTAATGGATAAATACTTTCCCCTCCCTCTCCAGTAAATGCTTTTCAGGTAATATATGTCAGATTCTGGTGCCATATAGTATCTCCCAGTATTTTGTTTTCTGTAACATTCTCTATCAGAAGTGGAAACAATTTTTTGGTCCTTTAATTTTTTTTAAAAGACATTGGTCCTTAAATATCTATCAATTTGTGGCTACCAGATGCCTTGCTTTGACAGAAATGCTGTGTAAAAACGTGCTGCCACTCTCAAAAGGTTAATTGATATTTCAGGGTGTTGAATGTCTTCTAAGTTAACACAACCATTGACAGATACATGTTACATTTTTCTTTCAAGAAAACAGACCATTTTGAAGCCTTGGGCAGCATGCTATTTATTAATCAAGACTTGTTCTCATAAAACTATATTTGAAACAGAAAGGATACATAAATTGTACAGGAAAACAAAGTAATTTTAAGGTAAAGCAGTATAAAAAAAGCATTATGGCTGCTGTTCAGCTGTAAACTGAGGCCACTGGGCTGCCACACAGATTGTATTTGTTCTGAGCCCTCTACAGTATTCCTGAATAGATGTGTATTAGAAATTAAACAGAATATAGAAATTTGAATTTCCTTACTTTTGATGGTTTGTTTTTCATGCTACATACAGTGCACTGTTTGAAGTTTTAGAAAAGTCTTAAAAGTCAGGCTTCCTAGAGTATTGTTCCTGTCTCTGGTGGCATTGTTTTGTAATCCTAATTAAGATGCTAGCTAGCCTGTCTAAGACCTGCCTTCCATACTACTATAGTAAAATCATTAAGTAACTGATAGAAAGTCCTTTCTAAATTGCTGTATGGGGGTTGAACCTTAATGACTGCAGTGTGGAACACCGCTGCAGTCTAGAGCTTGGTCAGTGTCTTCATGTTACACCTTAATGGTTAGGTGTTTCATCAAAATGGGTGATACAGTTTCCTGTTGCTTGCGTCATGCTGCCCTCAACAGTAGCTTGTGAGTCAGCATTTGGGTCCTTCTCTGTTGACTGTCGTCAATTTTGATAGGGTTCTTTAACTGAACTTCTTTCTTGATCTGAAACCTAGGGCTCTTTAACTGAAATGACCTTCTTTCTTTATTCAAAACCTACAGCAAGGCAATGTGATAAGACCTTTGTGCTCCTGAGAGACCCAGAGGTTGGTTGGTTTGGTTTTTTTTTTTCACTTAATTTTCCCAAGTTTTGTGTGGAGAAAAATATTTTACAGCTGTGTGTTTCAGATACAATTTGCTGGAAGATTCCACATACTGGCCAGTGAAAGGGTTTATCAGACTTGCCCGTTGTGTGATTGGCTTGAGCACATCCAACAAATCCACTTTGGATGGTGCTTTATTTTAGGTGGGATTGGCAGTGCCCTATTATTGATATCAACCAAGATATCAGGTTTGAGGAAATCAAACCAGAGAATTAATCTTAAAAATTCATCTGCTTTTAGAATCCTCTATTAAATGCAGGAGGAAATGGTGACTAAGGATAAGGAAATGGCTATAGTGCTTAATGCCTTTTGTTTGCTTCAGCCTGTAGTAATAGGACCTGTTGTAATCTGGAAGTACAGGCCCCTGAGCTAGAAGTCAGAGACAGGGAGTAGAATGATCCTCCCACAATCCAGGAAAGGTAGCTGGTGACCTGCTGCACCACGTAGATGTACAGAAGGCTGTGGAACTGGATGGAATCCACCCAAGATTTCTGAGAGAACTGGTGGAGGTGCTCACCAAGCCATTTTCCATCATTATTCAGCAGTCTTGGCTGAACAGAGAGGTCCCAGGAGACTAGAATTTAGCCAGTGTGACAACCTGTCTACAGGAAGTACTAGAAGGAAGATCCAAGAAACAGCAGGCATGTCAGTTTCACTTCCATGCGATGGAAGCTGATGGAGCAGATCATCCTGAGCACCATCATGCAGCACATACAGGGCAACCAGATGATCAGGCCCAGTTAGCCTGCATTTAAGAAAAGACAGGTCCTGTTTGACTAACCTGATCTACTACAACATGTTGCCTGCTTAGTGGATGAGGGGCTGGCTGTGGATGTTTTGTATGTGGACTGTAGTAAAGGCTTTGATGCCAACTCCTAAAGTGTTCACTTGGAGAATCTGGATGCTCATGGTCTGGATGGGCATACAGTTTACTGGGTTAAAAAACCCTATGTGAATGGCCAGGCCCAAAGAGTGGTGGTAAATGGAGTTAAGGCCAGTTGCCAGCTGGCCACAAGCAGTGTTCCTCAGGGCACAGTAGTGGGGCCAAATCTGTTTAACATCTGTTGGATGAGCAGGTCACATGTATTTGTAGTAAGTTTCCAGACAACACTAAACTGGGTGGAAGTGTTGATCAGCTTGAGGGTAGGGAAGCTTTGAAGGGGCTTTAGATAGACTTAATTGATGGACCAAGAGCAATTGTATGAGTTTCAACAAGGCCAAATGTCGGGTTCTGCACTTTGGCTGCAACAACTCCTTGCAGTGCTACAAGTTTGGGGTTCAGTGGCTGGAAAGCTGCTTGTCCAAGAGGAACCTGGTATTGTTGACTTGATGGCTGAACGTGAGCCAGCAGTGTGCCTGCACGGCCAAGAAGGCCCACAGCATCTTGGCCTATATCAGCAATAGTGGGGACAGTAGGACCAGGGAGGTGTACTTGCCCCTAATGAGGCCACACCTCAAATACTGTGTCCAGTTTTGGGCCCCTCACTGTAAGATATTGAGGTACTGGAGAAAAGGAGTCTGAGGGGAGACCTTATCACTCTCTACAAATACATGGAATGAGATGTAGAAAGGTGAGGTCGGTCTATTCAACTAAGTTACAAATGATGGCACAAGAGAAAATGGCCTTGAGTTGCACCAAGGGAAGTTTAGGGTGTATATTAGGAAAGTTTTCTTTACTGAAAGGGTTATTGGACATTGGAGTGGCTTGCCCAGGGCAGTAGTGGAGTTTCCATCCCTGGAGATACTTAAGAATCATGTAGACATAGTGCTTAGGGATATGGTTTAGTGAGGACTTGTCAGTGTTAAGCTGATGACTGGACTTGATGTTCTTAAAGATCTTTTCCAATCTAGGCTATTCTTTGATTCTGTAAATCTGTAAACCTTGTCTTTTGAAGCATCTTCAGTTCATAGGCTGTGGGCATACTGTTAGTAAAGCTACATCTACCTACCACAAAATGATCTAGACCAGATTTACAGCATTTTAGTTCTGTCCATGTGTGTTGTATTCATGCTTTCAATTATGTGATTAATGTGTTGTCATGGGTTTAGCCAGTTGAATCTGCTGATGGGTGTTCAATACCATGCTGATGTCATGCCAGCTTTAAAATGAAAATGCTGACAGAAGCAAACTGTCATGGGGCTTGAAGTTCACATTGAAACGTGAGAGGCTTCCTGTTTCTGGTTGTGGTTTCTGGTTTTGGGTGGTTCTTTTTTTTCTGTTGGGCTGGCTGCAGGCTTGGAGGGGTCAGGGCAGCTGTTTTACCTCTGGCTTCTCCTGCTGCTTCAGCTTTTTCTACAGTTTTTCTGCTAGTTAGTCTCAGGTGATTGTGCTTTGTATTATTTCCATTAAGCTCCTTATCTCAACCCAGGGCTTTTGTGTTAACTTTCCTTCCTGATTTTGTGTGTGTAGCTAGTTTGTGTGAGCAGGATGTGTTAAACCAGTACTATATAGACTTCCTTGTTTTTACCACAGAATAGAAATGCTATAGAGGCATTTACTGCAGAGCACTGACAGACTGTGCAGTTCTTCCTACTGGCTGGTTCTTGTAGCTGTACACAAAGTCACTCTGAGAATGTCTGTGTCTTTCCATTATCTTTGTTTGACCCTGCTAAACTGTCTTGAACTGGCAGCAGTGCTTGATACGTCATGTTATGTAATGTTCCTTTCCGTATGCTTAGTCATATGGCTGTCAGTGTTTGTTACATAATTGGTGTGATATTGATGTAATATACAAGGAAATGCAATAAAACATACATTAACGTGCAAATGTAAATGTTATAGCTGCAATAAACTTTGGAAGCTCTGTTCTTTGAACTGAGCCAATGAAAGATGCTTCTGTCACTCACCTTCTCTCCTGTCTTTAATCTAGAGAGGCAGGGCATGTATTGGCTTCTCTGCTGTTCACAGTGCAGTGCCTCTGGGATGGCTTTGTGCTGTTGCTGATTTTAGTTGAGTTACTGGACTGGGAAGAGATTAGCTGAAATGTGGCATGCTCTCACTTCTACCAAGTCAGCCACAATATTTACTAGTAGAGAGGAGACACTATATTAAAGAGAACTTGTATGCAAATTAACTTGCCTGATGGTAGGGCCTTTGTATTTCTCGTTTTCTCTACTGAGGAAGGCCAGGTTGTTCTGTTCTTGGGTACTTCATTTATGTGTGAGGTGTAGCTTTATAATGCTTGAATATAATGTTAGATTAATAATTCAAAAGCAATTAAAAATGTAGTTTTGTGAAAATGTAACTTTCTATTAAAAATTCTATTGCTCACATGCTTAACTGGTTTTTGGCTTTTCAGTAGTAACAATTTTAAAAGAGCACAACATTCTTTTTGTCATTAACATCTCTATATGGTAGAACACCCACGGGTAAATCCGCTGATTAAGAAATTACCATTTTTAGTTAGTTTATCATTTCCTGAAAGAAAAATAGATACAAAATAAAACTGAATCCACAACTTTACTGATAAACGTCCTCAAGCAGGGGGAAACTGCCTAATTTGGATCCTTAGCTGTGCTTTATGGCTTGGTTCCAGCATATCTGAGGCATATGAAGTTACTTTATTTTGGGTGATCACAGGCAATTTGAACTGATACATTTGAGAAGCAAATCTGTCTTAAAGTACAGGAGAATTTGCAGGTTATGTGATATATAAAAATACTTAACATTTGTATATCCTGTTCACTGACATAGACCATTCACAATATGGAAAGTTGACCTGAATGCATCTGTACCATCTGACACTAATCTAAATTTTGTGGCTTTTAGCTTGAAACAATTGGATGGCAGCTTAATCTTCAAATGGCAGAGTCCATGCAAGTGAAGCAGAAGTCTCCTCGAGCCATGTTGGAGCTGGGAGTGAGCAATGAAGATTCAAAGGTAAGACAGACATGCCTAGCAGAGTTGGAATGAGTTGTGGTGATTAACCTGTGTTCAGAGGCGTCAACTGGAACTTTTGATTGCTTTTAGTCTCATCAGTGTCTTCATTTTCATATTTCATAAACTTACAGTAAGTACTGGGAATGGTGAAGTACTCATGTAGTAGCATACATATTGGGTAGTCTGGGAGCTGAAAACTGGAATACCAGCTTTTTGTCCTGTAAAGTAATAGAGAAATATGGATATAGTTATTTTAGGTCTCTGAAATATCTTTGTAGGTAACTTACTTTTATCACATAGTATGTGATTGGTAGGTTTTATACTTCTAATGCCTGGCAGCTTGCAGCCTTATACTATGTGTGTGGTTATGTAAGATATTACTCATCACATGCAACCTTTCTGTGCTAATGATGTGTTTATATGAATGATGACATAGTATGCAAAGGCACAACAGGCAATATTTGGAGATTTTAAGGCAGAGTCTGAAGTTCGAGGATTGTAGTGGCTGGTGGCATTTCAGTGTCAAAACCCACTAACAAACCTAATTTTTTATTAATAAAATCTGTATTTTATTTTTTTTTTAGCTAGCATGTTCTAAATTAAACACATGGATTGCTTTTAACCTTATCTTGCTAGTGGAAATTGAAGTCTTCTGTGGTATCTGTAAAAATGTTTATCTGTGGCAAAAGTCATTATAAAAGATTGGGGGGGGGGAAAAATCAAAACTCAGTTTTGCTTTAGCATGGCACTTAAATTGCAGTAATTTTACTAATGTGAGTGGAATTTCTGATTTGCAGAGGGATAAGTGAGAATGCACAGTGTATGTTTGTCCTCACCAGGACTTGCAGTGATTGTTATTTGCAGCAGTACACTGCATTTTTGAAAAGCACATGCAGAAAATCAACAATAATTTATGTCCAGGCTGTATTGGACAGTACTGAATACAGATTAAGTTATGTGGCTAAAGAATATTTTGAAAAATGAGGGAGGGAAAAATGTGACTTTCACATGAGACAGAAAGTTTATTTGTTTCCTTTACAAACAGAATCCAGCAAGTGTTTCTTTTTTTTTTTTCTTTTTTTTATTGTTTCTTCTCCATTTCTTTTGGTGGGTACAGTTGGATACAAAAATGAGAATTATTTTGTAATAATTACAAGCCTAGATAGATTTGTAACTGGTATTTAGACAGGACAGTGCAACACAAAAAACATACTGATGCTTTCACATTACAGGCAATATGGTGGAAAAATACGGGTTGGTGTGAAGATAACCACAGTTGATTTTGCTGAACAATACATACTAGTTCAAAACAGGTCTAAGGCTGGCTGATATCTGCTTAGATACTGACAGAAGCATTGGGACAAATTTTTTTATGGTATATTTTGCGTCTTCATTATCCTTTTGTGCACAAATTAAGAAGTGATCTGAAAATCCTAGGTACCTTTCTTTTCCTCCTCAAACTCAAGTCTGTGCCTCTTGCACAGAAATTTGGCATGAATTTAGCATATATGTTCTTAATGATTGACTTAATGTCTCACAAAAATCTTAAATCTCTTCTTTTAAAAAAATCATTCATGAGTGTAATAACTTGAATTTTTTCAGGGAAGACAGGACACGCTGTTGCAGAGGAGCTTTTGCGGGCAGGTTCGTTAGGGGGCAGTAGTGCTCTTTGTCACACTGGCTTTTTAAACGCTGCTGTTGAAATAGTGCTCGGAATGAATTCTGAAGTCAGTCATTGTGGGCAGTATTAAGTGTTTACATTTCTAATTTGTATATAACAATAGAATTTTGTCTTGCTCACCTATGAAACTAAAGCCTATTTATAAGAAAACCTGTACTGAGCAAGGTAAATGAAAATGACCATTATTTTCATTTTTCTAACTAAAAGTAGTTATACTAATACATTAATGTTTACTACAACTCACTCCAGTTAAAGATTATTTGAATAGTTCTCTGTCAGAATCTGACATTTAAAATTAGTAGTTAAATTATGTCTTCAGTTGAGGTAATCAAAAAAAACCTGTGGATATATGGATGTTATTTGTGCTTCATGAAATAAGGACTCACATGATCTACTATATGCTGTATAAATATTTATCGAGTGTATTTTGTCAGCTTCAAATGAAAAGCAGGGTCCCATAGGGATTATGTCACTGAAATTCAAAAGTGAGGTGGTGTGTGGTTCTTTCAGGGGATTCAAGCTGCTTGTGACATTTGCATGGCCCCAGGAGTATGCTGCTTGTGACTAGCAGTAATTGTGATCAGATGATGTGATTTTCAGTAAACTGTTTTTTCTGGGGTTTGTTATGAATTTGCCCTTTGCTTGTGGTCAGACAATGAATTACCCTTGATTTGGATATAAGAAATGTTTTGCATATGCCATTAAAAGTTTTTCATGGAAATAGCAATTAAGTGTAGGAATAAGTTACCTGGAGAGCCTGCAGAGTAACCAGCCTTGGAGGTACTCACAAGTCTGTGGGACAAGGCTCTGAGCATCCTGACATGGAGTTAACCCTGCTTTGAGCAGGGCTGCCAAACCCTGCCTTCCAGCACAAGTTGCCCTGTGATGTAGGCGCCTTTGCAGCTTGGTTACTGATGGTATTTTGTATGAGGAGAGGAAAAAAGGAGCTTTCAATTAAAAATCCAATTAGCAGCAGCTTCTTACAATGATTCAGAATTTGAGATGTTTAATTGCATTTCTAAATCTGAGGGAAGTGTAATTTCTGTGAACTAGGCACACAAAACAAGCTGCTATAATAGAAAACATCTTTTTGAACTGCACAGTCCTTTAGCTTCCATTCTGGCATTTTAACTAGATGAGGTGACATTTAGAACTGATACGTAAGATACTGGCTGTGTATAAGGATTTTCTTGAATAATACAACATCATTGCAGATTTTTTGGGGGCTGTTGTGTTGCAACAAAAAAATCTGGGGATTTTTTCTTTTTTTTTACAGACCATTATTATTTTTATGGCTAATAGGGTGAATTAACCAGTAGAGGGAGCACAAATTAACAATTCTGATAATCTGTGCTGCTAATTATGATTTTGATTTACAGACAAAGACTGATCCCAAAAAGTGCTGTGTTTATTTAATATCTGTTTCCTTCAGTAATTTATTTAGTAACTGTACACGTAGGGACACATTTGCACATTCTTTCTCACTCTTAATGGCAGTAATGTCTTAGGCCATGTAGTGCAGACCTATACAAGTGTGATCATTTCCTGTAGGAGCCATATATAAAAAAGAAATCCCCAAAACCCCAAAAAAACCCAACTCTCTTGTAAAAGCTGTAGAAAAGGCTTGACGGCTTCAGAAGTGTGCTGAGTATCTCTGCAGAGGAATGTAAGAAGTAAAAATGCATTCATAAAGTGTTTCTGTTATGCCTCTCCAGTAGGGAGATCCAGTAGGGTGTATTACTAGATAAGTTATTTATTATTGTGTATTTTTACACATGGTCTGTAGTGAACATTTATGCTTGAAAAACATGAGGATAAATGAGCTATTCTTGCCCAGTGTTGTCTCACTACAGTTGACTTTGTTTTTTTCCTCTGTAAATCCATTCCACAGATTTCATTACATTCAGTTATCTAATTATAGTTTGTCCTATGGAAGGCTTTGCTCTTTTCTTCATTTGCCTTTTCAGTTCATCTCTGATTTTACTCTTAACTGTTAAGGAGCTTCTTGGAGTAGCTGTGTGTGAATGCTGTGTATAGACTCCTTGTGAGAATTCAGTACTTTGTTCCTTCATTGTGTGTATTTGTAGAATTTTGTTATAGGATTTTATGTGCTAATGCAAGACCAAAAAAACTAAACTGGTAAATGTGTGCTGGGTTTAATCTAATGCTTTAGACAAAAGACAGATAATATTGAAATTATAATAATTTTACTTTAGTTAATTTCTTCTTAATGTCTAGATTCTTTAGAACAGGAAATACTGCAATGGAAATGTTCAAAACTATTTTTATCTGCAGCCATTTGTTCGAAATCAAACTGTGGTCTGACTGCATTTGAAACTGAGATTGTAATATATAATCATTATTCTACAGAGTTAATAGAACTCTGGAAATCTTAAATGCCTTTTTTCTTTTAGATTGGTAAAGTAAGAGAACATGATGTTTTTGTTTGTTTGGGGTTTTTAGAATTTTATTTTCGCTTCTAGTTTTTACAGATGTTTGCACTGTGAACAGATCTAGACCTTAGATGTTCTGCTCTGTATACTTGAATAATTATGCCATTTGGTTTTCTGGGTTTGCCATTGTGAATACCTTCCCCATCTTTAACAGCAAAACAGAGTAGATGAGAAACAAAGCTTTTATTAGAGCAGAGCTCTAGCAGTCAATTTAGATTGTGGATTCTATGCAGAATGTATGGCATGGCGGCAGGACCTGCAGTTGGATGGATATTTATGTAAATATGGTGGTGCTTCCCCATCCCACTCAGTTTAGACCTTTGTTTCCCTCTGATAGGAAGTTATATTTGTGGAGTGACATAATGGCAGGGGTTGGTGAATGCTAGTGATGAGTTTGCACTCCAAAGAGATAGGAGATGGTGGAGTTGAGCATGATGTACCACTTTTCTTTGTCTTCTCAGCTTTTGGGATGATGCATTTAGATACCTTTTTTTTCCTTTTCCAAAATACAGGAGTAATTTATATGTGTAGGGCCTCAAAAAAGGAAGGCAGCTGGAAGACATGACAGAGGAACTGTGATGCAGTGCAAAGACTAAGCAATTATAAATTGCTTCTCAAACGCATCAGCCACCTCTGAACCACTTTTGGTTCTCTGGAGGACCCCAGCCTTTTCCTTCTCAGAACGAAAACAGTCTTGGGTGTATGCCCTTGAACTAAGTGTAACTTTCTGGCAATTGCAGATGTGTAACTTTCTGGCAATTGCAAAAAGTGAGTAGAACAGGCTTTGATTAATAAAAAAAATGTTTAAGGATGAGATTCAGAGAAAAAGTTTTTTCATTCCTATTTATAGTAGGTAATTGGAGGCCTGCATGGCTTCAGATATCACAGTCCTGCTTCAGGGTCTGTCTGAATTTCTGTGTACACGTGAGGTTGCCACTTTTGGCAAGGTACAGCATGAAACCAATTTTCTTCTGAGATCTAAAAAACTAATAAATACCGCTATGGATAAGAAAGCAGAAACTTCCCGAAGAGCAGAATTCAGAATACTGAGAAAAGTCGTCTTATTTTTAGGAGCTGTAGTAAGAATGAATGTATAATCTTGAGGGTGTGGAACAGCTCAGAAAAATTATCCTGAAATTTATAATTCACTTCCAGGCTGTCACGTTGCTACAGAAAGCTGTCAGAAACTTCATTGCTCAACTGTGTGAGCCAGAAATTTCACACTTGCAATGCACAGCAATTCTTGCATTAGACTGTTTTTTTGCTCAGAATGCCTATTATCTCTGATTAAATCCATTTAATTATAGGGGAAATGAAGCTGCAGTCCAAAATTCACAAGATTCTGAGAGGACTTTTGTTTCCTTACCAGTGTAGAAATGGACAATGGAATGACACATGTCCTGTAAATTATGAGTACTTTGACATTTTACATAGAAACCTTTTACCAAATGGTGTGACTCCTTCCGGAGAATGCACTCACCTCTGGCAGTTGTACTGCAGGGTACAGTTAGTTTTCTGTCTCTATTTGTCCAATCCTCTAGTTTATAGAAAGGATCTCTTTACAGTATTCTTATATTTCAGCTGGATATATACACAATTTCTGAATACAATTTTTAACATACAAATCTACAAATCCCATAACTGCTGACAGCTTCCCCACTTTCTCTGTTCCTTCTAAAACACAACTCTGTTTGTGTGTCTTTGTATCCAGGGATTTAAGAGGAAAATGGTAACAGCTGACCATGTACAGTTGGTTAGAGCCTGGGGCAACCTCAGCCCATAGTTAGTACTGAAAGTCTTGTTTTGTACAGAATTAAATCGAATTGCCTGTAATGTGTAACTTTACTAATGTCAATCCAAACAAGCAGCAGAAAGTAGCCAAAATACTTAACTTCAAAATTTAAAGTTAGTGATCCATTTCAGTGCCAGCCAGAGTTAGACTTTCAGGCCTTGAGGGCATTTAGAATACACAGAGATCTGGTGAGTTTTTCTCATTAAATGTAGTCATACATGTCATCTTTTTCATAAAAAATTTGTTTGCCTCAAAGTGGTTTTGCAGCCTTGGTTCTTCAGTCATTTCAGATGAAAGGATGTTCATGGGATTCACTGCAAAATTTCAGGCATCTTTGTCCTTTCTTCCCTGCTAGTATCTTCAGAGTTTTAGCAAATGAATTGTTGTTTGAATTTGTGAGTAGCAGTGGAAAATAATCCTATCTTCATCAATACTTTTGCTATGCTTTTCCAGTACTTGCTGGCAGTACCAATCCCCTTACCTTTACTTGGGTAATAAGCAATGCGGCCCTTTCACAAATGTGTTAAAAATTGGCACACTCTCCTATGTCTGTTTTTTTCCTAAGGGAGGAGGATAAGGTAGTATAAGAAATGGGTGAAGTTAGGGAGAGGTGGACGTAAAAGTCAAACTCTAAGTTGAGGGCTCAGTCTTACCAACATAGTTCTTGTTCATGTGTCTTCTGTTAACAATGAAACTGACTGCCGCCTTTGAGAATTGGAGGTAAGGGCAGAAGAGTACAATGTATAAATCTAATAGATTTTTAGAAACACATGTTTACATGTGCGTAGATAACTAAAACTCAAGTTTTTCTGAGTGCTAAAAGGTATAAACTGCAAAAGGTTTAAAAAAGGAATTTTCATGGGAGTTTTTTTCCTCAGTAGATTTATACATCAAATACTTCACACCTTTAAGAACCACTGCTATTATCTTTTCCTGTATCTAGTTCCCATGTTACAGGTACCTTAAGAACTTGTTGGATTAGGTAGAATTGTCTTCAACAGTCATCATTACTCCTTGTTTTTTATACTGACACTTGAGAAGCAGCTGCCTCACTCGTTACCGTAGTAGTAGCTGGGGAGCAGTCTGTTATTTGCCCTTCACTTCTTGGGTGGGAATGGAACTCTTAATGCCTTGTCTTCCGGTAGTGCATACTGTGATGGAGTCACTCTCTGAATTTAAAGGAGATCTTTAGGGAGAAGTAAAATACCAAAAATAGGGAGTCAAATATATGGTCTAAATATGTACTTTTTAGTGGAAATTGTGAATTTGCCTATAAATGTTTCCAACTTTTGTAGCTGCAACATAGAAGTGCGTTCTTTGGAGGCACTCCAGAATGAGGTAGGTTAATGATTTTCTTGGGGTATCCAGAAAGAGGAGCGTCACAGAAAAACCTATTTGTGAAATTAAAAGCAATCAGAAAACATGATTAAGTAGAAGGCATGTAGAAGAGAGTACGATGTCCACACCTTCCTAGGCTGACTGCAGTGCTTCACCTTTTCTGTATATGGTTTTCTGGGTTTTTTTCAGGCTTATGGAAGTTAGTTAAAATTTATTTTCTCACCACTGCATTTTGCTTCTGCAACTGTGGCAGGATGGGAAGAGAACAGGGGAAACTTTCTGTCTTCATTCCAGTGTTAAACAGTGCTGTTTACTGAAACACTGCTCATTATGCTCTGCGATGGGCACAGATAGCAACGAAGCTCCTGTGCTGTAAGCAGAAGGAATAATTTCTTTGAAGAAACATAAAAAGAATCTCATACAAACAGTTCTTTATTAATTTTTATAACTGTCTATTCCATTTTCTTCATAGAGTAAATAATTATACTGTCTTTGTTGAACTTGAGGTACTGAGAAGGACTGGCAGGAATTTTATTTCCTGTTATTCCCACTATTGCCTTCTCTCTCTTTTTTTGTCCTTTATTTATTTATTTTGAGCTTCAAAAAAGCATATCTGCAAAAACTTCTTAAACTTTCTTTTTTTTTATAAGACATGCTCAAACATTTTTATGTGAGTTGTGTATTTTTCACCTCTGCAAGTTAAGTGAATAGATTACATTGTAAACTCCAATATTACGTTCCTGTTTAAATTGCATGAAACACATTCTAAGAAGGGGGTTGAGCAGGTAGGTGGAAGAGATGTGGAGTAGTCAGCCTGTGAGTGTCTTATGTTGATTCTCTGTGCAGCCTCTGAAAAGCCTAGCTATAAACTGGTGTATTTTGACCTAGATCTGATCTCGCTCCTCTCCTGTGATAAAACTTTATTGTCTTCATTAAAAGTGTTGTAGGCTAGAAGTCCACTGTAGCTAATTCCTGATTTGTAAAATGTGGTATTTTCAATTCCTTTTGCTTAAGTATTGCTGCAGGGCATTTTTTTTTTAAAGCAGATTTGATAATAACATTCTCTAAAGGAACATTTTTAGAGTTACCATAATATTTGGGATATTTGTTTTCTTGCTGAGTGTCCTCTGTATACATGAAACAAATAAATTTAATCAGTCTTGATTATTTTTTTTCCCCTCTATGGTATCAAATCACTTTTTTGATCTTCACTTGCAGTAAGCCTAGTTTTTCCATTTCTTACATTTGTAGAGGTGTTTCTTCTGTTGTTTTTTTTTTTTTCCTCTTTTGCCTATTTAGACAGAGTATTAATTGTTTTTCCTTGAAAATATAGCTATGTTGTGTGTCCTGACAAAATAGTCCCAATTTCAACATCAAATTCAGTTGAATCGTGGACATTTCTAAAGCAGTCCTGAAACTGAAGTTGTGTATAACATCTGCCTTGTACAGGTTGGAATTTATATTTACAAATATACAATTGAGTTCTATAATTTTAAGCATTTCATTGCAAGCCTGAGTGTAGTTACATGCTTTTAAAATCTGTTTGACTGGTCTTGGATGCTGAAGGATGTTTCTTAATAGACTGAAGAGCTGAAAGTAAAGGACATTTAATAGCTCATTTACAGGAAGACTTAAATGTGCAGGGAACAGGCTGTCCGCCACACGCTGAAAGATGAGTTGGCATGGAATATGGTCATCCTGGCTGAATAGAGAGATTTGGTTGCAGCTTAAGGAAAAAAGGAGGGTTTATGGTCATTGGAAGAAGAGGCAGGACACTGAGTAGTACTAGAAATGAGGCTGTGCAGGGAAAAAGATTAGAAAGACAAACCTTTGCTGAAAATTCATTTGGCTTCAGTTGTTAAAGAGGACAGGAAATGCTTGTACAAATGTATTAGCAACAAAAGAGGACTAAGGGAGAATCTCTGTCCATTGTTGGATGCAGCGGGGAACAGAGTGGTCAAGGATGAGGAAAAAAGTTGATGTACTCAATACCTTCTTTGCTCAGATTTTAGTAGTAAGACCAGTTGTTCACTGGATACCCAGCCCATCTGAGCTGGAAGATAGGGATGGAAGCAGAATGAAGCCCCCATAGTCCAGGAGAAGCTCATAAGTCACCTGCTGTACACAGAAATCTGAGATGCATGGCACACACCCAAGGGTACTGAGGGAGTTGGCAGAAGTGCTCACCAAGCCACTTTCCACCATTCCATCATTGCTGGTAAACCTCAGTCCTGGCTAATCAAGGAGGTTGCAGCTGAGTGACACCCATCTACAAGAGGGACTGGAAGGAGGACCTGGGGAACTACAAACCTGTCAATCTGACCTCAGTGCCAGGGAAGTCATGCAGCAGATATCATCTTGAGTGCAGGACAACCTAGTCAGCCTGGGTCCACGAAGGGTCATCTCTTTCTGTGACAAGGTTACCTGCATAGTGGATGAGGGAAATGATGTTTTAACATGTTATTTACTTGGACTTTTATAAAGCTCTTGACACTGTTTCCACAGTATCCCTGGAGAAACTGGTTGCTCATAGCTTGAATGGGTGGACACTTCTCTGGGTTAAAAAGTGGATGAACTGCTATACCTTAAGAATGGTGGTGAATGGAGTTAAATCCTCATGATGGCTGGTCACTAGTAGTGTTTCTCAGGGCTCAGTACTGGGGCTTGTTCTCTTTAATGTTTTTTGTCAATGATCTGAATGAGGGGGTTGAGTACACCTCAATAAGTTTGCAGATGACACTTAAATTGGGTAGGAGTGTTGATCTGATTGAATATTGGAAGGCTCTGGAGAGCGGTCTGGACAGGCTGGATTGATGGGCTGTGGTCAGATTAACAAGACCAAGTCACAACAACCCCATGCAATGCTACAGGCTTGGGGCAGAGTGGCTGGAAAGCTGCCTGGCAGAAAAGGATCCAGGGGTGTTGGTTGACAGCCATTTGAACCTGAGCCAGCAGCGTGCTCAGGTGCCCAAGAAGGCAAATGACATTCTGGCCTGTGTCAGGAACAGTGTGACCAACAGAAGTAGGGAAGTAATTGTGCCCCTGTGCTTGGCTCCTGTGAGGGTGCACCTCGAGTCCTCATTACAAGAAGGACATTTAGGTACAGGAGCAGAAAGAGCAATGAGGCTGGTGAAGGGTCTGGAGAACAAGTGTTATGAGAGGCAGCTGAGGGTACTGTTGAAGGCTCAGGGATAGGCTGTGCCAATGTGCCAGAAGATGAGCCGCCGGGGCAGACGGCCAGCCTGGATGGTTAATGAACTTTTAATAGAGCTAAGGGAAAAAAAGAGAGTGTATCACCTTTGTAAGAGAGGGGAGGCAACCCACAGAATGTTTAAGGATGTTACCAAATCATGTAGGAAGAAAATTAGGGAGGCAAAAGGACATTTGGAGCTTAAACTGGCCTCTACTATGAAGGACAACAAGAAGTACTTCTATAAATACATTAATAGTAAGAGGAAGGGAAAGGACAACCTCCACTCCTTGGTTGACATGGAGGGAAATGTTGTATCAAGGGATGAGGAAAAGGCAGAGATACTTAACACCTTCTTTGCCTCAATATTTACTAGATGGACAGAACGTCTTCTTGACAGCTGGCCTGCAGAGCTGGCAGAAGGAGCCAGGGAGCTGCACAGTTTCCCTATGTTCCATGAGGAGGTGGTTGGAACTCTCCTCAGCAGCTTGGATCACCGCAAGTCAATGGGACTGGATGGGATTCATCCTAGGGTGCTGAGAGAGCTGGCAGATGAGCTGGCCAAGCCACTCTCCATCATTTTCCAGCAGTCCTGGCTCACTGGCGAGGTCCCAGAGGACTGGAAGCTGGCCAACGTTGTGCCCGGGCCGGTTGGATGAGCCAGGGAATTATAGGCCTGTCAGCCTGACCTCAGTGCCAGGCAAGATCATGGAACAGGTCATCCTGAGTGCAATCACACAGCAATTAGAGGATGGCCAAGGGATCAGGCCTAGCCAGCATGGATTTAGGAAGGGCAGGTCCTGCCTGACCAACCTGATCTCCTTCTATGATCAGGTGACCCGCCTGGTGGATGTGGGGAGGCCTGTTGATGTAGTCTACCTGGACCTCAGCAAGGCCTTTGACACTGTACCCCATAGCAAACTGCTGGCCAAGCTGTCAGCCCGTGGCTTGGACGGCAGCACTCTGAGCTGGGTTAGGAACCGGCTGGATGGCCAAGCCCAGAGAGTGTGGTGAATGGTGTCACATCCAGCTGGCGGCCAGTCACTAGTGGTGTGCCCCAAGGATCAGTGCTGGGCCCTGTGCTCTTTAACATCTTTATTGATGATCTGGATGAGGGCATTGAGTCCATCATCAGTAAATTTGCTGACGACACCAAGCTGGGGGCAAGAGTTGATCTGCTGGAGGGTAGAGATGCTCTGCAGAGGGACCTTGACAGGCTGGACAGCTGGGCAGAATCCAACGGCATGAGATTTAACACATCCAAGTGCTGGGTTCTGCACATTGGCCACAACAACCCCATGCAGTGCTACAGGCTAGGGTGGGAGTGGCTGAAGAGCGGCCAGGCAGAGAGGGACCTGGGGGTACTGGTCGATGGTAGGCTGAACATGAGCCTGCAGTGTGCCCAGGCAGCCAAGAGGGCCAATGGCATCCTGGCCTGGATCAGGAACAATGTGGCCAGCAGGAGCAGGGAGGTCATTCTGCCCCTGTACACGGCACTGGTTAGGCCACACCTCGAGTACTGTGTCCAGTTCTGGGCCCCTCAGTTTAGGAAGGATGTTGACTTGCTGGAACGAGTCCAGACAAGGGCAACGAAGTTGGTGAGGGGTTTGGAAAACAAGCCCTATGAGGAAAGACTGAGGGAGCTGGGGCTGCTTAGCCTGGAGAGGAGGAGACTCAGGGGTGACCTTATCACTCTCTACAACTACCTGAAGGGAGGTTGTAGCCAGGCGGATGATGGTCTCTTCTCCCAGGCACCCAGTACCAGAACAAGAGGACACAGTCTCAGGCTGCGCCAGGGGAGGTTGAGGTTGGATGTTAGGAAGAAGTTCTATACAGAAAGAGTCTATGCGACTATTGCAAACTACTTAGGTATTTTATGTGACAAGCATCTCATCATGCCTGCTCAAAGCAGTAGCCCGGGCTGCTTCTTTTGTGTTCAGTTTCCATTTGTGTTCTTATGATTCTCTCCTCTTTTCTGCTTTTCCTTTGTCAGATCTTTAAATGCATTGTTTTGTAAATTTCAGTACAAAATGGTACTGTCATGGAGAAGTAATCCTCTCCATGATTATGAGCTTCCAACCAAGCTGCTTTGTAGGTTAATAGCATGTTTTTGAATTTAAAAGCAATTTGATTACTCTGTATTGTCTTTGCAGAGTCACTAGGCTTACTTTCCTGTTACTTTTTTGTCAGAGTGCAAGTTAATTGCCAAATCTGGCTTCCTGGAGAAGTAGTATGTATATTCTTGAAAGAGTACAAAGTGAGTATCTCCTGTGTTGCTAACATCTGTCCTGCTTGAGGCAATAAATATACAGTACATGCTGTCAAACAGTGTCAATGCTGTGCATTTGGCATTGAACAGGTGTCTGTAACAATGCTGTGACACCCTCTCCAGTCATGCTTCAGGTGAAAGAGGGTAGGTCATCACCTCAATTACATGCAAGGGTGGCAATTTTCACTCCTCTTGTTTCCTGTTGTTTACAAATGACAGAAGTCTGGTATCTGGATCTGTGTGTCATCTAAATTTGTGCAAGTTGGCTTTGTGTGGATGTTTAGCAAACTTTAAAAGCTACTGTGACAAGTGACCTTTTCCACTGGTTAAAATACATGAAATATGACCTCTTTCACAGGAAAACCAAAACCCACAACATGGCCTACAGCCCTTAAACACATCTTGTTCAGTATGATGGCATAAAATCACTATTAATGAAATAACAAATACACATTTCTAGGAATGCACATGTGCTGGCAAGGCAGTGATGCAAACAGATTTCAAGGGGGAAAGGAAAATTCCTTCCTTTTTTTTTTCTGTATTGAGACATATCCTCATACTAAGAATACATTTTGAAGTCTTACAATAATAAAAGGGCAATACAAAACCAAAAATAGAGCCTAAGCTAAGGAAAATGCTTATCTAGTTTGAAATTTGTATGTAAGGAAAATGTGCATCTTTTTCTGACCTCTTGAGCAACATTTTTGTGCTTGCATGTATGCAGTCAGAGTAACTAAGATGTCCAGCCAGACAATGAGATAGAACCACACTAGTGGTTCTAATGCAAGAGAAAATTGCACTGTGATGCTTGCTTGGTGACTTTGTAGCTGTCTCAGTGTTAAGGGGATGACAATTTCTACTGTGCATGTAATCAAGTATTATATAGGGTTGTATTAATGCTACCTTTTTTTAGGAAAATTGGGATTAGGCACTGAGTTTTTCAGTCATGCCTGATTGGTGGCTCTTTATATTGCTTGTGATGTGTGGAGGCAGGCAACAGAGTTTTAGAGAAAATGCTTGATTATTTCTCTGTCCACATTGGAAAAGTGGACAGAAACAAGAAGCTGTGAGGCACTTATGCTTGAGAATGTCACAGAATCACAAAAGCAGCCAGGTTGGAAGAGACCTTCAAGATCATCAAGTCCAACTGATCACCCAACCCTATCTAATCAACTAGACCATGGCACTAAGTGCCTCATCCAGTCTTTTCTTAGGCACCTCCAGGCATGTTTACACCACCACCTCCCTGGGCAGTCCATTCCAATGGGCAATATCTCTGTGAATAATTTTTTCCTAAGATCAAGCCTAAACTTCCCCTTGCTCAGCTTGAGACTGTGTTGTCTCAATCTGTTGCTGGTTGCTTGGGAGAAGAGACCAATGTCATGTTACAAAATTGGAATTTGACAGCAAAGCAAGTTGCCATGGGCCACATTTGTAGGCAGCTCTGGTCAGTGTCTGTTTCTTTGATTAGGTACTTCAGCCCTTGTCTTCATGAGGTGGAGAAACAGATTAACCATTGGGGAAGGTCTCTTTAGAAAGGCTTATGGTGATAGGAAAAGGGGGAATGGTTTTAAACTGGAGGAGGGTAGATTTAGGTTGGACATAAGGAGGAAGTTCTTTACAATGAGAGTACTAAAATAATGGAACAGGTTGCCCAGGGATGTGGTTGAGGCCCCATGCCTGGAGACATTCAAGGTCAAACTTGATGAGTGCTGAGCAACCTGATCTACGTAGAGATGTCCCTGCTCATCGCAGGGCAGGGTGGTTGACATGATGACCTTTGAGGATCCCTTCCTCCAACCTAGTGCATTCTGTGATTTCAAGGTTCAAATAGTGCCTACAAATACTCAAAATAGTAAGAATACTCAGAAGGAGAAGGTTCATCTGAAGATGCTATGTAGGGGAAGGAAGGTATCTATAGATCCAGGAAATACCTTGTGAAAGCAGAGAAACAGAATTCCTGTGCTATTTCTTCTTTGTTTCTTCACTTTGAGTCTTCACATTCACATTTCTCCTTCTTTTTTGCCATCCCATCTTCATAGGAAGAAGCACATTGTAATCCTATCAGAGAAATGCTACAGATTCCTAAATGTCTTAGAAATTCCTCAAATAGCAGAGTTGCCATTGAAGTGGGACAGAATTCCTGGGGTTGATGCTGTGTCTAAGAATATCTAATACAGGCTTCCAAGTGCTGCCATCATATAGCTAGTTGGTTTTTTTTTAAATTGTTCCTTCTGTTTCATTTTGAACAATAGTTGACTGAATAATATATCATTATAGTTCTTTATTAGATTGATATCCTTTGTTCTTCAGTCCTTAAAGCCCTTCTTGTGCTGCAGGATATCTCCTGCTCTTGAAGGGATAGGATGGAATGAAACAAATTGAATAAAGATGTTTAGGCAGTGTTTGGACAACTTCAGTTCCTGAATGGGAATGTATTTCTATCTGTATTTTTGGAGGCTAACATTTAGCAAGTTCTTGAGTGAACATTTTAGTTCCTCTTTCTAATTTTGTATCACATTGAGTGAAAATGAAAGTCTTCCTGGTAAGGACCAAGATGGTTTGAAGATAATATGAATAAGATCAAGAATAGCCAGTTTTTAATACTGAAATTTGTACTATTTAATTTCTTTCCAAATATAGATGTAGTTGAGACAATATACAGGAGGAAACATTTAATGCTAGTCTTTTTCAGGAGAGCTGCTTTGCTGCATCAGCAAGGAGCTTCTCTGTTGGAGTGTACTGATTTGCCAAGGGTACTGTAGCCAGACATACACAGGTATACTTACACAGGTACGCGTACAAAATGGTGTTTGACAATAGTGTAAAACAATAGAAGTCTATGGAACAGAATGTGTGGAGGTGGAGAGAGTAGGACAACAGAGGAGCAAGGAAGCTTGTCAATTGAGAGGTGACTGACTGAAGCTGAGTTGAATCTGCAGAGAATTTTGGTGGTGGTTTTTTTTATGTGGTAAAGCTGAGGATAATTAACATGCAGGGAAGTGTTGGCACTGTGAGAAGTGTTGTGCCACATGCTTTGTTCTCAACCTGATATCTCAAAAGTTTTCTGAAAGGCTCTTGAAAATTCAAGTGTAACATGATTTGAATTTCTTTCTTTCTTTTTTTCACTTAGTGGAGTTGCTTTAAAATTTGCATTACCATTTCAAACCGCATTCATATGCTTCTGTGGCCTTGAGGCAGCCACAAAGCTTGGAGCCATCCTTGACTTGATTGAGGCCTGTGATGCCTGTCTAGGACAGAATCATTATGCTTTCTTTACTGCTTTTTGAAGAGAAGACCTTAACACATCTTTAACTTGAATGGATGTGATACAAGGGTGATCCACAGGCAAACAACATATCTTTCAAAGCTATGTGGAAATAGTAAGGCAGAAAAAGGGTATAACAACAGCAGCACGCACAAACCACCTCAAACCCAATAAAAGGCATCTAGTATCTCTCTCCTTTATGGACAGACAAAACATATTTGTTAGTCCTGAGCATGAGAGGTGTAGTGCTGTAAGTTATGCACCACAGCAAGACAGTAGGTTGTCAATAGTTGTTCTAAACCCTTTCTTTCCTTCTTTGCAATAAAATAGTTTGTTTTCAAAACATTCCAAGCTGATACTGTTGAATTTGTTGAAGCAACTTGAACGTTTTCGTTAGTGTGGCTATTTTTAAGATGCTTAAAACTTGCAGACTTGAGAGACTATTGGCTTTTTATAGCAATGTGGCTTCAGAGAAAGATTAAAAAAAAAAGGAAAAATCAGCATTCTCTTTCTTCCATATTTTCTGAAGCACTTCAGTAATGTATTTTCAGCATTAGCTTCTTATTGTTTTCTTCTGTAGTTACATTAAAAAAAAAAATTGTGAGCCAAACATAAGTCAGTCTATGAAACTGCAAAAGGAGCTTAGAAGCTCAAAAGCAAAATACTTTATTATATAGAAGTGCATACTTCCCATTGTCAGGGTTATGTGGAACTGGCATTGTGCATGTACAACATGTACATGTTAATATTTTCATTTTACCTTGGAGCTTGAGAAAATCGAATTATTCTTTGGCTTTGTGATAATAATGTTTTACAAAGGTCTAAGTTATATGGAATTGCCATTTCTTTATCATTTGCATATAATTCTTACACTTCCATTAAAATCCTCTTTGTGAATTGTTCTTTGTATTTTTTTTCAGTTAAAGAATGATAACTTCTGTACTGATTATAAAAGTGTAGAAGGATTTGGAATACACCAAGAAGAAAGCCTTTGGGCTAGAGAAGTGTCTTTTAGTTTGTCCCACAAAATCTCTTTCAAGTTTAATTGACTTAAACTGTGCAAAAATTACCATTTCATTTTGGCTGATTGTTTTTCACAGAAGTCCTGGATTTTTGCCTGAGCACTAATTGATTATGAGTGTTCTGATTTACGGTCAGGCTTTGCTGTCATTAAAACACCAAGCAGAATAATATCCTTGGGCTCTGTTGTGCACACGGTCCAGGTGCTGAAATAATGCACCTGGGAGAATAAGAGTGCTTGGTTGGACTTCCTTCTAGTCTTGAATCTAATACAGGGACTCAGCTGTGTATTCTCTGTTTTCTGAAGGTAGCCTATAGACTAATGTAGTAGAAGGAGACTAATCTGCCCCTAGGTACATGAGTGCTCCACAGAAAATCTTAAAGAACCCTGACATTTTCAGAGTGTAAGATAGAATACACTCATGTATCACAGTATCACCAAGGTTGCAAGAGACCTCAAAGATCATCAAGTCCGACCTGTCACCACAGACCTCATGACTAGACCATGGCACCAAGTGCCACATCCAATCCCCTCTTTAACACCTCCAGGGATGGTGACTCCACCACCTCTCTGTGCAGCACATTCCAATGACGAACAACTCTCTCAGGGAAGAACTTTTCTCCTCACTTTGAGCCTAAACTTCCCCTGGTGCAGCTTGATACTGTGTCCTCTTGTTCTGGTGCTGGTTGCCTGGGAGAAGAGACCAACCCCTTCCTGGCTACAACCACCTTTCAGGTAGTTGTAGGGAGCAATGAGGTCTCTCCTGAGCCTCCTCTTCTCCAGGCTAAACAATCCCGGTTCCCTCAGCCTCTCCTCATAGGGCTTGTGTTCAAGGCCTCTCCCCAGCCTTGTTGCCCTTCTCTGGACATGTTCAAGTGTCTCAATGTCCTTCTTAAACTGAGTGGCCCAGAACTGGACACACTACTCAAGGTTTGGCCTAACCAATGCAGAGTCCAGGGGCACAATGACTTCCCTGCTCCTGCTGGCCACACTATTCCTAATGCAGGTCAGGATGCCATTGGCCTTCTTGGCCACCTGGGCACACTGCTGGCCCATGTTTAGGCAGCTGTCAATCAGAACCCCCATGTCTTTCTCTGTTGGCAGCTCTCCAGCCACTCCAACCCCAGCCTGTAGCTCTGCATGGGGTTGCTGTGGCCTAAGTGCAGCTCCTGGCACTTGGATTTGTTGAATGCCATCATATTGGACTCTGCCCATCTGTCCAATCTGTACTAACAGAAAGATGAAAGAGGTGACCAAGATATTTTTTTTTCTCTGAGATTTTTGTTGTGTTTTTTTTGTAATAAAGTGAAGGACTTCAAGTTTGTGAGCAACAGAAACCTTTGTTTCCTCTGTTACCTCTTTATCCTCTGAAACAAGTCTGTTACTCTGTTGTTGGACTGCTTGGAGCCTGGAGACCAATTTGGAAAGGGATAGGAAATCCTTGAGCAAGAAGCTTATGCTTGCAATAGGCATTATGGGGAATAGCACTGCATAAGACTGAAATTCCTTGGTTGTTCTAAGTATGTTGGAGATGTTTTCGTGTTGAACTTACTGATAGAGACTTTAAACCTTAATGCTCCTTAACTCTGCATGGCATTTTTTGCGAGTAGGTACCCATGTCAACAGCTGTCAAGTGTCCTTCAATTAAAAACAAAAGCAGTAAGATAAACTGACTGCAGAGATGAACCTTAGAAATAAAAGCTGCTCGCTGTTGTGAAGTGTATTTGTTCTCCATCTAATTATATGAAAACCCTAAGCGTGTATTTTCTTCAAAGACTGGTGAATGTTAGTAAAGCTACACTGCAAAGTGGATCCCTGAAATATATTATAAAATGCAACAAAACAATGTCCTTGTGTTCTCTAGTAATCATGAATTCTTAAGTTACTGTGTGCGCTATAGGGAAATTGCACTGGCGTGGATGGAGGTCTTTGTTAGCATGAGGAAGCTAGCATGGCTCATGTAGCAAATGCAATACAACATTAAAATGTGCCCTGGTTTTAAATGTGGTCTTCTATGGTCTTCTATGTCATAGCTGCTGGACTCATACTTTCCAAATGGCAGGAGTTAGTTGACATCTTAAAACTATTATTTTTCTTTACAGATGTAGTTTTCGTTTCTACATGTGCTTTTAATATTGCTCCTACTGCAAAGATAAAGAAGCTTTCTGGAAAACTTGCCAAACCTACTGTTTTCAGAAATAGGAAGGAAAAAATACTTGCAAGGAAATTATACAAGATAATGCATATACATTTCCTGTTAATGAAATCAGGGAGATGGACAAAGATTTCAATAATCCATACCAATTTAGGAAGCAGGAAAGTGCTAAGCATTTATTTATGTATGTATTTATTTGGTACTGGTATCTCTACATGTTTATCTGAAGTGCTGTTTGATTAGATTCTTTTTCTGTTATTAGTAGTGTCATACATAAACTCAACCTGAAAATAATGTATTTTTTACTCTAAGCAATTCACAGTTCTAGAGGAGCTTTACGTGCAATATTTGCATATGAAGTTTTTGCAGGTGGCAAATTTACTTCTTGTTACTGTGGCTGTTTCAAAGTAATTTTTCTCTTACGTTCAAACATAAACCAAAGAACACAGTAAGAAGTTGATAGGTAGGTGAAGTACATGAAAACAAAGGTCCAGGTATGAAATAGCAATAATAAGAAAGTTACCTGCTTGTAATCAGCATGCATTGTGAATGAGAAATAGGGCGAGAAGAATGGAAATGATGAGATGTCAGTATGGAATACATTTAGAGGATACATTGTGCACATTAATATTAAGATTGACAAAATAGTTTTGGTTAAAGCATCAAGACTAACATGGAATGTATGAAATTGACTAAGGCAGGAAATGAATGGCTGAGAATAAACCCCTCTTTGAACTGCAGGAATTAGCCTACTACTTTGTTTTCTTGGCTGATAATTGATGTGTAGCTGCGTAAGGAAATCATAGATACAAAGAATGTTGCCTGTAACATACAGTGATACCAAAAGTAAAAAATTATAAAGTTACAAAGAAAAGATAAAAAGGAATACCCAGATGAAAGCAACCACAACTGAAACTCAGAGATTCTTTTCTAAGTTGATAATGATTATTACCAAAAGGATTTCAATGTATTCAATTAGTATTTCAAATAAGATTTTCAAGTTGGGAGGGGAGAAAATACAAAACATCACTGAACAGAACTGAATTAATTTTGAAAGAAACATTTTATGTGGTTCTGTAGCTGGAAAAATTAGAAGATGCTGACATTTTCGTGCAAGTGCTCTCCTCAAATAAGATGTCGTAATTGAACATTTCTAGGCATAGTATATGTTGAAAATTCTCTTTAAAGTAAAATACTTCTTCTTCCAAATTTACTCCTATTTGAGCAGGGAGGATGGGGATGGTTGAGACAGTTGACCTCTTGAGGCCCATTTCAAGCTAAATTATTCTGCAGTTATGGAGAGATTTCAACTCTGAAGGTGTGACTAGAATCTTTTTAAGAGTCCTTAAAGAAGCTGCTGAATAGAATCATGACTAATTTGGTATTAGGATAAACCTTTATTAGAATAAACCAAACCAGGTTGGAAGAGACCTTCAAGATCATCTCATCCAACCCATCAACCAATCCAACCCACCCAAACAGCTAACCCATGGCACTAAGCAACCCATCAAGTCTCCTCTTGAACACCTTCAATGACGGCGACTCCACCACCTCCCCGGACAGCCCATTCCATAGCGCAATCACTCTTTCTGTATAGAACTTCTTCCTAACATCCAACCTCAACCTCCCCTGGCGCAGCCTGAGACTGTGTCCCCTTGTTCTGGTACTGGGTGCCTGGGAGAAGAGACCATCATCCACCTGTCTACAACCTCCCTTCAGGTAGTTGTAGAGAGTGATAAGGTCACCCCTGAGTCTCCTCTTCTCCAGGCTGAGCAACCCCAGCTCCCTCAGCCTTTCCTCATAGGGCTTGTGTTCCAAACCCCTCACCAACCTTGTTGCTCTTTTCTGGACTCGTTCCAGCAAGTCAACATCCTTCCTAAACTGAGGGGCCCAGAACTGGACACAGTACTCGAGGTGCGGCCTAACTAGTGCAGTGTACAGGGGCAGAATGACCTTCCTGCTCCTGCTGGCCACACTGTTCCTGATGCAGGCCAGGATGCCATTGGCCCTCTTGGCTGCCTGGGCACACTGCAGGCTCATGTTCAGCCTACCATCGACCAGTACCCCCAGGTCCCTCTCTGCCTGGCCGCTCTCCAGCCACTCTGACCCCAGCCTGTAGCACTGCATGGGGTTGTTGTGGCCAATGTGCAGAACCCAGCACTTGGATGTGTTAAATCTCATGCCGTTGAATTCTGCCCAGCTGTCCAGCCTGTCGAGGTCCCTCTGCAGAGCATCTCTACCCTCCAGCAGATCAACTCTTGCCCCCAGCTTGGTGTCGTCAGCAAATTTACTGATGATGGACTCAATGCCCTCATCCAGATCATCAATAAAGATGTTAAAGAGCACAGGGCCCAGCACTGATCCTTGGGGCACACCACTAGTGACTGGCCGCCAGCTGGATGTGACACCATTCACCACCACTCTCTGGGCTCGGCCATCCAACCAATTCCTAACCCATCGCAGTGTGCTCCCGTCCAAGCCATGGGCTGACAGCTTGGCCAGCAGTTTGCTATGGGGTACAGTGTCAAAGGCCTTGCTGAGGTCCAGGTAGACTACATCAACAGGCCTCCCCACATCCACCAGGCGGGTCACCTGATCATAGAAGGAGATCAGGTTGGTCAGGCAGGACCTGCCCTTCCTAAATCCATGCTGGCTAGGCCTGATCCCTTGGCCATCCTCTAAGTGTTGTGTTATTGCACTCAGGATGACCTGTTCCATGATCTTGCCTGGTACTGAGGTCAGGCTGACAGGCCTATAATTCCCTGGCTCATCCAACCGGCCCTTCTTATGGATGGGCACCACGTTGGCCAGCTTCCAGTTCTCTGGGACCTCTCCAGTGAGCCAGGACTGCTGGAAAATTATGGAGAGTGGCTTGGCCAGGTCGTCTGCCAGCTCTCTCAGCACCCTAGGATGAATCCCATCTGGTCCCATGGACTTGTGGGGATCCAAGCTGCTAAGGAGAGTTCCAACCACCTCCTCATGGAACATAGGGAAACTGTGCAGCTCCCTGGCTCCTTCTGCCAGCTCTGCAGGCCAGCTGTCAGGAAGACGTTCTGTCCTTCTAGCAAAAATTGAGGCAAAGAAGGTGTTAAGTATCTCTGCCTTTTCCTCATCCTTTGTTACAATGTTCCCCTCCGTGTCCACCAAGGAGTGGAGGTTGTCCTTTCCCTTCCTCTTACTATTAATGTATTTATAGAAGGACTTCTTGTTGTCCTTCACAGTAGAGACCAGTTTAAGCTCCAAGTGTGCTTTTGCCTCCCTAAATTAATCTCCCTATTAATCTTCTTTGTTTTGTTTAAACCAGTAAGCAAGAGTGCCCAGGTTCTAGGAGAGAGGTCGAAGGTGGGGCTACCCCTTTAGAGAAGAAAAGCAACAGAAACATTAAATCTACAAATCAAAGGGTCTGTTTCCTACACAGGATTGAATTTAGCTTTTGTGAAAGGTTCCTAATTTGTTTTGGCCCTTTCTAAAAAATTCATGATTCTAGTCAGTTTGTCACATTTTCCATTCCGGGTATTGTGTTAAGATGTCTAAATGAATTTTCATTAGAAAATCTACTTAATGGGAGATGTACAAAAGCTCTACAGCATTGCAGATGAGCTCTTCAATGAAGCTGATTCTCATTAAAGTCACTCAGTCTCTTCCTGATAATGGAAAATAACAAGTTGCTCATAACCTGGCAGAGTTGGGACCTATGTCAAGGATTAAGATAGTTAGCATAACGTAGCATTATACTAATTATGTGAAACATGCACAGAAAGGAGCTGTTTGATGAGAATGAAAGCACTGAAATAAGGCCTAAAAATAAAAATAAGCACAATAAAGGACAAGAGAACAGTAGCTCTGTGCCTGGAGTGTAAATACCGTGGTATGCCATGTTAAATACGACCTTAATTTGCTGCAGTTTTTCTGAAACAAGTTGTGTTCTGCATTGAGAAAAGACATTATCATGATGGGTGACTTTTATGATTAATTTCCCCAAAAGAACTCTGTAACTAGTAGTGGTTGGTTTCTATCTGAATAAGGCATGCATTCATAAATTCCATGCAGACAGAATCTATTGTTATAGCCTACTTTTACCACAAAAGGAGAATGTTCCTTCAGACTATTGCTAAGTACGATTCTTTCTTTTACTCTAGCACTTTCATATTTCCTCATATCGTTGTATTAAGCCATTAACTGATATACCTTGTAATTTTGCAGTGCTTTTTTTAGATATTAATTTTAATACAGTGCTAATGCTCTGTAGAAAAAGCCGTGGAAGCTTTGGTTTGTGTGGCTTTGCCCGTCTTGTTCACAGGTAACAAGTGGCAATATTCTTTATTTTAATACACCGTCTGCTAAAGTTGCATGTTGCTTCTCCTTCAATGTGAGAAGCTGTGTGCTGGTTACACCTACACCCAAGCTGTTGTGTGACACAGAATGACCATAAACCTGTGGTCCGTTTCTGGCTCAACCCGGCTTTGCCAGAAAATCTGCAGGCAGCGGGCTGGTGTGCTAAGCTGTCATTAGGATGCACAGGCTCCAGTATTTTGAGATGTGCTACCCTGTGGCACCCAAGATAGTGCCTGTATGTTTGCAGTATCTCTGCAAACCAATCAGGTATAAGGGGTCTGTTGATGCAGTTTCCTTTTGAGTTACAAAGCACTTGCCTTCTTGCAGTCCACTGCAAATCCTAGCATGCGAGTAGTGAATGAGGATGGAGGATCTGGGCAGCTTGTTCTGAGGAAGCCTAGTAGTGAATGGCTCTTTTTCTATGATGCTGTCTTGTGTACATACAGGGTTTTCTTAAATGTATCAGAAGATGGAGGTTTGTAAAACCAAAATGTACAAGCTAATTATTAGCATTAATTCAAATTCAGTTTTCATAAGGTGTGAGGAACAGAAAGGTGGCTGTAAAATATCATATTGCTCTGTTTAATAAATTGAAAAAGTTTATAGAAAGCATGTTATAAAACATAACAGGTTAATTATTGTCAGGCTAAGCCTGGAGGCAGGGTTTTCTTGGGGTGCTTTTTCTTTTTTTTTTTTTTGTTTTTGTTTTTAACAGTGGTATTCCGTAGGTACTGCTCCAGTTTTACATGAAACTTGCATCCTAAGCTGCAGCGTTCACTGGTGATAAAAGTGTGTCATGCTTGTTACAGAACACAGCAGGAATAATAACACTGTTGCCTTTCTCACTTACTTCATATAAAATGATGCTTTCTTTAGAGGAAAGAAAATCACTCACTGAAGCATTCTACCATTTGCTTTTAATATGTGCCCCAGTCACCTTGGGATCTTGTCTAATTTATTGATTCAGTACTTCAATTAGACTTCTGAAAAGTTTTTGAAATGCAGAATTAACCATTTCTTTATCATAAAGAAGTACAGCTGTGCAGTGAAATAGAGATCTGTTGGGGTTTTTTTTCTCTGTCAGTGCCCTCAGATACCAGGCAAGTCTTTTGGTGTAATAAAGCAGTAGCAAGCAGTTGTGAATTATGAGTGGTGTCAAATTTGTCAATTAATATTGCCTTCTTTGATATGATTTCTATTTGTAAACTGCTAAAACCTTTACAACAACAACAAAGTGAATTCTGTAATCTGAAACAGACTAATGCACACGGAGGTGAAATATTAGCAAAAGTCATGGTGCACATTGATGCTAAGTTCAGGAATAGAACCCCAGCACTGTTTACAGTGAAGCAGGATTCCTGAGTTCTGGTTCTCATGGATGGAGGGAAACAAGGACATTTGTTATGTGTGTTGTAACAGCTGAAGCAATTGAACTGCTCTTATACTGCCAGGTACTCTAAAGTAATATGTAAGTGTATCTGAGACATGCCCAATACCTTGAAGTGAGAAATCCACACTTTTTAAAAATTGTCTTTAATTTTGTACTCTAATCATTGTGCAGATCTGAGCTTCATTACTGCCGTTTACTCCTTTATGTTTTAGTATTGGCAGTACAAATACGGCACACAGAACTGGTGGGTGGACGAATGAGTGGGGTTTGACAATTATGATGTTTATGCCATAGTTAAAACCAGTGTAAGTGAAACCTAGATTTGCATCTGAATATAGCTATGTTTTGTAAAATAAGGTTTTAAAGAACTAGAGAATCTGGAGAAGTGAGAGAAGCGATGGATAGGTGATGGAGCTGGACTAGTCCTGAAATGTTTGTGGTGTGGTGCATTTTTTTTTTTCTCAAATAGCTGTTTTCACAGTAGATATTTTTGCCAGCATCAGTGTGGCAAACATGTAGAAAATGTTTTAGAGCTTGTTGTGTAGGAGTTTTTGTGCCTTCTTACAGAAATGAACAACCAGGCATCATTTTTAGAGTAGATTTAACTAAGTACATAATATTACCTTTCAGATCTATGGATCCCAAACATATTCATTATTATTCAAATAGTTTATTCTATACACTCTCATCAGGTTATCAAGGCCACAGAAAATGTATCTCATGGAGAAATAGTCTGTATGTAATGGGAACATTTTTGCATTATTACTAGTCTTACATTCTTGGTTTGGTCATTTTCATGTTTGCCAAGGCCCTATGAGTGAATTCCACACTCAGCATATTCCAGAGATGTTCAGTTACCAATGTGATAAACCTTCTGTGTTTCTGTCTGTCTTTCTGTTTTAACCTCATCATCTGACAGGTTACTTGCCTGTTGAAAGCTTGTATATGATGAGTATTTTTCCTTTATTATTTTTTTTAATGAGCAAAAATCTAATTCATTCCTTGTGCTCCATCCACCCAACTGGTCTGATTTCTTAAATTACATCCACGATACAAACTTGGAAAAGTCATAAAAATTTCAAATGTCCTCCTTTGTTCTCCAGTGTCACTTTAAAGGATTGTCCTAATAGGATAAATGATAATAGGAAGCAGTTAAGAAATTACATGGTTAAGTCAAATTGTTGGAGGTTTTTTTATGTTCTTAGTGATGTATTTAGTTTAAAAGGTTCAATAGTATTTAAGAAACTTTTTTCTTTTCTTTTTTTAATTCAGATATCCTGAATAACCTGAATTCTGCATTTTTTAACACTGGTTTTAATGATGGATATTTATATTAATTTCCAGAACACCTTTTGTCCCTTTTTCAGAAACCAGAGAAATAACCCTTCCTCAGTGCAAAAGTTACTGTGAGCGTGATATAAAATCTGAATGCATTTGTAGAGGTGGTGTAATAACTCTGTTGAGGTCCTATTTGACTTTGTCCTGTCAGATACATTTTAATTTGTGCTTAGAGGGACTAAATGCTTGTTTCACAAATTGATTATTTGGTTTGGAAACAGGATATGTGGCTAAAAGAAAACTATGAATAACATGGCAGACAGATTCTGATTATTTCAGCTGAATTTTTTGAGTGTAAAACTAAGGCATTTTTAATAGACTTCCATTATCAAGGAACCATAAAATATGGAGAGAAGTCAGAGTAGAATTTGTGTGCACAGCGGAGATACCCAAACATAACTTTACTTCTTTCCAAAATCATGAGTAGTCCATTGAGCAGAATAATTGCATGCAGCACTGGTTTGAAAGAAAACAGTTGTCTCTTGTTTGCCCTTTCACTGTAGCCTCTTCTTTTCAGCTACAATTAGAGAATATGTTAAAATCAAGTGAAGTGCATTACTGGAGGATATATGCAGAGGCCTTTTTTTCATAATACAGCTTAATGGCAAAGACTGTGTTGAAGATTTTTAGCATGATGCTTTCAAAGGTAATGTTTTTGTTTTTTTCCAGTGTAGGAGCACCAGACTTTCTACACCTTGGGGTTTTGTTTTGTATCGGTGGTAATGTAAAAGGTTAAGGAACATTTTCACCTAAAACTGTATGTTTCTGATGAACTCCCTTGTTCCCACAGCAATTTTAGTAACCACACGCTGTTTTACTGGAAGAGTGACTTGAGGATATTGCTTGATCTCTCTCTACCTCCCATGGTAAACCTTCTGTTTGTTTTGTGAATTTAGTAGTCAGAGGTGCGTGATAAAACTTGCCATCTCTTACTTAATGACACTTCACAGCCAGTAAGAGTGCCAAACTGCTATACAACTTTCCTTTTTACTTCATTAAGCAACACCAAGGAACAGATCAGAACAATTATTTTCTACACTAATGCCTCATATTGACTGAAACATTTAAGTCTTAAAAATTGAGAAGTACCATAGAATAAAAGGCTTTAACAGAGGGAGGGACATCCTCACATCTCTGTATGGGTCTAAAGAGAGGAAAAAGTACAGAAAGACCCAGGATGCTCAAGAAAATTGAGCTTTTCCAAATGAGTAAGCCATGAGTTGGAGAGGGGGGAGAAAAGGTTAAACTTTGCTTATCAGGGTAGGTTCTATTACAAATACAATTCAGGTGTGTTTTTCAGCAAAGCTGCACTACAGGATAAAACTGGGGCAGAGTGTTTCTGTTTTCTCTAGTGGCAACAGTTAAACTGTAGTGACACTTACAATAATCTGTGTGCTGTTTTGCAGAGAACATTACTGTCTCAAAAGTCCTTTATTAACTGACTGGCCAACCTGCATCTTTGATGCTTTAGGAGTAAGGAAGCAGTAGTTTGATATGGCTCTTCACATACCAGAATGACATGCAATATAAATTGTTTTCTTGTGGTTATGGAGTTTGTGATTTCCCCTGTGTTTTCTGGTTTTCAAGAGCTGTAAATACAAAAAACAAAGATGTTTCCTCTTTGCCCCCCTGCCTTATCTCAAGGGGGAAAAAAAATTCCATTCACTTGTAATAGTGCTTTGGCAGTGGTATCTTATTAGTTAAAAGGCAAATAGACTCAATGCTTGAATTAGCTTAGCTTAATCTTTTATTTTTTTCAATAAGCAGTAGATCAGATCAAAAAGTTCAAGAAAAGGAGCTAAAGGGTGGATAAGGAAAGAGAAAATGTGTTCTTTGTGCAAACCATTGTATCCATGGAAAACAGTTGTGTGGCTTTGGAAGAAACCTCCAAGTCAGTATTCTCCACAGTGTGTGGTTGCAAATCTCTAGTACATATGTGGGTTCAAAAAGTGTGATTTTTCTATTGCAGGTGTTAACTTCAAAAAATTGACATTTTCTTGTCTGAAATTTCTTCCCTTTCTTTGGCTTCATGGGTCTTGACTGGAATGTCTGGACATTTCAACTTACTTTTCCAACACAATTTTGAAATCCTTAAAAAAACTCAAACTGAAATAGTTTAATTGAAAATGGTGAAATTTGCCTTTGCATAGCAAGCTGATCCATGATTCACTAAATAATCCATTTCCCCAGTTCTACATTGAATTAATCTCACAGGAAACAACTTAGAATTCCCCTCTATAGCTCTTCCTGGTTTCCTGTCAGGATCAACAGTGATCACTTCAGTGAGCAATTGGTTAATGTGTTTATTTGACTAGGCATAAATTCTGCATCAGCACTAATGAAATTGCAGAGAGGCTGATTGTATTTGCCTGCTGCAGCAAGAGAAAAGAGGATAATTTTTGTTGTGATGTTGAAGCGTATGTTGACAGGGTGCAAAACATTATTAGTGCTACCACGATAAAGACATTACTGATGCCAACATCTCGTTGGGGCAATTTCTGTAAAGCCGATGGATACATCTAGACCATGTGTGCTGACTGACCCAGTGGTAATTTGAGTAAATCATGCAGCACCCCATTGCTGCAGTGGGTACAGTGGAAGTGAACAGTAACAGTGCAGAGCTAAAGAGAGCAAAATTTTTAAAGAGAAGATGACCTATGGGTGTTGCGTTAAAATATGCAAACGTCACCTAGTATCTTGTGACTTGGTCCAATAATTTAGTTTTTTTAAGGCTGCTAAGTGTTCAGTCATGTTTCTTAAGAAAACATATTAAAAGAAAACCTAACCACAAAAGCAGAACCAAGCCCAGCTCCATATTTCTGGATTATTTTTATTTCCTTGGTTCAGGAAGTGAAAGAAAATGATCAGTTACTCCCACTTCTGCACCAGGGAAGAGGCTATTTAAACAAATATGTGGGGAGCCAGTAACAAGTGTTGGCAGTGCTTCTTTAAAAGACTTGCAGTGCAGTCTGCTAATTGACTTGAGATATCAGACTGAAAATGTTAAGCTTTTAAAATAGAACTTTCATTATCCCATTATCTTGCTTCTTAATTAAACTCTAAATCAGGGGTTATTTTAATTACCACTAGAGGTTTAAAAAGAAAGTATAAGCTGATACCCTGTTAACATTGCGGTGGTAGTCCACAGATCTGGTAGTGCCAAGGCCAAGTTGTAGAACCCCATTTATTATTGAACACCAGCTTTTTAGGTCATGAGACACTATAAATACTCTACTGCTTTCCTTCATCATAAACTTCAAATATATCAATTGTGCATGTTTTACAAGTGTCTTGACTTTAATTAATTGAGCCTATAGCAGGAAAGAATTGTAAGGTAAGAGGAACAAGTATACAAGCAGCTCCTTACAGTTACCAAAATTTACTGTGAGTACTAAAAATTGCTTTTGTATAAAATTGCAGGGTAAAATAATAATGAAGCAAAACTTTAAAATGAAGGCAAATAGTTTTGTTTTTTACATTCAGCTATGATTGACATTCTCCCTTATGACTTTTTTACAATGTCCTAGAAGCACTTCATTTTTACAAGATATAAATAAATTTTCTTTCAAAGTCTGCTGGAATGTTGGAGCATAGAAGTGCCTTTTTTTTTAAAAGAAAACAATTCCCTGAAGAATAGTAAAACATTGAGGACTCAGGTTACGTTTGCATCTTTTACCTCTTTTACCTCTTTGTTAGCTTATTTGGTAGCCCTGTTTGGTTTTGGATACACTCTCAAAAAGCATCATCATATGAGAGAATCTTGGAACACTTGCTCTAATTTGAAATACATGTGTGGAGCAAGTTTACCTTGCCATGCTTGTAACATACAGCCTGGTGTGAGCAGACTTCTCATAGAAATCAATGCAGCAGTTGCATTAAGTGCTCGTAGTGCTGCAGACTTCAGTATTTTTAACATGATTTTTTTCAGTTTTTTTTTTCTCCCAGACTTCTGTGAGAATCTTAGGTTTCCTCTCTTGCTGAACTGAGACCTACGTGCCTGTCCTTGTCCAAAAGCCTTCGCCATGGCTACCAGATAAAAATATGAGAACCTGTTTGCTTGTTTTCATGTTTGCTTTGAGTGCTGACATCTACATTGCTGTTACTGGATTGCTTACAAGGAGTAGTTCTTTGTCAGAAAATAGTGAATCTTTTGTTGTATGAAGAAAATGGTGGGTAAAAAAAAAAAAAAAGGATAAAATTTAGGTCAGGCTTTATTCCAGCTCTTAAAAAATTGAAGCTTTCAGATCAGAGATCCAGTTTGTGTGTTATCTCTGATTTGCTTCAAGAAAGAAAGAGGTTATTAGAATGTATTTATAAAGTATGTTAATAAATGTTTGATGATTTGAGCATTGTGATGTCTAATGCTTCACAGTCAATCACACATACTTACTGTAACATAGCTGGAGAGCTACTCCAACATTATTTTGTGCAGATCCAGTGCAGGTTACTTTTAATCTTTTTTTTTTCTTTTTTTTTTAAATTTACAATTTGAAGTGAATTGAAACATATTTTAAAGCACAGGTGAGCTACACATGAAATTCTGTTCCACTGAGTTGATGTCATCTTTTGAAAGATTATAATAAATATTTCTTTTAAGGTAGTATTGACAAAATAGCTCCCAATCTCTTCATTGAAAAATAAATAATAAATCACAGAATCAACCAAGTTGGAAAAGACCTCAGAGATCATCAAGTCCAACCTATTACCTAATACCTAACACCTCATGACAACTAAACTATGGCTTCAAGTGCCATGTCCAGTTGTTTTTTGAACACCTCCAGGGACAGTGACTCCACCCCCTCCCTGGGCAGCCCATCCAATGGCTATTTTCTGTGAAGAGCTTTCTCCTCACCTCGAGCCTAAACTTCCCCTGGTGCAGCTTAAGACTATGTCCTCTTGTTCTGGTGCTGAGAAGAGAGCCACCCCCACCTGTCTACACCCTCCTTTCAGGTAGTTGTAGAGAAGCCTCCTCTTCTGCAGGCTAAACAATCCCACCTCCCTCAGCCTCTCCTCAAAAGGGCTTGTGCTCAAGAACTCTCACCAGCCTCGTTGCCCTTCTCTGGACATGTTCAAGTGTCTCAATGGCCTCACTCAGTCTTAGCATCTTCTATAAAAGTGAAAACAAAGAGAGCTTAAAACCTGCCAATGTTTATATCAATGGAGGCATACATCACACATTCAGAAACAGAGTTTCTTCTACTTCCCTGTATTTTTCATTTCATTAGGTCTAAGGGACTTCCTAGGTACTCTAAGTTCAAACTGCACATGGGAAATACTGAACAATATATAGGGAAAACTACATGCACAATCTGTGCTTCAGAACAGCTAATCATTTGCAGATACAGGGGGCAGTTTTAGTCTGGAGAGCTGGTATTCATACTTGCACCTTTGCGCAGCAGAGAACTGTCTGCTGTGTCATTAATGCCTGTTCCAGCCAGGCATTTGTTCTCCTTTTTTTGAGGCATTACTGTCACTACTCTACAGGTGGTAAAGTGGTAGAAAATGAACTTCAGAGCCACTAAATATACAAAAGAGAAAATGGTGTATTTAAAATGCTCCTGTTTAAAATACATTCAACAGAATTAAAAGTTGGTTTCTAATCAAAGTGTAAGGCTTCAGTGCACAGAAAATAAAAGTGACTCCAGGAAGAAAGCAATATAGCTTTCACAGCTTCCAAAGCCACTTTCAGGCAGATTTATCAACACACCTTCTTATCTTAGTGTCCACCTTTCACAAATGTGTGCAGTTGTGGCCTACTTACTCCTTCCAATTACCTTAACAATTTTCTAAATGCCTGTAAGCATTGGCTGCTATGTGAAAAAGAAGAAATTGTCCAACAAAGTGCCCAGCTGAAATGTAGTTATAGGTTAATCAGCTTTTTCCTGTTGTAGAATCTTCTACAGTATTTCAGCTTAATTAGTTTCAGGTATCTGTTTAAAAGAACACGGCTATATTTCATGTCCATTGAAGCTTTCATATTGCTTTGAAGTTTTCACAGTAGATAAAGAGTGGGAAAAGACATGCTTCATGAAGTTTTGCAGCAAAAATAAAACACTTAAATGCTTATAGGTGCAATAATGACAGAAGAAATAGTTTTCTTTAATGGTTGTTTCAATTTCATGTGTGTTTTTTAGGATTATACATTTTACTTCCACAGTACTCTTATTAGCGGAGAGTAAATAAATCTTTTTCTGAAATACAGCAAGAATGTCCAAGGTTCAATGCAACATTGATACTTTAATTTTATACTGTTCTTATTGTTCCTCTTATTCCACCTCAGCATCCTATTGATTATTTATTGTTGGAATTTAATGCCATTCCATTATTTTTTGCAGGAAATACATCAACAGATTAAACATGCTTTTGGTTTTGGGCGGTGGGTGTGTGTTTATTTTCAGTTTGTTTGTTTGTTTTCCTATATAAAGAACAGCTTGGTGCTTCCAGTAAAATTTCACAGCTTCCAAGTTAAATTTCTTGTTAAGTCTAGGGAGGAAAGATCATTATGGTGTTTATGTTTTCAAAAGGAAGAATCCTAGAAGGGAAGCCTTTCTTAACAGCATCCAGAAAGCAGAGTGTATTGCATGTATTTGTTTTGTATTGTTATTTGTGTTACTTCATATACCTTTGTGCTGAGGTATTTGTTGTCAAACAGCTGTCACCTCCATCAAAGGTTATGATTTAGGGTTTCTGGTCTGGGTGCTGTTTGCAGCACACTGCTGATCTCTATTCTCTTCAACCTCAAAAGTGTCCCACAAATCTTTACATTATAGAGGTAGTCCTAGTCTGACATTGTAGAATGCATGATGCTGTCCAGTCAACTGCCTTGTTCCAATGAGGTTGCTTTACTTCCTGTGGTTAAAATTACACTCTGGAAGCTTCCCTTGGGTAGTGGTTTTTTATTCCTTGAGCCAATGCTGTTTTCAGCAGCTTTCCTGCTTCTGAGATGAGTTTTCTTACTTTTATTCCATCGTGAGAGGAAGGACTATTACAATGGAAGAGCAAGGATTAATGTAGGTTTTACTTCAGGCTAAGTATTGAACCATGATCTTCATAGTAACTTTAACACGGGTAGTCATTTTGGTCTTGCAGAAAAATGACATTGTGAATTTTTCCTGGTCATGTGGTGTACTGAAGTTGTTAAAAGAGTCCTTTGGGTAGATTAAAGGGATGGCACTTTGCTGTGCATTTCTACTGCTTGTAGCAAACTCTCATGTTAGCTGTGCCATTGCTTCATCTGAAAGTAAGCAGTGTGATTTGTTTAAGCTGAGTATTGAAGTGGTAAACATAAAGTGGTAGAGACCTAGAGGAAGTATAGGCCATAGGCAGCTTCTCATATTCCTGCTGGTGTGCTTCAAGCCTGGGCTGTCAAGAGAAAAAAAAATTACATCTAGAAAAGAACAAAAAAGGCAATCTGTTGGAAGGTTGTCATTTTGTGATGCAGATTTATATTTTTAGGGAACTAGTCCAAGATTTTGCTTTATATAGGCACTGGTATTTGCTGGATATTAGCATTTTGAACATGGTTAACTGATACTGCAGTCAGATAAGGCCATTCTGTAGTCTTGTTGCACAGGTCTCACCTTACTGAGAAACTGAGGCATATGAAAGAAACCACCAGAGGTGATGTCGGAGCTTACTCTTGATACTCTGCACATCCGTATTGTGATTTAAACCATTGTAAATGCCAGATTGGATTTACACAGGGCAGAGCACTCAGCTTGTGGTTTTAATCTTGCGGTTCTTCTTCACATGTAAATACTAATTTCTATTTTCCTTAATGTTTTGGTGGTTTTTTGTTTGTTTGTTTTTTCTTTTTTAAATACTGTGCCAGTAAAATAAACCCTTTTCTTGAACTGTTTCAAAACTGATGAACAACCCCTACGTTGGGAAGACAACTCACTGTGTTTTTGTAACTCTTAGACCAACAAAAAACATCTTCCCCAGGTTATCAGGTGGAGGAAAAATTACAATGAGACAGAAAGTCAGTGTTGTTATTGTTCTTTAAAGATAATTTTTAAGTGGCCATTTACATTTAATTTAAATTTAAATTGTAATTATGTCATCTTCATTTATTGTCACGAAATCCTTCATAATGTTAATTAGTGGATCAATTAAATTCAGTAATCATATAATTCTTGTTACATGAATGCTTTTTAGAGAACCAGTGAAAATATTGATGCCTCCTGAGGCTATGTATGCTTCCAAAGAAGACTAAATATGTTTAAGCACAGAATGCTATTTAGCCTGAAAGGACAATTCACACAGTGAAAGGTCATTGCCAAAGACACCTAATATGCCAGTTATAGGTGAAGGGCTGGATGCTTGCAGCGTTGAAAAGGAATCCAGCATGTATGCTGCTCATTCTAATTATAGTGTTACAGATGGCCATTACATAAGGAATGCCTCCATGTCAATATTGTCCATGCAGAGAGACTTTAAGTATACCTGATCCTGAAAGAGCATAAGCTTGCTGTTTCTCTCCAGGAGCATGGCTCACAAAGCAGCAAGGTGTACCTTCCCTCCTGAGTTACCTTCTCTTTCATACTAACTCAGTATTTACAGTTGATTTTCTCTCCTTCTTCACCATGGAACCCTTCTTACTCTTTGTTTTTACTGTATGTGTGCATCAGGATGAACTGCATATTAGATGGAGACAGTTACATTTTATTAAAAATAAATGTGATATATGCCCTGCCTAGAGTCTTTTCATTAGAATTCAGAGTGTGGTGTTGCAGCCTGAATTCAGGTGATGGGGTAAACCAGATAGGTTTAGGAGTAACATACAGAAGCCATAATTGCCCAAGAAAAACTTGTCTTCAAGTGCCTGTGAAAACTGACACTCAGTGTTCACTTACAGCAGTAATTAAAATCAATGTGTTAGCACAGTATCTGCAAGTGCAAGCTCTAGTGAATTGGAGAGAAAAGTACTTCCTAAGTGTTCATACTATCAATGCAACAGTGGTTGAAATTGGGGGAGCGGGAGGAAATATGCAAGTCAAGTTTAGGACTGATACAGGGTTATAAAATAATACATCTATCTAAATATGACTCTATAGTATCTAAATCTATCTATATAGCCAAATATATCTGTCGTGGTTTTGTACTTAACAAAAATGTTTGCATGTCCCTAGGCAGAGCTCATCACTTTTCCTGCCTGATGTAGACAATATCTAAAGAAGAGTCTTGCAGTTTTTATCAGTGGTCCATACAATTCACATTTTTAGCTAAGCATGCACTATGTTTAGATATGTCCAAATTCTGTTACTGTTGTCTTTCAAAATGCAATCTAGCTTGACCTCTGAATCTGCAGTCAGGTTGAGGTAGTGTAATCTTCCACCAGTGTCTCCACAATTTAATGATATATGAGTTTTTCTGCAGCTTACTGGGTAAGAATTGTGATGGATCTGACCACAAGGGATTTGGGATGTCCTTCACATCTGCTTTGCTGGATGCACATTCATAATCTAGCCAGACTAGTGTAAATAACTGTTGTGCTAGGTAGATACTCTGAGTCATCACTGAGGAAGGCAATTGCTACTCTGTTTCAGATTTCTGGTGGTGGATCGTTCATAGTATAATACTCTTCCTTAGGATAATGTGGAGATTTTGGGCATAGCAGGCAGTGTTTTGATAATCTGCTGACCCCATGTTTGAAAATAATAGCTGCTCTGCCAGGCTGCTAACTGCAGGTTCATTTAAGTATTACAGGCATAGTATATGGACTACATTGGAAAGATTTAAGTATGGGATATATTGCAAGAGCATCTATCAAGCTATTTGGTCTCTCTAATTGTTCAGATGCATGACCTTAGCTGAGTCTAATTGGAGGTAAAAAGTTACTAAGCAAATTGAAGGGGACTTGCACTTCACAAGTGTTACTAATTTTAAGCAACTGTATTTATATTCAAATTGGAACCTTATTATTAAAATACGTTAGCTTTTTAGTATTTAAATACTAAAAAGCTAATACTGGTGTGATGTTTGCTGTGTTGATATTTAATGACATGTTACATGATGTTACATGACAAAGTTAATGTTTTTCTTCAGAAATTAAAATCCTTTCATGAGTTGCCTGGGAGTTTGCTTACATCAGATAGAGTGGTTGGCTAGTTGATTTAGTTTGGTTTACAATGCAGCATGGAACAGATGTTAGTTTATTACCAGCTTTCTCTGGGATTACAATATAAGGATGGGGAGAAAAACCTAGAACTGGCAAACTGGTTAATTATGCAGAACAGCATGATCTATAAAGTTACTGTCTGGTGCTGCTGTATTAGGATGTATTGCAGACATTAAAAACACTCTGCATTTTTGCTTAAGGGAGAGCCTGGCAAAACTGGTTCTACACCTTCAGATACACTAGTGGTTATGTCAGAAAATGTTATTATTTTAGCCTTTAGGCTAGAGCCTCTGAGCTGAGAAGACACTGCAGAAAGAAGTATGTGCAGATAGTCTTATGTATCTGCAGTGTATATAGGAAAAGAGAAAACATGGCAGGAATACAGTCAATAAATGCAGCTTGGAATATGAGTATGGCACAATCCTGTAGAGTAAGGGAATGCCAGGATCTTTGCATTCAACAACTGTAGTGTTGTGTATAACCATACTCAAATGTCTCTTGCTCCTGTGACATTTCTTGTCCCTATTACTGCTGGTAAAAAACTATAATATTCTTCATCTGATGGCAAGGACTTCCAGTTCCCTGCTTTGTTTGTTAATATCCACTTCTTGTGAGCCACTGTTGTCTATAGCTTTAGAGATTTTGTCCTTCTCTTTTCATACATCCCTGATTTCTTTAAAGACAACACTCTTGTTGCATCTCAGCCTTCATTTTGCTAGGCTAATTAAACCAGGCTCTCTTAGTATGTTCTTTGTACTATTCGCTTCTTGCTTCCCTGCTTATTCTTGAAGCTTTCTCTCTGCACATGCTTCAGCTTAAATCATGTTTGTTTTGAGACAGGTGACCAGAAAGCTCCACAGAGTTCCAGCTTACCAGTTCTTTGTAAAATGGTTCAATATGTCCCCATCTTAACTGAAAATTCTTCCCTTGATACAGCCAGATTGCAGCTGTCTTTCTTGTAGATGTATCTCCGTGTAGTCATCCTGATTAATACATCCAAGTCATTCTCCTCCTCTGTTGTTTCCAGTTGATGATCCTCCAGCTTACAGTAAAAATTTCTTTTGTGTTCCCAGCATGCTTGACCTTGACTTTGTGCTATTGCATTTTGTTGTTACTATCACAGTAGTCCTCGAAGGCTATTCAGTTTTTCCAGTGTGATGTTCCAGTCTTCATCTGTATTGACAGTAGTTCCAATGTTTGTTTTTTCTGGATTGGGTTGGCTTTTTGTTCTGTTTTGAGTTTTTTGTTTGGTTTGGTTTTAGCTGGCATGAAGTGTCATTATTGTGATCTACTGTTTTGTTCAGTTTAAGGCCAATTCTCAGAATGATTTCTAAGGAACTTCACTCCTAATCTCATTCTACTGCAGTAGTTTCCTTCCATGCTCCAGCCTTACTTTTTGTTTGTAAAACCCTTGTTGTTTTGCACTCCATTTGCCTTTTTCTGTATTAATTACAAGAATCCATACACTTTGGTATTGTAGGACTTACTGAATTATCTGTTACTAAGACTTTGATCTCAATGATCTAAAATTTTAGATAATGTCCACAATACAGGAGGTTATTCTGGACTCTGTGTTTCTGCATGTGACCATATCTAAATCCACCCTTTTGTCTTTTGGGTGAGACTGTAACCATTAAAACACAACATGACTTGATGAAAATACCAAATAAAAGAAACTCAATTAGGTTCTGTGTCAAAAGAACCATTAGTGGCTCTTAGCAGTCTCTCACAATTTCTTATGAACTTTCCTGAATGTAATGTGTGCTTGCTTATAAGCCTAAGTCTTTTTATAAAGCCTTTACTTTAAGGCTGTCTAGGCCCACTTTTAAAAAATGCAGTAGGCAAGTAATTGGGAGTCCTGGTGATACTTTATCTTTGGATTCTGAAATTAATGTATAGACTCAAAACTACATGGAGTTCTGTGTGATGCTTAATGCATGCTGTGAAAAAGAGGCAGAGGATTTTCTAAAAGTTTTTTGTGAGATACTGTTTTCCTCTTGATGATGAAAAAGAATTTCAGAGATAGTACAAAGAATGCCAGTATACTCCTCTAACAGGACAGCCAAGGGATTACTGAAAATTTTAATGAAATGCAGTATTCCAGCCTGGGTTTTTTTGCACAGAAACATACTCTACAATGTGCTGAGGAAGGTCTGTAGTGGTGTGTGCCTTCCTTAACCAACATGATTGTTAGACATAAATCCTCCCTATGTCAATCTTGCTAGCCTTCATCTTGATAGCACCTGACTGTCTCCTTTTGTATTTAAAAATAGAAATGACAATCTCTCTCCCTCTGCCTTTTTAGCTTGATTAGTTCATAGTTGAAAGTGTGAGACACTTGAGGGAAAAGCTAAATTGAAGGGTTGAGGCTCCCATTCTAAATGTGGTTAAGATCCATTGTTCTTCTTCCAGAAGCAATCGCTGCTGTCTTTTGTCAAAGTCACATGAAAGTCTTCCTTTCATTGGATTTTTTTGTTTGGCAGTTTTGCTGGTGCAATGGATTTTAGCTGGAGTGGTGACAGAGCAGTGAACAGCAGGGAGGAAAATGACCCCTGCACCAGCTGGTGCTAGTGCCATAGGAAATTCTAGCTTCTGGGAGATGGTTTAGTGTGTGCTGGGAATACAGCAAAACCTACACCAGACAAATGGGTGGAGGCTTTCCTGTCATTTAGGCTTTCTAGGCTCATTTACATGTGAACTGTATGTTTTTTTTAACATGCTCACATTCATTTTTCACCACAGTGATTTGAATAATTTGGGGTGGAGATCAGACATATGTGATACAGTGAGTTTTGCTCTATCATGGGTAAGGATGGTTGCTGGTTATAGGTGGCTGTGAGTGATTTTGTTGTTTGTGTCAGTGGCGCTGCCACCATTGGCAATATGTGCTAAGCAACAGTGGTGAAGAATACTTTGTTTTGGAGAACATGGATACATTTATGAAGCAGCCATTTCAATCATAATTCAACAGAAATTGGTAGAACAGGAGTTGTGCTAAGTAAGAAAATCAGATTTTATTAGAACTGATTGTTATTCAAGGGGAAAAAGGGTAGGACTTCTTAGAGGCATGAAAATACTTCTTCCTTCCGTATACTACATTGATTCTATCCAAAGAAAACAAAGTGCAAGCTTTGTCCTTTCTTATGGTTCATCAGTCTTAATTTTTAACACTAGAATTAGGACTTCTAATTACTCTCTGGCTCTGGTAAACCTTACTGTAATGTCTTCATGATGTAATTAATGTTCTTTATGATTCCATTATTTTTGTGGAGGAGTGCTGTGGTATCACTACTTGCAGCTAGTGATCAAAGACAAGAAATAGATAAACAGTTGATACACATAGACCTCATTATTATTTTGAGTTCTTTCTAATGAAAAAAGGCAATGCAGAGGTTTCTATTTTTTAGTAACTGAAGCTATTTTAAATGTGTATTTTCACCCTAATACCATCAGAGCTGTGCAAATACAGTACAGTGAGCCTAAGGTCATTGTGGGGCTTGGGGTTCATAGAAGGAAACACTGAAACACTGAAAAATGTGTATGTATCACTCTAAGCTATGTATGTAAATACAATCTGTCTGTTTTCCTCTGCTCCCTCAAGTAAATTTGTTGTTTTCTTGTGGCATCAGAAGGTCTCTAAGTAGCTATTTGTCCCTGCACTTCTGTACTGAGAATTTTTCTACTCAATTGCAATAGGCTGTGATACCTCAGTGTTGTATTAGCAGTTATGAAATACTCCAAAGAGGGAGAAGATAAAAGAAGAAAACTTTTACATTTTCTCCTGGGAGACAGAACATAGGGCACAATGGAGAAGGCATTACAGTGATGCCAAACTTCTGGAGCATTCAAGCTCAATTTAACCTCCTCTAGTAACCCTGCTTTTGTGAAAATACTCCCAAGTGTATCAGGGAGTGAGCCTGGCCAGCCATATCTTCGCACAAGTTTGTTTTAGCCACTGGAATTGAATGTTAATAGATTAATTTGGAAATCTACTCAACCTGAAATTCCATTTAATACAGAAAATGCAGGGCTATAATATGACTCTAGGCTGATCATATTTATTTTTATAAACTTCTGCAGATGCTGTACCTTAATAACCCTTTCAAAGTGGTGAACCTAAGCCTGGTATATCTAGGTTTCACACTAGTAAAAGTGTGGTCCTGCATTGCAGAAATTGCCACTTTGTTGGCAGTAACATGAGGTAAAAAAGGGAGAAGAATTAGGGAGTTTTCTCTGTCGTCTTTTTATAGACACAGAGAGTCTTTTTGTTAGCATTTCAGAAGCACTGGCAGTTAATATACAAAGTTGTAAGTGTGGAGTTGTCTTGTGGGTTTTTTGCTTGTTTATCTGGCATTTGGGGATTTATTTTTTAAGCTTCTAAATTTTACATGTGTCTGTTCCCTTTTTGTTTTGGTTTGGTTTTTTCCCTTCACCTGAAAAGACAATAATTATGCTAGGCCTAATCACTTAAAGGTCTTTTGTACTATTTTTGAGAAATTATTTGTTATTTTATTGTGAGGTGCTTGAATTCAATTATTTATTATTGCTGTTATTACTATTACTTAGATATGCTTGAACAATGAGAGCTTAGTTCATCTCATTTGGTAACGACCACTGTTTGCAATGAAAACCATAGGTGACTGCATATCCCTTTTTAATACGGTAGCATCTTGAGGAATGAGTAAGTTACACTTAGATTATAAAATGAAACTCAGGCCAATTGTGGGTAATGAGAAAAAATTAAGGGAGGAGAGGTCAGGAGGAAAAAAGGTGGGTACACAGAGACTAAGGCTTATGAGTGGGAGGGAACTGGATGTGAGAAAACTACAGGATTACTTCTGTTCATCCCCCATATGCTTTGGAAGAACCCAGCTCAATGGGTAGCTTGTCAAAATTCAGTGGGTTAATTTGGACATCTAAGAAATGTAAAAGGTATTTTAATTCCCCCAATAGCTTGAAATTATAGAACACAAATAACTTCCTAGGGTTATTGTTGGAAGAAATTTACACTGCTGTAACTCAGAGGAGAAGGCAAATTATATTGTTGTGAGACATCAAGGACTGGTCACAAAACCTAAGTGCTGTTCATGTATCTGGGAAGACTGAGGCGTGTCTCATCCTGGACACATAGTAGAGCATAGTGTTTAAAATATGGACCATCACAGCTGTATTCATAAAATCAACCGAAAAAAAAAAGATACTGTACAGTGTATACTTATGTTTTTGTTCTGAATTTGACAGATCCTGGGAACAGTATTGTCCTTGGTCATTTCTTCCAGTCATCCTTGTAACTGATATTTAGTATATTCTTTACATGAATATTTGGTAAATACATTTTACTGAGAGTGATGAACTATAGCATTTGAAGTTAGGAAACTTGCAAGCAGGTTATAATGGTAGGTTTGTACATGTTTGAATTAATCTAGGTTTAACCTACTGTAAATCTAATATGCAGATGAAAGATTTTTTAAATTTACTTTTTATATGAGAGTTAATAAGGTTCAGTCTTATCAGCAATTAATTAAGTTTTTGATAACTTATAGGTATACTTTGTCTATGCATTCTGGGCTGACTATGGGGCTCAATTATTCATTAGTTCTTTAGATATTTAAACACTTGTTACTTGTAGACACCGTTGAACATTACTATACAAACATCCCCCTTGCAAATACAGATGAAAAAAAATAGCTTCCAAGTTGCTCATTAAATTATTGAAATTAATCTAGTTATGTCCTGCAACGTACTGTGAAGCTTGTGTCATGATCACTGTCGGCCGTGCAGTTGCTGGCAGTAGCAGTGATGTAATTTCATCTTTGTGTTGTGGAACCAGACACAGCTACTTATTTTAACTGAGTTCACTGCTTGATATAGTTGAAAAGAGCTCCTAGTTTGATTGGAAAGAAGCACCTACTTTTCCTTTAATTCACTAATTTGAAGGTTCCTGTGTTAGTTACTTGAGGCCTTAGTTATCCTGAGTCAAATTACAGTAATGTGGTGTGTTTTTTCATGCAGCAATTAGAAGCTCATGTCTTGCCAATGATTTGCTGAAGCTAGAAGTAACACTTCAGTCTTATTTTTCCCTTGTTACTGTCTTTTATTGAAGTATTCCTTTAAAAAAAAAAAAAAATTATTTAAACCTCCAAGACTTTAAAAACTACTTCCAGATTTTAGAAGTGTTTCTGAATTATTCCTGAATAAGACAAATGGCTTTTTGCATTGCCAATATGTGACACTGGAAAAACTTTTTTAAATGGCTCTTAGTTGTTATTGGGTTTGGGGTTTTGTTTGTTTGTGGTTGGTTGGTTGGGTTTTGTTTGGTTTGTTGTTTTTAGGTTTGGTTTGTTTTTTCACTTCTGAGTACAAAAATATAGGTAAATTGTCTTTTGGAGAGCACCAGCAACTTTTTATTGTTAATTGCGTCTCTAGATGCATAACTTTACAGTCAGAACAGAATCTAGGTTCAAGGAAAATAGACTAGTTATCAGCAGATAGTCTGAACATCTTAAAGATGAAAGACACTTAGCACTTTAGGTGAATGAATGTGAACTAATTTGTCATGTATTTTGTGGTCTCTTTGGTGACATTTGTTACAGCATTATGGGTATTTATTATAGCAAGTTAGCAAATGTTTCAGTAAACTGATTGATGATGTGTAGGCTTCCCTGCCAGCATCAGTTTGTTGGTTCAGAAGAACAGACTTGTTCTTTGCAGTATCAGATTTCTGTATCTCTTCCCCTCACCCCCAATAAAAATACAGGTGATGTAAAAGTTAGCCTTTATAATCCAGATCCATCATGATTTGCAAACCAGTGGGAATGAAACGTTATGCTGAGGCAAAATCACTTATGAAACTCAAGCTACTTTTTCACCATGCTAATTTGATTTTCTGTAAATGTCAGCAAGTCAAAGGAAAAAGTAAAATGCCACATGCAGGATGCACCTACATGGGAAACCATTGTAGATGACAATGACTGCATTTTTTTCACTGTGAGATGCTCAACCTTGAGAGTCAGTGCACTTGTTTGAAGCGCTTCTGCTGTAAGAAGGAAGATTCATCTGTCATTTCAATGAATATCTAATTGTGGATTGATGGGAGAGCAGAATGGATGCATATTTAATAAATGATCCTGAATTAATTACTCATAAAGCATTATTGATCTTAAGGCTACAGATTGAAGCACAGAAGTTAGAGGGTATGTCTTCTTGTGGCTTATCATCATCCTACATTCTTTGACTATAGGGCAATGTGCTGGTTTTTCATAGCATTTTTCCCTTCTGATGCAGAAGCTGTGACTATTGGACGATGTGCTGGTTTTTCATAGCATTTTTCCCTTTTGTTGTAGAAGCTCAATAGTGAGTGAGGCAGAAGGTAACAGGAAGAGAAATAATGATCTTTGAGATGTTCCTTGGGAATTCTGGGGAAAATCTAAGCAATTTTTGCCAAAAATTAAATAAGTTTAAAAAAATCTGAAGCAGACACCTGCATGGAAAATATTAGCCCAAGTATTGTTATTTTTGGAAGTGTTGCCAAAACTCTTCTGAAAAGATGTTTTGGGGTATTATGGGATATTTCTTTTTGTGTGTTGTGTGGGTATTGAGTGGTTTTGGTTTTGTGTGGTTTGGTTTTTGGTGGGTTTTTTGGTTGTGGGGTTGGTTTTTTTGGTGTTTTGGGTTTTGTTTTGTTTATTTCAGTATAGATTTCTGTAAATTCTAGGTTTGGATGAAGTGATGCAGACTATAAGATGTGAGGTTTTGGTTCCTTTAGTGTATGGTCTTGAATGAATGAATGTTACCTTGAATGAATGTATGCATACTCTCTCAGGAAACATTTATTTCAAAGGTCAATAGATCTAAAGTAATGTCTAATAAAATACTAATACCTTGTAGGTTCGTTTTAAGTTGTGTATTCAACCTTAAATGTTAGCTGGAAAGAAACCGTTGCGTGCTGGTCTGTTCCTCTTGAGCTTTTGGTGTTCTCTGTGTCTATGTAACTGATCATTTCTGTGTTACTTAATATCTGAGTAACTCTATTATGATCATTTTGTTTGTGTAGATGGCATTAACTGATTACTCTGGACTTTTGAAAACCAAACCACCTTCTCTTTCTCTCCCTCACTGCCTCCTGCTACTAAAATTCAGAAATTTAAGTACAGTTGTGTTTTTTGGATATGTATTATATTTAATATGTTTTTATTTGTTTATACCTTTCTCCAAATGCACCCATAAAATAAATAATTTCTAGAGAAGAAATATCAAGAATCACCAAAACCTGAGATGGAAGGTAGGGAAACAGGAAAAACTACATCAGCATGCTCTGTTCTCAGTGCAAATCCCAGCAGGCATCCTGCCCCTGAACTGTTACTCATCTGAACCTTGTATATGTCACAAGGAAAAAACTTTCTGGAAGAACTTACTGGATACTTTAGTTTTACTGTAATTTAAAGTTTAGGGGAAGAAGCTGTTACTTGTTGGGGACAATGCATCATATTCTCTTGAGATTTCATGCTTTGTAGCTAGTGACTAAATTTATGGCACTTTTAAACATCATCACAGCAAGTTTCAGAAATGCTTACAGTCTGTTTTTACCACTTCAGAAACATTTCAAAAGGACAAGGTTCCCAGATTTAAGTTGCAATCCTATTTTAATTTTTTTTTTTGGAATGGCAGGTGTTATTTTGTTTTTAAATCAAATTGATATATCTCTTACTTTGTTTTCTTTGGCTTTTGTTGTTTTTCCTCTCAGAAAAAGTGGTAAGCACTGGATAGAGCCTCTGGTTTTATAAATTGACGTAGTCAAGAAGAGGTTTTAGTTTGCATTGTGATTTGTGAGATGTGGGATTTTAATGTGAGAGTTGCAGGGCATGCATTTTAAATACAAGTCCAGAGATTTCAAGCTGATAGTGATAAAATATTGCCTGATTATTAAACCACTTCTAAATAGATACATACCTATAAATACGGTTGCCTTTCATTTGTTTATTTCATAAGTGTTGCATCATTCATTTTTATTACTTTTATGGAACGATAAATAACAAAGGGTTTATAGCTGAAGAAAGATCTTCCTCTAAAACTCTCTCTGCACATTTTAAGGTAATCTAATCTTTATTCTTGTTCTCTTTTTCTCATTATTTATTTTGGCAACACCATTTGCTGCATTGTTTTAAGAAAAGACTAAAGTTAAAAAACATTTCAAAATCCCTGCAGAACTAAAAACTCAAAGTTGGTGAGGGGCTTGGAACACAAGCCCTATGAGGAGAGGCTGAGGGAGCTGGGGCTGCTTAGCCTGGAGAAGAGGAGACTCAGGGGTGACCTTATTGCTGTCTACAACTACCTGAAAGGGGGTTTGTAGACAGGCAGAGGTTGGTCTCTTCTCCGAGGCAACCAGTACCAGAACAAGAGGACACAGTCTCAGGCTGTGCCAGGGGAGGTTTAGGCTGGAGGTTAGGAGGAAGTTTTACACAGAGAGAGTGACTGCCCATTGGAATGGGCTGCCCGAGGAGGTGGTGGAGTCACCATCGCTGGAGGTGTTCAGGAGGAGACTTGACAGGGTGCTTGGTTGCATGGTTTAGTTGATTAGGTGGTGTTGGGTGATAGGTTGGACACGATGATCTTGAAGGTCTCTTCCAACCTGGTCTGGTCTATTCTATTCTATTCTATTCTATTCTATTCTATTCTATTCTATTCTATTCTATTCTATTCTATTCTATTCTATTCTAAATAGAACAAAACTAGTGGTACCCTTACAATCTGTACATTGGCATTTTCAGCTGCCCTGCTTTTTTTTAATTTTTATTTTTTAACATTTGAAATCAGTGCTTAGATGATATGACATTACTTAATCAGAATTTTGCAATTTCATTTCACTTACAGAGATACTCTGAATATAGGTTGCGTAACCAAAACTCAATACATATTCATCGTGTCAAAGGAAATGGACTTTCTTATATATCTGATGAAACTTGTAGTGGTGTTTGACTGCTGTGGTCTCACTGTCATGACCATACAGCTATTGCATGCCTAGAGGCACTGTTTTGGTACTTAAATCACTTAACAAAAGAAGAAGTAATTGAACAATAATTTAGACTAAAAATTCTCACAATATCAACAGCTAGATAAAGGGACAAGGATACATTATAGCAGAGGAAAATATCCTAGGGACATCCCTATGTAGTCTAGGGTATTACGGAAGAATGAAAAATAGAAGCTGAGTGAATGGAGAGGCAGCTTGGGCACAATATATATTGTATGGCAGTTTTGCAGAAAACCAAGCTATGGTTTTGTTTTCCAAGTTCAAACTGATGCAGTCCATTGTGCCTGCAATACCTTTGTCCTGAATAGATTCACAAAATCTTAGGGAGCAATGAAATCCATTAGGAATTAGTTTGGGACTTGCTGAGCCACTTGGATACTCACAAGTCCATGGGAGCAGATGGGTTCCATCCTAGGGTGCTGAGAGAGCTGGCAGATGAGCTGGCCAAGCCACTCTCCATCATTTCCCACCAGTCCTGGCTCACCGGAGAAGTCCCAGATGACTGGAAACTGGCCAGTGTGATCCCCATCCACAAGAAGGGGTGGATGGAGGAATCTGCAAACTGCAGGCCTGTCAGCCTGACCTCAGTGCCAGGGGAAATGATGGAGCAGATCATCTTGGGAGCAATCTCTGTGCACCTGAAGGATGGCCAAGGGATCAGGTCCAGCCAGCATGAATTTAGAAAGGACAGGTCCTGCTTCTCCAACCTGATCTACTTCTATGATCAAGTGACTGCCTGGTGGATGTGGGGAAGGCTGTTGATGTCTACCTGGACTTCAGCAAGGCCTTTGACACTGTTCCCCACAGCAAACTCCTGGCCAAGCTGTCAGCCCATGGCTTGGACAGCAGCACTCTATGCTGGGTAAGGAACTGGCTGGAGGGCTGAGCCCAGAGAGTGGTGGTGAATGGTGCCACATCCAGCTAGCAGCCAGTCACTAGTGGTGTCCCCCAGGGATCAGTTCTGGGCCCCATCCTGTTCCATATCTTTATGGACCATCTGGATGAAGGGATTGAGTCAGTCATCAGTAAATTTGCAGATGACACCAAGTTGGGGGCAGGTGTTGATCTGTAGAGGGTAGGAGAGCTCTGCAGAGGGACCTTGACAGGCTGGACAGATGGGCAGAGTCCAACATGATGACATTCAACAGGCCCAAGTGCCAGGTGCTGCACTTTGGCCACAACAGCCCCATGCAGAGCTACAGGCTGGGATCAGAGTGGCTGGAGAGCAGCAAAACAGAAAGGGACCTGGGGGTACTGGTTGACAGCTGGCTGAACATGAGCCAGCAGTGTGCCCAGGTGGCCAAGAAGGGCGATGGCATCCTGGCCTGCATTAAGAATAGTGTGGCCAGCAGGAGCAGGGAAGTCATTGTGCCTCTATACTCAGCACTGGTTAGGCCATACCTTGAGTCCTGTGTCCAGTTCTGGGCCCCTCAGTTTAAGAAGGACATTGAGACTCTTGAACATGTCCAGAGTAGGGCAACAAGGCTGATGAGAGGCCTCAAGCACAAGCCCTATGAGGAGAGGCTGAGGGAGCTGGGATTGTTTAGCCTGGAGAAGATGAGGCTCAGGGGAGACCTTATTGCTGTCTACAACTACCTGAATGGTGGTTGTAGCCAGGTGGGGGTTGGTCTCTTCTCCCAGGCAATCAGCACCAGATGAAAGAATGGAATGGAATGGAATGGAATGGAATGGAATGGAATGGAATGGAATGGAATGGAATGGAATGGAATGGAATGGAATAATAAACCAGGTTGGAAGAGACCTTCAAGATCATCGTGTCCAACCCATCAACCAATCCAACCCACCTAAACAACTAAATCATGACACCAAGCACCCCATCAAGTCTCCTCCTGAACACCTCCAATGATGGTGACTCCACCACCTCGCCGGGCAGCCCATTCCAATGGGCAATCACTCTCTCTGTATAGCAGTCTCAAGCTGTGCCAGGGGAAGTTTAGGCTCGAGGTGAGGAGAAAGTTTTTCAGAGAGAGTCGTCTGTCATTGGAATGTGCTGCCCAGGGAGGTGGTGGAGTCACCATCCCTGGAGGTGTTCAAGAGGGGATTGGCCTTGGCACTTGGTGCTGTGGTCTAGTGGGCATGAGGTCTTGGGTGACAGGTTGGACTGGATGATCCTTGAGGTCTTTTCCAACCTTATTGATTCTATGAAAACATTAAGTGTAGACTTTCTTCAGTATTACTTTGTAACCTGTTTTTTCAAACTGAAGATTTTTATTTTCCCCTTAAGGAGCAGAGCCCTCTTTGTTTAGGACAAGATGTCTTATATCAGAAAGATACAATGCTTCCTGGACAGGAAATACTGAAAGTGCAAGGCAGTTTTTCTACATTCACTCAGTTGCAAATAGAAAACTCTTCAGGATTTTTTTCTTTTGTTTTTTACTGTACTACCCTCAGTGTCTTGTGCACACTGTGTGGCAAATACAATCTTGAACAACTGATCTGTTAACACTTATTTTACAACCTTCTCATACATTGTATCGTTCAGTACTTGCAAAATGGGCTGCATAAGTTTAGATAGCTATTATGTTTTTTAATTGATCTTGATGTTGACAATGAGTTTGTGAAGAGGACTGTTTCTAATGCTGATTTTGAGTACATTTTGTTGGAATATGAAATGAATGTATTGTTGAGGGGGGGTTTATTTCATTAAGTATCATAGTATAGTATCATAGTATCATTCAGGGTTGGAAGGGACCACAAGGATCATCTAGTTCCAACCCCCCTGCCATGGGCAGGGACACCCCACACTAGATCAGGCTGGACAGAGCCTCATCCAGCCTGCTCTTAAACACCTCCAGGGATGGGGCCTCAACCACCTCCCTGGACAACCCATTCCAGGGTTTCACCACTCTCATGGTGAAGAACCTCCTCCTCACCTCCAGCCTGAATCTCCCCACCTCCAGCTTCATTCCATTCCCCCTAGTCCTATCACTAGCTGAGATCCCGAGAAGTCCTTCCCCAGCCTTCCTGTAGGCACCCTTCAGATACTGGAAGGCCACATATTGGTTTTTTTTTCTTTTAGCTACTGGTTATTCATTTAATCAAAGTATCCTAGAATTATGGTAGATATGAAAATAGATACTAGCTTTGGGGTAAGGAAGGAATGTCTCATAATAGCTTACCTCTTCATATGACATGCTAATAAATAATTTCTAATATATTGGCAAAGTACTTCACATAGCAAACTCTTGTCGTTTGCTCCTTGATAGATCTAGACCTTCATTTCAAACAGACTGTGAACACTCAGAGCATTCCATTTTCAACAGGTGGAAGGCAGAAACTTTGAGTGTGAAGGTTGGGCTGTCCAGTTGCCAGAGGTCCCTTCCATCTGCACGCACCCTGTGACTCTGTGAAGCTTGTTGTATCGCCTGCTTAAATAAAAATCATAAGAGCATGCAAAGTGGGATCCTGCTCAGTACTGCTGGATAACACAGAATCACAGAATTACTGGGGCTGGAATAGGCTTCTGAGATTGTGCAGTCCAGCCTATAACCTAACACCACCACATCAGCTAGACCATGTCACCAAGTGCCACATCCAGGCTTTCCTTAAACACCTCCAGGGATGTTCTTGCATTACTGCAGAAAGTTTCTAATGATTGTTTCTCTAGATAGAAGTGTAGGTGGCTGGAGATCTTTTGGGTGCAAGGTGTAGTGGACTGGCCTGACTTACAAAGATCCTACAGGCAGCAATCGAGGCAATCCCAGGCACAAATACAGGCTGGGCAGTGACTGGCTGGAAAGTAGCCCTGAGGAGAGAGACTTGGGGGTGCTGGTGGACAAAAAGCTCAACATGAGCTCCCAATGTGCACTTGCAGCCCGCAAGGCCAATCAGATCCTGGGCTGCATCAGGAGAAGTGTGGCTAGCAGGTCGAGGGAGGTGATCCTCCCCCTCTACTCAGCCCTGGTGAGACCCCACCTGGAGTACTGTGTCCAGTTCTGGAGCCCCTATTACAAGAGGGATGTGGAGGTGCTGGAACGTGTCCAGAGAAGGGCCACAAGGATGATCAGAGGGCTGGAGCACCTCTCCTATGAGAGCAGACTGAAGGAGTTGGGGCTGTTCAGTCTGCAGAAGAGAAGGCTCCGAGGTGACCTAATTGTGGCCTTCCAGTATCTGAAGGGGGCCTACAGGAAGGCTGGGGAGGGACTTCTCAGCATGTCAGGTAGTGATAGGACTAGGGGGAATGGAATGAAGCTGGAGGTGGGGAGATTCAGGCTAGATGTGAGGAGGAGGTTCTTCACCATGAGAGTGGTGAGACCCTGGAATGGGTTGTCCAGGGAGGTGGTCGAGGCCCCGTCCCTGGGGGTGTTTAAGAGCAGGCTGGATGAGGCTCTGTCCAGCCTGATCTAGTGTGGGGTTTCCCTGCCCATGGCAGGGGGGTTGGAACTAGATGATCCTTGTGGTCCCTTCTAACCCTGAATGAAACTAAGGTAGAAGCTTTGGGCTGGATAGGAATTTTAGGCTGGAAAATACCTTAGCTAACTATTCCAGTCATGCCAGAAGCTGGCTGTGGTATTCTTCATGCTCAAACTACAGTCAGTGTAAATAGAAAGGATGGCAAGTAGGAAGGAGTTTCTGGTCTCACTGCCTGTGAACTTACAATGTAAGTGACAGAAGGTAAGGCAAAAGCAAATTGATGGAAAGATGCACTGTGCTTAAGCCTTCTCTAAGGAGACAGTTCTTAACTGTTCTTTACAATTTCCTGCTGACAGGTATTCTTTAAGTTTCTTAGATACTTTCTACTGGAGCAAATAATCCATATAGCTTGAAACAAAATATTCAGAGCTATACAGATTTTGACACAAAATCTCTTGTACTGCAAATTGTTCTATTCACTAGCTTTTTACCATGTGAACTGGCCATGGAGAACAGATCTCTTTTATAGCAGTCTTCTGAATGTATCAAGATGTGAAGTATATGCCCTTGATCATCTTTTTTATTCTAAGTAAACTAATTTTTTCAATTTTTTAGTAAATTATTTTCTCCAAATGTTACTTCATACTGCTGCTTTTGCCTGAGCTCTTTTCATTTCGTCTACATTTGAATTAAAGTAACTGAAATTGGCCACAGCTGATGCCTCACTGCTACACAAAAACAGCCAACCAACCAGAAACAAACCCACTCCACTTTTCTTGTATACAGCACTGCTACACTAGAGAGGGCAGCATCATCCCACTGTTGATGCAACTTATGGTCTGCAGGAGGTTGAGGACCCTTTTCTATAGATTCAGAGGGGTCATCTCAAGTGAACGTTTCAGGATTAAATTTCTTTCAGTACAGTGAAAGGCTTGATGGCATGGTTCCTTTGTTAGTGATGATTTTGGTTTTGTGTCCTCAAAATCTGGAACCATTTTTCATCCTGTAGCAAAGGAAGGGGTGGGAGAAGCTACATTTGAAATGCTCCATATCAGAGTTCTGAGAGGTTGATCATTTTCTTTGTCATATTTTGTATTTCCTCACTTCTCTGTACCACCTCCCCAAATCTGTGACACTGAAAAAGAGGAGATTAAATACCAGCATAAAGAGCTCTGCAGAGACTGACTGCAGAGGTCAGTCGTTATTGAGAAAAAAAATTCAAAGGCTTTTTTTTTTTTTTTTTCCCCAAGGAGAAAATTTAAAAAAACCCCAGAGTTTCAGAAAGAGTACCATAATGCAAATCTTTCCATTGGAAAGTCTGTGAAAAGAACAAAACCCGGCTTAGAAAGATCAGAGAATCCTTCATTCATTTCATGAGAGCAAGGATGACTCTTTAGTCTTGAGGTCAGAGCTTATGGAGGAGACTACAGCTCTTTTTTTTTTTCTCCTTTTAGTTGCATTTAAATCTATTCCTTGGATTCTATTTCAGACCACATTTCCCAAGGAATTATATGAAAGGGAATGAATACATCTGCATGTAAATCTACCATACCTGTAAGAAATTGTCATTTAAAATAATAGTAAAATAATAGAGAGCAAACCTGACAGTTTACGAAGCACCTTTTCTGCACCTTGTGCAGATTTTTGTCTGCTGTGAGTAAACGATCCTCTGTGTCAGGAGGCTTGGAAAAACAAAAGTGATAAAATGTTTGTGTGTTATATGGGTACTACACAGGAGAGGAGAAAAAGCAGGGTAGAAATTGCTAGTGTAAGTGTCTTGTCCGCATTGTGCTTCCAATGTGATATAACTCAACAGGCTCAGCAGCGGTACATACTTGTTAGCCCCAGTAAAAGCCATGTGCAGTTGACTTCACTCGTGTACATTGTTTTATTAGCTATCTAGCATGCTTTTCCATGGAGGAGTGGTATTTGTGAAACAGTGGCTACAAGGCATATGTCCTTTTAGCCACTTGCATTGCACCAACCAAGTGACTGAGACATGTAGGTATTATTCTGAATTCTTCTCAGAAGCTTCTGATGAAAAAGGTCACCTTAGAACCCTGTCTGGATGAAAAAGCACAAGATTGTGTAGTGGTTAGCTTATCCTGGATAACAATTAAATTTAAATGTCTTTGTATTTTTCATTAAACTCGTGGTAAACCTCCTGAGCTTGTTGCCTTCTTTGTGGCCACAAGCATAGGGTTGTGTGAGGATGTGAAATTACTCATTTTTTAAATAGAAAAGGTCTCTGAATACAGGCCTTTGACTGAACACCCAAGTAAGTAGCCTTGTATTTGTTTCCTTCTTACAAACTATAAATTTCCTCTCCTTTAAAGCTTGCTACCTGTAATCGCTTCAGAGACAAGTGTTTAGGGGTGGATAAGGAAACAATGCATTGCTATAAAATTGTGCTAATAATTAATATGGTCTTTATCAGAAAAATAAGCTTGGTTACAGGAAATTTCCCCCACTCCCCAACTCCCGTATTTTGCTCACATCCAAAACAGCTTCTAATAAGTAAAGAAATTAATTAACACACAAACCAAACAGATAGATGCCTCTAGCACACTTCTAGTTTTAGGTGAGGTCTAACATTCCAGCTTGAATTAATCTTCTTTTCCAGAAAATCTCTGGCTATGCTGGCATATAGTTTGTAAATTTATCACTAGGAACAGCTGCCAGAATCTGAATTTTCGTATTCCCTGAAAGGTACATATTAGGTTTTTTGGAGGTTAATAAGAGTTATTTTTCTCTTCAATCTTCATGCTCTTTCATTAAAGGCTATGAAAACACTCTAGTCTGAAAGACCATGTGGAACATACTTAAACCAATCATCAACAGACTCTTCCTTGTGCTGCTACTCTGCATTTTTAATCTGCAAAATAGGTTCTTGCTGGTCTGTCTCTCTGAAAGCAGTATCTATTTAAAAATCAGATCTTTGTCTTTTTAATCTTGTGCTCTCTTTGGTGATGCACTGCTGTTGGACATCTCATCAGGAGGGAGTTAAATATTTTCCCTGCAAAGTGCAAAGAAATACTGTCTTTCTTTACCTAAGCATATATAATGGAAAATAATAATTGATCCATTTTGTTTGTCAGGGTAGGCAAATTCAAAAGCAGATTGGAGTTTTTGTTTTTGGGATGGGAAATGGATTTCTCTCTCTTTTTTTTTTTTTTTTTCTTTTCTGTTTTATATGAGTCTTTGGATTCTAACTACATGTCATCAAAATAATTTATTTGAAGAACAGTGTTGTCCTTAATTCCTCTTTCAGTCTGAGTTCATTGTCAGATAGTAACCTTCTATTCCACTGTCACAAGAGGTTTTATTACTCTTTCTGAAAGCATGGTGTTCTTGTACTGAATTGGCAATGCACAGCTTCGTGCCTCTGGAGGGGCTGTTTCACCCAGTGCCATTGCCTGAGACAATTGGTTGTGGGCAGTGAAGTTACCGTGACCTTGCTTTGTACCTTGCCAAGGCCAGCCAGCTGAGTGCTACCACTGCCTGGTGGGTAGGTTTCTGCTGGCAAGCAGGAATATTTGTTCTCATCTGCAATAGCTGCTGTCACGGTTTCTTACATCGCTTCCAGTGGCATGTCAATTAAATACTAATAATGAAAACATGAAAAGTAGAAAAGCTGTTTACATTTCAGTTGTTTACTAGCAATTATGTTGCAAAGTTTTTTCACCTTTTTCAAGAGAAACTTGAAAATAAGCTGGTTTTTAGGAGTTGCTGAATGTGTGTACTGGTCCCTGTGATGGAATGATTCAGGTAACAACTACAACTCCTGGTTTATGGAAGTTATTTGTATTACTTCATACCTTCCATAGGTGGGTGTGATGCCATCCAGAGAGACCTGGAGAGGCTGGAGAAGTGGGCTGAGGAGTATCTCATGAGGTTCAGTAAGGCAAAGTCCAAGGTCCTGTACCTAGGTTGGGACAATCAGCTATCAATATCAGCTGGGGGACCAGCCCTGCAGAAAAGGATGACAAGCTGGATGTGAGCCAACAGTGTGCTCTTGCAGCCCAGAAGGCCTGGATTGCATCAAAAGCAGTGTGGCCAGCAGGTTTGGAGAGGTGATTCTGCCACTTTACTGTGGTAAGACTTCACCTGGAATATGGCATCCAGGTCTGGAGCACTCAACAGAAGGACATGGACCTGAGGGACTGGGTCCAGAGGAGGGCCACGGAAATAATCAGGAGGCTGCAACACCTATCCTATAAGGACAAGCTGAGGGAGCTGGTGTTGTTCAGTCTGGAGAAGAAAAGGCCTTAGTGACTGTCCAGTACCTGAAGGGAACCTACAAGAAGGCTGGAAAGGGACCATCCCCAAAGGCCTGTAGGGATAAGACAAGGTGCAGTGGTTTGAAATTAGAGAAGAGGAGATTTAGATTGAATATTAGGAACAAGTTCTTTATCTTGAGGGTAGTGGAACACTGGAACAGGTTACCTAGGGGTATTAGTTGAGGCTCCATCCTCAAAGATGTTCAAAGTGAGGCTGGACAAGGCTCTGAGCAACCTGTTATAGTGGAGGCTGTCCCTGCTCATTGCGGCAGGATTGGACTAGATGACCTTTCCAACATAAACCACTCTGTGATTCTAAAGAGAAAAGTACCTTCGTTATGAAACAGGGAAATACACACAGAAATTTGAAGGAACAAGAATGTCTAAGACAGTCCAGAGTTGCTATCCAAATCCTGGCCTCAAAAGTTTGTACTTCCTCACAAAAACTGACAGCAAAGGCATTTCTTAGGAGTGTCTATTATGACAGCTGCTACGCTTGTGCTTTCATCAGTGAAACCTTGCTCTTTTGAACAATACCTTATTTTTCAGTCAGAGTTTTACTCAGTAGTAGATGGTAAAAGAGTTGGTCAACTTTTTCTATGAACTGTGCCATTTCTAGAGGAGAAGAGTTGGCATATGTTTTATCAACACCATATGTATTACTTCTGTTGACTCATTAGATCTAAAATAGTTCAGGTACTGGAGTAACACTTCTCATTGGTAATGAGTGTGTTTCCAAAACCTTGCCTGGAAAGAAATCATGTGGAAAGTTTGATAGATATTTTGGAGATTTCTTAATGGAGTCCTGTAAGTTTTTACCATTTTCTGTGTCTAAAAATCAAGCCATACACTTAAAAATTCATTACCAAAGTCAGATTTCTTCCTTCTGCCTCTGCTTATTGAATATCTGTTATTTTTGTTAGTGTTAAGTAAGCAAATTCAACAGTTGCTAAATCATGGATTGAAATAAATTGTTTTCTTTCCATCTTGGGGACTAGTGGCATAGTGTTTAATTATTTTCAAAGCAGACTGTAGAAATTGTGGCCATGGTACTTTAGTGTATTTACCAATGAAACTTTTCTGGCTGCATATTTAATGTTTATGTTAATTATATGATGTGCTTTGGCATATTGAAAACAAACTGTCACCCAAGGGGAAAAAAATTGCTGCAGAATGAACCTGAAAGACATTTCCTAGCTGTGTGATACAGTTATATGCATCTTTAGTTAGATGGTTTACTTTTGCTTAGTAGACACTTGACTAGATTCTATGCCTTGAGGACAATGAGCCTTCTAGTATTTGGTGTCTTTTCAAAGTCTACCCTCCTACACACACACACACACAGACTTATCTTTCATCCTCAGAGTTTTTAATGATACTTCCTCTGACATTTTTAAAGAGCAATCTTACTCTGTAATTGTCATTGTATTGAAATCCTTATGTAAGCCAAGCTTGTTTTGCTGCTAATATGAAAAAGCTTTCCACTCTCTGAAATTCCTAGCATCCTTTTTCCTGTTTTTATGCCAACTTGAATCACACTTCTTGCAAACAGGTCACCATATTTGCATGTAACAGTTCTGGTGAGGTCTTACCGGTACCCAGTGTAGTTAAGAGTTGGGTTCCTGCTCTTGTCCTGATGAGTCTTTTCCTCTAAAGTAGTAAACTTTGCATCACCTCTGTACTCAGTGTTTGTCTTCTCATCCCCTAACAATTTGAACTTATTATATGTTTTCTTCTAAGTTTGGGGGGGTGCAGGAGGGGGGAGAAGAGGTATCAAAGGTAATTTCTTTGTTGCTAATTTTGCGTGCAGCATGTACTGCTCTCTGTAAATCCTTGATTGAATGAAAAGCTGCAGAATGCTCATGTAGTGTCATGCTGAAAGTGTCCATATAAGAAAGAGAAGTCATAAATGCCTCTATCTTACCTGGGCCACACAAGTGTTTGCACACATGAGCACAGTCCGTGAAGAATTCTAGTTAATTATTATCAGTTCATTTTTTTTTCAAATTTTAATTTCTCTGCTTATTCCAGAAAAATATTCACTCATCAGCATGAAAGATCTGATTTTGTCCTTTGATTGTCATACAAGTTCCCAAATGTTTTGATTGTTTTACTTATCTGTCCTAAAGGAATGCCAAGTTTTTGCTATTCAGGTCCTGAACTCTCTAGTATGATTGTTTTCATCTTGGATGTGACTTTGTGGAAGCTCTGATCCAACTGATCATTTACATGTGCTTGGATTTGCATCTGTGATACTTCTGTTACCTTCTGTAGGACTGCTTATTTGGTTAGTCACTTGAGACAGAATTTGTATACTCCTGATGCAGCCAGGACCAGGTGATAAGAAGTATTGCATCTGCCTCAAAATTGCATGGGGATTTATGTTCACATTTTACATTTTCTTCAATGGACAAAAGTTAATCCATTGATCACCTTAGTGAACTAATGAGAACTATATGTTCTTTCTGGATTTTGTTTGGTTGGTTTGGTGCCTTGTTTCTTTTTTCTCTTTGGGTTTTCATACTCTTGTTGGTACTTTTAGGAGGGTAACATTACTTCTATACCCAAGAGCAAGAGACACTTAGGTGCTAAATGCATGTGCTTCAAAGCAGTTCAGGGTCAGCCTGGTTTAAACAAATTACTATTAAACAGATACATACTTTGGTAAAAGTAGTTTACTCGCTGTTCTGTTAGAAATTAATGGGGTGTAGAACTGTTAATACCCAATAATATTGCTGCAACAAAAACCACATCTTTTTAGTCCTTGCACACTCTCACACTTTTCAAGAGGAGCTTCTGAACGTCCACTAAGCTTTTGCTGTCTTTCACAAAAAAAAACCCCAAAAAACAATCAAACCAACGAAACAAAAAAAACCCTCAACCAACCAATGAACCTTGTCTTTGAGCTACATCTCTCTTGACAGATTTCCAGTTGTGTGTGAGACTTCATTGACTCACCAGCCCTACAGAGACTCAGTTTTCCCCCCTGAAACTTATGAATGAATGAACAATACAGGTGACTTTTTTGTTTGGGTTTTCTTTAATCTTTTGGACAAATAAATAGATCATTATGTAAAGTCCACTTTAAATATATTGGGAAAGCAGTCTAATTGAAGAAGTGAAGCTATTTACTGAAATGCAATTGAAGCTATTTTCTTGAGGAATGGACAAAAGAAGTTATTTTTGGTCTAGGAAAACAAGTGTGTGAGGCTGGCCATTTTAAAAAAGTGAAGTTTAGGAACAATAGTGTAACAAGAATTCCTCTTAGGAGAGAAGCATTAAGACATGTTAGTGCATCTGTCTTTCATGGATATCATAATGTTTAGGGAATGTTTAAGCATAAATTTAAACCAAATACTCTAGACTTGTTATGGCAATAAGAGTATAAAAAGATCTGCATCTTACTGAGGGGAAAGTGAGTTATAGCCCAGTTGCTGAATTATTTAAGACTTTAAAATACATATGATGTCCTCTAAATAGTTTGAGGGTTTTATTCTCTGCATTTTTTGTATTATTTAATCCTAACATTTTGTATATTTAAATGACATTAAAGATACTAAAAACTGTATTGTTGAGAAACATAAGTTAACTTTACTTTTATGAAGCTCTTACATTCAGAAGTAAAGCCTTTCTTTAATATTCATACAAATCAGGATCACCTTTTGCCTAGTTTCTAACACTTAAATTCTTTCTCTCTGCTCATCAGCATGTTGTAGGCCCCGTGATTATCATGAGATTTTAAATCTGAACTGAGGCTAGCAGGCAAAACTATAATTTAATTTTATTGTTCAGTGTTACAGAAAGCTGAAGCAGACTGAGTAGATAATGCACTGTTGCTACTTGTTCATGGAAAAGATACTTCTTTGGTTCTGAAGAGAAGGATAGAAGGGGTTGCAAATCCAAAGTTGGAAGGAATGGTGCAAATACTTGGTGTCCTGTGATACAACATTTCCTTGGGCATTGACTGCCTTTCTAAAGATGCTTTATGTAAAGGGCTATAAATACTGTGATAGCAAAATGAAAATGGAGGAGAACCAAGAATTCCCACTGGAAGTATCCCCTGCCTAAGTGTGGAAATAGTTGTTTCTGTTCAGCTTGAGTTCCTCTCAAATCCCATTTGCAATTCTCCTGATCAAGATAGGCAGGTGTGTGGCTGATGGCAGCAGCCTTTGGCTGCAGTCCTGCTGCCTACATCCAAATTCATGGGAGGAAATAGGAGGGGCAGTATTCCATAAATACAATGCTGTTCTTGCCTGAGCATACTTGATGTCCCTTTCTGTACAGTTCCTTACTCTTCCTTGCCCACTCACAGCAACTTCCAAGCCCCTACTGAGTAAACTCACAGACTGGAATTTACATCTTTCTCCAAGCCACATGGTGCTGTATATTGCTATATAGTAGAGTAATAAATGATCTTTCAAATCTGTTTTAATGGAAGATGAGTTTTGGACTGTAACTATCATACAGGAACAGAATGGCTGAACCTTCTGAAGAACACATGACATTCAGTGGTATAAAGTCTGGAGAGGGCAGTAGGGATGGCTGTAAATAGATAACTTTAGTTATATCTTAGGAAGATAGTATCATGCAAGTTAAAGGAAAGTACTGTGGGAGCAAAAATATTTCCCAAACTGGATGAAAAAACGAAAGAGAGAAAAAAATGATCAGTGTTTCCTTAATTACATTTTTTATGAGAAATTTTGGATTTTTATCAGTGTGGCCTATATGGCTTGCAAAGGGATGTAATTTTTGTGAGAAATGAGATTCTTATACAAGATTATGTGTAATTTTTTTCTAGAACTGTGCCCCTTGAGCTGTCCTAGTGTAATACTGCTTTCCCTAATGCCATTTTATAATGTTAATTATAAAAGTTTTCTGGAAACTCTGCAGAAGTTACAGTCTAGATGAAAGCACCAGATTTTACAGGAATTATTCTTTCTTACAAATCTCATTTGAAAGTTCAAGGATCCTGCTGAGCCATTGAGTGTTTCTATTTTCAGTACTTTGTGTGCTACTTGACTCATATTGATTTCCAAATACTATAAAACTGTACAAAACAGGAAGACTGTAATCGCCTTATACAGTAGCTGAGATTTTTGTATTCCCTAATTAAGGTATTTATTAAAATGGAACAGGAATAGCTCAGCGTAATAAGCTGCATTTTCTCTGCTGGCAATCCAAGCTACTCTTTGAACTGATTCCAATTGTTTCTTCCTATTGTTCAAGTGTAAGCTTTATCTGCTGTGGAAGAAAACTAAGGGAGAAACTTGGTTTTCAAGCCCTCTCAAAAGGTAGGAACATACAATTAGTGTAGGTTATAAGAGATGAAGGTTAACGATAAATTGTTAAAGAAAAAAGTGTTTCCTTTGTGCCTGGGTTATCACTGTCTGAGCTATTTGTATTTCATTACAATAATCAATATTCTGGAAAGCTAACTTGCTATTGTTAAGCTACTTTTTCTTTCAGTAACCCTGAATGTTCTAAAGTGCAAAGTTTGCCTAGATACATGATTGTGAAATCATGCTGGCAGTTCACATTTCCTTTCTTGTGAGAGTGAGAATGCCTTCAATACTTTTGCTCTCAAAGTGAGTTGAGAAATGTGGCCACAGAATTTTCTGCTTTGAATGTATATGGGTACCACAATACTTCCCCTTTTCTTCTGGAAGAAAAAAAAAAAAGCCCAACAACAAAAAACAACAGAGTACCTGTTTGGTTCCCCTCTGGAGGTTTTAAGTTCTGGGATTTGATGGTTCCACATAGTTTGTCACTTCCTAAAAGTGATCAACAGTCTGCCAGATTTCCTGCAGAGACATTAAGTAGTCTTGTGGAAATTGTCCAGTAGGATTTATTTTCGTGCTCTTAAGAGACTTTATTCATTTCTTCCCCTCATACACGCCTTTGCCTTTCTCAGAAGGAGAGGGACAAACGTCAGAGGCTGAAGCCAGCACCGTCAGTGTTTGTCTCCCTCCTGCAACGGAGAAAGCTTGACTTCTGCTTGTTGTATGATCCCCACACTCTGAAGGAAAGCTCCGTGGTGCTCTATGTTTTGTCTAACAGCATTTCATGAATGTGCACTCAGCCTCTGGTTTTCATATACAGCTCATACACTGAGTCACAGTGTGATTAGACAGGCCTTGGGGATGTGAAGATGGCTACCTGAAGGCACTGGCTGTTAGCAGTTTAGGTCACAGGGGCATATCTTTTATTACTACTAGTGAAATTCTTGGTTTAAAGAAGGAAGGTATCATCAAGAAAGTTAATAAAGCCTTTTTATTGACAAATAATAATCTGGGTGGTGCAGGACGGTTTGGACCTTGTCCAAGCCTTCATTGTATGACTGAGTTATTTCTGTACTTCCTTGTGAACTTTAACAGTAGCGGCATATATACAGGCAAATCTCAATATAACTTCAACCACGAGTGATTGTTAAGCAATTTGCCCCAAACTGCATAAATTGTAACTGCAGAATATGAAGTCAGAATTTCCCAAGGCTTAAGTCCTGCCTCTCTCCATCTTTCTTTCCTACAGCTTGTTCCTGCTCTTTCATAACCTTTTAAATACAACCTTGTTCCAAATAAATTCTTTGCTGTCCTTGCATCCTCTGCTCTTCCATACCCCTGCCTTTCTAAGAAGATGTCTTGGTAGTGTGAACTAGGCAGTGCTGAACAACAGAGAAACGTGAAGATGATGCAAGGGTAATGAAAGGAGTAATTAGAGCATTCTGCATTCAGAAGTATCTTCTTAAAGAATTCACATAGATAGAAGGCTTTATACCTGTGAATTAAGGGCCTGCCAGTAAATGTGTTGCTTTGAAGACCAAGGAAATAAGTTAATAAAAGCTTCATGAACATGGGGTTAACATTGTTCACTGGTGCTCTGTAGTTTTTGAGGATGTAGCGAATAGCTAATAAAAAGCCTCTAGAAAACAGAAAGTGCATGATTGAATGTGTTCAGCTTCCACTGTAGGATTTTAATTCTGTTTGTCTGGAAGGATGCCTTGCTGTATCACCACATACTCATGCAGGTGCCCCAACAGCTCCTGGGCACAGAACACCTAGGGTTCTGTAGGGCAAAGCCCTAACACATTCTTCAATCCCTGGCAAAATTTGGGTTTTTTAATAGGTATGGTAAGTCGAGGCTTTTCCCAGCACTGAGCTTGCTCTTCACAAAGTACACCAGACTTGCCTGGGGTTTCTTTCTGAGATGCTTCTTTCACTTACCCCTCACTATACTTTCAGGATTCATTGTCATATATGCCAGTAGGCTATTAGTAATTCCATGACACGAAGGCATTTTTGTTCATCTCTAGGGAACCTTTGTAGCTGAATCATTCCCACACAATCAATTCAGTTGAGCCCTGAAAGGAGGCATTCTTGATTCCTTGGGATAAATATATACTCTTTTCAAATCACAAGATGCAGCTCTTCCAGGCTGCCCTCACTAATAACTCCACTGGTTGCCACACTGAGCGTTAACATAGTGAATGCAGCTGGAGTGTTTGCAAATATGTGCCGGAATGTAAGTGTGTGAATGCAGCATAAACAATAACACATTGTTCTAGTTCATTCACATATCTATTCATGTATCTTGTAGCAATTTTCAGGCCCCTGAGAACCATCATCTAGTCCAGCCTCTTGGCTATCCTTCTTGTATAGGTTTCTCAGACGATTGCTGTCTTCAGGAATTGTCTCTCAGCTCCAAAGAAATCAAAAGATGGACAACTTCTACTAATTGCAGAGGTTTCCCTATCTCTGAACTCTTGTCACTGAACCATTCTTAGGAACTATTGGCAGTTCCCTGGTTTCATAACCAAGTTCATGCTGCAGAGGTGGCAGATACATTATTTTTCATTGCCTAATGTATAGTCTAAAATGATCTAAAACATCACTGGCGCACTTGAACTGCACTAACTAAACTACAAGTCATTCAAAACAGATTAACTGGGATGGGGGTGGGGGTGGGGAGTGTTTCCATATTATTTTCCATCTTCATTTTTCTTAGAAAAACCTGAAGAAGGGTACCAGGATTCTTTGAATAAAACTTGTAGGTCCAGGTATAAAATTGCTAAAATTTTCTTGATTCATTCCTGTGCACATGGCTTCCTTAGCAAGTCCTTACAGGCAGTAATTCAGATGGAGAAGCATCTAGGAAGAAGTTAGCACATGAGATGTCTTAAGAGCAGCTAATTGAGGAAGAATAAACTTTTGTTGAACTTGAGTTTTGAGTACTCAGTAACGCCAAATTGAAGGGGAAAAAAAATAGCATTGAATATTAACTTCTGGACTGTGTTTTTCCAAATTCTTAAATGTGACCTTCCTCTGTTCATTTTCTGTGTGTGATTGAGTTGTGTTTTGGGAGAGCCACAGCCTCTAAAACTTCAATATTTTTGCTACTTTCTCTGTGTTACTTCGCTGGCTTACTATGAGAACAATGCTTTCCAATGTTCTCTATTAACTTTCATAGTTATCCTTACAAACATCAATTGATCTTTTGGTGAATATAAATCTCCTTCTTCAATGGCATGCTAGGAGATATTTTTCAGTGGCTGAGTGATAATCTTCTTTATTGTGTTTACAACTTCTCACAAAGGTCTGGTTTCTTAGGTTGATGGCTTTTTTTTGTTTTCCTTTGATAGAAGTATTTCTTCTTTAGTGCTTTTTTTACCTTTTGAGATATTTTGAAAATTAAAAATTATAATACAAAAAAAATCCCTGTGTGTTATCCAGTCCTGGTTTAGACATTTGTAAGGGATTTTTGAGCCTCAAGTGAGACCACACCAAGAAAAGTTTAAATCAGCCAGAACAACAAAGGAAGTTTTTTCAGATTTATACCTCATTTTGACACAATTCTATTCACATTTCAATGGAATTAATTAATGATCTATGAACCCATAAGTTACTTCTTTTGCTTCTTGATTCCACTTGCTTAATTTCGAACTCAAAGTTTTAGTAGCAGCAGTTGAGGGGTGCTACATCATCTGTTATCTCCTGAATTCTGCCATATAGATTGCTTTACTGGAACTTATTTTACTTGAAACAGTGTCTGAATGTGTTATTTTTAGCATAAATGTGAGGTCTGTCTCACTGTCTTCAGCATTCTTACATTAATGATCATCTACTTGGATTCACTAGTCCTAGTGCTTTCTTCAACAAAATGAAGCCAACAGTTTTAGTTAATAGGCCTTAAGACTTTTTCTCTCTTCTGTCCTCTGAGCTGTAAAGGGGCAAGGTTCTGTTGTTTTCTTCATAACTGGAAAAAGATGATTTATTTTTTTCTTATAACATGTTTCTTCTGTGAGACATTGTGCAATGTCATTTTGTTCTGCTGATAAACTAAATTTTCTATAAATTTGTTAGATGGAAGTAATTTGGCTTGGTGAAGCTAAATGCTTTGGATGTGTCAACATGCTCTTTTTTTTCTTTCTGATGTTCAGTATTTTGAGGAGAAGCAGGGCACCTTAAGGCATCCATGAGCTTCACAAAGCATGGCTTCCTTTTTTTTCTTTCTTTTTCAGGGGTTTTCTGTGCTGGGCAAGGTATTAAGGTTTTGGGTTAAGCAAGTTCAATAACTGAATTTTAAGGCTTGAATTACTTCTGGGTTTGTGTGTGTGAATTTTTACAACCTAAACAGTAAAAGGATGAAAGGATTCCATTTCTGGAGGCTGCATTAAAAAAATGTAGGGGAGGATGGAAGATTTACACATTGGAGCTAAGTCTATTTTTCTTAGAACCACAGGAACACTTCTTTTTTTTCATGTGTGTGAGAGCAGCACAGAATCATAGAGCTGTTTCAGTTGAAAAGACCTCTAAGATCATCTAGTCCAACCATTATCTAACTCTCCTGTCCCTTAGCACCACATCTCTGCGTGTTTTAAAGACCTTCAGGGATGGTGATTCAGCCATGTCCTTGGGGAGCCAGTTCCAGTATTTGAGAACCCTTCCAGTTAAGTTTCTTCTAACATCCAACCTAAGCCTTCCCTGGAGCATTACATAAAAAGTTACACCATATTAGAGGCAGGGTGATAGAAAGTGGACTTTTTTATATGTGGGCAAAAACATTTTCATGAAGGCAATATCATCATAGAAAAGAGGGGCCTGTATTTGAGCTAAGTATACTTGTCAAGGGCAGCAGTCCCCATGGTATGAATAAAAGTGTGTTGTACTTAGAGTCAGGGGCACTGTCATGGCACTGGACGCTATAGTTCATAAACACTACAGTAATAAACATTATCACTGTCCTATAATCAGGAATATGGTGCAGAGGTTCAGACCTGTCTTAGACGTCTTTTGCAACTAGCTAGTTTTTATTCTTCTGCAACACTTCTTCTCTCCATTGAGGCTAGGATTGCAAATATTCAACTGTCAACCCCCCAAAAGAAATCAGTCTGAATATGGTATCTGAGTTCTGTCCAAAAGGAACCTGAATATTCATTTTCAGTCTGAAGAGCACAGGGCAGGACAAATCTTGAAGAGCACTGCTTCTGTTGTGTTGAGTGGTTAGTATATGAAGGATGTGTTATGATACAGTCTGTGCATAGGCTGCTGAGAGCAGGAGATAGTGTGACTGGTGGGGTAAGCCTGAGTCTCAGGCACTGATTGTAGAATGTGTAGAAATCTGCTGAAATCACATACTGTGTCAATGTGAATGTGCACAATGCTTTAGCTATTGTAGTTTTCCTCTGTTTTCTCAGAAAAAGAAGCAAGACTTTGTTCATTTTTGCAGTCTTTATTCTTGAACATTTTTTGGAAAAATACACTCAGTGATCACCTGTCAGCTAGGGCAGCACAGAAGAGTTTTCTCATCCATTTTAGGGATTTCACAGAATCACAGAATGTTAGGGGTTGGAAGGGACCTTGAAAGATCATTGAGTCCAACCTCCCTGCCAGAGCAGGATCACCTATACCAGATCACACAGGAATGCATCCAGGCAGATTTTTAATATCTCCAGAGAGGGAGACTCCAGAACCACCTTGGGCAGCTTGTGCCAGTGTTCTGTCACCCTCACAGTGAAAAAATTTTTCCTCATGTTTCCATGGAACTTCCTGTGCCTCAGCTTCCACCCATTGCCCCTTGTCCTGTTATTGGGCATCACTGAGCAGAGCCTGGTTCCATCTTCTTGGCACTCACCCTTTACATATTTCTAAACATTATGATGTCACCCCTTAGTCTCCTCCTCACCAAACTAAAGAGACCCAGCTCCCTCAGTCTCTCTTCATAAAGAAGATGTTCCTTTACAAGAAAGGGAACTGAAACTGAGGGATCTTAACACAGCAGTTTTTAGCCAGTGTGCACTTTTGAGCTGCTTTACTCAATTTGATAAATTATTCACAGATGACTGCAAATGCTAGCCAAATTGCTTATTAAAGTGCATCATTACTGGACACCTCACAGGCTTCTCATCCATTTCAGCAACATATACTTCTACTTCATTTCAAAGCTTATTTTACTTCTGAAACCACTTTTTTTTTTTTTTCCTGGTTTACTAGCTGTGCTCAGAAAATGATGATTTTACTACTCTTTTAAACCCATTTATATATTGCTTACATTGCAACAGATATGTTTGATTAAAAAGCTTTTTTCCTGCTTATCTGATTCATTTTATATGATAATGTCTAAAGTAATCTATTATGTAATGAGTAGCTGTTTATTCATTGATTCTTAGATTTTACCTTTCAGGTTTGCTTGTTGGATGTGTCACAGAGGATGGGTCAGCATTTCTTGCTATGAGGTTTCACAGTATACATAATGCCTTTTGCTATTTAAATGTTCTAACTGCAGTGTAAGATTCCTTTGTTGCATCTCCTTTTGTATTATTTTATATCCTTAATCCCACCAGCAACACTAACAAAAACAGATTCTTACCATGTTTTGTCCTTTGCAACCAAAGACAGTTGTCTTTGTCAACCAGACTGAGGACCGAAATAAGGACAAAGCCTTGTTAAGGTCTAACAGTAGGTGTGGGAAAATCACATGCAGATAGAGATCTTGGATTCTTGCCAAGGAGGAGCGTATTAGACTCTAGAATAACCTGGTTGATTTTCTACACTGACCTCTATTATAGAGTGGCAGATGTTTGGCCAGCTGCCACCCAGAAGTATTGGTAGCCTTGAGTGTCTGGATGGCCACCAGACAGTCTATTGGCAAGATCTTGGAGGCCAGAGTTTCCTTACGGTGCTGCTGTTAGGGCGGAAGCTCAGAAACCCAAATAAACTGTGAGAACCTCACTACCTTGTGTCCTTGGCAGTCTGCAGGCAGGCAGAGGAGGTGCCAGAAAAGCAGGCAGGTTTCTAGCTAAGTTTTTGTTAGAATTAAAATTTTCAGCAGGAACATACCCAATTCAGAACTTCATAGTAGTAAGTCACTATTCTGGAGCAATCTGAACCAGCCTTATTAAAAGCTTAAATTCTTACAGTTTGGAGAAGAAAACTGAGTGGGTTGGAAGGTGGTGATACCTCCTTTGTGTCTGTGCTGTTGTGATACGTTTCTGGTGAAGTCTAGAATAGGTCCAGAAACAACCAGAATATCTAAAAGAAATCCAGGGTTCAGGTATTTGGCTCCCAAAAAGGAGCTTCAAACATTGTAAGGTTTTGCAGCTCATTTAGTTTTTTTGGTTTTTTTAAATTGAGTGATAAGAAATATCACAGTATCACTAAGGTTGGAAGAGACCTCAAGGATGATCGAGTCCAACCTATCAACACAGACCTCATGACTAGACCATGGCACCAAGTGCCACGTCCAATCCCCTCTTGAACGCCTCCAGGGATGGTGACTCCACCACCTCCCTGGGCAGCCTATTCCAATGACGAACGACTCGCTCAGTGAAGAACTTTCTCCTCACCTCGAGTCTAAACCTCCCCTGGCCCAGCTTGAGACTGTGTCCCCTTGTTCTGATGCTGGTTGCCTGGGAGAAAAGACCAACCCCCTCCTGGCTACAACCACCATTCAGGTAGTTGTAGAGGGCAATGAGGTCACCCCTGAGCCTCCTCTTCTCCAGGCTAAACAATCCCAGCTCTCTCAGCCTCTCCTCATAGGGCTTGTGTTCAAGGCCTCTCACCAGCCTTGTTGCCCTTCTCTGGACACACTCAAGTGTTTCGATGTCCTTCTTAAACTGAGGGGCCCAGAACTGGACACAGGACTCAAGGTGCGGCCTAACCAATGCAGAGTAGAGGGGCACAATGACTTCCCTGCTCCTGCTGGCCACACTATTCCTAATGCAGGCCAGGATGCCATTGGCCTTCTTGGCCACCTGGGCACACTGCTGGCTCATGTTTAGGCGGCTGTCAGTCAGTACCCCCAGGTCCCTCTCTGTTTGGCAGCTCTCCAGCCACTCTGACCCCAACCTGTAGTTCTGCATGGGATTGCCGTGGCCAAAGTGCAGCACTCGGCACTTGGACTTGTTAAATGCCATTCCATTGGATTCTGCCCATCTGTCCAGTCTAACTGGACTCTAACTGACTAACTTCTGCTCCTAAAGATATGAGGTTGTGTATAATTTCTTAGCCTGCTCACACTGTAATCCTGATTTACCCTGCGGCAGATCACAGCAGAGGTTCGCAAGGTAGTGCGCCACCCAAGATGGTTTTGCCATATATAGCAGTTGAAATCAGAAGCACTTTTCATTCTTGCATTTTTTATTCCTGGATACTTGTTCAACTTCTGAGCTCCTAGTTTAAAGTTGTTTGTTTCTTTCTTTGTTTGTTTTTAATAACTGTGCTAAATAACATGAACTTGATCTCAACTAATTATTTGTGGTTTAATGGCTAGTATACCAGGGAAAGGGAGAACATTTTGTGCTCTTATAAATCTTGATGAGACCTGCTTGCAATTGAAGCATGATCTCTGTGCATGTTTCTAACTGAATTGTACAAGGATTACCTTGAGCAACTGTTATCTTTGTATAATATTAATTAAACAATATATCCCAAAGCACATCAACAATGAACAAACAAAGACCCAAGTGGATTGCTACTCTCATTAGATCACCTCCCTTTCTTTCACCTCTCCTGTCTACCTAGAACTGATATTTCTATTTGGAAATGCCAGATCCCAAAGTGGATGTTTTGAAAAGTGAATGCTGTAATGTGATAAAGTGCATTTAGCCTTCAAAGAAAGAAAGATAGCTGAGGAGGAGGAGAAGGAAGAGGAACAGGCAAGTGACCAGAGAGCAGAAGCTTGCTCTGCTTTGTCCTTTTTGTGCATCTCTGCAAGTCCAGGAACTCTTTAGTACTAAGTACAGGTTGGAGTCTAGTAGTACATAATTGTCTTATGAGTTGAGATAAAGAGTATAGAGAGTTTTGATTTATAATGAAGGATAATGTTGACATGTCAGCTATATAAAAGGGAAAAAAAGAGTAATAATTAAAAGCTTACACCAGCAACTGTAAACGGTACACAATACAGGATTAAACATCATGATGATTTCAAGATGTGATCAGGTTTTTTAAACTCTTGAATTGTTGTTTGTACTGTTCCTTTGTTCTGTATCAAATCTGTAATGTATATTTTACACGTATTGCATCCTTTGCATGTCTTATTCTTGTGAGAGCCCCTTGTAAGTAGCATTTCTTTTAGTGATGCCATACTGTGTTAACTCTTTCCCTGTGCTGAGAAACAATACTCCTTTCCAAATATTTTTGAATGCACAATGTCCATTTTATTTTTCGTCCTTTAAAATATGTTACTCAGGCTCAGTCTTGAGATGTGGCTTCTATGAACCATTCAGCTTGAATTTGCATAATGCCTTTTATTTGTTTATTCTTAGTACTCATGCCCCTTGGTACGTAGGTTTAGTACTTTGTGTTTGTTCCTAATAGCATGTAACTGATGTAAGACCTGCAGCAAGTTTTGTTGTTGTTTGTTTATAACTTCTCTTTTCTCTGGGCAATACCACATAAGGGGAAAAAAAAAGGTGCTAAAAATAGACATCAGGGTTTTTTTAAGTTTACTTTTTAGAAATCAGAATGTAACTCAGCCAGGTTCTCAGTTTGCAAAGCAATTTTTGAAGAATGGGAAGCTTTTCTTAGTATTGGAGGAAACTTTCACTAAAACTCATGGAACTTATTTTCAGTCAAGTACAGGTTGTTTATTTCTGTACAGCTACTGGAGAGTGAAAAGATCCTTCTACAAAATCTCCTAAAACCAGCAGTAAAGTTTAAGTGTCCTTTATATATCTGTTAGCAGAATGAAGGCACAGGAAGGAAATTTAAGTTAGTTTATGTTGTGTATCTGAAACAAGCATCAGGAGAATGCATTTAAAGAATTTGAATAAAGAAAGCTCGAGGGGGGGGGGGGTTGGTACAGAAGCTGTAAGAGATGAGATATTTTGGAAACAGATACAAAGATTGGAGACTTTTAATTTGGACAAGAGCTGGCTGAGAATGTTTGTTCCTGTTGTATGGAAATCGGTTCTATGATGGCAGCAAAATTAAATATTCTGCCTGTGTTTGTTTAGCTGCAGATTGGCCCTTTGGGGAATCAGCTCAAATGCAGGAATAAAACTGAAACTACTTCTCAGAGTTTTGAAGACTTTGTCTTTCATCTGCACCCAAGAGAATTCAAGGGGAAAAAAAGTAAAGCATGGATCAATGAACTCTTTTCTCAATTATTTTACAAAACAATACAGATTGCTGGGAATGAATCATCTAATGATATTTCACTTCTTAAAAATTTAATGAAAGAGATTATTCTCTGAAGTAACCTGCTGTGCCTGTTTCACAGTGACAATATACAATATTCCCTGAAGCTATTTCTGACATCACCGAGTCTAACATGGTTTAGAATGTTTGATGGAAAATTAGGTGTAAGAGAGAAGCTGGCTAGAGTACCCAATAGTCTTGGGGATACTAAACAAAACTGGGAGTCAGAGCAAGAGTGGGTTTTTATCTTACCAGCTGTTGCAAAATTAAAACATGAACTGTGTGAGACAGTCTGATGTGTTGTTCTGTTGCTTCACAGTAGTATGGAACTGTTTCAGAGATATTGTAGGTTTGGTGAAGTTAAGGTGCATGTTACTATTTAAAATGCGTTGATGTAGAACTGAAAGCTTTATGTCACGTTGGGACATATTAGTAACAGTGCAGCAGACAGTGGCCAGAGATCAAGATAGATTGGAGGCTTCCAGATTGTTAAATCTTGAGCTACATGATCTTAAGATTCAGGGTGGGTTTGTGGCACTTACTTGACCCTAGCTGTCAATATGCAGTGAATTTTTGTCTTATTTTTAATGTATGCTTTGAGAAACTAATGTTCTTTTATACTTCTGAAAGTTAACTTGTTCTGATTTACTGAGGAAGATAATGCTCAGAAGTGATTTCTGATTTTGGGTCCATCACTCTTTGAATGAGAATTCAAGGATCTGAAACTACAAGTAATACCTTGTGCTATTACTTACTTGCTTTCATTAGATTCCTATGTCATTTATCTCCCATCATATAGGCTGTGATATTGCTAATAAAAATAGTTTGGATTTTTGCCTTCATTACTTTGACTGGAAGACTAAGGTTTCTCTGTCACAGTGTTTAGGAACATTCGTCTAAATTTGAGCAGAATATTTAGCAAATTTAAATCCATTTGGTTTTGTTGCATTGTTCTTTTACTCTGAGAACTTTCTCAATGGTTTTTAAATTCCTGTTGTATTTGTGCTCTGTAATAAATGGAGAATAGAATAGAATAGAATAGAATAGAATAGAATAGAATAGAATAGAATAGAATAGAATAGAATAGAATAGAATAGAATAGAATAGAATAGGTTGGAAGAGACCTTCAAGATCATCATGTCCAACCTATTATCCAACCCATGTAAAGAATCATGCAGTGTAAAAGAATGCACAGGGCTGATGTAAACCAGCATGTCAATGGTTTATTACTCTTGCTTTTCCCCTGCCTTTATACTTGTCTCTTTTCTACACATTTGATGAATAGAGAATGTGAGTTTTGATGATACAGGATTATAGCAGTGTTTGACATAGTGTTAAATACACCTTAGGATCTGTATTTCCTTTCTCTTTCTAGATGTCCAGCATCTCCTTCTGGATGTCCAAGCTTCATGCTTGATGTAGAAGACTAAATATAGTATTTGTCTGCGTATTTGGGCACTAGATTTGCAAAGGCCATCTATGAGAATTGGACTTTAGTCAAACTTGTCCTTGCAATATAATTCTGAAGTGATATTCAATGCAGTGGCGAAATTGCTTATTTTACTTTTGAGGGAGCACTGAATTTTCTGACTAAAATGACGTCCATGTCATCATCACAGATTGCTGTTTGTTAAATTCCTTTTCTTTGGATGAATCTCAGAAAGATATGTATTATGCATGAACTCTGCAGATGCACTATGAAATCGTAAGTCGTCCAAATGTTGAGCTGTATATATTACAGAAACGCCAGTAAATTTGTGGTTACCGAATACTAAAATACTTCTGTGCGCTAGGGCTAAGGCAATATGTGCACTCAGCAAGTTCTTTGTTTTCTTTATTACTGCAAAGACAAAAAGGGGGGAGAGGAAACAAAGCTGTTGGTGACAGAAAAGTTTGCTAAACGAAGAGCAAAGATTGTCTCTGCAGCCTGTGTTTTAGCTTGTTGCACAGGCAACTGAGGAGAACACATCAAGATCTTCAACTGGAGCTGTGCTGCTGTTGTGTTGAATTTTATAAGCATAGCAGGCATAGGGCAGAATAAATTTAGGAAACTGTTACACTAACATTGACAACTGCATAAGTATAGATACAGTTTCTAAAAACATTGTGACATATACTCAGGGAGAGAAAATAACTTCAAGCATCTTTAAGTATTTCCCTTGGTGTAGGATATGTATCTTGTAGACTTTCTTCCACTTTTGTGTCTGTTTTCTTTACTGCCACACACAGTTAGCTTTCCTGCAGATTATCAAATGTTGGTTTATGACTCAAGCCATTAGAGAAAATTATGGTTTTACAGTATTCCTGTCTTTGGGTTTGGTTATGTTTGTGTTGGTTGGTTTGAGTTTTGGTTGGTTTTGTTTGTTTGGTTTTTTTTTGTGTGGGTGTGTGTTTTTTTTATAAAAATCTTCCCTGTTATTTTTATAAAAAAGCAGTGGACATAAGTGTGTGCCTTTAGTTTAGTTGAAGTGATGTTGGTTGGAGTGATACTGGTGTTGCTGCAGACTAAAGTCACAGAAATCTGCTAAAGGTGTTCTTAACTGGAATTTTTACATTGTGTTCACAGGATCACAGGGTGCTAGGGGTTGGAAAGGATCTCTGGAGATCTGCGAGTCCAGTCCCCCCTGCCAGAGCAGGACAATATAATCTAGAACAGGTTGTACAGGAATGCATCCAGACAGGTCTTGAAAGTCTCCAGGGAAGGAAACTCCACAGCCTCTGTAGGGAGCCTGTTCCAGTGCTCTGTGTCCCTTACTGTAAAGAAGTTCTTCCTCAAGTTGAGATGGAACATCCATTGCCCCTTATCCTGTCACAGGGCACAAGTGAGAAGAGGCTGTTCCCTCCCTCTTGACACCCAGCCCTCATATATTTACATATATTTCTTAGATCCCTTTCAGTCTTCTCTCCCGACTAAACAGCTCCAGGTCTCTCAGCCTTTCCTCAGAAGGCAGTGCTCCAGTCCCTTAATCATCCTGGTAGCCCTCTGTTGGACTTCCTCAAGTAGATTCCATCTGTCTTGAACTGGGGAGCCCAGAACTGGATGCAATGTTCCAGGCGTGGCCTCACCAGGGCAGAGTAGAGGGGAAGGAGAACCTCGCTTGACCTGCTGAACACTTCTTAATGCACCGAAGGATACCATTGGCCTTCTTTCCACAAGGGCACATTGTGACACATGGATAACTTGTCCACCAGGACTCACATGTCCTTCTCCACAGGGCTGCTCGCTAGCAGATCATCTCCTAACCTGTACTGGTGCAGTTTATTATTCCTTCCCAGGTGCAGGCCTCTGCATTTACCCTTGTCGAACCTCATTAGGTTCCTCTTTGCCCAGCTCTCCAGTCTATCCAGGTCTCAGTGAATGGCTGCACAGACTTCAGGTGTATCAGCCAAGCCTCCCAGTTTCGTATCATCAGCAAACTTGTTGAGCAGACACTCTGTCTGTTGCCTCATCAATGTCACTGATAATGATGATGAACCTGGGTTGGACCCAGCACTGTTCCATGGGAGACTCCACTAGTTACAGGCTACAATTGTTAATGATACACATCACTTTGCACATAATGGAGATAAAGGTACAAACTCAAGAAGCACATAAATCTAGTATTAAAATTATACATAGAGGGATGATTAAACATTATTCTTGTTTAGCTCACGGTAGACTCCATATAAGATTTAAGAAATTCAAGTAGTCTATTCATTTACCCTCCAGATAAAATGTTAGGCACTTGGGCCCTGGAAAGAACACCAAACAAAAGCACCCAAACCCCAAAATAATAAAAACTAAAATGCTCCCCACCAAGCCAGTAATTAAATTCCCTTGACTGCATTAAAAACATAGGACAATTTAATGGACACCAATGCTCTATAAACAGTCCTTTGGATTAAATACTTTTATTTTTGCTTTCAATGAATATGGATTTATATGCTAAATTCAGAGAAGTTATTGGTCTATTACTGAAAAAAATTCACTCTGAAATTTTGGTACAGAAAAAGGATCTGTGGTACATTCAGTTTTGCAATATCTTGGTTGGCAGTATGTCCTACCACTCGGTAGTGTGTCAGCTTGGTAATGATGAGTCAAGACTAGCTGTTACGAGAATGTAGCATCTACATTCTACCAAAGTCTGCATTCTTCATGCATTTGAGACATTTACTCACATTACCCAGTTTACTCTTTATGGAAAAAAATAGACCAGCTGTTCTGAATTGTGCAGCTCTAACCAGTTATATATGCATAGAAATCAGCTGTTCTTTCAGGATAAGGTGATGAGCAGTTGGCAGCTATTGCAGGTCATAACCAGATTTGGCTGGCTGGAAATACTTTTAAATCTAATATACTGTCATGTAAAGACATACAAAGTTTTGAAGCGTATTGAGACATGTTTAGGCAGAGTCATTTTTTTGTAGCAAGTTGCTGGGAGGTTTCTACAGTAGAGCAATGAACTACTTTTGTATGAAATCAGAGACTAAGCAGATGCACTAAGTCATAACTTTGCACAGGAATTTTGCACAAGGAAGGAATAGTATTTTATGATCTAGAGATGGACTACATGCTTTGGCAGCAAAAAAAAAATCAATTACATCCATTTTGCAGTCTGATTTTTTTAGAAGTTAGTCTTGCTGCTGTTTAAATTTATTATTTTTACCATAAATTTAATTAATAATACCTTTACTAATAGTTAGCACAATTATTAACCATCATTCAATAGAAAGAGGAATCATTTGGTTCCTACACTGCCAAAGCCTCATTGTAAAATAAATAATATGTACTTAATCTGAAGAAACTGTAATTGAATCAGTTATTGTATTTTTTAATTGTGTTTACTTAAAAACTGTAATGTTTTGAAATGCCTAACTATAAAGGGCAACAATCTTCAGCTTTTGGAATAGGAATGCAAAATTGAAGGAAATAGGAGATGTTGAAAAAATAATTAAAGAAAGTATGGATGTTTGCAAAATGCTTGATGGTGAGTAGCAATAATGTTTCATTACTGATGTAGTTTCATAATAGTAAATAGTATTTTTTCCTTTTCATAATCAACATGTGATTCTTACTTTTAATGATTGCATATTGAGTGCAAATAAAGAGCAGGAAATCTTGCATTTCTAAAGTCATTTCCAGTCTAAAGTCATATTTTCCCTGTTCCTGGAGTTGAGCATCTTCTGTTTTCTGAAAGGAAGTAAAAGGCTCCCAAATGATGAGCTCTGTCTGTAGAGAGAAAACTGGATTCTTCAGTGAAGTTGGCCTAAAGGTGGGGGAAATCTAAACTAAGGTGCTTTAGGAATTTAAGCAAATCCCTTATTGTTGCATTATAAAGTACATATTTTTTAAAGCTGAATGCATAAAGTGTCATATAACCTTTAAGTAGCCTCTTAATATATTTCCTTCAATTTGACAGTGTCATGACAATTAACAGATGGAGGGAAGGCATTTGCTGAGATTAGCAATACTACTGTCATTGCCTCATACTACCTTCATAAAGGGAGCTGATCTGCCAGGATGTGTTTTTTTAATTAAAGCTGAAGGGTTGTTCAGGTAAGAATTAATACTCCTTTGGAAACCCTTGCCCAGCACTGCAGGTTCAAATATTTCACATGGATTGAGGGGAACATGGGACAAGATTGTGAATAGCGGTCCGTTGAGGTTTTTTTGACAGATAAACTCACTTAGAAATAAACTCACAAGATAAACTCACAAGAAATCCATTTGGAGTCTGGGAAAGTGATGAGGGTGCACTCTACTACCTGTAAAGTCATTTGTTTCAGAGTATGAAAGAGAAGAAATCTGAAAATTGCATTTATTTATTTATTAGCTGGAAAGCTACTCAGCTTTTAAGGGAAGCTTCGTCTGCTCATTTGCCGTGCCTTCCTCATTCCAGATCTTTCTTCTGTAATGACTGGTGTTTTTTCATCCGTTGTGTGACTTGCTTGAGAATCTGTCAAGTTTTGTGGAAGAATTAAAGGACGGACCACTTGTATCTATTACTTTTAATGCTAAACAAAAAACTGTAATGACAAAATGCATATTCCAAGTCTATTTTGTCAGTTAACAGACATGCATGCCAGGGTTCTTTCCACACTCATTAGGTTTTTTTAAAGTACATTAATGGTTGATAATTTCTGAAGATCAGACACCCTGTTTTAAGGGGCAGATTCAGGGACCTTTGACAACAATCCCAAAGTGTTTGAAATACCTTCAAACAGTTGAAGGGAGAAGAGAAAGTCTGAAGGAAGGTTAATAGTTGAAATCAATGGAATCTAAATGTAGTTGAAGTTATAGAGAACAGAGTGAAACAAAAGGTGCTTCTTTCTGGAGTGCTGAGGTACTTTCAAGTTGGGGAAGGGAGTATCACTGTGGCTTTGGGATTTGCTGGATTAGAAGTGGGGTCTAGCATTAATGTGGTTGTGTTTTCCAGATCCTTTGATTCTGTGGTGTTGCAACTGAAAACAGCATCCTTCTCCAAGGCTGTATCTCTCAGTTCCATAGCAATACTAGAACACAGTATTGCAACAATTACATTTTTTGTCTTGAATTTCTTTAATCATCATTTTTTCCCTTCCTCATTTTTTTTGTGTCTTTTGCCAGTACTACTTCTTTGGCAAAATGAAATACAGGTACAGACTTTAAGAATAATGCTATTTACTTGTTTTCTCGTGGCTGCATAATATACAGGCATCTCAACTGCCACAAAAGTAGTCTGGGACAAAAGATTTGCATATCGAGAAAATTCATATTGTCAGTCACTTTGCCTTATAGATGTATGACCTGCTCTTGTGAAGACAGGCATTCTGATTCCATGCTAATAGCCCCATTGTTGTTAATATATGCTGCCTGGTTCTGACCTGCTTTGTTTAGAATGCATGTTGGTTTTTACTGTGTGTGACATTTAAGGGCTGTGGATTAAAAAATTAAATTTTCCTAAATAAAAAAATATCTCATACATTTTTAATAGGATTTACAAAAGAGCTACTCTACATTTTCCCTCCAGCAAGATGATGCAGTGTTGTATTAAGTGTCAGTACTTCTGTGGCCATGTAAGATTTAATGTTCTGGGCAAAGATATTAATTGTCTTTTGGAATAGACAGATGGACTTGCCTAAAACCTGCTTGTTAATTAATTGGATTATTTTTTTTTTTAAGAGAGTAATTGTCAAATGACATTTCAGACTTTTAATTCTTTGATGGAAACACTTTTATATTGTTGGGTTGGGTTTTTTGTGTTGTTGTTGGTTGGTTTGGGGTTTTTTTTGTCCCTTCAGAAGTCTATATAGATAGCCACAGGAAAACATTACTTTGTGTGATTTATGTATTTTCTACTGGAGTGTAAGAGTATAACCTAGGTAGTGTAGAAATTCAAATACTCTGTCATGCAAAACATGCCCAAGCTTGGATTGCAAATAAATAAAAATATCTCAAAAGCCAGGCTGTTACTACTCTTCACTGAAACATGAGGGATCTGAATTTACCACTCATTTATACAAAACTACACTTTACTCCTAATAAAAAAATATGAATTGCCACTACAAAATTATATATGAGGTGAGTTACCACTCTTACAGCCTCCTAAGCTTTTTCAGAAATGCCACTTTTAAAACTTCAGCTTTTAAAGTAAGGATCAAGAGGAAAATGAAGTCAGCAGAAGCATTTGCAAGCCATTTCATCTTTCAGCAAAAGAGAGAACTGAACGTTGGAGCTGCAGCCAGGTGAACTATCAAGAAAGTGTTAGGCTGTGTAACCAATCTAACCCCATGCTGTGCTGTAACTGATGCACAGACCTGCAAGCAAAGGTAGTATGTATATGGGTAAATTCTCAGGGATGCTGAAAGACATATATTTTTATGGACTTCCATTTATCACTGTAGCTCTTTTAACCTACACTGATGTAGGATTAGTTCAATGCATACAATGAAAGCTCTTACTTTTCCCTTGTTCCATTCTTCCCTTTTGACCACTGAACTTTTTCTAGACAATAATAAAATTCTTTTGTGCTAAGCATTTACATTAAGTGGGTATGCCCAAGAGCACATTTCAGTTTTGCTGCTAATTTCAGGTACCTTTTTCCTCCCTGTTACTTAAAAGAGCTTGAGTTAAAAAAAAAAACAACAAAAAACAAAAAACCCAAAACAACACAAAAACCCCACACCCAAACAACAAAATCTGCATACATGCACCTGGTATTTAGCCACATGTTTTAGTACAAGTGTTTTTCCTTTGACACCAGATTGTCTCCGTTATGGTAGTGTGGAAGAGACCTTTTCTGTTACAGTACAAATAGGCTGCCTGATATTGGACCTAAAAGGAAAGAAATTAAAAGCTGAAATAAAAATATGATCACCACAATTCACTGAAGAGCTGTACAAAAAGCCCAGATAATAAAGCATGCACTGCAGTTCACTAAAAAGTAGCTATACTGGCAAAAAGTGTTTGGCATACTTAGGGTCTTTAACATCAAGCAAATGGAAGATCTGTAGGTCTTGCAATTTCTTTACTTAGTTGAAGGCATTGAATTTATTGCATGGATTGATCAGACTTTATGTTGGTCTGTGACTGTAATCCATCAAAATTCACTTTAAACAGTAGAAAAAAAATCTGCTGGTGATATCTGCTGGGGTCAAGCCCTAGCTTTAAGGGAAGCAACAAGCTTCTCTTGCTGTAAGAAGCATCTCTGATCTGCCTTTTCTGCATTATACATTGCTATTTTGCTTTTCTGTTGCTCTTAATATATAACAAGACTACCCTCCTCCTCATGCTTTTGCTCTTCAAGCATGCATATGGAACAACAGTGTTTGTTTCCTGGACTAAGACACTGTCTTGACTACCTCTTTGAGAAGTGTATTTCTAAGCAATTATGTACTCAGACCAATACAACATTAGACTTCAATTGCTTTTGCTCTGCCTGCTGTGAGTTGTGACATTTCATACAGCTGCCAACATATTAGTTTAGAAATACAGAGACAGGCTGTTATCAAAGCCCAGGTATCACCTAGGTGGGAAATACAGAGATAGTGAAGAAAGGGCTAGCTTTTCCTCCTGATTCCTAGAACACAGAGTGATGGCAGGGCTGGACAGCAGCCAGCATTGGAGGCTCTTGATCCTGAGGTCAGTCTTTTCCAGGGTCTTTGCTAATTTCTGGATTAATCTGTGTGAACTAATTACTTTCTTTGTAATCTTCAGTCAAGTGTTGATCACAGACACTTTCTAAGCTATGAAACCACTGCATACTTAATCCACTGTGGACAGGATAAAACCAGGATTTGTGTCAAAAATATACTTTCTTTTAGTATTATTGCATTACTTTGTGCTTTTAATTGTAGTCATTTGACTGGAGAGTATGTAGGATCTTTTGACAGCAGCAGTGGGATGCTGGGATTTTATGTATGAAGTGAGTAATGTGATTTGTCCTAAAATTTCATTAATTTGTGTAGGTGTTTGAATGTGACTCTGTCCATGTTCAACATTCCTCAGTTTCTGTAAATACAGTGTTTACAAAATGCAGCTACTGAGAAGATGATGCCACGCTGCATTAAACAGAAGTGAAAAAAATGCAGCATTTTCCAGCAACCATTATTATTATCATCTGAATAATGCCCTGTCAGGTTCCTTACGATATGACTTACAAAAGGGAAATAGTCCAGGGAGTTTTTGGGTAAGAGCTTGCAGCAAGGTAATTTACAGCACCATCCTGATATCTATCTTCGCCTCTTCAGTCTCTTGGTTGCTTGGAAATATTGCCACATACTAGCCTGTAAATAGTGTTTTCCATTCGGTTCACAGCCAGTTGGTACTTGAAGAAGAAATTAAGTCTAATGCCATGGTTTCACAATTAAGTTTACACCATGGATTCTAGGCATGATTTTACAATCATTAATACTGTATCTCTGCCCCACTGGATTGCTCACAGAGTAATTGTGATGTTGGATACATGATTGCCATTCTGCCACATTATCTAGAATATATGCTACTAATACAGAGTTCATGCCAGCCTTGCATTTTCCTGCTGTCTTTATCCTGAGAGAATGGGCTATGCAACCACTAATGCAAAATTAACCTATTGACTTTCTATTAGACACATTTTAACAGCTGAAGTGAATCTAGCACCTTGTATTATCTGAGCTTAGCATTGAGATTCCACACTAAGCCCTGTGGCTAAGCGATGCTCTGAGTGGTCAGGTCTAGAGGTGTAACTGACTAATTGCAGCCATTTTTTATCCAAGAGCTCCAGATTGTTTGGGAATTCAGTTCTGTCTTTCACTTTATGGGTGTTTTATCGTTTGTTTGTTTTGTTTTTAAGTTTCAGAGCTATCAGAGGTTGTGCTGGAATACTTTTACATTGTTTAAGCAACAATTTTAAGCAGGTGCTGATAGACAGGCAGGAAATTATAGTCTGTATCCCAAGACTGACCATTCAGCAGCCTTGTTACTTGTGCATTTTACTGTCCTACTACCAAGATACTTAGATCATATTTCTGTGTATCTTTTGAGATTGCTTGTGCATCCAGTTCATGTCTCTGAAAGTGAAGGACATGGCCATCTAAAAGTTGGGATTGCTAACTTCTAGGGATTTCATTTGGGTTGAATCACTGAAAAAACTATTCAGAGAAATCAAATGCTCATGGATGGACTGAAATTGTATTCCATAACAGCTCTTCAGCTAAAGAATGGTTACTATTTATTACCAAATACCACACTTTGCTATAAAATAGACTGTCTAAACAAATGAAACCTGTAGTCTTTAACAAGATAAACTGAAATTGCCTGTCACAGAGGTACAGATTAGTGCTTAAACTGTTACAGGTAAGACTGCGCTTAGATTTCCCATTCTTAACCATGTTTCAAACTAGGCAAGCCAACTTCTCCCTGGTATCTCTTCATGTGGTGCTTTCATACAACCCTTCAGATGATGTTGAGATCCCATCAGTTCCTTAACATCTTTCCTGACAGTATGCAGGACTAGATTCAGTGTCTGAGATGAAGCTTCATGAGTGCCAAGCAGAGGAGAGTCACTGCACTTTTCCTGATGGCTGTGTTCTTGCTAACAGAAATAAATGCTCTCTTCTCTTCCCAATATGATGGGATGTGTGTTAAGACATAGGTGCAAGATCCTTGACTTGCACATAGAACTCTTGAAGGATGTATTTCAGAAGTGCAGAAGGAAAAGTTTTTGTTTCCAGAGTAAAAACAAACAAACAAACAAACAAAAGAATAAAAAGAATGGAAAATCTTTCTTGGATCTTCAGTAATCTAAAGGTTTAATTCATTGCCATACCAAGCATACTTATTGTTGAATGACCTGCAGCTTTTGACCTCCCATATGTTTACTTTCACATTTCAGTACTCGGAACACTAAGAAAATATGAACAATGCATGGAGAAAAGTTTCAGTTCAGATACAAATACTCTCTTTGTATATTTACCAACAGTCTTGCTGATAGGGCGATGCAGTTTATTTAGTTGGTCCTTTCTCTGGCAGTCTTCTGATATTTTAGATTAAATATCTCTGTATGCCTCAGCTTTCGCAAAGCCAATGACACAAAAACCTTAAGTACTGCATTTATCATTTTGAGAGCCGGATTGTCACCTGCCAAATTAACTGTTGGATCTATGTGTTCCTTAGGCACTCTCTGATCCCACACTGCCTTTGTCTGACCACTAGAGTTATGGGTAGTTTATGGTTGCAGACAAGTTAATCTATTTGTCTTCTAGCTAAGCAAAACAATCCACATAGAATTGATTCTCCTATACAATAGCACTTTCATCCCTTTGAAATAATGGTCCCAAGCATGTTGGACTATTTGTACAGGTTAGGGCTTGACCTCCTGGGGAGTAGCTCTGCAGAGAAGTATGTGGAACTGCTGGTGGACAAGATGTTCACCATGAACCACTGATGTGCCCTCTTGGTCAAGAAAGCCAACAGTATTCCGGGATGCACTAAGAAAAGTGTAGCCAGCAGGCTAAGGGAGATTTCTCCTCTACTCTGCCCTGGCAAGGCCGCAGCTGGAGTGTTGTGTCCAGTTCTGGGCTCCCCAGTTCAAGAGGAACCACTGGAGTCTAATGGATGGCCACAGGGATGATTATGGGACTGTAAATGTAATTTGGTTGAAGGGATTTGTTTTGAGAGAAAAACATTAAAAGTCACTTGGCCTTGAAATTCACCACAACCATTGCAGCTAGCCTGAGTACTGCGTTGTACTCCAGCCATCTGCAGAATAATCCAAATCTATCAATGTATTCCTCCTTCATGTTGCTCACACTCTTTTAAAGCAACCTGTATGGCTGTAACTCAGTAGCATGTAGGCTTGAAGAAAATACAAAGGGATTTGAAAACCTCTTTCTGATTGTTTACATTAACCAGAAGTCGAGGGTTTGTTCACGGAGAGGGTATTACCTATATACCTACATTCATATTTTGGCTTTGAAGGAAACTGCAGGTGAGTGGTTTTATTTTACCTTCACTGTATGTGCAAACACTTACACAGCACTTGTCCACGTTCACTGTGTGTAAAAACACACAGAACTTGTAGTTCTTTCTGTCCTTAGCACTCTGTCCACTTTTCCTTGGGAGCAGTGAAAATTCACACCCCTACATCAAGCTTTAAATAACTTTTCAGCAAAAGTTATTCAAAGTTTGTGAAAAGGAAAAGCTTTTTTGTCTAGTTTGGAAAACTTGGATTTTAAAGATCTCTTCCAGTTTTGCTCTATGTCATGTTGCCTGAGAAATGTCAATGTCTGCTTGTCTCTTTCATCACAGTCCAACATTTCTATGTCCTTGATCCACATGGGAAGCTCAAGTTCAAGGCTTTTCTTGGTAGTTTCTGACTGAGAGTGAATACTAGCCAGGAGTCTGGCATTTATTTGTAAATTGTGACTGTTGTCACAGAGGCTGGACATCTGCTCTGTTCCTTAGAATATAATAAAAATAGGTGAATCCCTAATGAAAAAGAATGCACTCACATATATATATAACAAAAACAAACAAACAGGAAAGAAAACATATATTGCACAAACAATTGCATTCCCTAAGAGCTTTGTCTTTGATCCTGCTAGGGACTAGGTTGCCAGTTGACATCCGTCACTCCCACATGGTTTTTGAGTCTCTTTCAGCAGCTGAGACGCCTGTGCAGACACCCAGTTGCCAGCTGCTGGAATGATGTGTCTGCTGGAGATCAGAGATATGCTTGCTGACAGCCACTAACACCCTTTTAACAGGGAAAAAGAAAGAAAAAGGAAAAACAAAAAAAAGTCACTCTGTTTTATCTTTGCTTGTCTGCCTAAGAGTATCCAAATTGGTGATACTGTGAGTGACCCATCCCAAACAAAAGAACTAATCTACAATTATCTAATCTTGACATTTTGTAAATATTTAAGCAGATTTTCTTGAAAGGGTTTTTTCACATCAGCGATGTTGATTTCACTTGGATCTGTGCTTCCTTAGATCTTTCTTCTTACTGCTGGCATCTTTTATATAGCCTCCTTTCTTGTGCCTGAGTAGAAACAATAGGTACTGTTGGATTTTCTGGTGGTGAAGAAAGGCCTTTCATGGTAAAACAATGCAGTGTTGCAGCATCATAGTGAATCAGGTGTGCTCGGAAGCTAATGCTGCAAAAAGATCCCAGGTTCCTCTTAAGAGTTACTTATCTGAGCGACTACATCATGCAAAATTCCTGTTGGAGAAGTGGCACTAGATGTGGATGTAGATAACATTAATTCAAGTTTCTTCCCCAGGACACAGGAGATTTTTGTCTTGCTTTTATCTGAGACTGGGAGGGTTGCTTCTTGACCAATTTCTCTCAGAGTCTAAGCTTTCTCTAAATTACAGCTTTCTTCAGACCACTATTAGATGTGCATCCAATCTGAACATGAAGGATTTGTAATTCCACAGTAATCATGTCAGCTACAAGCAAGCTGTGTGAGAAGCTCTCTAAAACAGTCTGTGTCTGGTGCTGAGCTGCTCTCCTTGTTCTAAAAGGTTTTGACCATTGTATACCTACATGCAAATCTATCTCAATCTCATTTCAGTGCTGTAGGGATGAGCTTCATTGTCCTGTGATCATAGAGTCTCAGAATGGTCTGGGTTGGAAGGGACCTCCAAAAGTCATTTAGTCCAGCCTCTGCTGTAAGCAGGGGCATCCTCAACTTAATCAGGTTGCCCAGAGCCCTGTCGAGCCTCCCCTTGAATATCTTCAGGAATGGGGCTCAAATCACTTTCCAGGGCAACCTGTTCCAGCGTCCCACTACCCTCACAGTAAAGAACTTGTTCCTAACATCCGGACTAAATCTTCTCTAATTTGAAGTCATTTGAAGCCTCATCCTGTCACTACAGGCCTTTGTAAACAGTCATTCTCCATCCTCCTTGTGGGTTCCCTGCAAACCTGGACACTTCCTGGGGTCCAGATGGTCCAGGCAATAACGTGTAGCACAACCCTGTAACACACCTGTGAACTCTGTGTGCCCCAGCCATGTTTAGGTATGCCCCATTCTATAGGTTCAGTGTTGCTTCTAACTGAGTTGGTCTGACTTAAAAGTTAATGCTGGGGGAAACTTCAAGCTACCACATTAAGCTATCAGGTTTCTCTGTTACCAAAGGGCATTAATTGTCTTTGGACAATATTTAAATGAGCCTAGATAGCAGGCTGTTTGCCTTGTTCTCACCCAGAAAGCAACAAGAGCCAAATGCTGCCAGAGTTGCAGCTGAAGCGCTTTTCCTACCAGGCAAATTACGTCTGGGCCTTGTACCTGGACCATGGCAACCAACACTCTGAGAGCCCTGCACTAAAGGCAGAAAGGGGAAAAGCCCTAAAAGAACTGAGAGAGGCCTGTTAGCCCTGTCTGAGCCAAGGAAAAGCTCCAGTCTGTGAACTGGGCACAAGAACTGAGAGGCCTCTTACTCCTCTCTTGAGCCAAGGGCTGCTTGAATTATAGTTACAGCATCTGGGAAGATACTGGACAGAGTAGCAAGTTGTGAGTCCCTGGCTAATTTGCTACAGAATCCCCCTTGTGGGAAGCCACAGATCGCAGCACCAGAATTTCCAATTTACCTTGCTGTGTTGGAAATTCTCAGATTTGTGCTTAAATTGTTCAACTGCCTTCATATGTGGAATGTAATTCCTACAACCAAATGATAGAACCTGTAAATATACTTTGTAAATAAGCATCAGCAGTGTTTGAAGATACCACTGCTGAAAATATTAAATACATAAATGTATATATTTTATTACACTCCCTCGACCTGTCTTTGTAGCAGAGATGCTCCAACCCCCTGATCATTTTCATGGCCCTCCTCTGCACCCAGTCCATCAGGCCTGTGTCCTTGCTGTATGGAGGGCTCTGGACCTGGATGCAGTACTCCAAGTGAGGTCTCACCAGGGCAAAGGGGCAGAATCACCTCTCTGGATCTGCTGGCCACACACTTTTTGATGCAGCCCAGGATGTGATTGGCCTTCTGGATTGCAAGCTCACACTGTCTGCTCATGTCTAGCTTCTCATCCATCAGCACCCCAAGTCCTTTTCCTTGGGGCTACTTTCTAACGCCTCATTCCAGGGTCTGTATTGATAGTGAGAATCATTCTGTCCCAGGTGCAGAACCCTGCATTTTGCTCTTGTTGAACCTTGTGAGGTTCACCTGGGCCCACCTCTCCAGCCTGTCCAGGTCCCATCCTTCTGGTGTTATCAACAACACCACACAGTTTAGAAGCTTGAATTTGCTTCATGAAGACTTGCATGATAGCCCTAGTGAAAATAAGTGAAACACATAATTCTAAGTTCCTGGTTTTCCTTGCAGAGTTCATGAACCTACTTTTTTTTGTATTTATATATATATATATATACACACATACACACATATATATATGCATATCATAATTTCTGTGTCAAATAAGAGGTAGCAAAACATGAATGGTCAAATAGTTTAATTTCTTCTCAGGAATAAAATTATTTAGTCATCAAAGTGGAGTTCTGACTAAAGTTGCATTCTGAAAGCTACAGACTGTATGGTGTATAAGCAGTATGCAACAATAAGGGTGTGCATGCTTCCGCAGAGACTCTGTTTTGCATACTTGATACAGTGAAATTTAATAGGAAGAAAAGGCATGTTTGTTTTAAACTTTCAGTGTCATTGCTTCTTCAGAGAACTTCCTACGGTGTTGGGAATGCAGAATAATTTGGAAAATTAGATGAGATATGAAATCAGAAAGTTGTCATTGTTAGGACCTGTCTTCCTTGGATTAATCAGTGGTATTCTTAGCAATTGTGTGGCGGCCTATTAAAGAGTGGAACTAGCCACTTTCAAACACACCTTTTCCTGGATAGACATTGGGAATTGTACCTAAATATTTTCCTGTTGAATTCTGAAATTACAATGACACACTTGTGTGGGTGGAAGCTTTATGCTGTTAGTGACTGATCCCATGTGGAGACTAGTGAGGAATCAATAATGAATTTGTACTGTGTGTAGTTGTCTTCAAAGAAAGGAAGGGCATATGAAGGTATATACACAATACAGGACAGGCATAGAAGCAAGTCAGCATTTCAATAGATATCCTATGAGCCATTTTCTGTAAGTACAACACACAGGGAGGTATCTGTACAAAAGACCTGCTTTAAAATACTTCTTGTGATAGGCACTCAGTGGTACACACTCACTGCCTGTTTCCCAAATAAGTATGTTTGTTCACCATGATGTCTTTGTAAAAGTGCATTTAACATAATCTTTGCACAGAAATTGCAATCCTACAAATCTAGAATTTAGGTTTTGAGAGGTTTTCCATGCAAAAGTATCATTAGAAAACCAAGCAACCTAATGAGGTCATTTATAGGAATGTAAATTCCTAGTACATTCAAAGCAAAGGAGCCCTGTGCCTGGATACAGCTGCTGGGAAAACAAGTGCTTTGCTATCTCCCTTGCTTTAGCAAAATGTTACTTATTCTGACTAGGTGTATTGACATGAAAACTGAAGTTCTTTGTTTCTAGATAACTGTAACATTTATAAAGGCATTTTTCTCCCCGTCTGTGAAGAAAGGGACAATCTGTGATCTTCCCAGTGTATTGTGGTCTTCTTACTAGTTGTGTCACATTTTTTTGTCTGTGGCTTCATACTAATTCATCCAGCCAGTATTTTCATGAGGATGGAAGGGAACATGAGAAGTTAAAGTGTAGGTGACTGAGCGTCCTTGTTGCTGGTTAGAAGTATGTCAGTTCTTCTGCCGGTCTCCAAGTACCTGCAGCATCTTTTGGCTCACTAGCAGACTAGGCGATGAATTTATTTGAGGCACTTTGCATGAAAACATGCTTATATGATCCTGTATCAGCTGGAGGAGGATTATCTGTATGTATCTCCAAACAATCTGTTTCCAGTAACACACTGATTAGATCTTATGAATGAACACAGAGCTTTGGGCAGGGAGTTTTGTATATCATTGCTAAAGGAGGGAAAGGCATCCTTAATATGCTGCTGATTTTGAGCTTCCTAAATACCAGCAAGACATGAGGAGGAAGTTCTTCACCATGAGAGTGGTGAATCCCTGGAATGGGTTGTCTCTGGAGGTGGATGAGGCTCTGGCCAGCCTGATCTAGTGTGGGGTGTCCCTGCCCATGGCAGGGGGGTTGGAACTAGATGATCCTTGTAGTTCCTTCCAACCCTGACTGATACTACTATGATACTAAGAGTTTGAAATTTTTAAGCTTAAAGAAAAGAAATGCAACGTTGAAAGGTAGAATGCAGTACATGTGCTAACTAGATCTTCATGATTAGGAAAGAAGGGTAGAATGAGAGATACTCTGTTTTATAAGATTAGCACACTGAGATGTGGAAATGCATGCAATCTAGTCATAAAGCACAAGTCTTTTTTCTCTAAAAAACTAATTATTTGGTATTGCAAATGGAAATAAGCTTGGAAAGAAGAATGAAGCTTGAAGGTCACATTTTCTGATGATGTGAAGGAAATGTAATTAAGAATATGTAAGTCACTATTTAACTCCCTCTGTTCTTCTGAATCCCTGAGCTGAAGTGCATCCCTCTATTGCTGTAAGACTATAAAGAAGTCTTAATTGCTGTCTCTTAACATGCAGAGAGTTAAGGAACAGGTGTGCTTTTAAGTGATGCCCATCTGTTTTAACACATCTGCTTTTCTTTCCATGCTACAGTTCATCCTTCTGACCAAGCCACTTACACTTACTGATGCATTCCATGAAATACACCTTCGACCCTCTTCCCATCTCTAAGTGCCTAGGCAAGTGCATAGTTCTTCAGGGTCTAAGGATATTCAAAGGAAGTCTGAATTAATGTAGCACAAAACCTAGCAGGTCCAGAGGAAATCGTAGTCTACTAAGAAGCAAGTACAGTCTACTTAGGAATACATCTGAATTTGTCCATCAATTGATTATCATATTCTTCAGTTGTATCTGAGATTTTAATGATATCTAGCAAGAATAAATTGGACAATGAAATAAAACAATGTGAAAATACTCTCTCTTAAACCTAATTGACATGTGCCTCAAGATCGTATTAAAGATAATATTAGAATACGGAAGCTGTGATGTGTCTTGCTTCAGCTAGTTGCTATTAACAAACTGCTGAATATACAATAATTTTTTTACATGTGTTCAGTCATAGAGCATTATCATTATCAGTAGACATTTAGATATACAAACCAGCCTGTCCCTCCATCTGTTTGCTTCAGAATACTTGGCATTTATTTTGCAACGTCGTAAAAGTAGTTACAGCTTTGCAGAACTATTACACCAATATAAATTTTTCATATTCAAGTTAGCTGTAAAATGAGAAGCTTGCCTTTTATTTAAAACTCCTAGTGCTTAGCTCTATGCTTACGCATGGGATGGGTGAGTTAAATGCGTGGAATGCAGCTGGGCAATAAATAAGGTTGCAAAATGCTGTCATCAGTAGTAAAGACTTTTGCATTAAAACGGATGTCTCTAGAGCACAGGATTTAAAAAAAAGCAACAACAACAAGCAACCCAAACCAACAAGAACAACAGCTAAATAAAAAAAAAAAAAAAAAAAGGTTTGATTATAACCAGGAATTTGCCTTTTGCTTTCTGAATTGTTTTAAGGAGACACTGTGTTGCGTGGTTTCCACAGAAACATTTTGCAGCAAGAAGGTATTCGTGTTTAAAATAAATTGTTAGCCAAGGCAGTAATGAGAAATTGGAAACTCTTTTACATCTTGGGTAGATGAATTTTCATCATTTGATGCTGATCATCACATTCAGCTAAAAATTTGCCTAATTGTTTGCTGGTAGTTGTAAGTGTGTATTAAGTGATTGTGGCTGTTTTGTAGAATTAGCCCTACAATTAGAGTGTCTGTTTTAGGTGACGTAGCGTACTAATGTTGACTGGGAGCAGGAAGTTTTTATCTTTTTTTGCCTTTCCTTCTCTCCTCTTCCACTCCCATCCCCATTCCCCCCCTCTCCCCCCAAAGGAAATTTGGTTTTCAACAGCTGCTTTATAAAACAGTGAAGATTTTACAGTTTTTTTTAACTATACAAGACAATAAATGAGAGGATAGGTAAGGGGAGAAAACAACTCTAATCAGTTAAACTTACTAGAATTTCACAGCTCTTAGGAGGCTGTAAATTGTAAATTGATACAGCTCTGGGGTGAGAGAAGAGACAGAATGAAATCAGATTCCATCAAGATCTATAAAGACAACATGGCACTAAAATTTAATTTTAACACTTACAAAATGCATTCAGTAGTGATATGTGACCAAACACATTAAACCATATTTTTCAGAAAACTTATTACCATATTCCTTGCAGTGGATTCAGTGATGTAAAGATTTGTCTTGGGCAACACCTGCAGTTCATGCAGACTTTTCCAGCAGTAAATTCAGTGCTTTGCCATGTTTAACAGCATATGAGCACATCAAACTTAACAGCAACTACATGTATGCTTGTTGAGGGTATCACTCTAGTGCTGTCCTTGAATCAGACAAGCCTGTCTCCACATTTTCAAAGATGCCCAAAGAGTGAATATTTGGTATTAGAGAGATTTCTTTGTCTTCATGAAAAAAAAAAACCCAAAACATCTTCATCTATTCTCTCTGATGCTCTGAAGCTGTCACCCTCAAAGCTAAAACTCTTAGAAGTATGAGCTAGGACTTTGCTCCCACAGTGACAAAGTTTGGGATTGAATTAGAGTGACCGAGTGTGAAAATGAGAAAAAATTCAATTTTGTTTTCTGGTTGCTCTGTTTAGTTTTCTTTCATATGGTGATAACAGCAAAGAGAAAATGAGACGCCAGAAATGAAGGAAAGAGTAGTGTGAAAGTGAGGAATGGGAAGGAATTTATCAGGAAAGAGGAAAAGAGAATGATATACTCGATAGAAGGAAGACAAGTTCAACATCCAGCAATTTACTGTTTTCTTATTTATCTTCTGGGAGACAAATACTAGGTCAGAGACAACATCTGAAAACCTGTATGTGCAGATAAAAGAAGGCAGCTGCACTTTTCATAAATAGTCTGAGAGTCTATCTGCACGTAGTGACATTTAATTAAGCTAGTAAGCAGAAAGTTTTTTGGATTTGTCTATGTTGTGGGGTTTTTTTTATGCTATATTTTAGTTATGGTTGAAAGATTATTGCTGTTTGTAATTTTGCATCCTTATCTGAGCAAAATTCCATAAAGTAGATTAGGAATTTGCCTGCTCTGGGGACTCTAGCAGTATTCTATCTATACAGTAATTTTTAATACTGTTCTACTGAGTAATTAAAGAACTGGGAAGTAGCATGGTCCTGTGACATGTTTCAATTACAGTTGTTTGTATTCACACAGAATAAAGCAAGTAAGTGAATAATGGATATCTCAGCTAGAAATAGCAGGGAGGGAGGAGGGTGGGGCTCAGCCTGCTTAGAGTGGCTTTTTCTTGGTTTTGATAGGATGTTTTTGAGCTCCTGATCATATAGCAATGATTGTTTGACACCTTCCTCAAGGGACTCATGCTACTGAGAAATACAATAGTGTAAAAATAGCATTTTTAGCTGGTGCCACCATACTGCATGATTTTTTGTGACACTGCTCACTGATGAAGTGATGTAGTAGAAGTAGCAGGTTTTTGCACATAGAAAAAAATTTGCTTTAAGAGGATTAAGTGCAGATAAACAACATATTTGTTATATCCTCTCTTCCATTGACACTCCCACCCCCACCACAGATCAGAAACATAGCCTGGCACAGCATGCTTTCTTTTTAGATCTCCATAGACATTTACCTGCCACAATTCAATATAATTTTGTCTTAGTTATCAGACTGTGATTATTAAATAATAAGAGAGACCTCAGCCTGTTCATAAAGTGTAGTGTTTGGGCTTTTTTAGTATGAAAAGAGTCTAAATTAAAAGGATCGTGCTTTTTTTTATTTCCATACCCTATCTTGTAACTTACAGTGAATAATGTAGTGAGAAGAAGATACTAAAGACGAGCTTTTCAATTCTTTTTTTCCCACTTTTCTCTTGCGTGTAAGAAGTTGATCCTGCTTACTGATCTGTAGTACCAGAAGATGCCAATCTTGAATTGGCAGAGCTTGGAGTAATAAGATCTGGTGGTTGGAGGTGTCACACACCCATTGCGCCTTCCTGGAGGCATTCCAAAACTACTGCATTGAAATCCACTGGGCTCTTCTGCCAGAAACGATGCAAGAGATGACCCTGACTATTCATTGAGACTGATAAACTTAAAGATATATGATATCTTCTCTTTATTCTGAACCTTCTCTTTTCACTTTCAGTTCTTTCCATTCAAACACCAAAATCCTTCTGAAATTGCAAATGTCAAACAAACATCCAGGCTGAAATGTTAGATCTATTTGCTGTTAGTGTATCTTTCTTCTTTACCCAGTTTCTTTTCTAAAGAAGCCACTTGTTTGCTTTCCCTTTGTTTCTTAGCTGTTAGAAAGCCTTTAAAAATGGCTTTTACTTCCTGTCACAGCATTATGCTCCTTGGGGGGAGGATCAGTTGGAGTCATGGCAAAGAGAACTGCTGTCCTGGTAGTTTTATTTTGTATTCACCGTACGATTCCCAGAATTGCATTGTTCCTTCCCAGAGGGGGAAGATTGGTCTCTCATGCAAATCACTGGTCCTTTTCTTGGCTTTTGTAGCCTTTCTGAAATTGTTGGAAAGAATCCTCCTTTCTGCAGAGCGAGGAGGAAGAATTGCACCAGACAGGCTGGCCCCAGTCATTTTATCCCTTTCCTGTGTCTTACAGCTCCTTTTGAGGAGCAGGCACCATGCAGTACCTATCCTGAGTTCCCAGGGCTTCCACCACTCTTACGCATTTGGTGCACCAGACTCAGCAGCATTATTTGACTTAAATCGAGGCTGGCATTGGTATGAGAGCACGCAGAATCTGGCCCACAGCCTTTCCTGTATGCAAAAGTATCCTTGCTCACTTAAGCTGAATCGACAAATGAAGTGATTTTCTACTGACTGAAGTTGGTACAGGAAGTTGGTATCAGCTGCACAAAATCAGCGCGTGCACATTATTTCAGCTGATAGTATTTTGTGAGTAGAGGTGCCTGCAGATTCCATTTTCACAGAACCTTGTTAGTGCTTATGAAAGTGCAGCTGTTATCCTGAGGAATGCCTCCAAGCTTTGGAAAGTCTAACAACAACACAGAGAATGTGCAGGACTAGGAATATTTTTAAAAGAAGCAACAAAGCCAAGTAGAAGGGTTAAGGCTAGGAACAGTCTGGATGGAGCTGCACTGTGACTGAAAGTAGCAAGCTTTAAACTACCTGTTTCTTGCAAGTGAGTTAACCAGGACAGAAATTTTAATTTAAACCTCTTCTCCACAGACATCAGCACGTTTGTGCAGTGGATTATTATCCACCATCTGTTTTATCCACAGTGGTTTCCATCAGTTGTGTTATTTCACTTTTTAAGTGTTTAAGCACGTCTTTGAAGCTGTTGTATTGTTAGCTTAGGCTGAATCTGTGCATAGATGTCTGTAGCAGTGTCAGCATGCTATGATCCTAACTGCTAGATTAATGAATGGAAGTAGTACCAGTGTGCCATTTTAGTACATTGATAGCTGTGCAAGTTCAGTCAAAAACACTACTGACTTTGTCATCTGGTAATGGTATTTACCGGATCTTAGAGGGACTGCTGAGAAAAGTGAATGTTCTCTTTCATTTTCTTCTGACTTAAAAATAAGGTAACAAAATAGTTTTCATGGAATATTTTATTGTTGTTCTTCACAGAAGGAGAATAGATGTACCTGTAGACTTGAATTGTTCACTGAAATGGAATATGCATCTATGAGGGACGTTTGTAGTGAATGGAAGGAAAGCTGACTGTTGGTTGTCTGTCACATAGCTTAACTTCATGTTCTGAATTACTGAAAATAACACCCCAAAAAAAGAAATGAAAATTAAAAAGTGCTTATTCCTTCCTTTTTTTAATCCTTTTTATTTTGTCTTCACAGAACCTGAAGAAGGTGTTTGTAGAATTTAGTCATCAGGAGCTGTTCGAGTTCTATAAAAAGGTCTGTAGATTTTACAATCCTGTAGTTTCTTTGTAAACACCTTATGCTGCTCAGCAGGAAGTGTTGCCTATATGAATTAAATCTAATGAACCTGGGTGGAGAATGGGCCCAACCTTAATTAATGCTGTTGGATTTGTTTGATCATAAAGCATTTTCCAGAAGAGTCTCTGCATTCAAATTGGGCATAGGCAGAGCTTGGGGTCATTGTAAGCCTATCTGATGGTTAGATTCAGAGGAGTAGCTGATGATTAACAATGAGGAGCTCTCTGGAAAGAGCATCTTTGTGTTATGTCTTCAGTCGAAATGCCAGGCTCATAATCCAGTCAAAATGAACTCTCTTATTTATTTTTTTTCCTTGTTACTATGCATTGGAAATTCACAGCAAAACATCTGTGCATGTAAAAAAGGCAGTATTTAGACAACTAGTTCTTTAAAATTTGAATATTTAAACTGCAGCAATGAATTCTAATAGCTTCGTGTAAAAACAAATATTCATGAGTACAGGATTTTTTTCATTGCTATGTGAATAGATTTAGTATGCATAGCTGAAGATACTGGAATGTGGGGTTTTTTTCCTGTTTGCATGTTTCTAAACAACATTTTATATGAGTAGAGTTTTTTCCTCTCTTTTTTTTGTTCCTTTAAATAGCTGGAAACTATACAAGCACAGCTGGATTCCCTTACGTGATGTTTTTGAAGACTTATTTCTCCATCACACTCCTGCCACCTCATTATTTTGAATTGAAGATAGATTGCCAAGCTGTGTTTGATGAAGGATTCAGTGGATTGCTTCCTGTAAAATTATATGGCTTATCTCCTTTTAGACCAGTAACATTAGCCAAGAGTCTTTGTTAAGAGTTTGAAGATTCTAATGGACTTTCTCTTTCTTTTTTTTTTTTTCTCTGAGCAATTATGAAGAATGGCTTTACTTGCAGGAAGAAAAAAAAATCATAATAAAAAAAGCAAACATAAAACAACAACCAAAAAACCACTCAGTAACAACAGCAACAATAACAAAAGAATGCTACCTGCTTTGGAATATTATTATTTTTTTTGTAATTCATCCTTTTATGTGCGTTACTTGATTCTGCTAGAAATTTTCATACTAGTGAGGGACCAGGAATAATGTAGTTTAGATATAAGAGAAATGTAAAACTGGTTAGAAAATAAACAGCCTGTTTAATTGTTGTTCACATAATTGATAATGCCTATTGCAGATCTGTCCAAATAAATTCAGAATTTAAAAATAAATTGATTTAGTTTGGGCTGGTTTAGCTTCATTTAGTTTTGGCACTGTGAATAAATACAGTTTCTTAGCACTGCATGCATACTAATGAATATAAGCAGTGTGGTGTATGACTGAGAGGAGAAATCTGTGAGTACATAACAAAGAACATTGAAACAGTCTGACAGTCAGATTTCTGGAAGCTGTTTGTTGATTCTTCCTAATATTGTCCACCATGGTTTTAACAGAAAGAAATAGAAGTACAGATACTTAAAGGCCAAGTTAGTCATATTTTCACACATTAGTTCCAGATGAATGGAGGTTCATGAGCAATACAGGAAGGTAAAAGTCATCTTAGTTCTTGTTTGTTGACAGTCATTGACAAGCAACTTCATTGCTGCACCTTGATAATGGGCAGAGTATACAGCTCTCTGAGTTAATAAGAAATGAAGGGAAATAAAGATCTCTGCCATTAGCTTCTCTTTCTTCCTATTAAGGGATTCCTTGAACAAGGCTTTCTTTTTTCTTCCAGATACCTAAACCAGGTACAGTTAATAACCAAACAACTGGTTTCCTTTTGAGGTTTGTTTGTTCATAACAGGAGATAAAAAGTATAGCCAAAAGATATGTTTTGAATAGCTGACGTGCAGGTCCTCTTGTGCCAGATTTCTTGCTTTGTTACTTTTGGAGGGTTGTTTTGGGCTTTTTCTGTTGCTCGATTAGAGGTTGTACTGTCACCACTGAAATAGTGAAGATAATTTGCACGAGTTTAAACTGTGAGGTAATAAATTTAGAAGATAAAATCACTAATAGCCTATGTGTTAGTAAAGGACACTGAAGAGAAATAACACATTTATCATAGTTCTTAACTGAAGTGCCAGACTATACTTTAGCACTCTGGGAAGGTAATGCTATTACTCTGTTGGAAAGAAGTGAGTCACGACTGCGCAGCAGAGTCTTACCCTCTACATCTTGTGAGGCTGGCTGCCAAACTCAAGTCTTGTCCCAAGCCACCTACAAACATGCCTTATCTTCCAGGGATATAAATACTCTCCTCCACAGGCATCATGCCCTCAGTCTGACTGTTCAGCAGCAGCTTGCAGGCTTACTCATCTCAGGCTATGCAGGTGGGTGTGTGGCTGCAGGTGAGTATATCCTCACCATTCCCTCTGCCTTGCCAGCATTAGCAGTGCTTTGTAGTTAGCCTAGGTAGGAAAACCCCCTGACACTTAGGTTCTGGCTTCTCTGGTTGTCCTGTGGGATAGTGCTCAGGCACTGCACTTGAAGTTTTTTACCAGAGGTTGTAGAGCTGAAGTTCTGGAAGTCATGCCATGAAGGATTTTTGAAGACTCTCCTGTGTGGATGCAGGACACTAAGGCAGATATCTGAGTGCATGAGAGAGGTTAAGTTACTTTTGTGAATATAGGCAGTGATGGATGAATCCCAGAGAACAGGATGAATGTGGGACCTGCATGGAGTTCAAGCAGCATTGGACAGATTAGTAGGTACATCTGAAGAAAAAGGGAATGTCAAAGAATAGAATAGAACAGAACAGAATAGAATAGACCAGACCAGGTTGGAAGAGACCTTCAAGATCATCATGTCCAACCTATCATCCAACACAACCTAATCAACTAAACCATGCAACCAAGCACCCTATCAAGTCTCCTCCTGAATACCTCCAATGATGGTGACTCCACCACTTCCCCGGGCAGCCCATTCCAATGGGCAATCACTCTCTCTGTGTAGAACTTCTTCCTAACCTCCAGCCTAAACCTCCCCTGACACAGCTTGAGACTGTGTCCTCTTGTTCTGGGGACAAGAAGGGGACGATGAAATGGTGGATCTTCCCAAGGATGGAATTTGGGAGCTGGGAAACTATAAGGAACAGAGAAGAAGCACTGGAAAAGATGGCAGAAGTATACATACAAAGAAAATACTACGCCAAGGGGCAGAAAAAACTTATGTGGAAACAGTAGGAAGAGAATGGGGAAAATCAGAATGAACTATGAAAACTACAGCCAGTGGAGTGTCTGTATCTAGTGTATTAGAACAGAATAGAATAGAATAAACCAGGTTGGAAGAGACTCTCAAGATCGTGTCCAACCTATCATCCAACACCACCTAATCAACTAAACCATGCAACCAAGCACCCTGTCAAGTCTCCTCCTGAACACCTCCAGTGATGGTGACTCCACCACCTCCTCGGGCAGCCCATTCCAATGGGCAATCACTCTCTCTGTGTAAAACTTTCTCCTAACCTCCAGCCTAAACCTTCCCTGGTGCAGCGTGAGACTGTGTCCTCTTGTTCTGGTGCTAGCTGCCTGGGAGAAGAGACCAACCTCTGCCTGTCTACAACCTCCCTTCAGGTAGTTGTAGAGAGCAATAAGGTCACCCCTGAGCCTCCTCTTCTCCAGGCTAAGCAACCCCAGCTCCCTCAGTCTCTCCTCATAGGGTTTGTGTTCCAAGCCCCTCACCAACTTTGTTGCCCTTCTCTGGACTCGTTCCAGCAAGTCAACATCCTTCCTAAACTGAGGGGCCCAGAACTCGACACAGTACTCAAGGTGCGGCCTAACCAGTGCAGTGTACAGGGGCAGAATGACCTCCCTGCTCCTGCTGGCCACACTGTTCTTAATGCAGGCCAGGATGCCATTGGCCCTCTTGGCTGCCTGGGCACACTGCAGGCTCATGTTCAGCCTACCATCAACTAGCACCCCTAGGTCCCTCTCTGCCTGGCTGCTCTCCAGCCACTCGGACCCCAGCCTTATTGAAGTAACCCAGAAGGGTCAGTTTTGGTGCAAATGTAACCAAAGTCAAAGGAAAGTATGGGATAATAAAAAAGAGCATTTTAAATTTAGCATAAACAAAAAAATATTTTCTAAGTAATAAAATAATGTTAAAAGTAAAGATGGAAAAAATCCAAACCAAACCAAAACAAAGTCTAAAACTGCAAGGATTCTGTGAAATTTATTTGATATTTATCCTTGTTTGCAGATGGAAGAAGAGATTTATTATTTCTTCAGCAGTGGTTGCTTTTTTTTATACTAAATGCACTGACTGTCTTCCTGTCAGAAACCATAAAATTCCACAGTATGCTTCCTGGTAAAAAGTACAGTTGTTATCTTTTGTCAGGGAGTACCTACAAATAAAGACTTAGTTTAGAAAGACTTTTCTGTATTGTAATGGGAAGCTTTGTGCATTATTAGTGATGGCATAACCAGTACCATCATAGAGAACATTGTCACTTAATTTAAGTACTCCTGAGTGAGAAGAGAAAATTGACTTAAGTGTGAAAGAGCAGAACTGTCTAGGGGGGGGTTGTTGGGTCTTGCCAAGAATAGGCTTTTATTCCAGTTGCTGCTTTCTGGTCCTGAATGGACCTGGAGAGGGGAAAATCAGTCTTCCTCTGAGAGCAGCTGCCCCTGCTTAGTTTGGATAAAGTCCTGGTATCCCAGCAGTGCCAGGGAATGAAAGAAAAACAAGCAGCAGCATAGGGGAATGCCTGGGGCGAATGGGAGGTCTGCCTGCAGCACGGAATGGTTCAGGGTCCTAGCACAGCACTGGTGTGTAATATCTCTTGGGCATGATCCAGAGCTGAAATTACCAAAGCTTCTCAAACTGTTGACGGAAGAGACTGTGGAGATTTATTGAGCTCTGAAACTGGAAATTCAAATGAGTAAGAATTGCTAAATCTACTTTCAAGTCTTTCAGTGCATTTTGAAAACATGTGATTCATCTTTTCTCAGACATTCAAGACAGTACTTCCCATGACTGCAGATCTCTCAAAGCTCTCATATCAAAATCTGCCTCAAATGGACAATTGGCAAAAGAAGGACATCTTTCAGTTTGGGTGCAAACAAGCATCAATATTGTTTTGATATGACGACTTGGAAGGTCTCAACCTAAAATGGAAACCTCACTCAATGGAAAATAGAAAAATGGAAACTCCCTCAGAAGTACCAATTTACTGGTAAACAGTTATCTGTTGTACATCGCTTAGCACATTAACAACTTGACAGGTAGAAGTGCGTTAGATTATCTTTACCCAGTTCAGCCTTAGGTGTGTACTTACTGTTTCTCAACAAAATAATGAAATGTCTGTACATTTGTGCATTCCATTTTTGTTGAAATAAAACAATGTAGCAAGAAAGACAAATCTAACTCTGCTGTCTGGAACCCTCTACTTCCTGGGTTTATTGACACATCAGTTTTGAGTTATGACCTGCAGCTTTATTTCCTACAGTCTCCTTTTAAAGACTCTGAAGTTTTCTTCTTTTAAAGCATAAAGAATTTACCAAAATGCTAAGAGTTACATGGCCAAACTAAGAAAAGTGTTTATTGTGATAAAATGGTATAAGACCCTCTTCACATTTGTTCCTTCTCATATTCTCTAATTTCCAACTGCCTCAGGAGCATTTTGTTGTTTGGCCATGTTGGCATCTTGTGTCTTCAAAGATGGTGAGGAAATAAGTTAATAATTCCTATTGCCTGGTCAATAAGTATCATATGGTATTGTGACACTTCTGTAGCTTATTTGGCTAATGAAAATGAGCAACATTTCGAGCCAGTGTGAGAAAGTTGCTTTTCTGTGGATCAGCCAAGCTGGCCTTCTGAGTAACAATCATTTCATCTGGCTGGATGAAATAATTGTTGCTGTCTGATACGGTGGTGGTGTTGTCTTATAAACAAATAAGATGCTTTTATCGGCAACTCTTACATAAAGTGATTTCTAATTTCCATTAGTAATGAATCAATTTTATTAGATTTTCCCTTGGCCTTTTTAATGGTGTTGATCAGTCTAAATTATATGCTGTAATTCTAACTGAAATAAAGTGTTTAGATGATCTCTTCATTCCTTCATTATTTTGTTTCTCAAGAGATGGGAGAAGATACTGGTCTGTTACAAATCAGATGCTGTCCAGCTGTGTTGAGCTGTGCATCCAGGAAGTACTTGTCCTTCTCACTGAAAAGATTAGTTCTGCCTTGGACAGGATGAAGAGTTGGGCAGAGAGGGACCTTTTGACATTCAAAAAGAACAAGTGTGGAGTCCTGCACCTAGGGAGGAATAACCCCATGTCTCAGTATATGTTAGGGGCTGATCTGTTGGAAAGCAGCTTTGTAAAAATAAGACCTGGGAGTCCTGGTGAACAGCAGAATGACCATGACTTGTTCCAGTCCATAGGGCTAGTAGTAGGGCAACTTAACTGAATTGTGTTCTATGGGAAGCATCAGAATGCTGCACTTTTCCTATCACCCACTTTGTGTTTTTCTGCCTCCAGAGTGTTAAGAAATGCAGCTTTGGTCAGAAGAAAAGAAAAAGAAAAAAGAGAAGAGGGGAGGGGAGAAGAGGGGAGGGGAGGGAGGGGAGGGAAATGATGCAATTAATCCAGGCTCACTGAAGACAAACCTGGGACAACTGTGAGGTGGGGTACCAGCTCCACTGCTATCCCAGTGACTGTAGGGGATGGTGGATTAAATTATAGCCACAATGGTAACAGATACTCCTCCGCTCTGAAGTGTCTGTATGCCAACACAAGAAGCATGGGAAACAAGCAGGATGAACTAGAAATCTGGGTGCAGTCTCAGGGCTATGATCTTATTGCAATTACAGAGACATGGTGGGACAGCTCCCATGACTGGAACGTATTTGTGGACAACTATGTACTTCTCAGGAAGGACAAACTGACAAGGTGAGGTGGTGGAGTTGCTCTTTATGTGAGTAAACAAATGTAATGCATTAAGCTTAACCCAGGGGGAGATGATGAAAGCATTGAAAGCATATGGGTAAGAGTGAAGGGACATACAAACATGGGCGACAGGGTTGTGGGTGTTTACAACAGGTCACCAAACCAGGAAGAAGCTACTGATGAGGCCTTCCACAGGCAGCTGGAAATAGCCTCAAGGTCAAGTGCCCTGCTGCTCATAGGTGACTTCAAGCACACTGATATTAGTTGGAAAGATCACACAGAGAAGCATAAACAGTCCAAAAGGTTCCTGCAGTGCATTGATGACAACTTTCTCCTGCAGGTAGTTAAAGAACCAACGAGGTGAACTGCAATGCTGGACCTGGTATTAACAAACGAAGGAAGACTGGTTGTAGATGTTAAGGTTGGGGGTAGTCTTGGTTGTAGTGACCATGACATATTAGAGTCTAATATCAACTATTAATCAATTAATATCAACAATTAATTTCATATCAGAGGAGCAGGGTGCTCAGTAAAATTCCAACTCTGGACTTTAAGTGGGCTAACTTTACTCTCTTCAAGACTCTACTTAGAAATATCTAGTGGGCTAGGGCTCTAGAAGAAGGGAGGGCCCAAGAGAGCTGGTTAATACTCAAACATTACCTTCTCCAAGCTCAAGAAAAGTGTATTCCCTTAGGAAAAAAAAAAAAAATCAAGTAAGGAGGCAGAAGACCTGCATGGATAAGTAAGGAGCACTTAAAGTCAAAAAAGGAGGTTCACAACATGTGGAAAAAAAGGTCTGGTCAATTAGTAGGTCTATAGAAGTATTGTCAGAGAACATGAAGATGATACAAGGAAGGCCAAGGCTGTCTTGGAACTAAGTCTTGCCAGGGAGGTGAGAAAAGAAAAGAAAAGCTTTTTCAAATACATCAGTGACAATAGGAAGAGCAGGCAAAAGGTAGGCCCACTACTGAATGATATGGGAGATACGGTAACTGATGATGCAGAGACAGCACAGTTGCTGAATGCCTGCTTTGCCTCAATCTTTACTCTTCAGCCCTCAGGAACCTCAGTCTCTGGAAGCAAAGGAGCAGAAATGGAAGGAAGAAGACACTCCACTGGTCAGTCAGAACTGTGTTAGAGATCTCTTGTACCAACTGAAGACACACAGATCCATGGGCTCTGATGAGGTGCATCCACAAGTGCTGAGAGAGCTGGCTGATACTGTTGCTGAACCTCTCTCCACCATCTTTGAAAAACCATGGAGAATAGGAGAGGTGCCTGATGGCTGGAAGAAAGCAAATGTCACTCCAGTCTTAAAAAAAGGCAAGAAGGAAGACCCAGGCAACTACCGACCAGTCAGCCTCACCTCCGTCCTTAGAAAGATGATGGAGCAGCTTATCCTGGAGGTCATTTCTAATCACATGGAAGGCAAGAAGGTTCCCAGGAGTAGCCAATATGGATTTACCAAGGGGAGATCCTGTGTGACTAACCTGGTAGCCTTCTATGAAACCATGACCAAATGACCATGACAAACCATGACCATGACAAGGGAAGAGCAGTGGATGTCATATACCTTGACTTCAGTAAAGCTTTTGATCCTGTCTCCCATAACATCCTCACAGAAAAGCTCAGGAGATGTGGCATAGACAGTTGGTCTGTGAGGTGAATTGAAAACTGGCTCTACAGCAGAGTTCAGAGGGTTGTCATCAGTGTCACAGAGTCAACTTGGAGGTCTGTGGCCTGTGGTGTTCCCCAGGGATCAGTGCTGGGTTCAGTTATGTTCGATACCTTTATCAATGACCTTGATGAGGGCACTGAGAGTATCCTCGGCAAATTCACTGATGTGGGGGTGGCTGTCAGCCTGCGCAGCCATCCAATGAGAGCGAGACAGGCTGGAGATCTGGGTGTAGGCAAACCTCATGAAGTTCAATAAGGACAAGTGCAGTGTCCTGCATCTGGGGAGGAATAACAACAGGCAGCAGTACAGGTGGTGTATGAGAAGGGATGTAAACCAGGGGCATCCTTTTAGGACGTGTGAACCATTTGGTCACTTCTGGAGCAAACTCTCGCCTATGAGTAATCCAGTTTCTCCTTTGCAGCCAGATTCCCTACATGAGTAAAGTCATCCCTTTTTCCTACATCACACTTATGGACTGCAGCAAGCTAAGATCATCCTCAGAATATCATCTAGGGCAGCAGAAGTGAAGTAAATCAAACAGATACAGCAATGACTAGCTGATAAACATGAGCTGATCCTTTGAGAGTTTTGCCCATTCACTATTTCTCACATGAGGATTGGTGGTGGCCCTAGTTTCATAGAAAATGTTCCAGTAAAATATAATTAAAAAAAAAAAAAGTTTTAAGAGCCAAAAAGGGAAAAAAGGAAGCAGATCAGAGTCTGCTTTAAGCAGGAGAGAACAGTATATTACTGAGGGCACCTGCAGTGAAACTGAGTTCTCTTAATGCTTATTTGGACTACAGACTATTCACTTCTCATTGCCACACTCGGCAAGCGACTTGGAGGCCCTATAATTTCCTTCTACACTGAACTACAGCTTCCCATATCCTGTCAGATGTAAGCCCTGCATGTGTCCATATAAAGACTGTTTGGTAGCCTATTGATTGCTCTGTGTCTGTAGTCAGTAGAAGGGATGTCCTGAAGCCCTTCTGTATGTCATGACAGGGGATATAAAACCCCAAATCACCTCATGGGCAGATGAGCAGTGCTGCTCTCACCTGCCTCTGCAAACAGTGCCCAACTAGGAAGGCAATTTTAATGTCTTTCTAGCTGGACAGTCTGTGTTTGTTAGGATTGGCAAAGTTTTGGATTGGTGAATGTCTCTCATCATTAAAGTCGGTCAGTTTTGATATCAGTTTTCTCTCTGGGAACAGAGGGGTTTTAAATTAATATTTAGTTGAAATGATCAATATGAAAGAGAAGCCAAAGTTGGAGCTTACTGAGGTGCTTGGAGCAAAGTTCATGGTTTAACTACTGTGTTAGATGGATAAAATCTACCCTTGAGCTATTTCCAGGCAGGTCTGGATATGAATGTGTAAGAGTATTTGAGCAAAAGGTTATATCCCTGTGGTATAATGATTTCAGCATGTTGGAAGAAAGGAAATTCCTATTAATCAGCTTTATTCCAGTGTGCAAGGTCACAAAGCATGAACTTGGAACCTCATTTTACATTTCATAGCTCTGCCTAAATCAAACCTGGGCTGCAGACATTACTCTACCTTTTACTTGCCAGAGTAGGCTCTTCGTCATAGCTATCTTCAGCTACATCACAAGTCGTAGTTCCTCCCTTGAAAACCCAGCCCGTGAGGGCTCTGTCAGCCTCCAGATACAGAAGCCATATCTCTTGTGTAAAGAGATACAAGAGATGTTCATATCACTTCTGTGAAGATCCATTCTACCTCTTGACTGTATTTGATAAGTACTTTATACTGACTTCAATTAAAAGCATTTGATGGTTCTCAGCTTTCACAGAATCTTTCCAATGACTTGGTGACCAGGCAAAGATGTTACAATTATCTTTCCATGACCTTTTCTCCTTGTTTCTCCCATCTCTCTTTGTGTTTCTCCCATATTTGAAAGCTGTTATGTTTTCAAGTCTGGGAACACAGTGCTACAGTAATCCACTGGTAACCATTCAAGAGCATGGCCATGAAGAAGAACAGGAAACTGCAGCTACTCCAACCTGTAGCAACATTTTGTCTTCGAGGAAGAGAGTGGTTGGAGAAAAAACAATTATAAATTCTTTCCAGAGATTTAGGTTAAATGATCTGAAACGCAATGGCTGTGAATGGCTTTCCTTGAGTTGCTAATTGGCTGAAATCTTGCTGTTGTGGGTCTTAATAACAGCACATATCTGAAAAATGTAGACAACTTCCACTGGTCTCTGATCTTCAAACTGTCAGATTTTATGAACATGATCTCTGAGGACAGTTCTAACAGCCCAGTAAGAAAGATATATCCCACCAAACTGTGAACTGGAGTTCTGGTGCTCCCTTAGGTTTCAGAAAAGCTTCCTCCAAAATTCCTATTTCTTTCTTAGATCTTTGCAGACGGATTCTGTCTCCTACTGTTTTAACCCTGCTCACTGTGCCTCTCCAGTTAACTGGTTTTGCCCACCATTTGCCCTATGCTCCTGGTTTGTAATTAACATTTTGCTATGTTCTTTCCCCGTTTGTAACCTATGTAACCTGGCCACTTTTCAAAAGAAGGGTCAGGAGATGCCCTTTTCTGTTGAGAGTCCTCTATTGGTGTGCTCTTTTGAAGGACTCAGTACAGATCTTACAGCCAGTAAAACACCATTCTCAAATGGGTTATACTGTGTAAAATTGCACTGTTCATCATGATGACACCCAAGGTCAGTATTGCTGGTACAGGGAAGTGACTAAATAAACCAGCCAACAGAGAAGATCTTGAAACAGTGAGATACAGAAAAGCCTGCTTTAAAAAAAGGAAGCAAGAAACATCTTTGGATGTCTAAAACACATTTCTAATCCACCTTTATTGAAAGATTAGTCCTACTAAAAAACAAATAATCACATGAACTTTTTCTTTTTAGAGGCTTTGCTGCATTAGCAAAAATATCTTTATGTTAGCTGCAAATATAGTCTGTTTATTTGGGTCTTAGTAATTTTCAGTCACTTTACTGAAAAATAAATGGGTATGAGCTTATCCTGGAGGATATGAGTCAGCCCTATAGATTAATTTTGCCACCTATAAGGATAGGCAGGAGCATTGTGTCCTAATGTCCTGGTTTAACATGGCTCACAGTGACAAAGGAACACAAGGGTGAAAACAGAGTGCCTCAGAAGGACCTATATTTGAAACAGATTTTTATAATCAGAAGAAAAAGGCTAACATGTAACAGCATGGCAAGAACACTCAAAGACTTGCCCACAAATCTGATGAGATTTATGATCCATGGTCTTCACCCAGGTATTTTTGCTATGCTGGAAAACCAAACAGAAGGTAATGGAAAACAATTATGAGTCATTCCTTTACTTCAGAGGTGACTAATGTGACATGGTCAAGTTAAATCCTCTGAAGAGACATCAGCAACACTCTTCAGTGATGTGTTTTGTAAGCATGGGTTTGATACTATTCCATAAGAGAGTTTAATTTCCTGCTAAAAATATGGTTCCTGATCAAAACTGAGATAGACATAAATACTAGCTGCTGAGCTTGCAAGACTGATGTGTTTCTTATCAGCAAAGATAAGAACATAGAACATCTTCAGTTCTATGATACAAATAATTCTATATTACCAAAACCATGCAGTACTGAATTGAAATATTCCCATGGGCCATGCTGTGAGGGATCTGATCAGAGCACGGCACACTAACAAGTAGCTTCTGCTCCTATTCCAAAGGGTCTGTGTGTATTCCCAATTTAGAAACTGAAAATATTTGCCCATTTAAATGAAACACTCAGAAATTCAAATGGCTTAATTTTCCAAAGTGAATTTGTGACACACTGATTGCTGGGCTTTGGGATGATTGATGCCTAGTGTCATACAGTATGAAGCTAGTTCAGGTGCATATATACTTCCTTTTCACATAGGTACTGCTTTAAATTGTAGTCTTCGCTGTTGTTCCAATGCTTTTTACTCAGTGCAAATGATACCCATCAACATGAAGAATATCTGAAAGCTGCTAAACAGAAAACTTTAGTGCTTCAGGTATTACAACCAGTAAGCTCAGTTGAACAGCACACTGGGGCACTCTTCTTGACTGCATACTGCCTTCATTGAGGCCCTTTTACAGTGTAAGAGAACCTGCTTTTGGAATAAGGTACCCTGTTAATTCAGGAGTCTGTGCTCTATCATATTTGTTCAGCTCAGGAGGCAATGGAGACCAATGCTGCTGAAGAATTTGCTGTAAGCGTCTCCAGATAAGCACTCTTTTTGTGTCTGCAGACTGGTGGATCTCAGGTTCTTCCCTAACATGCTGTGCCTGCAGTTTTGCTCTGTGTGGCTGAAAGGTCATTGTACTACTTGCAGTATGAACATTTCCTCAAGTGTTGATGTAAACTGCTCTCTGTCCTATCATGTAGTAGGTAGTGTGTAGCACTCAGGAGGTAGAACACTTCACAGTATTCTTTTTCAGAATTTGCAGTTTCATGAATGGGGGCTACAGCAAGGAAAAGTTCAAAAATGAAGAGGTTAAAAAAGCAGCAAAATGAAACTGTCTAAGGCCCACAAGTGCTGTTTAGAGCTCAGCCTTCCTGGATCTCCACTTTTATCAGTATACTGGAAAGCAACATTGGACGCTGATCTGGCTCTGTGTGTGACTGTGGAAAGGAGAAAGTTAACATTTAACTCACCACGAGTTTCCCTTGATGCATATCACTCTAAGGTGCCAGTTCTTTTCTAGTTTTTAATGGGAAGCATGTCTTAGCTTCCACAAAGGCGTGCTTTGCCATCACTGCCAGCACTTCAGTGCTAAAACTCCTCCATTCAGACCTTTTACTCCAGTTTTGTTTGTGTGTTAGTTTAGTCCACTTCTTTTAATGCCTTCTTCAGCTTCAGCTGCCTCAGCTACACTGGCTGGAGTAGCCTCTTGTTAGCATGGGTGTGGTGGAGATAACTGTTTTGAAGGAGCTACCTCAAACCTCTTCCTTTGCCTATCATCAGGATGTTATATCTCATCTTACTCTCTTCTCATTTCCTTGTGCAGAAAGGCAGAGGATTGGCTGTATGAAACTAATTTTTGTTGTATTGGGTGCAGTTATATTCCTCTTTGTTCACAAAATCAGGTAACATACTGTCTTACCATGCAAAGATAGAAGAGAATGTTTTCCTTGAGACAATGAGTGTCATTCAGGCAATCTATTCACTCCTTATCTCCCTCCATTTCAACAATATTAGAGGTAGGTAAACTCAGAGCCGTGGACGTACACATAGATGCACCCTGGTACTTTGTCCTTCTCCAGTGGGATCAAACTGAGCTGAAGAACTTAGCACATTTATGGTCAGTCTGTTCCAAGGAGAATACTAGAAAAGCTTAGTCATCTCTGTGTTTAGCTGTCACTTAATGAACTGAACACTTGGACACAGTCATTTTGGCATTTGGAAACGGATGGCTCATCTAATGACAAATTTCTAAGAGCACTTCAGGAGCTTGTTCTCCACCTGGTCAGCTCTGACTTTACCACTATTGCCATCTTCAGCCACTCCTCTTTTCACAGTACATCTTCCCTTCCATCTTTTTTCCTGGACTCCCCCCATAGCTGCCTGGTTTTGTATTCACCATATAGGTACCCATAACTGAGGAAGGGTTACATGGATTTCAAAGGGTTGATTTTGCCTCATTTTATGGCTGATGAGCTGGTACTGCTACTTCAAGAGTTGAATTTAGAGGTTGACTGCCTTGGAAAGGATGGAGCTGAGCAAACAGGTGGGGACTTGGTTGCTTCCAGTATAAATGCATGAGTGGACTGCAGTACTTTGGCTCCTGCTTAAATCCTTGGCTAAAAGCCTTTGTTTACCTGGTGGGTAAATTCTTTACCCCAGTCACCATTTCTCAGATTGCTCTCTGACACCTGCCAGTTTTTCATCCCATGAAGAGCTGCAGACAGTTCATTTCCCTCAGTTGAGCGACATAATTTAGTATATTCTGAGCACTAGGCCTGAATTTGTTGTATCTTCACCTTGTCTGGTGCTTACATTTCTCATTTACATAGATGGCTCTTACTTTCTGTCACAGTTTTGGTGTTTTTTTCCAGGAAAGCACAGTGTGACAGATTTCTGGGGATAAAAAGTTACAGGTAGTCCTCCAAGTTTTCTTGATTATCAAGTTCTGTGTTGTAAATAAGCAGCAAAGAGCTAATTGGGATACAGTGTTTTTCCTGAGGTCCATGTTAATCTCAGCTCTTGGACAAAGATTTCTTGCCTTGTCACTGGAGGAGAGTGGAAAAGAGGAAGCATGTCCTGCTTTATTCACCCAGCTGCCTCTTGTAGCTGTCTTTAGCATCCAGGTAGTGTAACTAGATTTTTTCCTCTTCTTGTTTTCTTTTCTCTTTGTTGTGTGGGGGTTTTTTAAGGGTTAAGGGCGGTTTTGTTTGTTGTTTTTTTTTTACCAGCTTTCAGTGTTCATTTATACAGCCTTTATTCTTAACTTTTAATCTGATAGCTAGGGAGTTTATTCTGCTTTTGCAGGATCCCAAGTGTCAGAAGTTAGGCTGCAGTTACTCCTCTAGTACCTCCCTGTTATGTTGGAAGTCCATAAAAGCAGGATTGCTTTAAATGTGCTGCCTACTAAAGATAAAGATAAAGATATCTCTTAATTCACCTTTTTCCTGAGAGACATCTTCAGGCTGTGAAAACTTTTGCAAGGATATAAAATGATAAAATTCTCATAAAAGAGAGGCCAGAGGCTGCTTGAACTAAAGCTAAGCCACATCAAATTTCGGTCCCAAGGACTTTTGTGTCTCCTTGCAAAAATCTGAAACAAAATCAAAGGGTGAAGCAGGATTTTCAAATTATAGCCACACAGTAACTCATAGCTTGCAGACAGATCTACAGAAAATGCCCTTGGTGATGGACTTCGAAGACATGCAAGAAGTATCCATCTAGTGGGATATCCAAGCAGGGTAACTTTCATGCATAGTGTTTGAAATAGCTATGGAGCAGATCTAAGTTTCTGCCCATTGTTTAAGGGCAGATGCTTTCTTGTTGTGCTCACTTAAACTGATTTTTAAAATTTCTTTTCAAATTAATATATATTTTTAAACATAGCCTTCAGGGTCAGTTGCTGATTTGGAGTTGGGGGTCAGAAGTGAGAGGATAGAGGTTTTTTTATATGAAGGGAGCTCACCATGAGGTGCTATCAAATTATTTATCATGTGTGTAAAGTGCAGGGGAAAAAACATGTAGTATTACAGAAATCTGGCAATCTCTAAAATTGTGACAGAAATCTGGAGGTGTTCAGGAGGAGACTTGACAGGGTGCTTGGATAGATGGGTTAGTTGATTAGGTGGTGTTGGGTGATAGGTTGGACGTGATGATCTTGAAGGTCTCTTCCAACCTGGTTTATTCTATTCTATTCTATTCTATTCTAGTAAATTGAGTGAAAGAATATATTACAAAATTTTGCCTACTGCCTCTGTTGAGATCCATTTTAAAGGCATTAAATCAGCCTAGATAGATGTAGTACTCACCTCTCCTGTGGGTTAAGAAAGTCAAATGGTCAGCAGAGAAAGGAAGGTCCAGGAGAGCTGGACCTACTTCAATGAAGAATTGTTGAAGGCACAAGGTCAGGCTGTGCCAATGTGCCGGAAGATGAGCCGCCGGGGCAGACGGCCAGCCTGGATGGTTAATGAACTTTTAATGGAACTGAGGGAAAAAAAGAGGGTGTATCACCTTTGGAAGAGAGGGGAGGCAACCCACAGAATGTTTAAGGATGTTGCTAGATGTTGTAGGAAGAGAATTAGGGAGGCAAAAGCACACTTGGAGGTTAAACTGGCCTCTACTGTGAAGGACAACAAAAAGTCCTTCTATAAATACATTAATAGTAAGAGGAAGGGAAAGGACAACCTCCACTCCTTGGTGGACACGGAGGGGAACGTTGTAACAAAGGATGAGGAAAAGGCAGAGATACTTAACACCTTCTTTGCCTCAACTTTTGCTAGAAGGGCAGAACGTCTTCCTGACAGCTGGCCTGCAGAGCTGGCAGAAGGAACCAGGGAGCTGCACAGTTTCCCTATGTTCCATGAGGAGGTGGTTGGAACTCTCCTTAGCAGCTTGGATCCCCACAAGTCCATGGGACGAGATGGGATTCATCCTAAGGTGCTGAGAGATCTGGCAGATGAGCTGGCCAAGCCACTCTCCATAATTTTTCAGCAGTCCTGGCTCACTGGCGAGGTCCCAGAGGACTGGAAGCTGGCCAGCGTGGTGCCCATCCATAAGAAGGGCCGGTTGGATGAGCCAGGGAATTACAGGCCTGTCAGCCTGACCTCAGTGCCAGGCAAGATCATGGAACAGGTCATCCTGAGCGCAATAACACAGCACATACAGGATGGCCAAGGGATCAGGCCTAGCCAGCATGGATTTAGGAAGGGTAGGTCCTGCCTGACCAACCTGATCTCCTTCTACGAGTAGGTGACCCGCCTGGTGGATGTGGGGAGGCCTGTGGATGTAGTCTACCTGGACCTCAGCAAGGCCTTTGACACTGTCCCCCATAGTAAACTGCTGGCCAAGCTGTCAGCCCATGGCTTGGATGGGAGCACACTGCGATGGGTTAGGAAGTGGCTGGAGGGCCGAGCCCAGAGAGTGGTGGTGAATGGTGCCACATCCAGCTGGCGGCCAGTCACTAGTGGTGTGCCCCAAGGATCAGTGCTGGGCCCTGTGCTCTTTAACATCTTTATTGATGATCTGGATGAGGGCATTGAGTCCATCATCAGTAAATTTGCTGACGACACCAAGCTGGGGGCAGGAGTTGATCTGCTGGAGGGTAGAGAGGCTCTGCAGAGGGACCTCGACAGGCTGGACAGATGGGCAGAATTCAACGGCATGAGATTTAACACATCCAAGTGCCGGGTTCTGCACATTGGCCACAACAACCCCATGCAGTGCTACAGGCTGGGGTCAGAGTGGCTGGAGAGCAGCCAGGCAGAGAGGGACCTGGGGGTGCTAGTTGATGGTAGGCTGAACATGAGCCTGCAGTGTGCCCAGGCAGCCAAGAGGGCCAATGGCATCCTGGCCTGGATCAGGAACAGTGTGGCCAGCAGGAGCAGGGAGGTCATTCTGCCCCTGTACACTGCACTGGTTAGGCCACACCTCGAGTACTGTGTCCAGTTCTGGGCCCCTCAGTTTAGGAAGGATGTTGACTTGCTAGAGCGTGTCTGACTCAGGGAGCTGGGGCTGCTTAGCCTGGAGAAGAGGAGACTCAGGGGTGACCTTATCACTCTCTACAACTACCTGAAGGGAGGTTGCAGACAGGCGGATGATGGTCTCTTCTCCCAGGCACCCAGTACCAGAACAAGAGGACACAGTCTCAGGCTGCGCCAGGGGAGGTTCAGGTTGGATGTTAGGAAGAAGTTCTATACAGAAAGAGTGATTGCGCTATGGAATGGGCTGCCTGGGGAGGTGGTGGAGTCGCCGTCATTGAAGGTGTTCAGAAGGAGACTTGATGGGGTGCTTGGTGCCATGGGTTAGTTGTTTAGGTGGGTTGGATTGGTTGATGGGTTGGACACGATGATCTTGAAGGTCTCTTCCAACCTGGTTTGGTTTATTCTAAGCCAAAGAAAAATTATTTCCTACTTTCAATTCCATCAAGCTTCATCTGTAGACCTATCTTAACATGTTTTAAAAACCTTGCAAGTCAGTATGTGGCAGTAGTAATGTAAGCAAAATGGAGCAAGAAGAAATATTCCCTGACAGCAATAAAATCCACATGCAAGGTAATATTTATTCTTTGATCCATAAAGGCCATATGTGCTAGGTACAGCTTCAATGTCTGCTTCATTAAAGAAAATGGAACCTAAATTGAAAGGGAAACAAAGTTTTTGTTCACTTTGGTTCACTTTTTGAGTGCAGACAATCTTTTAAGGGAAATTACCCAAGCAGACTGGCTTGTAAGTAGGGGACTTGATGTCTGAAAGGAACAGCTATAACTTCCCAAGACTTCTGTTTTAAAATCATGTCTCTGTAAGTGTAGACAATGGCATTTTAAAAAATAAGAATTTACATTGTTACAATATGAATCCTAAGACTATGCCACTTCAGTTCAGTTGAGGTCCAGATTTGTAATGTATTCTTCATTTATGCAGAAAGATCTTTTTTTTCCCCCATTGTTTGTAACATCAATTCAGCCTTATCTGAATTTGGGAACCTGGGACAGAGTTGGAAAGGACCACAAGGATCATCTAGTTCCAACCCCCCTGCCATGGGCAGGGACACCCCACACTAGATCAGGCTGGACAGAGCCTCGTCCAGCCTGGTCTTAAACACCTCCAGGGATGGGGCCTCAACCACCTCCCTGGACAACCCATTCCAGGGCTTCACCACTCTCATGGGGAAGAACCTCCTCCTCACATCCAGCTTGAATCTCCCCACCTCCAGCTTCATTCCATTCTCCCTAGTCCTATCACTACCTGAGATCCCGAGAAGTCCCTCCCCAGCCTTCCTGTAGGCCCCCTTCAGATACTGGAAGGCCACAATGAGGTCACCTCGGAGCCTTCTCTTCTGCAGACTGAACAGCCTCAACTCCCTAAGTCTGTCCTCACAGGAGAGGTGCTCCAGCCCTCTGACCATCCTCGTGACCCTTCTCTGGACACCTTCCAGCACGTCCATATCCCTCTTGTAATAGGGGCTCCAGAACTGGACACAGTACTCCAGGTGGGGTCTCACCAGAGCTGAGTAGAGGGGGAGAATCACCTCCCTTGCCCTGCTGGCCACACTTCTCTTGATGCAGCCCAGGATCTGATTGGCTTTCTGGGCTGCAAGTGCACATTGAGAGCTCATGTTGAGCTTTTTGTCCACCTGCACCCCCAAGTCTCTCTCCTCAGGGCTGCTTTCCAGCCAGTCACTGCCCAGCCTGTATTTGTGCCTGGGATTGCCTCGACCCAGATGCAGGACCCTGCACTTGGTCTTGTTGAACCTCATGAGGTTGGCTTGTGCCCACCTCTGCAGCCTGTCAAGGTCCCTCTGGATGGCCTACCTTCCCTCCAGCATGCCTGCTGCACCACACAGCTTGGTGTCATCAGCAAACTTGCTGAGAGTGCACTGTCCATGCCACTGTCCATGTCACCGACAAAGATGTTGAACAAGACAGGTCCCAGGACTGATCCCTGAGGGACTCCGCTTGTCACTGGCCTCCACTGGGACATGGAGCCATTGACAGCCACTCTTTGGGTGCAGCCATCAAGCCAGCTCTGTATCCATCTAGTGGCCCACCCATCAAACCCATGTGTCACCAGTTTGGAGACCAGGATGTGGTGCGGGACAGTGTCGAAGGCTTTGCTCAGGTCCAGGTAGACGACATCAGTTGCTCGCCCCTCATCTGTTAATGTTGTCACCTGCTCATAGAAGGCCACCAGGTTGGTCAGGCAGGATTTGCCCTTAGTGAAGCCATGCTAACTGTTCCAAATCACCTCTTCACTATTCTTCTGTGTCAGTAGTGCCTCCAGGAGGATCTGCTCCATGATCTTTCCAGGCACAGGGGTGAGACTGACTGGCCTGTAGTTCCCTGGTTCCTCCTTCTTACCCTTTTTGAAAATGGGGGTAATGTTTCCCCTTTTCCAGTCTGTGGGGACTTCTCCAGACTGCCATGACTCTTGAAATATAATAGAGAGGAGTTTAGCAACCTCATCTGCCAGTTCTCTCAGCACCCGTGGGTGTGTCTCATCAGGTCCCATGGACTTGAACACTTTCAGGTTCTTCAGGTGATCACGAACCTGATCTTCACTTACAATGGGCAGTCCTTCCTCCCCGTCCCTGGCATTGTCTTCCATAACATCAGGAGTGTGGCTAGAGGCCCTTGCAGTGAAGACTGAAGTAAAGAAGTTATTGAGTACCTCAGACTGTGATACTGTGATACTGTGACTGAAGTAAAGAAGTTATTGAGTACCTCAGCCTTTTTCTCACCACTTGTGACCATTTCACCAGTTTTCTTGTTGAAAGGATACCCAAATGTGTGTTCCACAGCAATTGAAAGTGAAAAATGGGAACACAAGCAGGTCCAAACAATAGTATTTAGATACCTGGGCTAGCTGAGGTGCTGAAGCAGCCACAAAAGAGCAGCTCACTACCCAGGCTAATATATTTTGCTTCTCAGTAGAGTTATTTAGGCAGACTGAGCGACATGGAAACACTGCAGAGGCAGGTCAAAGTAGCACTGCATAGCCTGGCCGAGGGTCATAAAGATGTGGTCCATTAATTGCAAACTAATAAAACCCTTTTGTGAAATAATTTCCTGTGCTGTTATGATGCAGAGTTCATTTAGTCTTGACAGACTGGAAGGTATTGTTGAAACAAGAATAATATTTTATCTAAAATAACGGTATGAGATTGCTTTTTCTGGGTGACAAATGGTTCACCATTCAGAGCTTTGCAAAAATTATTTATATTCTTCTCTCTCCCACTGCTGGTTTTATCTTCTAAGGGATATATAAGCCCTGCCCATTGTACTTTAAAAGTAATTATTAAATAATTTCAATTTTATCATAAATCATACCATTCATACAGGATTGTGGTAGTGGGAAAAGTTCAATTCTCCCCCACACACAAACCACAGCTAACTCAGTCAGAGAAGCAAATGGAAAAGGCTGTATTTTACAAGCAGAGTGAAATGCAATGAATATATACAAAATATACAGTATTTACAGTATACACAAAAATATACAGGAAAGACCATAACACAAAAAACTCCCTCCAGAAGGGGGTTCCCCCTAAAGCCCCTTTTCCCCCTCCCTCCCCTTTTCCCAAAAAGGATTTAAGAGAGAAAATGGATATTAATGGAAATTTTGTTAGTTCAAAGCAATTGTTAAGTGGAAAATAATTTCTTATCTCATTAGTCCAAAGTCAGCACCACCAAGAACAGAAGAAAGAAAGCAGCTGCACAGACAGAAACAGCTAAACAGACTGAACTGAGACTCAGATCCCTAAAGTTACATTTCTACTGAACTACCAATGAAATTCGTTTAGAATTATCTTTGTTTTCCTTTTTACACCAAGACATTCAGCTAGAGTAGTCAGTAGCTGTCCTTTCCTTAAAGGCACAGCCTAAAACTGTCACAAAGATGTGTGCTACTGTGTGGAACAGTTTTTATTTGAAGTTGGTTTTATTTGACGTGTAGCCCTTTTCTGGGACTTGCTTTTTTTTAACTTGTGGGCTAAGATTACTTGTACAATGACAGAGCAAGGTACTTCGTACTTTGACTGAGTCCCCCCTTAAAGGGGCCTGTGGGTATTACTGTCTTGTGAACAAAGCTGAAATAATTCTGTTTTGCACTGAGTCTGCTTTCTTATTTGTCAGACTTCCTGGAGGCAAGTGGCAGAAGCAAGGACTCTGGCTGCTAAACTTCAGCTGGGTGCCATTCATCAGGATAATGCCGTAAGAAGAACTGACACAGAGCTCACTCTTAAGGTGAGTCGTATTGCCATTAATCTCCAGAACTACTAGTGTCATCATTTCTATCTGAATCCTGCATACATAGCAAAGAAAACTAAGATGTCTGCTGGCCATCAGAAGACTCCTAAGTACATCTGCAGATGTACTTAAAGAAGAAAGCTTTCAGACTTCAGAGATTTCTGACTTTCACTGGCTGTGTTTGTGCATCTGCATGCTAGATATTGCCCGTGCTACACAGTGACTTTAAAACTGCCTATCTAAAGCATGTAAGACCAAAGAGAAATCTCCAGCAGACGTGATCAAAGCCCCCGCCAGAAGTTCATTTCCAGCCTCCTAGGCTGACAAAACAAATTCTTCTAAAGAGGGAATCTGAAAGGCAGTTACCTGTTTTAATAGCCTGACTGTTTTATAAACCATTGCAAGGTAAGTTTGTGATGTTCAGCAGATGTGGTGTTTGGAAGTGAAGACTCCACACTGTGATGTCTAGTTAGTCACTGTACATTTAACCAGCAGTCTTTATAGGGTGCTCGTGTAACTATTTATGCTTATCTTTAATGGGAGGAATAACATCTCTATTTCTTTTCACTCTTATCTCACTGTTAGCTGTGTGTAAATCTGTAGGCTATTACGTGGAAAGTTAGGGATGCAGAAGTGCCTGAGCTCCTCTAAAAGGCATGCCTTTTTCTCTCAATCTAGTTTATTTCAAACTTTTTTCTTCCTTCCTTCCTTCCTTCCTTCCTTCCTTCCTTCCTTCCTTCCTTCCTTCCTTCCTTCCTTCCTTCCTTCCTTCCTTCCTTCCTTCCTTCCTTCCTTCCTTCCTTCCTTCCTTCCTTCCTTCCTTCCTTCCTTCCTTCCTTCCTTCCTTCCTTCCTTCCTTCCTTCCTTCCTTCCTTCCTTCCTTCCTTCCTTCCTTCCTTCCTTCCTTCCTTCCTTCCTTCCTTCCTTCCTTCCTTCCTTCCTTCCTTCCTTCCTTCCTTTTTTTTTTCCATGAAGAGGGGCTGATCACAGAATGTTAGGGTCTGGAAGGGACCTCAAAAGATCATCTAGTCCAAACCCCCCTGCTGTAGCAGGATCACTTATACCAGATCACACAGAAATGCATCCAGGGGCATTTTTAATACCTCCAGAGAGAGAGACTCCACAACCTGCCTGGGGAGCCTGTTCCAGTGTTCCATCACCCTCACAGAGAAAAATTTTTCCTTATGTTTCCATGGAACTTCTTATGCCTCAACTTCCACCCATTGCCCCTTGCCCTGTCATTGGGCATCACCACGAAGAGCCTGGCTCCATCTTCTTGGCACTCACCCTTTTCATATTTATAAACATTGATGAAGTCACCCCTCAGTCTCCTCCAAGTTGAAGAGCCCCAGCTCCCTCAGTCTCTCCTCATAAGAAGGATGTTCCACTCCCTTAATCATCTTTGTGGCTCTGCTGTGGACTGTTTCAAGCAGTTCCCTGTTCTTCCTGAACTGAGGAGCCCAGAACTGGACACAATATTCCAGAAGTGGCCTTACCAGGGCATAGTAAAGGGGGAGAAGAACCTCTCTTGACCTACTAGCCACACCTCTTCTAATACACCCCAAAATGGCATTGGCCACCTTGGCCACAAGAGCACATTGCTGGCTCATCATCAACCTTCCACCCACTAGGACTCCCAGGTCCTTTTCCCCTCCAATGCTCTCCAACAGGTCAGTCCCCAACCTATACCTGGGGTTGTTCTTTCCCAGGTATAAGATTCTACACTTGGCCTTGTACAGCTTCATTACATTTCTTTCTGCCCAGCTCTTCAGCCTGTCCAAGTCTCACTGAATGGCAACACAACCCTGTGGTGCCTCAGCCACTCCACCCAGTTTGGTGTCATCAGCTAACTTGCTGACAATGCTCTCTGTTCCCTCATCCAGGTCATTGATGAATATATTGAAGAGCACTGGTCCCAGTACTGACCCCTGAGAGACTCTATTAGATACAGGGCTCCAATTAGACTCCATCCACAACTCTCTGACTTCTTTCCTTCAACCAGTTCACAATCCACCTCACTATCTGTTCATCCAGACCACACTGCCTCAGTTTAGCTGCAAGGATGCTGATGTGCATTGTCATTAATATTGCATCCCTCAGCACTAAACAAAAATATGGAGGAGGCTCATCTGTCATCTCCCTCACACATCACAGTGAAAGGATGATGTACATTTGCCTTGGCCATCAAGGGGAAAGGATGCTTTTCATGCTGCATAACTCATGGGCAGCTGACAAGGTTAAAAACATGGTTTCATGTGATCTGATAGTCACTTTCAACTTTCAATCTAGAGCTTTAGGTGAACTTTATTGGATAACTTTGCTGTGAACATCCTTTGGACTCATTACATAGTCTGGCAGCTTAAATGAGACACCACTCTGTCACCTAAGGTAACAAGCACCATTAGGCAAAGCAAAGCACAACAAAGGAGTAGATATATTTTGGGGTCTGTATTTACTCTGTTATGATGTTTGCATTCTGTTCTATAAACATTCTTTTGACCCAGTTTCAGCTGTGTTTGCTTGTACAACATAAAAGTGGGAAAGCAGACTAAGACTCTTTGTTGGATTCAGATTACCTAGGTTATTCCAGAATTCCCAGAAATTTGATGTACTCCATTTTTTTTTTTTTCTTTTCAGAACAGATGGTGGAGTAGAGTTTGAACCACAGGGGAACTTTTCACACTTTCCAGTTTTTTGCTGATTTCCATCTTTTGTTTTTATATCAAGAGTTTAATAGATCCAGCTTTCAGACTTGTCTGCATTATTCTGATAACTATAAAGTCAAATGGGTAAAATCTGGAATATTCTGCACTTTTACTAGATACTTAATGGATACTCATAAAGCATTAGATTTTCACCTCTCTGCTTTGAGTTCAAATCTATTTTAATGGGCTAACTCCTTCTTGGTGTACATTCTCTGAAGTGACGGAGCTAAAAATAAGGATTAATTTTTCCACTCTTTAAAATGACACGGGTGTATGAATTTAGCATGGCGTCTGAAGAAGGCACATAAAAGCCACCACCACTGGCAGCCCTGGGTGAGAACTCAGTCTATTTCTAGATCACCTCTATAAATTATTTCAGTGGAGATATTTTTGATTTATGCCACTGTATTGTCTGCTGGTGCAGGATCACATACCACGCTAACCCAAGAAAATGACTGGTACAGGGCAGTCACGGAAACAGAGGACTGTACTCCTACTCTTAGGAGAAAAGACAAAACTGATCCCTTGATTTCTTTTTAATGATGCCTCTTGTACTTGGCACAGTGTCCCAAAAGGACAGGAGGATGTGAATTACTGTGCCTTGAGCCTCTGTATCTGCAGTTCTCTCACTGACACCAACAAAAAGCCAGAAATGCAATGCTGCAGATTAGATGGATGAAAGATTTCCCCAGTGCCTATGCCATAAACCAGTAAAAATGTGGTGTTGTTTTTTTTTTCTTGTTGGTTCCTATTATTTCTGCTGCTGATCTTAAAGTACCGTGCACAGGCGCTGCAGAAGGCTTGAGCACAGGGCATGAGCTCCCCACTACAGGAGGTTATAAACTGTCTTCCTGCTTTTCTGTGGGCTCCTTGCATCGCAGATGGGCTCTGCAGGCTGGGCTGTGCCAGGCATTCACTGCTTGCTTACTGTTTTCTTCATTTTGTGTTTTCACATCTCAGTGCACTCTCTCTGCTATTAAGTGCCACATTCCAATACCTCAGTTCCCACTGAACATCACCTTATCCCTGCAAGGGTCTTGTGGAAGCCAGCTGGGCTACTTGTGGCACAGGCATTTGACACAAGGTTATCTGAATTTCATCCTACGGGAGCTATTATCTTTCTTCACTTGATCTATCTTCACTTCCATCTGTGCTTTAAACCATGCTTCTGGGTCATGTAAGTGGTGGCAAGGTTGCTAATTAGACTTTGGCAAACTGTTGTGTAGGGTAAGCAGTCTAAGAATGGTTGGGGGAAAAAAATCAATAAGGTCCCAGGGACAGATTCAGCAAAGTACTTACAGAAAATGCCTAAACTGGGAGATGCAAATAGCCCTGCAGATTTCAGTGGGATTACAGAAGCACTTGAAATTACACCTGTGGAAACCTGCCTGGAGGCACTGGAGTCTATTTAGGGGACCACAAGAGCTTTGCCTGGCTTTATACAGCCCCAAACCCTCCATGGTTTCGAGGGGCTCATCTGCATCCCAGGTGTGGTGGAAATGCTAATGGCTGCGCTGCACCACCAGCTTCTCCAGCAGCCAGATTTCCTTTCAGAAACTGCAGACGTAGGGTGGAAAACAAAGGTGAGAGCATGGCTTTACATGTCTCCTGTTTTTCTGTAGATGAGCAGCACTGCCAGGCTTGCTGGCTCTGTGACCCATGATGCACTGGCAGACACAGCCTTGGTACTTGCAATCTGAGTCAGCCCTACTCATCCCCAACCACTCTTCTCAGTGATTTTTCTGGCAGGGAAGCAAAGTTGGGTTAGATTGGTAAACTTTTCAGCAGCATTCATTGTAGCTTCTGGAAACACAGTTGTGGTCAGTTTTCTCTCGGTGCCATCTGGTCCATGAAATGACATGAAGAGGGGAAAAATGTGTTTGCTAAAGAATGTAGAATGTAAGAGAAAAATGTCACACAAAAAGAGGGCAGAATTCAGAGATGGACATTGATGTCAGCACAAAAAGTGTCATGTTTCATAACTGTGAGGGCAGAAAGATCACATTATTTAGTTTAATGTATTGCATCCTACTCACATGATTTTCTACCTCCCAGATGCTCCAAATAGCTTTCCAATCTGTTTTCAAGCACTTACTATGATAAAGGGACATTAATTACAAGGCTCTTGTCATATTGTCCTTACAGTTAGGAAACTTTCTTACTGTGTTATCAAAATGCTTCAGCATACCACTGTCACCTAAAATACCCACGGTGCATTAAACTGTAGGTGTTTGTGGGATCCTGTAAATGTCTCTGCAAATGTAAGCTTGAACAGCTTTCTATTAATTCCCTAAATTAGTTAGTAGAAACCCCTGCCTCCTCCTCCTCCCATACCTCATCTCTTCAGTTCCATGCAACCTCATTAGAAACTAACCTTTAAATGCTATCTTCCCCCACCTAGGTCCAGGCCACTTTCCACTGAAAGAGACAAAGCACAAAATTGGAAGCTTTCTGCAAGAGATGAAATTATATCTTCAGCTCCCTTAGGTTTCATTTCCACTTAAAAAACACCAGCCTAAAGACACTGAAGTCACCAGGGATCTTCCTGTGAGCGGTGGTGGCATCTTAGGTGCATGTGCCTGGGTTGTTAATGGCACTCCCAGTTGGTTGTTTAGGAGACCCAGGGCTTGGCTTTTCCTCTGAACAACACAATAACCCTGTTCTCTGACTGCCTCTCAATTCAGAGTGGCAAATCATCTCCAAGGAGACCCATCTAAGACCCCTAGTTCACAGGCGTTTCTTCAATATCTAAGGCAAAGAATTAGTCCCACTTGATATTTTTTAAATCAATATTTCATTAAGCAATGCTTTTATGGCATTTCAGTATTCATCTATAATAATTAATATCAGCCTTTTATCTGTGTATATCAAAGCATTTTGTGAAAGCTGGAGAGCATAAAGCTCCGTATTAAAGATGAAGAAATACGAGGCAGGCAGGGGGATTATGTGCTTTGCCCAATTGCCCAGCCAATTAACAGGTTAATTCTTAATCCCGTTCCATATCCACAGGGCCACGCTGCCAGATTTTATCTCCTAAATGTAAAATATTCTACATATGAAAATATCTAATCAAGTTAATGACATAGCCACTTTGCAACTGAATTAATACTCTATTTTTAATTAACAAAAATAAAATCAATGTGTTTGATTAGAGTGTTGGGGTGGTGGTGTGTTGTTTTTTTTTTTTTTCTTCACATTTCTGCACTTTGTTTCAGTGTAATATTTTCAGTTAATGACATGTATAACACTCAACCGTTTGGCAGCTTGTGTTCTTTTTTTACATGTCACTCTGGTTGTCTGCACGTACAACTGGGAGAGGTCTGTGTCACACAGAAGCATAATTTCTGAGATGTTTTATCACTAAGAGTTAATTGAAGAATGCAAGTAGAAAACAATGTTTATACAAACTTGATGTTCTCTGATTTCTCTGCATTTATTTTTATTAAGGGGTTAGCAGCTTTCTATTTCATAGCCAGAAAGGAACCAAACCAGAGGGACCTCACCTACACAAACACATTTTGTGAGATAATTATTCGACTGACATTACAGAGCTTAAAAACGCTCAGACTTCATGGTCTCTGAAAAATGAATTCATTATGTCTTAAACAAGACAAGGTTCTCCTTTGAGAATATGCTGTCTGTCTGTTTTTCTAGTATATATAGTTTACCTGCTTAGGAGCGAGGCAAGAAGGATACATCAGCTCTGCTTAGTTGAAACTTTTGACACATTGTTTTTCTAATTCGGGGTGGGGGAGGTGGGGGGGAAGTCTCTTGCTATTCCAAACGTAACCTACTTCTTTTATGTAGGCAGGCACATGCCTCTCCCCTCAGCTGAGACATGAGGCCCTATTCTTAGCTCCACTTTCATTTACGTTGTGCCTTGAGGCGAGATGCACAGGATATAACATCTCTGTAGCTATGACTGGTTTAAGCTATGCAAAATTAGAGCTCTCTCTAACATTACAGGCCATTTTAAGGATATGTGAAAGGATGTTAGAAACCTGTTATAGAAACCCTATCCAAGGATATATAAACCTGACAAGCAAAGCAACGTTAAAATTGTTCGGAAATATTTTGAAACAGTCACCCAGAAGGGTATATAACCAGCTGGGTGTTTCATCCTGTTTGGCAGCCCAGAATCGGGAGATCTCTGCAGTGCAGGGGTCAGCTCCCCAATGGGTGCAGCTCACTTTGTTTCACTGAGCTGAATTGTCAATTGCACAATTGACAAACTAGCCCCTCACGCCGTTCACCATGTTATCTCTACAATGCTGCTTCAGCACCACCCTTTGAGGAGACCAGAGTTAAGTGCCCTCCTGGGGATGTGACCTTCATTATCCTAAAAAAAACCTACAAACCAAACCAACCAAACAATTATTCACAAACATTACAGAGAATTTAACTCTTGGTAAAGGAGTCAATCTTTCCAGTGAAAGTTCTGTCTGATTTTATTTTAAATGCTGTTGAGTAACCCACAAGGTACTGATAAGAAGAAACAACATGAAAACAGTTCTTTCCAAATAACAAAACAAGGCATCAACATAACTGGTTATGGCTTTTCAGTTCATCCTACAGCATCCAGTAACAAGGCCAGTCTATACTATGGAGATGAAATCCTTTCCACTTAATGCCAGTGCAAAATAAAACATCAGCTTTGGAAGCCATAGATTGCTTTCCAGCAGAAATGGGCAGGAAGATCCCTCTCCATGAAGCTCTCAAAATCCTCCCTGAAGCTCCTGAGCAGAGAAGCACCCCACAAAGGCTGTTGGAAAGTGGCTCCTCTGCTTTCCTTGACCAGGGCTCACCTTGTCACTAGGAGAGGATGAAGCAGAAGAGAGAGGAAATTATTTGTGACTCTTTTTCCCTGTTCACCTCTTCAAGGGTGCTGGAGCATCACATAGAGGCTGGCCAGCAGTGGGGTGGCATAGGCCCCACCAGCCACAGCTGCAACAGAGCTCCATGCAGCACCAGGAGCAAGGGCCAGTTTGTCTTGATCTGATGTATTGCTTCAGCTCTGGTGCCAGCAACAGCTTTGCTGGTAGTTAGTTTTGGATTTTGGAAATAATTTCCCTCAGGTGGGGAATCTGGGGAAAAAAGCTCTAAGGTTTTTTATAATGGTTTTTAGGTCTGCACTTTGAATATTGGGTGTGTGAAGAGTTGGGGAGGACCTGATCTGAGACCACATAAATCAGAGGGCTGATTAAACAAACTGGTTCACTGCCGCAGCATATGTCTCCATGAGGAAAAAAAGACTCTGGCCGCAAATCAATATCCCTGGCTGTCCCTGATGGTGAAGAGAAAGCATAGATTTCATCACCATGACAAGGTTTTCAGCAATTAGAGCTATAGGCATGTCTTGCAGCTGGTGCTGGAGCAAACCTGCCAGAGATCTGGATGATTCCCTCCTCTGGGTAACAATGGTAGCTAAAGATGTAACTTGATAATTGACCAAGTGGGGATTTATATACTCACTGGGCTTTGCTCATGATACTCCTTTGCACAGCTCAAAATTATCATCTGTCATCTGCTTATTTTTTCCTTTGTTATGCCTGAAGAAGTGTCTACACCATACAAATACCCCACACTGAAAAGCAGCAAAAGGCCGCATAACACAGAGCCTGGAGCATCTACATAGACTGAGTCAATGACCTGACATGCCTACATGATGACAAAGATGTCATCAGACCTCCCTTCCCTAGGACTATATATTTGCTTCTCTTCTGTGAAAGACCCTAGGTAAATTTTGGCTGCTGTGGTGTCTTTTTTTTCAGTTAATATCTCTATCCCTTTTATGTTAGCTTTGATCCAAGACTTCTGAATGATGTTGGAGGGAGCATACTACTGGAAATGCTTTGCTTGTGATATTACCTGTCAGATAAAAAAAATCAAGGACCCCTTGGAAGCATAAGTATAGAATTAAGGTTTGTGATATCAGGTGAGCAGGTATCCATGTACCTCATAGCATTTTCTGGGTTAGTGGTTCCAGAGTCTACTTTGGATAATAAAGATAGCTGTGGTACTGAAAGAGCACAGTCTTTGGAAAGCAGAATTGTAAAACAGGAGAGCATGGCTCTGGTCTGAAAAAACAACCTTGAAAAAATTGTGTTGTAGAAGTCCATTTTTATTGTGTTTCATAATTACTTAGGATCTGTATCTGAAGCTGTGGCTTCTTGTTTTCCTGCACTGGCTTGGTAAAGAAAATTTTGTGAAAGCTAATGCAGTAGCAAAACCAGTTCACATTTTTATTTTCTCTCTCTCTCAATGGTGTTGGTTTTGTGCAACTAACAAGCAGAAGGAAGTAATCTATTTCAGTCACCCAAAGTCAGCAGATGTGACAATTCACAGAGTGAACAGGGTGGCTATGTCAGAAGGAACTGTGTTTGCAGTCAATTTTCAATGTAGAACTTCTCTGTTGTTTTCTCACCCCCACAAACAGATGACTGCCTGGAGGAAAGGCGTCAGTTTTCTCCCCTGTGTCCAGACATGGGAGATAATTGCCAAGGACCTGACTGCTTGTTTCTGGTGAGGACCATTTATCACTTGCTAATCCCTTGTAAACTGTAGGCATGGCTGGGCAGTCTGTGCTGGGCAAACATTGTCTCTGGTATAAGCATTCTTTGATGGCTGTAAGTCAGATGCCATCAGAACACTGCAAACGTCTCTCCCATCATGACCCATCTGTGCATTGCCGTGATGAGAAAGAAGACCCTGCATCTTCCTTGCAATACTATGTCTCAAATACTAATTTGCTTGCATGGATTATCTTCTCAGCTGTTCAAAGAAGGAAACTTCAAGACTGTCCTTATGAACTTGAGGCAGCCCAGAAGAGCTGAAGGTGTCTCTCTGGGGCAAAAGCAGCTGTGATCAGCTGAATCACAAGCTGAAACAAAGCTGGACGTAAGACTTAGTCACTTGGTTTAAATAGCTTGGCCATGCTGACAGGTTCCACCTGGACAGTGCATCCACTGAAGAACACAGATTGCTGTTAAAAGTGTTGCTGCAACTTCTGTGATGCACAGGGTGGATGTTTTATTGCTACTTTTCACACTGTGTGTTCTGTTAAGGCAATCAGCACTTCTCACCAGTTCCTGCCATCTCTTTACATGCTGACAGCACTTTGCTCACTGGTAATGTTTCAGCTCCTTTCAGCAGTCCCTCTCCCTTGGGCACACCCCATGATCTATCTTTCTTCATGGAAGACAAGAAAGTTATTAGCTCTGTCAGGCAAAAACTGAAAAAAAAAAAAACCAGTCTGTTTCCACCTACTCTGCACTTAGTTGCTGGTAAATCTCCTACCAGGCTGCCCACCCTCTGAGGCCTGGCAGCACACACTTTCCCACTGTGCCAGCAGGAGCATGTACTCATGCACCAGCCCAATTAGAAGAAACCTCAGTGTGATTTGGGCAGTCTTGACTGTGCTCCTGCTCCCAGGTGACCACATCTGAATATGGCACAAGAGATGGGTGAGCAGTGCCTCTAAAGTGAGCAGGCAGAGGTGCAGATGTGATGCCAGCACTGGATTGGCACTGGCATTGACCAGCAGCACCTAATTCAGTCTTCAGGGACCAGACCTCAGCCTGAGCTGTGGTAATGTGGACTCTTTCCCCTCTCTCACTTATGACTGAAGTCTTGTTTCACCTCCTAGTATCCATTCTGAAACATCTGGCATGATTGGCATGGCTGTCACAAGGACACCATTATTTTCACAGTGCCATAGGATGCTTCAGGAAAAAAGAAATCACAGGCTGATGCCCTGTGAAAAATTTCCAAATTAATCTGCTAAGCAGGATTGGGCAGGGCTGCTGGTAGTGACAATGGGAAAACAGGTGTTCTGCTTCCCTGTGTCTATAGCTCAAAGTGCTGCCTCTGGGTAAGTGATTACGTTTATCCAGGTGATTTTACTATTCCTCAGGAAAAAAAAAAAAACAACCAAACAAAACCCCCACTGAAACAGATCAACAACAAAATAAACCAACAAAACAAAAGCAACAAACAAAAAGACCACAAAACCCACAAAACACTAAAACTTCTTTAAAATATTCTTTGTCTACTACTCTGGCAGAGTGGCTTTCCTGCAAAGAAGCAGCCAGATCCAACTTCTTTCAGCTTCTTTTCAGCAAGGACGTGTAAAACTGGTTTTTTTTTGGACACCACACAAAATGCTTTCAAAGCACATACACAAAAAGCCAGTGCCTGGAATTAGTTATTGGTATTGGTCCTGACTGCACATTTTATTAAGCCTAATTAAATATTCATACCATTAAGTCTCTTTGAACTGTAATTTTGTCATTATAAGAGATATTGAGTTTAGAAAGTTACGGGGGGAGGGATTTGTTTGTTTGTGTGGGTTTTAATTTTTGTGTGTGTGTTTTTGGTTATGCTTTGTTTGTTTGTTTACTTCTTATGTTAAAACCTAATTGTAATTTTCTTGGCAGTTTATTTAAGACATAGGTCTGAATATCACATCTGAACCAACCACTTGATATGCTTGCTCTTATTTTTTGATAGGTGCTATTATACCTTGATAATGAGCCCGGTGGGGAAGCCTGGCAAATATGAAATAAACAGGTCATATATGTATCTTATCAGGATTGAAGCTGAGGAATAGCTCATTAGGCTTTTTTCTTCTTCGCTAAAAATGCTGTAAAATTGTTGCTTCATCCTGTAAAATAATTGGTACTCTTCTCAACAACAGTGCCAGCTTAACTCAGTGTGTTACATCTTAGCAAAGAAATGAAGTACATGGTGTGTTTGAGAGAACTACCAAAAACTGGACCATTTTCATTTGAAAGTAGAGCAAAAGGCTGCACAATTTAAAGTGCTATACCAACTATGCTCTATTGTTGCATCATTCATAAATATCTATATTCTACACATTTTTCAAGCAAGAAAACTTTTATGTGAGTGACATCTCATTGGACTACCAGCCAAATTAACTTCAGAGTTCTCAGACGAGAAATAAATATCTTTTGAAAGGAAGCTGAGGCAATTGCACCACTTATTACCAGTGAGCAGCTTGACACTACTTCAGTCCAAATTTCAAGCTGACTCTCCACTCAGCAGGAGATATATTCATTTTAAATTAAACATGCCAGGAAACGGACTTCAAAGGGAGCAAGGCGAGTTCGTTGTTTCCACACTGGAAATCTCTGTGTCTGCACCAGTGAATTTTGGCTCCCTGTTTTTCCTACTAAAATTAATTGCTCTCCACACTACACTAGACCAATTAAGGCCTGAAAGCTCCCACATGGTGGTTATTAGTGAGGGAACTGGAGGGTGGGACAGGGGAGAGAAGGGTGACTAGCAGTGATGTGGCCTTTATCAGCGATGGAAAAATAACAGGAACACAAGAGGGCTTAGGAAAATGAGGTCTGGTGGTTTAGGCTGTTGGGCTGGGATACCAAACAGTATAGTGTGTGTGAAGACCTGGGGTTATTCTTTGGGACAAGTGATATGAGCCTTGCTCCAGCATGCCTCTCACAGCTGCAATGGATGTTTGTGCTAGAGAGATATCCACCAGGATAGAATCAGTCATGTCCATGTTTATAACAGGACTCAGAACACTCATTTTAAGGAGTCTCAAATCAACTGGAAAAATTGGCTTGGATCAGGAATCTGGCTGACAAAGCTATGCTCTTAATGCAATTGTGAAAAAAACAGATCATCTGCTTTTCAAATTGCAGCAGGAGAGAAAACAAATGGGCCTATTTCCTGTGTTTTGTTGCAGGGTTTTTTTTTTTCTAGTTGTAGATGCATAACACAGGATGTTTCTTATGTTTTAAATGAAACCATTGGTTGCTGTTAATTAGAATTTGAGATATGTGACAATGAAGTGTGAATGTATTAGTAAAAAATAAATTAATTGATACCACAGGGTAAGCTCTTATTAATATGGAGCTGTATTTTCCTTGTTGTTCACAGATTGCAATATTCTATCAAGGTCAACATCGTTTGAAAACATCCAAATTAATCTGGAGCAGGAATTACTGGGTGAAGTGCTATTCCCAGGGTATTTGGAAGATCACAATAGATGATAAGGATGGTTTCTCCTGACCTTAGAATGCACATTTATCTGAAATTTCCCCGCCTGCGCAGAGAGCCCTGCAGCCCCAGAGGACAGGCTGTGTCTCAGGCAAGGCTGTGCTATGCAGAGCAGCTCTTCCCCCACTGCTATGATGGCTGGTTCATAGAGAGTGCATAAGGACCATCCATCTGCAGACCCAGTTTTCATACTCACCTAGGGCTAGGAGGTCCCCATGTCCTATTAGCAACCCACAAAGGATGTGGGCCAGAGGAAATGGTGAGCTGCTGAAACCCTCTCACAGCACTCCTGTGCACTGGTGCCCATGTCTTGGAGTTGCAGCTGAACTGGTACCCTCCACCTTTGTCTTTGCTCTGCTCCCTAAGCCTAGTATCCCTGGAGTACCAAAGAGCTGGACATGCCCTTCTAGTGGCCTATATTGGTAATGTTATCTTTCCCTGGACATACAGTGGATGGTGAGGTGGGAGCAGCCAAAAGTGCTGCCTGGCCAGCCCCGTAGCTGCTGCTGCAACTGCTTGCAGAGCAAACACTCATATGAATATGCAGTAACCAGTTTTTCCAGCACAATAGATATCTGTAATTGGGTTATTTTGGGGTAAGTAATCTCTGCTCATCTAAATGGTTTGTATGAGACCACAGCTGAGCTCTGATAGGATGCCTGGAGTCAAACATGGTCTCATGATATGGCTATGTGCCTGCAGATGGATTTTCCTCCATGTGAAGGGTGTGAATTGTCCTGTCAAAGCTGGAAGATCACTTAGTTCCATAGTTTGATTTGGTTTCCTGAGGCAGAGCGGAGGTGCAGGAGGCAGCAGCTTGCGGTATAGCAATAGCAAGAAGAGTCTCAGAGGGCCACACATCTGTCAGCTCAGCACAGCTCATGCAATTACCAAACCAAGTGAAATCTGGGACCTGGAAAAAAAAGCCAGCTGTTTCTCCTGGTTGTTGGCTGAGGCCTGTTTGTACAGGGAGAAGAATGGCAGCACTGAATGAGCAGGATTATTGAGGAAGAAGACATAGCAACAGCACTGCCTCATCACTTAGTAACAAGGTAGAATTATGATGAAGGAGTGAACATATATGAATAAAATATTCAGGAATATACATATTCATTAAAATGATACCCAGAAAACAGGGAGGAGAATGGCAATAGCTAAGCATCTAAAAATATTGTATAATGAAAAAGAATTTTAAATATCTGTCTCCACCATTCAGGGCTGTATGATGGTGTTATCTTCCCACATGAAGCTATGCTATTTTGGGTCCTCCTGGGTTCCTCTACCCATCCCCTCACCTCAAATACCAGAGATTTCTGACAGATGAACTTGCAAGGGCTGTTTTATGTTCCCAGACATGGGTTGCCAGTTTATCATCCTGACCACGTCTATGTGAGTAATGTTCCTTACATGTCACCATGCCCAGACCTGATGAACACACAGTGATATATTTCAGCTCTAAACAGCATCCCAATTAATTTGCCTGCTATGGTCTTTTGTCTTGGGACCAAGAGCATCTATCTCATTGTTATGATTGCTTTTCTTACCTCCTGGACCAGCAGAAGAGGAGAAGATGACAGAGGAACTATGCTAGTTAGCAAATAAGGTTCCACATTTCTACACTTAAATGTATTCCAAAGATGTCAGCTTTAATTTAGGTAAAAAACTCCAAAATCAAAACCTCAATAATCTGAAATTCAAATCACTTCCACAGAAGAAAGAGCGAGAGCTTGGAAGCAGTTGCAAAACAAGATTTTGCATTATTAGATGTTGTTCTCCTACCTTGGATATTTAATCAAATGCCCAAGTCTGTTCCCACATAAAGTGAAAGATTAATTGTTGCACTTATAAATCATTCTCCTCATCTCCCTTTCATTTGCATTGAAGCTTCTCTTTTCTCTTTCAGTTCTGTAGAAGCTGCTGCCCCTTATCTCCAGGCTCTCTTTTTGTAAGGGCTTAAGTTGGGATTGTAAGTAAATGTTAGACAGTAACCCCTACTGCTTATTTTATGTATGTTAAACTGATCAGAGATGAGCTTTTCTCTTCAATCCACTGTTTTTAATAAATATTTTGCCTTCCACTACTGAAACACTTGTTATGAATTTTCATGAGCAACTTCACATAAATCTTCTTAGCCGCTCTTCACGTAAACAGGGGCTTCAAATGCACTATGCCTGCCTAGGCAAAGGTCATCCTGTATTTGGTTTCTCTTTCTTCTGTTGAGTACTTTCAGGGACTGAATGGAACATTTAACACAAAGAAAGGTGCTGTTCTAGGCTCCATTCATCTCTGTCAATAGCAAAAGTTTGACGTGGCTAGAGGCTACACAATGTGCTTGTGGGCTGGTTATCACTTAGTTTTGGTAGATCCGTAAGATAAATATTGTTCCTGTTTGGGAAATACTCTGAAGAATTCACATTTGTGTTCAGATATGTACCAAGATCACATTTGGTGTATTCCATCTGAAATGTTCATAGTAAATTTAGCAGCATGTATTTGAAGCATGGTGCATTCAAAATCTATCTTGATGCATCAATATTAGCGGAACCAATTTGGCTGTGCCACACCAGTCCACACTCCATAGAGATGATCAGGAGCTGACAGGGCAAATAAATGACACTCACATGAAAAAATCTGCTGGCAGACAGCAAGGACATTGTAAAAAAACCTGAGCAAATTCTTTGCATTGGCAATCACTATGATGGAGATGTCATGAACGGGAAGGGAGTCTGAGGAACTACCTCAAGTGGAGGTGTTGGGAAAAGGCATGTTAGAACAAATTGATAAACTAAACATTAACAAATTCTCAGCAACAGATGGTGTTTACCCCAGAGTCCTGAAAAAAACCACACACCACAAATAAGAAATTCTGAATTACTAACTGTGTGTAAGCTGGCTTTACAATCAGCTTTGGGCTTAGAGGGATGGAACTAGGAATGTCAGGCTTTGAACAGGACTGGAAGCCAGTGGCCACTCAAAGCTTTCATTTGTAGTGGTTGCAGATTTGGCTGGAGGTTTGAGAAGCACAAATGTTGAGAAGTATATCAGGCCCGATAGCCATAGAAACTCTTGGAAGGATTTCATAATCATACAGATCTGCTTTTCCAGGCTCTGTAGCTCTTGATTTCATAAACATACAGATCCATGGGCTATGTCTGGGCTATGTAGCTCTCAACAGTGCCTGGGGAAAACATTAAAGGCTACTAACAAATTACATTTGTTATGGAACAGGAGAGGTTACCCTCTGGAATAATCCAGAAGAGACTACTTGTAGGCTAAACCCCAGAAAAGCAAGAATTGGAAGAAAAAAAGCTCAACATGAGCTCTCAGTGTGCACTTGCAGCCTGCAAAGCCAACCAGATCCTGGGCTGCATCAGGAGAAGTGTGGCCAGCAGGCCAAGGGAGGTGATCCTCCCCCTCTACTCAGCCCTGGTGAGACCCCACCTGGAGTACTGTGTCCCGTTCTGGAGCTCCTATTACAAGAGGGATATGGACGTGCTGGAACATGTCCAGAGAAAGGCCACAAGGATGATCAGAGGGCTGGAGCACCTCTCCTATGAGGACAGACTGAAGGAGTTGGGGCTGTTCAATCTGCAGAAGAGAAGGCTCCGAGGTGACCTAATTGTGGCCTTCCAGTATCTGAAGGGGGCCTACAGGAAGGCTGGGGAAGGACTTCTCAGGATCTCAGGTAGTGATAGGACTAGAGGGAATGGAATGAAGCTGGAGGTGGGGAGATTCAGGCTAGATGTGAGGAGGAGGTTCTTCCCCATGAGAGTGGTGAAGCTCTGGAATGGGTTGTCCAGGGAGGTGGTTGGATCCCCGTCCCTGGAGGTGTTTTGCGACCAGGCTGGATGAGGCTCTGTCCAGCCTGATCTAGTGTGGGGTGTCCCTGCCCATGGCAGGGGGGTTGGAACTAGATGATCCTTGTGGTCCCTTCCAACCCTGAATGATACTATGATACTATGAAATGATCATCATGTGCACCAGCAGGAGAACCTGCAGACAGCTGCCTTGGGCCTTAAGTTCAGCATATTCCTAAGTGACCTGGAGAAGGTGGTACCAGCACATAGTGACAATGTTTACAACTGATGAAATGTTATTCAGGGTGACCAAATCTGCTGTCTCTGAAAAGATGCTGAAATAGCTCATTGCGCTAAAATGAAATTTTATGTTGGAGCTGTCAGGGGAAAAGTGACTATATGTACAAAATTATGATCTCTTAGCTCAAGAAAAAAATGAAAGACAGATTGAGTCATTGGGGATGGTTTGCTAAAAGCACCCGAGCACTGCTCAGTGGGCAAGCTGGTTATCAGATTTGAAGAGAAGACTTGAAGTGTTTTTTCATGTGTTGCTGCTGTGTATTGGAGATACTGAAGTACCAACAAGTGCAGGGAAGGGTGCACAAACTGAAGGAGGATGAGCGTAGGGGGCAAGCCAGACAGGACAGCATGAGTGCGCCCTCTAGCACAGCCAGGTCCTAAACTGGGTGAACATGGAAGCGAGGCAAAGAGGCTTGTTCCTTACACTCCTCACTGGCAGCCTTGGCTGGCTGTCGTTTGTGGGCTGAATGAGATTTTGGCATGATGTTTCTTTAGGTGGTTCCAAATTATCATGCTTTCAAGGGTTTGGGATGTGCCATTATTATACCCAGGAGAACAAAAGCAAATTGGTGGTGGGTAGTGGGATATCTGTCACAGCTTGTAGCTGAGTGGCTGTGGTTGAGGCAGTGCGAGACATACACAAACAGCTCCTTGACAGAGAGTGTTTTTTCCTGGCACTTGTTTTACATGCTGCGACTGGAACCTGGATTAGGTGCACTCCAGGGTGTCCTGTCTTATCTTCTCTCCCTGTTTTAAAATAGCATTGGTTTTCTCCCTGGAGAAGTGAGATTTGGCTCTCTGTTGTCCTTGTATTACCCACATGAAGAAATAAACAGACTAACACAAAAAAACCCAAACCAAAACAAACAAGCAACAACAACAACAACAATGAATGTAGCTGCTTTTTCCAATTATTCTGTATATGATTTATTGCCTTATTTTTGAGACATGAAGAATGCTGTTAATGAGAACATACTGGTTGCAACAGCTTACTGTTTTTATCCTGGTCACTTTCTCTTTTGTCATGGGAGAGAGCAGTGGATTTGCATCTATTTGACATTTGAAATGTTTTGCCTTTGGTTGATCTGCAGCTTTGTGCCGCATGATCCAGACTAAGAAAAGCCAATTTCAATTCTTAGGACAGGTGCAAGATTAAGCATCAAGCATCTCACTTCTAAAATTGCTTGTGATTGTTTTCTCTTCCACAAACGTCTGCATAACTAGCAATTAACTGCATCCAGAGATCAAAAGCTACATTGTCTCAGACAGGAACTGCTATATCAGAGCCTAGTGCTACTTGTACTGTGCTTTAAGCAATCAGGCACTTCCACTGATCTTTCTCTGCTGAAGGTGAAACAACAGTCTTGGTTTGCTCTGCAGCCAGAGACAATAGAAAAAGACTGCATAGCGAGATGGAGAGAAGCAAGAGTTTTATGGTGCTAGGATTGTAAAACCACAAGAACATGCTGCTGCTTCTTCTGAGGAGCCAGAAGAGTAATTGAGAACTCCTCACTAGAAATGCAGACTATGGCCTTGGCATAAACACTGTGAATGCCCCCTTCATGATGGTGGGGGTAAGTTCTGCATTGGCTCTCCTCTGGCACAATGTGGTGCCCAGGGTTGGAAATCTCCTTGCAAGACAGGCAGAGGCACGAGGAAGGCAACAACTCTGCCTACCCAGCTGGGAGAAAACAGGTCCATGCAGAGAGGAGGCCTGAGTGTGGGGGCCCCCTGCCAAAGCTGCAGGCACTGTGGGCTCAGGGAAGCAGAGGGCTTGGTGTCTTGGTGACTCACACTGTGATTTGGAGGGAAACCCCTGTTGCCTTCGTCCTTAATTGCCTTAATTAGTCCATTACTCTCCCCTAGGGGAATTTTCTCAAGAAAGAGAAGACGTCATCCCTTGAAACATTTGACTGGTAGATGAGAAACTCCACTGTCAGCTTTTTTCTTTTTAATATATTCTAAATTGAACTATCATATTGACAAATTAGCATCTAATCCTATTTGTTTAATTCAATCATTTGCCTGTGCATTAGGATAAGAATGATTTGCATAATAGTTTTCAGTCTTCTGTTTAGAAACAAAATATTTTGATATTTGCTTGCACTAAGTGGGATCAAACTGCAAACAGGCTGGTGAGTAATCCCAAGGGATCCACACTGACTCTGGCACTGCCGGGCAGTTTTGGCTGCTCCCCTTCTCTGCAGTCTGCAATGCAGAGAGCTGGGGCCTGCTGGTAAATTCTCCTTGGGAAAACTGATGAAAAAAGAGGAAAACAGCTTCCTTGCCCGAGTCAGGAGTGGTTACTCTACACTTGCCGCAGACTGTATCACTGATAATGATTGTTTTAACAAGTCAGCCTTTAAGTGCAATGTTTTCCTTTCTCAGAGCAGAATAGGTCTGTAAATGAACTGGAAACCTTTCACTGGACTGGCAGCATTGACAGTTTTTTCCTTTCATGGAGACAGTCCCCAAAGAGACCTCTGCACTAGGATTTCCTGGTGAGAGCCGGAAGTGTTTATTCCATGTCTGATGACTGGAAGCCTTGGTGTGGGTTGGTTGTTGTGGATTCCCCATGAAGCCTGTTTCTGATCTATGAGTGCCCCTGCCCTGTGGCTCAAGTGCTGGGTTCTGCACATTGGCCACAGCAACCCCATGCAGCGCTATAGGCTGGGGTCAGAGTGGCTGGAGAGCGGCCAGGCAGAGAGGGACCTGGGGGTAGTGGTTGATGGTAGGATGAACACAAGCCTGCAGTGCGCCCAGGCAGCCAGGAGGGCCAATGGCATCCTGGTCTGCATCAGGAACAGTGTGGCCAGCAGGAGCCGGGAGGTCATTCTGCTCCTGTACACTGCACTGGTTAGGCTGCACCTCGAGTACTGTGTCCAGTTTCATAGTTTCATAGTTTCATAGTTTCATTCAGGGTTGGAAGGGACCACAAGGATCATCTAGTTCCAACCCCCCTGCCATGGGCAGGGACACCCCACACTAGATCAGGCTGGACAGAGCCTCATCCAGCCTGCTCTTAAACACCCCCAGGGACGGGGCCTCGACCACCTCCCTGGACAACACATTCCAGGGTTTCACCACTCTCATGGTGAAGAACCTCCTCCTCACATCTAGCCTGAATCTCCCCACCTCCAGCTTCATTCCATTCCCCCTAGTTCTATCACTACCTCAGATCCTGAGAAGTCCTTCCCCAGCCTTCCTGTAGGCCCCCTTCAGATACTGGAAGGCCACAATGAGGTCACCTCGGAGCCTTCTCTTCTGCAGACTGAACAGCCCCAACTCCTTCAGCCTGTCCTCACAGGAGAGGTGCTCCAGCCCTCTGACCATCCTCATGGCCCTTCTCTGGACACCTTCCAGCACGTCCATATCCCTCTTGTAATAGGGGCTCCAGAACTGGACACAGTACTCCAGGTGGGGTCTCATCAGGGCTGAGTAGAGGGGGAGAATCACCTCCCTTGGCCTGCTGGCCACACTTCTCCTGATGCAGCCCAGGATCTGATTGGCTTTGCGGGCTGCAAGTGCACACTGAGAGCTCATGTTGAGCTTTTTGTCCACCAGCACCCCCAAGTCTCTCTCCTCAGGGCTACTTTCCAGCCAGTCCCTGCCCAGCCTGTATATGTGCTTGGGATTGCCTCGACCCAGATGCAGGACCCTGCACTTGCTCTTATTGAACTTCATGAGGTTGGCTTGTGCCCACCTCTCCAGCCTGTCAAGGTCCCTCTGGATGGCCTCCCTTCCCTCCAGCGTGTCTGCTGCACCACACAGCTTGGTGTCATCAGCAAACTTGCTGAGGGTGCACTCAATGCCACTGTCCATGTCCTCCACAAAGATGTTGAATAAGACAGGTCGCAGGACTGATCCCTGAGGGACTCCGCTTGTCACTGGCCTCCACTGGGACATGGAGCCATTGACAGCCACTCTTTGGGTGCAGCCATTAAGCCAGTTCCTTATCCATCTAGTGGTCCACCCATCAAACCCATGTGTCACCAGTTTGGAGACCAGGATGTGGTGTGGGACAGTGTCGAAGGCTTTGCTCAGGTCCAGGTAAATGACATCAGTTGCTCGCCCCTCATCTGTTAATTTTGTCACCTGCTCATAGAAGGCCACCAGGTTGGTCAGGCAGGGTTTGCCCTTAGTGAAGCCATGCTAACTGTTCCCAATCACCTCTTCAGTATTCTTTTGAGTGAGTAGTGACTCCAGGAGGATCTGCTCCATGATCTTTCCAGGCACAGGGGTGAGTTCTGGGCCACTCAGTTTAGGAAGGATGTTGACTTGCTGGAGCATGTCCAGAGAAGGGCAACAAAGCTGGTGAGGGGTTTGGAACACAAACCCTATGAGGAGAGACTGAGGGAGCTGGGGTTGCTTAACCTGGAGAGGAGAAGGCTTGGGGGAGACCTTATTGCTCCCTACAACTACCTGAAGGGGGGTTGTAGACAGACAGAGGTTGGTCTGTTCTCCCAGGCAACCAGCACCAGAACAAGAGGACACAGTCTCAAGCTGCACCAGGGGAGGTTCAGTCTGGAGGTTAGGAAGAAGTTCTACACAGAGAAAGTGATTGCCCATTGGAGTGGGCTGCCTGGGGAGGTGGTGGAGTCATCATCATTGAAGGTGTTTTGGAGGAGACTTGATAGGGTGCTTGGTTGCATGGTTTAGTTAATTAGGTGGGTTGGATAATTGGTTGGACGTGATGATCTTGAAGGTATCTTCCAACCTGGTCTGGTCTATTCTATTCTATTCTATTCTATTCTATTCTATTCTAGCAAGGCTTCTACCACAAAATTCATTAAGCAGTAAACTGAAGAGCCTCTCTTATCCCACTTTCTCTGTACATGGCTTTGAAGTTCTTCAGGTGTCATTCTTCCACTTCACCCTCCTTTTCAGCTTCTTCTGTTTGATATTTTTATATTGTTTAGTATCTAGATTTATATATAGGAGCAAAATTTTACATTTGTTCCCTGTGTCTGGTGGATAACATTTTCTCAACTGATTAAGACTCCTATAACGGTAGAGCTGCCTTGTCACATGTCATATATGACTTCAGGCACCTGCAAGGTTGTAGCCCCTTTTGGCAGAGCAGTAAATTCAGATTAATAGGAAAATCACTGTTTCTCCTCTCTTTTCATTATACCTTTATTTTTCAGTGTCCATGTGCTTCTCAGGGACATTTTCGGAGAACTGCCATTCCTCTAACATAAACTTGTAGTAACAAAATAGTTCTCCAAGTAGCGCTATGAAAATACTGAAATGAAATGCACATCTAGATATTAAAGAGAATTCCCTTAATAATCAATGTTAAACTTCTTCAAGCTTTCGTTTTTTAAGTTTGCTTCTTTTTCTGGGAAAGAATTTGGAATTAATTTGTGTTTCTACAAAAAGACTTATTTTGTAAGCCTCCCTTGACTTTGGTACAGTCTCCTCCTGAGAAGGTTGGTGAGATCATGTCATTTGCAGATGTCCACACTCTGAGATGCTCTCCATTGTATTGTAATGTATGTCTTTTTATTAGGAAGCATTTATGCATTTAATTCAAATTAATACTCTGTTAGGATGTTTTAGTTTTCCAGAGGCTGTCAAGATCCTGAGATTTGTCTGTTGGAAGAATACATTTCAAGGTTTTCTCCTCTCTGCTGTTATACTCTTTCCAAAGCTATGTAAACTCGATGGCATGTCTCTACCTGCATGTCATCCCCTCATTGCACTATTGCTATCAATAGCATGTGTTAATATATCTCATTGTTCTAGCAGCCAGGCCCCAAACACATACCAGGATCAGGCCTTTAGCTGCATTCCATCTCTGAACATGGATCATGTAGTTTTTCTTATGTGCTGGAAATTGCACAGAAATACAAAGTGGTTCCTCTGACTCACAACGAGTTAATATATTCTGTCCCAGGCGCTTTATTTTCATAGCCTTAGTCAATACTACAAAGCCTCCAATCCACTGGCAGTCTTTACTGAGATAACCAACACAATGAATCTATCTGCACATCAGGTAAAGCTGGCAGTAAATTTAGAAGTACTCTGTGGGATATGGGGCCTCATTGCTGATAACCCGCTTTAGCATTGAATAGGAGCTGCACATTTATGGCTGCTTTGTTGTGGTGTTTTGGTTTCTTGGTTGGTGGTTGTTTGGTTTTTTTTGTTTTGGTTTTTTTTTTTTTTTTTACCCCTGCAGATAGCAGCTTATTGTGGGAAAAGGCAGGGACCACTGCTGGAGTGCGCTCAGTGCTCTTGAAAACACATCTGTACTCTGTCTCAGCTCTCCCGCCTAGTTTAGTCTGCACTGGTGTTTGTTCCTCTTTTTGTGCCTCTCCTCTGTTGTCTCAGCTAATCCATTTCACAGCTTCTCTGTATCTTACGGGCCAGAGATAATTTCTATTGAAGCTGGCTGAGTCGCACCAATTACGAGATGGTTTTTTTTTTCTTCCCGTGGCCGCTTTGTGTTTAATCTGCATTGATGTTAAGATCCTCGATCTTTGTCTCTGCTGAATGTTTGCTGAGGTGTGAAGTGTCTGCTTAGCTGTTATGTAAAGAAATACCTACTAAGGTGGTTAGTGTAATCACATAATCTTGACAGACATTAGTGGTGCAGTCACAGTTCCATATTTTGTGAAGATGGAGGGTACGCGAACAGGCAGGCAGCAAAGGCAAGGCGGGCACGTTCCTTCTGCTGAGGGACATGTCAGGACTGTGTTTCCAAAGCTGATTTTTGGAAACAAACACACGGGCATTAGCTATCCGTGAGCTAAGTATCAGGTCCTGTGGGGCTGGGGGCAGGGTAGGATTATTGGCTCTGAGCCCAGTGCTTCCCAGCTGAAGGAGCTCAGAATAGCTTTGCAAGTGATGCAGCGCCCAGGGCAGGGACAGGGACAAGTCTCGTGGTGTGGAGAAGGTGCTGAGGACCCTCCACCCTCTGAGCTGATGGGAGGTGGTAATGTCCATGCAGAAGGCAGAAACCATCCTGTAGCACAGCCAGAGGTGGGCGGAGTTTGGCTGGTGTAGCAGGAGACCTCCCAGGAAATGCAGAGAGGAAGCTGTTGGGAGGAGTTTTGGGTTATCCTTATGGAGGTGCTCATCACTGCGTGGTCCCTCCAGGCACACCTGGTGAGAAGCTGGCCATATGAATTCGTTAGTGCCCTTGAATGAAAAGGAAAGTTTTCAAACCTTTGCGCTGCTCAGGCTGCAGAAGAGTTGGTCCCAAACGTACACAGTTCTTAGATGTGTGTACGACCAGCCACCTTGTCAGGTGAGCACGTATGGGGAGATCTCTGCAGAGGTACCCCTTGCAGGAGTCCTTCTGCCTGCACTGCCCAACACTGCTGAGTGGTGGGACCAGCCAGTGATCTCCTCCGCAAGAGGAAATCAGAGAGATTTGAGCGAATTGTGTGCAGTTCCCCAAAGGGGAGGACTTTCCTCACATCCTTTCAATGCAGAGAGCTGACCAAGGCTTGCTTTGTTTGCCCCTCTGTGTGCAACGGCAGGGTGCTGTCGGTTCCCGCTCTCTGGATTTGCTTTATCTATAGAGATGCCAGTCCAGTAATAATTTGCATTTGTGGGAGAGGTGGAGGCTAGAAATCTCTCTAAGCATTTTAGTCATGCAAAGCGGCCACCTTTGATTTTCAAGAAACTGCAACCCCCTTACCATCTGCTTCTGGTGCCAATTCCTTCCGTGGAGACACCCCACAAAATCATAATATGGATTTTTGCATGTGAGGATAGAGATGATCAATAGCAATCATTCCCATGGCAGCAGCATGGTATGAGAAGCACACTTCAATGTTAGAGTACCAGAGGCTGAAGTGAGACAGGAACAATGTCTTGAACTTCCTCACCAAGATAAATCCCGGCAAATCAGGAACCCCAAATCTCTCAGTGCTGTGCCTACAATGTTTCCCCTGATGCAAAATCAGAACAGAAAAGGCTGGCCTATGTGTCTGAGGAAAGTGTTTGCTTCTGGTGAGCAGGCTGGAAAAGAATGTGGGCTTTTTTGGTTGTTTCTTCTATTTCCTAGTGACTTCTCTTAGACTGCCAATGACTTCAACGATTTGCTATCTGAGTGCCAGTCAGGCCAGCTGAATCTATTGGCTGCTTTATTGTACACATCCAGGATGTCCTCTGCCCGCAAAATACGAAGACAATTTGTATAATGCAAGTAGGAACAACTTCTTTGGGCCAGTTCCTTTGTTTAGGTATTTCTGCCTCACTAAATCCCAGTATCCCTCACCATAATTTCTGAGATTTCTGGAAGGGGTGACATCAGCATTGAGTTATTACAGTGAAAATCCTAGCATATCTACATATTTTGTCTAAATTATTTAAGAATGCAGGAGTGTTTTGTGCAGCTCGAGTGAGCTCTGAATCTGTATGTGTGTGAGACTGCTGGTGTGATGGAGTAACCATGCACAGAGCTTTTAGAGGAGCTGCTTCTATTTTCCTTAAACTGTCACTGTTGATGATGAGAAGGCAAAAATATTTCTGATTTTTAATTTTTTTTTCCCCTACTTTGTTGGTGGTATAAAAACAAGCCAACCCACTAGCCCAAGATGCTTTTTCTGTGCTCCCCTGTCACAACAGAGGAAAGGAACTGGAATACCTCAAACGGTTGCATGAAACTGTCTTTCTCTCTGCTGTCAGAAGGTAGTCGGAGATGGCACCCAGTTCTTTCCTCACACACCATATTAAGCTCTTTTTACATTTGGAATTAATTGTGATAAGTTGACAGAGCTCCAGAGATTTCTGAAAAATAAATCAAACACGCTGTCAGTTTGCTCTGAATTTTCCACACCTCTCCACTGCATGTTGAAGCAAAGACCTTTTAAAGATGTTGTAATCTGGTATCAGACATTTCTCACATTAGCATTTTCTAGAGCATCGTTGTGGGTATTAGGCTCCTGTTGATACTTATTTTTGCAATTAATCCGATTATATTTTGCATTTAGGTGTATGCCATTGTGTCCATTGCCGTGGATTTATCTCCAGCTGGTAACATGTACGCAGTTTGAAGGATTTTTGATGGCTGGTGATGTTCACTTTGGTATGCATGGATGCACAGTGGAGAAGATGTCTTCTCATTTGAATTATTTTATTTTATTTTTTTTGGATAGGTCTTAATTTGCTTCACTCTGTATAGAGGGTTTAAATACACCTCAAAGTAATTCTTTTGCCAAGCAAATCCTCTTCACAACACAGAACCACATAATGAAGTAATGACAGTTTCAGTAAATTTATGTTAAAATTACTGTTAGAGTTTCTAGAATGCCTCAGCATTTCTGTAGTGCTTAGGTGTCACACCTCATGCTCTAGTTTGCCACATTGTCACTTCCACTCTCCCAGTAAAGTGTAGCTGTATTAGGGAACTTTACAGACATGTCACAAAAGGATCTGTATTCTCTGTTCACAAGAGGATGTGTACTCTCTGTTCACCTACCATGTGCTGGGAAATAACAGCAAAGCAGCCTGTGCTTGTGGAAATAAATTAACTTTCTGTTTAGAGCAATATTTGCAGATGTGTAAACTGCAGTCAGCACTCTCACTATGTGCATAAGGATGTGCGTTCTGCTGCCTCTGGCTTCTCGCCTCTGGCACTTTCTGTTCTAGCCTCCAAATTTTGTCCAATACTCCATCAAGAATGGGACTTTCCATTTCTTTGAGCCTTTTGTGTGTTTATACTAGGGAGACAGAAATGTTCACTGATCTTTGTGCCTTGGTTTGACCCTAAAAAAGCTGCTATGGGAGGGTAAGTTCACACTGCTGAAGGGCTGATTGCAGCTGTGGCCAGCTGCAAGCCAGCATTGTGCTGTACACGTCTATTCCACCCGGATATTGATATCTGAGTGCATTTCCAGACATACGGACTTGTTTCAGATTTAAGGTGCAAGTGGTGAGAGATGTCTCAAGCTGAGAGGTGAATGCTTAGGGAGGCAGGGGATGACCTTTTCTTTACCTGTAGGAGTGGCTGATGAATTGGCTAAGTCTGGAGACAGTGCTTGGCATCACAGAACTGTGCTTGTGTTTCTGAAGAGCTGAACAAAGTTTGATTAGAAGGTGGCAGAACTGTCTCAAGGAACACACCAGGGAGAGGAGGAAAGAGGCACCAATTAGAGGGAATCTTAGACCCCCCTTGGACAAGATTATCTGTAGGAGTTTCTGTATTCTACCAAGAGCCAGCTTGGTAGAGCTCTTCCATCAGCTCTGGAGAAAGGCCAGAAAAGAGGGAAAAACAGAGACCTTCCCTATTTCACTAGCTGTATCTTAAGCACATTTCCCCTTCTTTTCTTTACATCTTCAAAAGAATAGTGTCCCCCATCTACATGATATTGTGATACTGTGATTAAATATTTCTGTATTAATGCACCTTGATTTAAGGGTGATTGGAGTGTAATTGGACAGCAAACTATCCTCTACCAAAGGGCTTTTGTGACCATACTGGGTACACAGGAGCAAGTGTCCATCTCTTTCCTGTGTGGCTTTCACTTGGTACCCTTTATGTTAGCAAGACTATGGAGAGAGGAAAGTCCCTCCCAAGATGGTGCTGAGGAAGGCTTTGTGGCATGCATCCAGTTCCTTCTGTGTGTCTGTGCATCCATGCTGCTGTCATGGAATCACAGGAGCACGGAGGCTTTCCCCAGGACAGAAATGCTGTGCAGGTGCCCTTGCTGTGGGAATGCCTGCCCTTTTACTTCCTGGGGATGTGCATGAGCTCATGTGAGGCTACTCATGTGAGGAGTGGAGGGGCAGATTTTTTTCATCAAAGGATAAAGGCAACAATTGCACCAGCTTCAGAAGAGCAGGCTTATAGTTTGATGTGAGGAATATATATGGTTCATTTTCCTTTCAAAACTTGTCTCTGTACGTATGATATTTGCTACATCACCTAGTAGTTGTCTTAGCAAGATAAAATTGTGGTTGACTGTAGAACGGATGAAAAGATAGTCAGAAAAGCATCTGCCAAGTGATGGGCCCAGGGTGTAGGGTAAGACCCTGTGAGGTATGTGGGAGAAGCTCTTGGAGCACTCGACAGCTTTAGGTGTCACTACCACAGAGTGACAGGGTGCCTCAGAGAATCTGGGTGTTGTGCAACACTACCTATCAGATATTTGTAGGTTACTGCGGGGATATGCAAACCTTAGGATGGGGAGGACCAGAGGTAGAGAAAGGGAGGGATCTGAAGGGGTTGAGAAAGAATAAGTGTGGGGAAATAGTGAAGGGATAAAAGGAGTCAATTGTGTGTGAGCAGGAATGATGAGTGCAGTTTTCCTGGGTGATTGACTCTGTTCTGCATGCATGTGCATGCATGGGGTGTTAGTACCAGCTGTAAGGATCAGATCATGGTCAAGAGATCACTCGCCCAGCTGGGAAGCTGTCACCTTGTGAAACTGGTGTGGGCACCTTTCCTTGGGGACTTGGGTCTACCCTTGTGTATCTGTGCATGAGGGGCTCTGAATACCAGGAGCTGAAGCGGGGCTGTGGCTTGTGAGGCAACTGGGGAGGCTGCAGATCCAAGACCAGCTGTGGCAGAAATCACATCTCTCAGGCCACTTACTGGAAGAAAAGAGCCCTGATGAGACCATCTGTATGCTTCCTGTTTGAACGAGCACTCTGTGCCTACAGGGAATACATGCTCAGCCTTGCTGATGAGTGAATTTGGGGACACACAGTGGCAGCAGCCTCACATCTGTTGAGATACCTGTTCAGCAGCTCTGAACACTGGGACTGTTCAGTAAATCGCTGATTACCTGAATGTTGGAGTACTGATCATATTTATCAGCACTGCTGCAAGGAAGTTGAAAGTCTGGATTAACATTCTACGTAATACTGACAGATTAGAGATATGGGGGGAAAAACCAGAATATAGCTCATTGGGGATGAATCTAAGGTATAACATTTAAGGAATAAGCCATCTGCATGAGCAACAGTGCAGGAAAATAAGGCTTTCAACGGAAATAGACAGTAGTACACAGAAAAAGTGTTATGACAAGCAAGCCACCTGTGTACCATATAAGGAGGAAAGGTACATGACACACATCTGCTTTACACCAAAAATAGTTCTTTGAACTACTGGGTCAAATTTTGGACAGTGCATCTCAAAACTGAAGTAACTTACTTTATTAGAACCAGGTGGGAGTAGTACGGCAGACTAGGAAAAAAAAATGAAAAAAATGTGCTGCTTTAGCTACAGAAGAAAAGCCCAGCTGGAGATGAATAGCTTTGAATCCAAAACAGGCTGCGCTGAAGGGACTGTATGCACTAGATGTTCCTGGACAGGCAGGAAGAAGTTGACTGGCACAAGACTAAACCTTAGGGGGAACAGAAATAGAAGGATGGGTGAAGCCATGGGGCAGGCTGCCAGCCCATGGGGCTCATTGGGTGTCCAGTGCCCCAGGACCAGCTCTGCCAGTCAGACTTCTCTCAGCAGTGGCCCTGGCACACGAGATTCCTCATAGTTCATTGTGCTCTGCAGACATCTTGAGGATGCCATTGCTAGAAACACGAGACGCATCTTCCTTCCTTCACCAGCAGAAACATATGGACCACAGTGGAGCTAGCACAGGAAAGAACCAAACCTCACAAGCTCACCCAGGTTTGGATTCACTGTCAGCCAAAAGTCCTGCATTCCCTCTAAAGCTTTGCCAGCCTGATGCCCTGTGGGAAAGAGACCACTGCTGAAAACTGCTACTAGCAAGAGACAAAAGTATAAAAGTGTTTGTCGCCTCCGAGCTTAGTACATACATTGGGTACAAAGTACAGAGTTACTAACCCTTTGTAAATAAGTAATTAGGGCACTTAATGTAATTGAATCGCATAATGAATAGCAGCAATGGAAATGAATTGCAAAATATTTCTGTCCTTCAGAGAAATGCATAAGTAGGCAAAAAGCATTTGCTGGTATATGTTACCATGTCTGTGAGTGAGAGCAGTTATCAGAGAGAGAAAGAAATCTTAGGTTTTCCACTCTGGTGTCCTGCTGGGGCAGATTTGGTTCCAGCAATGCACTTTGCAGTATTTTGTTACAAGAACTATCAAAGGTAGATGAAATATATACTTTTTAGATATAGGTCCAACAGCCGTGGTGAGTGTAGGCTGACAGAGCACCACTGAAGCCAGTGGAGGTGTGCCAAGTTACACTGGCTGAATTAGCTAATGCACACACGGGTCATATCCTGCTTCATCCCCAACACGCAAGCTCAGCAGATTCTCTCAGCAGTAGAAAAAGCTGATGGCAGGTTAGGGCTGTGTCCTGCCTTCAGCTCCCTCTCCAGTGCTGCCCTTCCTTTTGGTTTATACCCAGCTCACTCTTCTTGCCATGGAATGGGGTAGCATTTTCCACCCCCAAAAGCTGTTCTTATGGGTCAGCCCAATAAATGATCATGAAGTGATTTGGTATTGTAACAAGACAACATTCACATAATGTGAATCTATTGGAAGTTGTTGCTGGATTGTTGGGGTTGTGCAGCCTGGACAAGAGAAGACTCTGGGGAGACTGTAGAACAGCCTTCCAGTATTTGAAAGGGGCTACAGGAAAGCAGGAGAGGGACTTTATAAATTAATGTAGTGACAGGATGAGGTGTAATGGCTTTGGACTGGAAGAACACAGATAAGACATTAGGAAGGAATTCTTCTCTATGAGAGTGGTAAGGGACTGGAACTGGTTGCCCAGAGAAGGTGCAGAGGTTCCAAGCCTGGAAGTGTTCAAAACCAAGCTATATGGGCCCTTGAGCGACAGCTTAAGTAGGAGGTGCCCCAGCCCATGGGAGGGGCATTGGAGCTAGATGATCTCTAAGATTACTTCCAACCCAAACAATTCCATGATTCTGTGATCCAAGTGTTACCTATGACTTAAATTCTGTCAGCTGAAGGATATGGCATCTGGTATATAATTAATGTTTATAGAAGTTTCATAGACATAGCTTCCAAACTGCTAGGGAAGCCAAATACCCTAAGGAAAGCAGAGTGTCTGGATAGTTAGGCACTCCACATTTTCATTTAATTAAAAATTACCCTTTTTCGTAGTAATATTTTGTCTCTTGTGTTTGCTGAAGTCCTAGTTCAGCCACTCTTTAACTGTTTAGTACTTTGCTCATGCTTGGATATAACCAGAGAGGTCATAGCTGAAGTTACCCCTGAAGCCTGGACCCATCTTTTTTGCATTCCCTTGAGCTGCTCACCCAGCCCATGTATACACCATGAATCCAAAGTGTGGCTCCTCACAAGGGTTAAGAATATACAAGTGAGTTGGTTGTGTAGTACATTTGGAGCTATGTTTTATGCACTCATCTTTAATATAGTTCCCCAGGGTAACATATATAATACTGGTTTATTCTAAGTATAATCTTCTCTGCAAACTACACTTCCAGATTTCTGTACAGTTAAATAATGCAGTTGTAAAGCAGAACAATAAATAATATCTGGGTTACTGAGAAATTGAGAGGTACAGGTGAAGGAGAAAATGTGTGTTTTCAGATGAAACTTGAAAAGAGATGGAGAGTCAATGGGGCATGTAAATGTATTCTTTAATCTTCATAAAGGAAGTTGTGCTCCAGAAGGATTTTACCAGTTAGTAGAGTTTGTCCTTTAGGCTACAGAGGATCAAAACCACCTGGTGTCCTGGGCTGTAGCCAGGCTGCAAGCAGTCATCCCACAACACTGTCTGCCTTGGGTTTGTGCAGAATCAGGAGCAGTTTAAGCCATTTCAGAGCAGAGCAGGATATAAAAGAGATTCCTTGAATAAGAGATACAATTCAGGGCAGGAAGCATCCTCCTGCTGAGCCTCTCCTTTCCCTAAGGTGCAGTCTTATTGTTGGGAGTGGTCTCCAGGAGAGCATCACTCAATCTGTTCTGTTTGCTCTAGTCTCTAAAAGCTTAGTGGGCAATGTGAATACAGCATCTCAAGTTGCAGAGATGTGTAACATTCAAGCTGGTGCTCAGAGTGTGCATAAATGCACGTAAATCTTACACTCAAGTTCTGAAGGATGTATTGACCATGGAAGACTGAATAATGAATTTCTACAATTCAAATTATCTTATTTTGGTTTTGTTTTGTTTCTTCATTTGATTTTGGTTTTGGTTTTGAAAATCTAGGTTACCTGGGGTTTATTTGGACTAAGCTTAACAAAAAACTACCAAACAAAAATGAACAAACAAACCAACCCCACCCCCACCCCCCAATAAAACAAACCAAAACAATACCCAACAAAAAAACACCACAAAAAATTAAGACTGGTAAACACATGAGCATTGGCAAATACTCTGTTTTGTAAAACAAAGGGGTTGGTAATTCCTATCTGACAAATAATTTTGTTTTAAAAAGACTGTTGATTTGATGAAGAGCTAAGGTAGTTGTGAAGTGTAAGGAAGCAGGAGTAAAGTAGGGGTTTTCATAAAAGTTTTCAAAGGAATTAGTGTTTTTTCCCTTGTCTGCAACTTTTATCTAAATGTTGGATCTCAGGACTAGGTTAAACATTGTTTAAAATGTCCCTCTTTAAAGCTCTCCATCCCCTAGGTTTTTCCTGTCATGTCTTTGAAATAATGTAGTTTCTGCTTCTAAGTAAATGAGATGTCTTTGAACCGCTCCTGTTGCATGGTTTGTTTGTGTTCTTTTGTAAGTTGAAAGCTGTCTGCACTCACATCTAACTGTGCTGGAAATGTATTCTTTTCCCTGGAATAAGCTTAGACAAATGCTTTCTGTCCTCCAAAACCTGAAGTCCCTGAGGTGTTTTATCCTCTAAATAATCCCTCCCAGAGGATGAAAAATGCCTTGTAATTTCCAGGCAAGGAGGCTTGGTGAGATCATCTGATGGGGCTCAGGCACAGGAGTTTCCCCCTGATCTGCACACCAACCCACCACCCTTGGGTCTCCAAGGACATGGGAGGATTGTGTCTAGGTGCTTTGATCACCACCATTGTGTGTGGTTTATTCTATCCTATCCTATTTAGTCATCCTCCACCTGCACATAGTATCATAGTATCAGTCAGGGTTGGAAGGGACCACAAGGATCATCTAGTTCCAATCCCCCTGCCATGGGCAGGGACACCCCACACTAGATCAGGCTGGACAGAGCCTCATCCAGCCTGGTCTTAAACACCTCCAGGGACGGGGATCCAACCACCTCCCTGGACAACCCATTCCAGGGCTTCACCACTCTCATGGTGAAGAACTTCCTCCTCATGTTTAGCCTGAATCTCCTCACCTCCGGCTTCATTCCATTCCCCCTAGTCCTATCACTACCTGAGATCCTGAGAAGTCCCTCCCCAGCCTTCCTGTAGGCCCCCTTCAGATACTGGAAGGCCACAATCAGGTCACCTCGGAGCCTTCTTTTCTCCAGACTGAACAGCCCCAACTCTTTCAGTCTGTCCTCATAGGAGAGGTGCTCCAACCCTCTGAACATCTTCTGTTTTGTTTTTCTCCTTACACTGAGGCACCTGAAAAGTTAGATGATGAGACTTCTCATGACCTCAGCTGTTTGGCATGGGGTCCCCTACAGGCTTTTTAGCCCCTGACTTCTGCTGTCCCTCCAATGCTTACAGCGAGCAACCACACAAAGTGTTTTCCTCCGGCACAGCCTGCAAAGAGCAAGCAGGCTATAAGCCTGTTCAAGCAGGTGGCAAAATGCGCCCAGCAAAATGCATTCAAGCCCTCCAGGGACAAGAGATTGAGTTACAAGAACCACATAAATCCTCAAGTTTTCTGATCAAGACCCTGGCCACAGCTGTATGTGCCTGCTTTTACCACTGTCCACCTCCCTGTGGGACACGGGGTGGGGAAAGGGGGGATGTGCAACGAGGCGGTGGGGAGCTGTGAGCCTGTATGTGTCTGCCCATGCGTGTGATGGTGGGGGGCAGTGCAGGGACAAGACCCATTAGCAGCATGGCCGCTGTGTGGAGGGCTTTGCTTTTCCAGTGATTTAGCCCAGACAGTATGATTTGATGCAGAAAGCTGTGCCTCACCTATCTGATGCTTTATTAGGCACTTTCCCAGCTCGGCTTTGCATGGTTAAACAGACTTTGAACTCTATTATGTGACCTCTCGGGTCCTTGCCTGTCAATTGAGTTGCTTCCCACATGCTGCTCTTGCCATTTACAGCTAGCACCAGACCTTGCCCTCTACAAAAAGCATCATGTGAGTGTGACCTACTGCTATTTTAAGTGAAACTCTGCTCTTACCATCTATTCTTACCCATACCTCTCATTTACTGAGACAACGGGCAAAACCAAGATGTGATTATAACCTGCATTTCCCTCCTTTCCCCATACTGGCCTGAAACCCAAACCTTGGATTTATCTTCTCACCTGTATACATACTGAGAAAGAGAGATCATTCTTTCCAAACTGCCCCTACCTTACTTAGCCTGACTTGCACCAGTGTGCAGCTGTCTATTGAGCACTATCTAAATTCAAAGCCATCTGCGTTAGCTGTCTGGAAGAGGAAAAGCACATGGACACTTTTCATGTATGTCTGCCCCCGCTGACTGCAGGGGGAATTGGACATGATGACCTTTGGAGATCCCTTCCAATCCAGACCATTCTATGATTCTATGATATTCAGTACAGAAGTGTTTGCTCCCAAAGTGCAAATGTGTGAAAAGAGGAGAGCAATAGGCTAGGAGACTTCTGGGGCTCCATTCTTCACTTCTTGGGCAACTGCCACTCACTCTGGTGGTGTCTAGCACCCCTGTACCAGGTATCACGTGCCAATGGTACACTTTACATTTCTGAAGGGCTGATATTTGCATTATAAGTTCCTTCATGCCCTACTGCAATTTTCATGTTAAATAGTAATAAGATTATGAATTAATGATGCTTATTCTTCCTATTACATGCAAAACAGTCATTCAAAAAGACCTAAACAAATAAAGCCCTTTAATGTGAGAATATAATTGCGTCAACATTTGAAGTGAACTGTGCTCTTTTATTTTTCAGTGAGACTGGAAAAGGAATTTGAGAATAGTTTAGATACATACAGTTTTTACCTCCAAAAAGCAAAATGAGCAAGACCACGCACAGCTACAAGATATTAATGGTTAAGTAAAAATACTGTTGATTGGAAAACACACAGGGATATTTTTTTTCTGATGTGATGACTGGTTCATTTAAGAAGGACAAGTAATACCTGCATAGTGATCTGTAGTATTGAATCCTCTGACCATAATTACTGTACTCATGTACAGTGCACTGTCCTCATACAAAATAATGCCAGGAGTACTTTCACCTATTGCTCTGACATACAGCATTTCTTGTCCACCTCACAGAATGTTTGGTGTGTCAGAATGATGCAGCTCTCCCATTCCAGGATCCCCTCAGCATTGTTCTTTATGTAGGAAAGCCTATGTGGAGAAAGCAAAGGAGACTGATATTTGCATTGCTATGCAGTTTATTGCTTTCTGTTCACATGATGAAGCAAAGTTCAGGCGTAACTGCGTATCAGTGCTGCCAAAAAATGTCTTCTAAAGGATGCAATTTTTGTTTGTTTGTTTGTTTTTTGTTTTCTTTCTTTTTTTCCCTCTCCTTTTTCAGCTGCATGTTTTGGGAATGGGTATGAATAACATGGCTCCTTTGAGTATGAAATACTCTGGTACCCTCCCATTCCCTTTCTCAGGCACTGCTGCCACAGCCCGGGAATGGAGCTGTAACTTTCTGCATTTGGAGAAAACCCTCCTGTCCATAGCAGAAGGCTGGGTCTCCACCTTTTGTCAAATGAACTGGCACAGTAGGCATATGTGGATGAAGAAGGCTGAAAACATAAAGCTTTCTGTATAGAAAAAAACCAAAACAAAACAGCAACAATCCTCTTAATGGCAAAGGTAACCTTGACTAGTAAATGAAGAATTGCTTTATAAGTTGCTGAAAACTACCATTGCATTTAAGAACCCACCTTGATCGCCAACACTTCACTAAAAGCTGGTTTTCTGTTCCAGTGCTGATGCTGGTGCTGCAAGGTCACAGGCTCAGCCTGACTGCAAGGCTGGGGTGGGGGAAGTATGTTCTGCTCTTGGCTTAGCCATTAATGGGATATAAAACCTGAACTAAGTACCTTCATCTCTGTTTTGCCATCCACCTCCTCAGATTTGTGACCTTGGTGGGTGCAGCTTTGATACAAGCAGCAGCATCTCAGCAGAGGCCTGCAAAGTTTAAGTAATGAACATTAAGTAATCTCAACCTGGGCCCTGGTAAATCACAGGCTATTAAGTTGTCTGGTGGTCCCCCTGAGCATCTTGCAGGAAGAGGTTTTAGCTAGGCTGAGCCATCACAACCCCCAAAGGTAACATTCCAGCAGCCAAATAGCACACAGCCCAGGCTGTGCGTGATGCAGAGGCATTGGGATGCTGCTGTGACATCCCTGGCAAATAACACGTCCTTCACCATGGCCGAGTCACCCTGGTCCCTCTTCCATATGTCCTATACCGTGACTACTGCTCCAGAGACAGAGCTCCTACTACCTCCCTTCAAAGTGGGATGCACACTGAGCCTATATGACACAGGGGAACCAGCCTTTTCCTATATCCCTCCTGAGTCCTAGTAGGGTCATATGTTCCTGCATACTCAAAAAATCATTGAAACTTGTATGTATCTTATCTTAGTGAGCAGCCACAATCCATCCTCAGTGCTGGACAACCAGTGCAGCACCTGCAGACACTGCTATTGAAGATTTTGTGTCTTCTTTTGGAATATTGATTGAAAAGAAATTCAGAAATGCTTGCCCAAGGCTCAGTCCCATGAGGACCCTGCTGGATCTAGCACCAATCTTTAGGATCTACCAGAGATCCCGTTTGTAAATTATCTTCAT